>JAAONU010000010.1:19666046-20866046 GCA_012932295.1 Cyclina sinensis
TCAGGTAAAATTCTGTAATATAAATATTTTATTTGATATTGAATAAAAAACAGGAACGCTAGATGTATTATTCTAAGGTTAACTTGTATCAGTTTCCCTTTATCTCCCCTGGAAAACTAAATTTGCTTTTTATTAACATATAGCTAGATTATCGAACACAGACGTCATGCTTTACAAGACATATTTTTAAACAGAAGTTGGCTTATATTTGAAATAGAATCTGTTTTTAAAGGCTTTACTTAGTTCTGAAGATGCTTACGTAATTCATGGAAGACAGCTAGCATGTTTTAGACTTAAAATGTGTTTATTAAAACTGAATAAAACAATTTATTTTGGCAAGACATGAGAATTTATGTATATAGCTACGGGTGAAAATAAATTTGAAATAAACAACGTTTGTTAATATATTTGGGTATGGTATCACACTTTAACAAATTACTGTTGTCTATATAAAACAACTAATGACACATCTTTGAAGGGGGATCAGCTTTTAGGTTCTAAGTCGCAGGCAACTGCTTATCTGATTCCCGTGTCTCTATAACTTAAGTAAGCGTGATCATGAGTAGATAGTCATTAAATTACTTATAGTGTTAACATTTAAATTCAAAATCTAGTTATCCAAAATTTCTATTTATGGCAGGTTGCAATCCATTGACATTAGCAAATGGACTTTTTAATGGCCATGCAACAAGTGTTGGAACTGTGCTCATAGCTTCTTGCAATGCAGGGTTTGTTCTGGCAGGTGACCGTGTGAGAATATGTCACACGGACGGTTCCTGGAGCGGAAATACAACATGTGAGGCAATTGGTATGGGTTAATTGTATCGGCTTAAGATTAGAATTAAAAGACATATAGAATTTTGTCTAGCGAATACCCGGAAGTTACAGCGCGCTTTTTTCAGAATCCGTGTGTGTGTGATATAAAAAGTGTTTTTTGCTTTTTGTGTCATGACATGAACATACCTTGTTATTAATCAAATGTAAGAGTATTTGTTTGTTCTGATAAAACCTCAACTAACGTTTCCTACATAAAGTTACATTAACTGCGATGGAAGTAACTCACTTTAATAAGTCAGAAAGTATTGCAAGTAAATGCTCAGGTATAATAAATTAATCTGACTGGACAAGAGTCCTTCTTTTCAAATTTATGTACGCCTTAAAATTGCAAAAAGCTTTTTCTGTATTTTTTGCACATTTGTATTTTTTATAATACATAAGCAGTGTTCCTGAAAATTAAGATATGTTGTTTAAAATGTTCCATTTCTTCATCATAATTAAAGACAAAAAAGAGACATTGTGAAACGAACGCCAGAATGAGGCAGCATCTTTTTTCAGAATCAAATTTATTTTTCATTACGATTTGAAGTCTAAATTAATTTAGTTCAGTTCTTAAATAAAAGTAAGTAATACACAATTGTTTAAATAATGAATTGTATTCATGCGGCGAACATAAAAGAAATTCAAGAAGTTTGAAATACATATATAGAAAGAAAACAAATGTTTTATGTATGATTTATTTTATCTTTCGAAATAGCCTTTGGAAATTTAAGTAAAATGGTAAAGCAGTATTGATAACTTCCTCTCGTATATACATTGTTGCAAAGTCCTCGTTCAACAAACGTTCAAAATACAAGATGAATCAGACTCTTCCTGTGCGTTTTGCAAATTCGACTTGAAACAAAAAAGCATGTCATATGAAAAAAACAAAAAAAAAGATAACTTGGAAACAGAAAGAAAAACCGAAAGCTTACAAAATCGTTCTAACGAAATCCGGGCGAAATTTGTATTTGTACCAAAATTAAAACACCTTTCTTTGATTTAACAGCTCATTTTAGTTTGCTTCTACATATTCAATACAATATGTTTTAATTAAGCAGTCACTATTAAGCCTTCATGAAAAAAGATTTCTCTTCCTTAATGGCTATACGATATGTTCAAAGAACAATGAGTGTCCTAAATATATACAGAGAAGATTGCTTTGATTCACAAGGCAATATTTTTGTGACAGACGATATTTATTTAAAGGTATGCCAAGAAAATTACTCTGATTCAAAAAGTTTATATATCTAGGTACTTATGTATATTTATTTCTAGGATTTATGAACTGCATACGACGAAAAAAAAAAGAAATATAATACCTCTTTATAGCATTTTTTCAAGATAAAATGTGGTAATTTATCTTATATGACAGTTTGCCCTCAACTGACGTTAGTAAATGGACGATTGAATGGAAGTGCATCATCTTATGATATTGGAACAGTGCTATCAGCGTCTTGCCAATCGGGGTACAAATTAGATGGGGATGAGATAACAGAATGCCTATTAAACGGTACCTGGAGTGCAGCTACAACTTGTGAAGCCGTTGGTAAGAATTGCTTTTTTTAACAACAATTGCATTTCAGCTTGAAACAAAATAAAAATTAATACATTGACCCATCGTTCATGTTATATGTACACGAAATATTGACTCACAAAACAAGTCTGAAATGAACATCATGAATGTATCAACTTACTGAAGCAAGAACTTTTGTCGAAATTCTTGGAGACAAAATGAAGGAAAAAAACTGCTTCATATTTGAATCTTAAGTCAAGTAATAGGAATGGCTATTTATATTTTAGATCTGTTTGTATTTCAATGTTTGCTATTACGAGAAATTGTATCAAACAAGGTACGTATCTCTGTTATATCGAACTGAACAGCCAACTTTTTGTTGAACTTTAATCAACAGTGTCTTACAGAGCGTTTGGTATAATTGCTCGGTCATTGCCTTAGTTATTTTTTGCAGATTGTGGTAGCTTACATGTGGTGTATGGACATATTAATAGCACCATTACTACATTTCCGACTGCAGTTTCAGTGGAGTGTGATCCAGGTTATGAGAATAAGGGAGATTCGGTTATAGTTTGTAGCTCAAAAGGAAAATGGATTGGTAAGATAACTGCACACAAATCGGTAAGACACAATAAAAGGTCAAATGTTGTAATTTACATCTACAAAGATTGTTCAGGTGCCTAACAAGAAATTGGTTGAATGGCTGGACATGAGGAAGGTCATTTTATCTGAAAAATACTGTTTCGTTGTTGCTGTCACTGCTTTTATGAAATGTTTCAAATATGGTAGTTATATATATAACATAAAACATTTTGCTATTACGCAATCAATGAAACTATCATATTTGAAGCATTTCATAAAAGTATAATTATATATATATATTAAAAAAAATCATAAAACACGTTGCTCTCATGAAATCATTGAAACTATCATATTTGAAGCATTTCATAACTGGTTCAAAATGAACTTCAAATAAATTCATTAGATTCGTCTAATCTTTTAGACATTGTTTGCAGAAAGAAAATAAATAGAAAATGTTGTTTTACAGCAATTTTGTTCTGTTTTCCACCTAATAAGAGAGTGTATAATGTATTGATACTTGTTCACTTCACGTAGGTTACAAATGAAAATAAGATAGTGTATTTTTTTTCTTTGAATCAAAGATAACAAAGGCATTAATCCATAGGTTTCTGGAGTTTATTTTCACTTATAATTTCCATAATGTCATACATATTTTTTCTACTTTTTAAAGCTATCGTGACTTTTTGAGGTCAAACATTTCAATTATTTAATTACACCCTTTTGAATTGGTTAATTTATACTCTCATATAGACCTCTAAACATTTGCATTTAACATTACCTTTAGCTTCAGGTAAAATTCTGTAATATGAATATTTTATTTGATATTGAATAAAAAACAGGAACGCTAGATGTATTATTCTAAGGTTAACTTGTATCAGTTTCCCTTTATCTCCCCTGGAAAACTAAATTTGCTTTTTGATTAACATATAGCTAGATTATCGAACACAGACGTCATTGCTTTACAAGACATATTTTGTAAACAGAAGTTGGCTTATATTTGAAATAGAATCTGTTTTTAAAAAGGCTTTACTTAGTTCTGAAGATGCTTACGTAATTCATGGAAGACAGCTAGCATGTTTAGTCTTAAAATGTGTTTATTAAAACTGAATAAAACAATTTATTTTGGCAAGACATAAGAATTTATGTATATAGCTACGGGTGAAAATAAAATTTGAAATAAAAACAACGTTTGTTAATATATTTGGGTATGGTATCACACTTTAACAAATTACTGTTGTCTATATAAAACAACTAATGACACATCTTTGAAGGGGGGATCAGCTTTTAGGTTCTAAGTCGCAGGCAACTGCTTATCTGTATTCCCGTGTCTCTATAACTTAAGTAAGCGTGATCATGAGTAGATAGTCATTAAATTACTTATAGTGTTAACATTTAAATTCAAAATCTAGTTATCCAAAATTTCTATTTATGGCAGGTTGCAATCCATTGACATTAGCAAATGGAGCTTTTAATGGCCATGCAACAAGTGTTGGAACTGTGCTCATAGCTTCTTGCAATGCAGGGTTTGTTCTGACAGGTGACCGTGTGAGAATATGTCACACGGACGGTTCCTGGAGCGGAAATACAACATGTGAGGCAATTGGTATGGGTTAATTGTATCGGCTTAAGATTAGAATTAAAAGACATATAGAATTTTGTCTAGCGAATACCCGGAAGTTACAGCGCGCTTTTTTCAGAATCCGTGTGTGTGTGATATAAAAAGTGTTTTTTGCTTTTTGTGTCCTGACATGAACATACCTTGTTATTAATCAAATGTAAGAGTATTTGTTTGTTCTGATAAAACCTCAACTAACGTTTCCTACATAAAGTTACATTAACTGCGATGGAAGTAACTCACTTTAATAAAGTCAGAAAGTATTGCAAGTAAATGCTCAGGTATAATAAATTAATCTGACTGGACAAAAGTCCTTCTTTTCAAATTTATGTACGCCTTAAAATTGCAAAAGCTTTTTCTGTATTTTTTGCACATTTTGTATTTTTTATAATACATAAGCAGTGTTCCTGAAAATTAAGATATGTTGTTTAAAATGTTCCATTTCTTCATCATAATTAAAGACAAAAAAGGGACATTGTGAAACGAACGCCAGAATGAGACAGCATCTTTTTCAGAATCAAATTTATTTTTCTTTACGATTTGAAGTCTAAATTAATTTAGTTCAGTTCTTAAATAAAAGTAAGTAATACACAATTGTTTAAATAATGAATTGTATTCATGCGGAGAACATAAAAGAAATTCAAAAAGTTTGAAATACATATATAGAAAGAAAACAAATGTTTTATGTATGATTTATTTATCTTTCGAAATAGCCTTTGGAAATTTAAGTAAAATGGTAAAGCAGTATTGATTACTTCTCTCGTATATACATTGTTGCAAAGTCCTCGTTCAAACAAACGTTCAAAATACAAGATGAATCAGACTCTTCCTGTGCGTTTTGCAAATTTCGACTTGAAACAAAAAGCATGTCATATGAAAAAAACAAAAAAAGATAACAGAAACAGAAGAAAAACCGAAAGCTTAAAATCGTTCTAACGAAATCCGTGCGAAATTTGTATTTGTACAAAATTAAATATCTTTCTTTGATTTAACAGCTCATTTTAGTTTGCTTCATACATATTCAATAAATATGTTTTAATTAAGCAGTCACTATTAAGCCTTAATGAAAAAGATTTCTCTTCCTTAATGGCTATACGATATTTCAAAGAACAATGAGTGTCCTAAATATATACAGAGAAGATTGCTTTGATTCACAAGGCAATTATTTTTGTAACAGACGATATTTATTTAAAGGTATGCCAAGAAAATTACTCTGATTCAAAAAGTTTATATATCTAGGTACTTATGTATATTTATTTCTAGGATTTATGAACTGCATACGATGAAAAAAAAGAAATATAATACCTCTTTATAGCATTTTTTCAAGATAAAATGTGGTAATTTATCTTATATGACAGTTTGCCCTCAACTGACATTAGTAAATGGAGGATTGAATGGAAGTGCATCATCTTATGATATTGGAACAGTGCTATCAGCGTCTTGCCAATCGGGGTACAAATTAGATGGGGATGAGATAACAGAATGCCTATTAAACGGTACCTGGAGTGCAGCTACAACTTGTGAAGCCGTTGGTAAGAATTGCTTTTATTAACAACAATTGCATTTCAGCTTGAAACAAAATAAAAATTAATACATTGACCCATCGTTCATGTTATATGTACACGAAATATTGACTCACAAAACAAGTCTGAAATGAACATCATGAATGTATCAACTTACTGAAGCAAGAACTTTTGTCGAAATTCTTGGAGACAAAATGAAGGAAAAAAACTGCTTCATATTTGAATGTTATGTCAAGTAATAGGAATGGCTATTTATATTTTAGATCTGTTTGTATTTCAATGTTTGCTATTACGAGAAATTGTATCAAACAAGGTTCTTATCTCTGTTTGATCGAACTGAACAGCCAACTTTTTGTTGAACTTTAATCAACAGTGTCTTACAGAGCGTTTGGTATAATTGCTCGGTCATTGTCTTAGTTATTTTTTGCAGATTGTGGTAGCCTACATGTGGTGTATGGACATATTAATAGCACCATTACTACATTTCCGAATGCAGTTTCAGTGGAGTGTGATCCAGGTTATGAGAATAAGGGAGATTCAGTTATAGTTTGTAGCTCAAAAGGAAAATGGATTGGTAAAGATAACTGCACACAAATCGGTAAGACGCAATAAAAGGTCAAATGTTGTACTTTACATCTACAAAGATTGTTCAGGTGCCTAACAAGAAATTGGTTGAATGGCTGGACAAGAGGAAGGTCATTTTATCTGAAAAATACTGTTTCGTTGTTGCTGTTACTGCTTTTATGAAATGCTTCAAATATGATAGTTATATATATAACATAAAACATTTTGCTATTACGCAATCAATGAAACTATCATATTTGAAGCATTCCATAAATGTATATATATATATTAAAAAAAACATAAAACACGTTGCTCTCATGAAATCATTGAAACTATCATATTTGAAGCTTTTTATAACTGCTTCAAAATAAACTTCAAATAAATTCATATATATTTGTCTGCATTGTATACAGAAAATAAATTGAAAATGTTGTTTTACAGCAAATTTGTTCTGTTCTCGACCTAAAATGAGAGTGCATAATGTATTAATACTTGTTCACTTCTCGGTGGCTAAAAATGAAAATAAGATAGTGTATTTTTTTCTTTGAATCAAAGAAAACAAAGGCATTAATCCATAGGATTCTGGAGTTTATTTTCACTTATAATTTCCATAATGTCATACATATTTTTTCTACTTTTTAAAGCTATCGTGACTTTTTGGGGTCAAACATTTCAATTATTGAATTACACCCTTTTGAATTGGTTAATTTATACTCTCATATAGACCTCTAAACATTTGCATTTATCATTACCTTTAGGTTCAGATAAAATTCTGTAATATGAATATTTTATTTGATATTGAATAAAAAACAGGAACGCTAGATGTATTATTCTAAGGTTAACTTGTATCAGTTTCCCTTTATCTCCCCTGAAAAACTAAATTTCCTTTTTGATTAACATATAGCTGGATTATCGAACACAGACGTCATTGCTTTACAAGACATATTTTTTAAATAGAAGTTGGCTTATATTTGAAATGGAATCTGTTTTTAAGAAAGGTTTACTTAGTTCTGAAGATGCTTACGTAATTCATGGAAGACAGCTAGCATGTTTAGTCTTAAAATGTGTTTATTAAAACTGAATAAAACAATTTATTTTGGCAAGACATGAGAATGTATGTATATAGCTACGGGTGAAAATAAAATTTGAAATAAAAACAACTTTTGTTTATATATTTGGGTATGGTATCAGACTTTAACTAATTACTGTTGTCTATATAAAATCAACTAATGACACATCTTTGAAGAGGGGATCAGCTTTCAGGTTCTAAGTCAAAGGCAACTGCTTATCTGTATTCCCGTGTCTCTATAACTTAAGTAAGCGTGATCATGAGTTGATAGTCATTAAAGTAGTTATGGTGTTAACATTTAAATTCAAAATCTAGTTATCCAAAAATTCCATTTATGGCAGGTTGCAATCCATTGACATTAGCAAATGGAGCTATTAATGGCCATGCAACAAGTGTTGGAACTGTGCTCATAGCTTCTTGCAATGCAGGGTTTGTTCTGGCAGGTGACCGCGTGAGAATATGTCACACTGACGGTTCCTGGAGCGGAAATACAACATGTGAGGCAATTGGTATGGATTTATTGTACCTGTTTAAGATAAGAATTAAAACGACATATAGAATTTTGTTTAGCGAATGCCCGGAAGTTACAGCGTGCTATTTTCAGAATCCGTGTGTGTGTGTGTTATAAAAAGCGTTCTTGATTTTTTTTGTGTCATGACATGAACATGCCTAGTTATTAATCAAATGTAAGAGTACGTATTTGTTCTGATAAGACCTCAACTAACGTTTCCTACATAAAGTTACAGTAACTGCGATGAAAGTAACTCCCTTTAATAAGGTCAGTTAGTATTGCAAGTAAATGCTCGGGTATAATAAATTGAACTGACTGGACAAGAGTCCTTCTTTTCAAATTTATGTACGCCTTAAAATTGCAAAAGCTTTTTCTTTATTTTTCGTGTGTGTTATTTAAAAAGTGGTTATTTATCTTAAATGACAGTTTGCCTTCAACTGACGTTAGTAAATGGACGATTGAATGGAAGTGCATCATCTTATGATATCGGAACAGTGCTATCAGCGTCTTGCCAATCGGGGTACAAGTTAGATGGGGATGAGATAACAGAATGCCTATTAAACGGTACCTGGAGTGCAGCTACAACTTGTGAAGCCGTTGGTAAGAATTGCTTTTATTAACAACAATTGCATTTCAGCTTGAAACAAAATAAAAATTAATACATTGACCCATCGTTCATGTTATATGTACACTAAATATTGACTCACAAAACAAGTCTGAAATGAACATCACGAATGTATCAACTTACTGAAGCAAGAACTTTTGTCAAAATTCTTAGAGAAAAAATGAAGAAAAAAAACTGCTTCATATTTGAATCTTTCGTCAAGTAATAGGAATGGCTATTTATATTTTAGATCTGTTTGTATTTCAATGTTTGCTATTACGAGAAATTGTATCAAACATGGTACTTATCTCTGTTTAATGGAACTGAACAGCCAACTTTTTGTTGAACTTTAATCAACAGTGTCTTACAGAGCATTTGGTTTAATTGCTCGGCCATTGTCTTAGTTATTTTTTGCAGATTGTGGTAGCTTACATGTGGTGTATGGACATATTAATAGCACCATTACTACATTTCCGACTGCAGTTTCAGTGGAGTGTGATCCAGGTTATGAGAATAAGGGAGATTCAGTTATAGTTTGTAGCTCAAAAGGAAAATGGATTGGTAAAGATAACTGCACACAAATCGGTAAGACACAATAAAAGGTCAAATGTTGTAATTTACATATAGAAAGATGGTTCAGGTTCCTAACAAGAAATTGGTTGAATGGCTGGACAAGAGGAAGGTCATTTTATCTGAGAAATACGGTTTCGTTGTTGCTGTTACTGCTTTTATGAAATGCTTTAAATATGATAGTTATATATATAACATAAAACATTTTGCTCTTACGCAATCAATAAAACTATCATATTTGAAGCATTTTATAAAAGTATATGTATATATTAAAAAACAAAAATCACGTTGCTCTCATAAAATCATTGAAACTATCATATTTGAAGCATTTCATCATGTTCATAACTGCTTTAAAATAAACTTCAAATCAATTCATATATATTCGTCTAATATTTTAGACATTGTATGCAGAAAATCAATTTGAAAATGTTCTCGGTGGCTAAAAAAAAATAAGATATTGTTTTGTTTTCTTTAATTAAAAAAAAAAACAAAGGCATTAATCCATAGGTTTCTGGAGTTTATTTTCACTTTTAATTTCCATAATGTCATACATATTTTTTTCTAATTTTTAAAGCTATCGTAACTTTTTGGGGACAAACATTTCAATTATTGAATTACACCCTTTTGAATTGGTTAATTTATACTCTCATATAGACCTCTAAACATTTGCAGTTAACATTACCTTTAGTTTCAGGTAAAATCCTGTAATATGAATATTTTATTTGATATTGAATAAAAAACAGGAACGCTAGATGTATTATTTTAAGGTTAACTTTTATCAGTTTCCCTTTATCTCCCCTGAAAAACTTTATTTCCTTTTTGATTAACATATAGCTGGATTATCGAACACAGACGTCATTGCTTTACAAGACATATTTTTTAAATAGAAGATGGCTGAAATTTGAAATAGAATCTGTTTTTAAGAAGGCTTTACTTAGTTCTGAAGATGCTTACGTAATTCATGGAAGACAGCTAGCATGTTTAGTCTTAAAATGTGTTTATTAAAACTGAATAAAACAATTTATTTTGACAAGACATGAGAATGTATGTATATAGCTACGGGTGAAAATAAAATTTGAAATAAAAACGACGTTTGTTAATATATTTGGGTATGGTATCACACTTTAACAAATTACTGTTGTCTATATAAAAACAATTAATGACACATCTTTGAAGGGGGATCAGCTTTCAGGTTTTAAGTCGCAGGCAACTGCTTATCTGTATTCCTGTGTCTTTATAACTTAAGTAAACGTGATAATGAGTTGATAGTCATTTAAGTACTTATTGTGTTAACATTTAAATTCAAAATCTAGTTATCCAAAATTTCCATTTATGGCAGGTTGCAATCCATTGACATTAGCAAATGGAGCTTTTAATGGCCATGCAACAAGTGTTGGAACTGTGCTTATAGCTTCTTGCAATGCAGGGTTTGTTCTGGCAGGTGACCGTGTGAGAATATGTCACACGGACGGTTCCTGGAGCGGAAATACAACATGTGAGGCAATTGGTATGGATTAATTGTACCTGTTTAAGATAAGAATAAAAATACATATAGAATTTTGTTTAGCGAATGCCCGGAAGTTACAGCGTGCTTTTTTCAGAATCCGTGTGTGTGTGTTATAAAAAGCGTTTTTGATTTTTTGTGTGTCATGACATGAACATGCCTAGTTATTAATCAAATGTAAGAGTACGTATTTGTTCTGATAAGACCTCAACTAACGTTTCCTACATAAAGTTACAGTAACTGCGATGAAAGTAACTCACTTTAATAAGGCCAGAAAGTATTGCAAGTAAATGCTCGGGTATAATAAATTGAACTGACTGGTCAAGAGCCCTTCTTTTCAAATTTATGTACACCTTGAAATTGCAAAAGCTTTTTTCTGTATTTTTCGTGTGTGTTATTTAAAAAGTGGTTATTTATCTTAAATGACAGTTTGCCCTCAACTGACGTTAGTAAATGGACGGTTGAATGGAAGTGCATCATCTTATGATATTGGAACAGTGCTATCAGCGTCTTGCCAATCGGGGTACAAATTAGATGGGGATGAGATAACAGAATGCCTATTAAACGGTACCTGGAGTGCAGCTACAACTTGTGAAGCCGTTGGTAAGAATTGCTTTTATTAACAACAATTGCATTTCAGCTTGAAACAAAATAAAAATTAATACATTGACCCATCGTTCATGTTATATGTACACTAAATATTGACTCACAAAACATGTCTGAAATGAACATCACGAATGTATCAACTTACTGAAGCAAGAACTTTTGTCAAAATTCTTAGAGACAAAATGAAGAAAAAAACTGCTTCATATTTGAATCTTACGTCAAGTAATAGGAATGGCTATTTATATTTTAGATCTGTTTGTATTTCAATGTTTGCTATTACGAGAAATTGTATCAAACATGGTACTTATCTCTGTTTTATGGAACTGAACGGCCAACTTTTTGTTGAACTTTAATCAACAGTGTCTTACAGAGCGTTTGGTATAATTGCTCGGCCATTGTCTTAGCTATTTTTTGCAGATTGTGGTAGCTTACATGTGGTGTATGGACATATTAATAGCACCATTACTACATTTCCGACTGCACTTTCAGTAGAGTGTGATCCAGGTTATGAGAATAAGGGAGATTCAGTTATAGTTTGTAGCTCAAAAGGAAAATGGATCGGTAAAGTTAACTGCACACAAATCGGTAAGACGCAATAAATGGTCAAATGTTGTAATTTACATATTCATAGATTGTTTAGGTGCCTAACAAGAAATTTGTTGAATGGCTGGGCAAGAGGAAGGTCATTTTATCTAAAAATACTGTTTCGTTGTTGCTGTTACTGCTTTAATGAAATGCTTAAAATATGATAATTATATATATTAAAAAACATAAAACACGTTGCTCTCATGAAATCATTGAAACTATCATATTTGAAGCATTTCATAACTGCTTCAAAATAAACTTCAAATAAATTCATATATATGCGTCTAATGTTTTAGACATTGTTGCAGAAAATAAATTGAAAATGTAGTTTTACAGCAATTTGGTTCTGTTCTCGACCTAACATGAGAGTGCATAATGTATTAATAATTGGTCACTTCTCAGTGGCCTAAAAAAGAAAATAAGATAGTGTTTTGTTTTCTTTAATTCAAAGAAAACAAAGGCATAAATTTATAGGTTTCTGGAGTGTATTTTCACTTATAATTTCCAAAATATCATACATATTTTTTTCTACTTTTTAAAGCTATCGTGACTTTTTGGGGTCAAACATTTCAATTATTGCATTACACCCTTTTGTATTGGATAATTTATACTCTCATATAGACCTCTGAACATTTGCAATTAACATTACCTTTAGTGGTTGTTTTCTAAAAACTTCTAGAATGTGCTCCTTTGAATTTGTCAAATGGAGAATATACTGGATGCACAACTGTTGGATCAGTGGTTGTTGCAAAATGTCACTTAGGGTATGTACTAAATGGAAATTCTACAAGAGAATGCTTAGTAGATGGAACATGGAGTGGGTCTTCTAAATGTGAACCCGTAGGTAATGTGTTATTTCTTTTCAGCACAGAATACAGAATGATTGATTTTAATGACAACATATCTAGTTAGCTAGTTGTCGTTTGCATGCCATTATTTACCCGCGTTCTATACTAAATCGTTATCTTTAAGCAAATTTCACCTTTACAGCATAAGAAGAATAATATAAATCTGAATTAACAAGTCCCAACACCAAAGGGCTACATTTCAAGAAAAAAAAACAAAAAAAAAAAACGTTTGAACTTTTTTTATGCGGAGAGTCCTGCACGTTTCTGTTACCACATTTTAGTTATTTTAAGCTTTAGGCTGATAAACAGAGCTTATATTTAATGAAAACTATTCTTTAAACATTGCAAACAACAGATTGTGGGCCGTTGATATTAAGGAATGGGAGATACAATTCGACCTCTACGACTTTAGGAACAAAACTGTCTCCCTTCTGCAATAACGGATATCATGTCGTCGGTGATGCAGTAAGAATATGTCAAGCAGACGGTACCTGGAGTGGAAATACGAGCTGTGTGGAGAACGGTATGATTAAAAACTGGTTTTAGCTAGCACCACTCAGTATATAATTAACATTGCCTCTCTATGCCATGCCATCAACGCTTAGGGACCACAATGGAAATAAGGGTTTACCCTTTTTTGTGTTATCCCTGGTGTTAGTGTACATGTCATGGTTTTTGTGCTCATGTATGTGTTATACTTATTATCACTTCATGTGTTTAAATACCATGTAACTATGTACATTATGCCAAAATAAATCTTATCTTATCTTATCTTAACAAATTGGTTTTTAGCTAGCACTTCTCAGTATATAATTGTTTGAAACAAAGAAAATGCTACGAATGAAGTAGATACAATCATTCAGAGATGAATTAACAGACATAAGTTTAAAGACGATGAATATTTTATTTATTTTAAAAGCAGTATGTATGTTATTTTTTGTGACAATAGAAAGAAGAAATAGATATTCTATCAAATAATGAAATCTTGAGCATTTATCCTGTGTGAAGATTTGTTTAACAAATATGGCAAATCGATTATTTATTTATTTTTCTATCCAAATATGTATTGTCAGCATAACTACATAGTAAGACTGTTGCAACAGATCGTTCATGAATGACGCATCTTTATAGATACGGCATAATTGAGTATACACGTTTTCAGAAAAATGCCAGTGTGACGGATGGGATAGATTTGGTGACTCATGTTACTTACTTTTATACAACTATATAAGAACATTTTCAGCAGCTAAAGTATGTATGAGTTCTTTCTCTTACGGAGCAATAATTTACTTATTTACTTATTTAGATCTGATATATATCCGAAGATTTGAATATTGTTAACATTTTCATTTCCAATAATTATACGTTCGGGAACATTTCTATGATAAAAACTTCGGTAGTTGAAATGTTGAGATTGTTTGCTTTGGTTTTAGTAAAGTAAAGGTGTTGAAGTTTGTACATAACATCCATATAATTCATTTTTATCTCCTAGTCATAAATCTTAGTTGTGATATTTTTATGGTTTGTTTGTTTGTTTGTTTGATCGTTTGGTTTGTCTTTTCTTATCAAGTAACAAAATAAATCAGGTTTTATTACTGTATGAATGCAATATTTAATTCGCTTATGAATAATCAGAACTTAAGAAAATGCTGTTTCCGCTTTTTTAAAGCTAAATTTCTTGCTTTTTTCGGGTTAACCTCCAGCCCATATGCAATGTATACTTGTCTAACTTATCTGATGACCATTGATTGTACATGGTATTTCGAGTACCTAACTTAAAGCTATCTACCTTGATATTTGATGAATTACAAACAGGCATATACTGTTGATTCGAACGTAACATCAACAAACAAATAAAATACAAACAAACAAAACAAAAGAAAACAAACAAACAAAACAACAACAGCAAAACAGAGGTACTTAAAAGTACGTTACATTAAACAAAAGAAACACAGAATCTGTTACTACTTATGTAGATATGAAAGTAAACATTTTTGTCATTTATTGAATTCGTGTCTGTATTGTAATATGAATAATGGTTAGTATATACAAGCATTCTTGGATGTTGTTTTGGGGACGGCAATTTGTGACATTGATTATACATGTAAACAGCAAGAAAAAAACTTAGATTATCAATATGATATATAACTTATCAATATATGATATATAAATTATCAATATATAATATATAAATTGTCAATATATAATGTAAAAATTGTCAATATATAATGTAGAAATTATCAGTATTTTAAAATCTTTAATCTTTTGTTTTTGAATCGGAAGCTTTTATCGAGTAAATATATATTTTTGATTGCATAAAACTAGGTAATACAGCAGTTTACATCATGATGGTTTGCAAAAACAGGCCCAGAGCAGGGACACAAAATTATGTTGTTTTAAAAAAAATGCTTCAACGGAAAACGAAAATTCAAGAAGGTTTGAAATCTCTGACTTAACATGATGATGAGACCAAGTGAACGAGAAAATGAGAATAGTCTATATCTATTTTTAACATCCAATCTATGTCAGTGTTTTGTGTCACATGTAGCTCAGGTATATTTGGTACTGGGTTATTTTGTATATATGGATTTAGCGTTCAGTTCGTAGCTTTTTTTATTGTTTATCAGATGAGAGAACCCCCGGACTATTGTATTAAGATCTAGATTATGTTGTTTATATTAATTTAGCGTTCAATCCGTAGCTTTTTTATTGTTTATCAAATGAGAGAACCCCCATACTATTGTATTAGGATCTGGGTTATTTTGTATATATGGATTTAGCATTCAATCCGTAGATTTTTTATTGTTTATCAAATGAGAGAACCCCCATACTATTGTATTAGGATCTGGGTTATTTTGTATATATGGATTTAGCATTCAATCCGTAGATTTTTTATTGTTTATCAAATGAGAGAACCCCCATACTATTGTATTAGGATCTGGGTTATTTTGTATATATGGATTTAGCGTTCAATCCGTAGCTTTTTTATTGTTTATCGAAATGAGAAAACCCCCATGATATAAATAGTTTACGAGTTTCATTTTCGACACAAGCTGCTACTTAATGTCATTTATAATATATATCATTGTGCCATTGATTATTGCTGCTTAAGTTTGCTATTGGAAATTTTTCCGTAGAGCAACACTAAAATGCTAAAACATCTAGTTGAAAAGCTTTATAAACAGGAAAACATAGTGTTCAAGATCTAACCGCTTGCTGACATCTTCATCGATTACTACTGACGATAGATAGATAGATAGATAGATAGATAGATAGATAGATAGATAGATAGATAGATAGATGATAGATAGATAGATAGATAGATAGATAGATAGAGAGAGAGAGAGAGAGAGAGAGAGAGAGAGAGAGAGAGAGATTTCTGAGAGTAAAACATAATTCGAAGTGTAGTGTCGTAGTTTATCTTTCTATGTGATAGAAATAAGATTAGCTATCTAAAACTACGTTCTATATAACGAAGTACGTTAAACCACTTACTTGTTCATTCGTTTTCAGGAATTGTGCAAAAGTGGATTTAGCGCAGAGCTTTCACAGGCAGAAACTCCAGAAGAAAACGAGCTGATCAAATCATTGATAATGCAAAAAAACATGCCTATAAATCAAAGTAAGCTCCTTTTAGTTAAGCTGTATTGTGTTTCTTTTTGCTTTTAGTGAGAATCCTAAAAGAACTCCAGAGCAATATTTAAAAACATCCTAAAGGAATATTAGCTTACGGGATTTATTCAAATTCATTTATTGATCTAGAGCTATTTACACTTACGGTATTTACATAAAACGTTCTCGAGTTTACTTCTGCAAATGTAAATAGGCTCTTTAAATCAGCTTAAACGGGCGGACATATAACAACAACGCAATGCAGATCTTGGTTCAGAATACGCTGTAACTGTTCTATCTAGTATTTGTCAAATGTTACGTACCCTGTATTAACTTTGTGCAAATGGTTCATTATTTAAAGTGACCTCTATATCCTTTACCAACCTTTACTGCACTTAAAAACAGAATCATATACGAAATAGAAAATTAATATTCGAATAGTAAGCAGGGCTTATCATACGTTTAATGTAGTAGATTCCAAATACCTTACGTCCACTCTAAAGACTATTCAATTCCATTAATTTGTTTAGGACATTTTCACTGAAATGCATGATTTAAAAACCCACTCAAGCCATTTTATTTCTCTCTAGTTTTTGGGAGTTTTATGTTGTTTTAGTTTTACAACAGAAACTTTTATAGAAGTTAAATTCAATTTCTTTCTTTTTTGATATATTACAATTGTTTCAAATGTTTTATACATGATGGTTAAACAACTGTTATTTCAGTCATTAATTTCTCCAAAAGTAGACAGTAAAATATTTGATAAGTTGCCTACTTGTTCAGAATACTACATGAATAAAAGTACTTGTAGCTTATTTGAAGCCCTTAAGATTTATGTTGAAGTATACGTTGTGTTACGGTCTAGTGCATACCTTCTTATAACTGCGTCATGTAATCGATTCTTTGGCTCAGTGGTTAAGGTGTTCGTCTTCGATGCACTAACATTAGAGTTCGAATCCCACTCTGGATTGTGTATTCTACGATGCCTTGCATCTTTCTGTTTCGGACTTGCGTGATAACATCCCATCATCATGAAGTGGGTGGGGTAAATTGATGCAATGTCTATAATTTTATGTTATTAGTTATCAATTTGGCCTTTTCTATTGATTTGCTTTTTGTCAGCAGTCATTAGTCAGTAGGCCTTCATAATGCGAATGATTACTTACCAAGTAACTGTTGTTTTTATGGTCGTACTCAAAGAATTGTGTTTCTTTACACCCTATAACCCTATTAAGTCGGGTGAGGTTTGAATTGAATATTAGTCATGTCTTAAAACTCCCATGGTTAAAGTGTTTTGTATCTAGTGTCTATATTTTGTCCTAAGATAGTTCAAAATTAAAAAAAGCTCAATTCACTGAGTGTTGACAAAATGTTTATTAGTAGCGTAATTCCTTAATTCACCTGGAATCGGCCCAATATACATAGTCTTTACCAAACTCTTTAACACTAGCGAGACAGTTTGATCATTATATGGGTGCAGAATGGATAGCTGTTTTTTTTTTGTTGTTTTTTTTTTTCTAAAAAAATCCAAATACTCAGTTCAGTTGAATAAACATAAGTCTGATTATAAGACATTCCTTTTTGTTTATTTTATACCTTCCGTCGTATTAAGAAACATTAACGATTAGATCAATATATATTGTATCTCATCAGTCCGTTTATTATAAAACGGAAAATACTGAAAAAATGTTTGGGAAAATAAAAAGTTCAAGAATGATTTATTCGTACATATTTAAAAAGCGTTTATGTATAGTAGATAGCAAACCACCGAAAGAGTGTTTATTTATTTTTTTTATTTTTATTTTTTTTATAAAATACGCATATCTATAAATTCCCTTTTTTGTTGCAATTGAATTTCCGACTGACACCCTGAAATTTGTTCTTGTTTCCGTCAATATCATTAACATGTACCTGATTTTAAAAGAAATATATTTTCACAAAATGTTCGGGTATGCCTCTTAAATTTGAAACAGCCCTACAAGGACATTTTCTCCATCTTATATATCATTCCAATGCCAATTTCCTTGAAAAACTTAACTAAAAAACATAATTTTAAAACAGTCAATTTAGGTTTCATCTGCTTCTAAATTCATTAGCACTAAGAAACGCTTTAATTTCAGCTCTCAATTTTTCCTGGGTAAACACATGAAACAACAGAGAGAGAGAGAGAGAGAGAGAGAGAGAGAGAGAGAGATGCAAAAATAAAAATGTGAAAAATGTGATTTTTTTTTTGATTTTTTTTTGTCTGATAAATTACATATTAAACTATGACAAATATCTTGATGCAAATGAAAACTGATAGTTTCTTTTAAAAAATCTGCCATTTCGTTTTTACTTATTTTTTTCCACATAATTTCAGTAAGAGTATACTGGACGGGTTTAGTTAGGAACCCTGAAGAAATAAACCATAGGTGGTACGGTGGTGCTGAGCTTACCTATGACGGTAAGATATCTAACATTGCTTTAATACAGGAAGTGAATATCCCGAATATCCTGATTTTTTTAAAATAATAGAATGGCGAGTCAATCTTCAAGTATAATTAAGTAACTAATTTTTTTTTTAACGGCAGACATACATTTGCAAATCAAGTCCGATACATATTTTTAAAATTAAATAAGTATTATTTCTTTACCTCTACATTATCGAACCATAGTACCCAAGATTAAAGGTTTGCTCTGCATCCACAAATCTCGTATGTTACTGAGCACCAGAAGACGCTTGTACATCATGTTAAGCAACATCCTGTCCGCATCGGAGTCTATTTTTTTACATCAAATTCAGCAAACAACAAACCTTTAGTCGGCTTTGAAGGTTTAAGTGCCAATTAATACTAAACAAGAACTTTTTTCCTGGGTGTAACAGGACTGTGTTAGTAAAGCTTGTGATCTTATTTATATCGGATTGATTGAGAAATAATTGAGGAGACCAAACTTGGTTTTAACAACCTGTCCTGGATTTATGTCCTGATTTTTTTCCAGATTTAAACATGTACATTTTATCCTTAAATATTTATAAAACATCTTTTGGGATGCTTAAAAAACATAAAATGTTGTGGGTCCTATATGAATAGATATATGGAGTGGTACAACACTCGAAAAATAAGGTTATCCTTCTCTACAAGGATATTTCCTTCATCTTCCTACACATTAAATATTTGTAAGGAATCAGTTGTAAAGACAGGATGGAAATAAGAACAACCAATAATTGTTCTTCAGAATTTCCTAATACATTCCTAATTTTGACAACAGTTTTAAAGTTGTTGTTTTAATTCAAAAAAAATCTTAATGATCATCGTTCCTTTTATAATTCAGTCAATCTCAAAGATACATATTATTACTTTTATTACATTATTACATTTATTATTATTTATATTATTACTTTTATTACATTATTTATATTATTACTTTTATTACATTATTTACATTATTACTTTATAACATTATTACATTTATTATTTTTATATCATTATTTTTATTCCATTTTTAAATTTATTATTTTTATATTATTACTTTTATTACATTATTGCATTTATTATTTTTATATTATTACTTTTATTACATTATTACATTTATTATGTTTATATCATTATTACATTATTACATTAATTATTTTTATATTATTGATTTTATTACATTATTACATTTATTACATTATTACATTTATTATTTTTATATTATTACTTTTATTATTTTTATATTATTCCTTTTATTACATTATTACATTAATTATTTTTTATATAATTACTTTTATTACAGACTTTTTAATAGAAAACTATGGAGATCAAACCTGTGCAACATACAGCGGAAATACCGGCTGGAATAGAGATGATTGCGACTATGAATATGCCGCTATATGTGAACAGTAAGGACAACTGTTCTAAACATGTGCATAGTATACATGTACAATAATTTATATTTAGGAAATATATTTTGAGTGATCTACAGTCCAATATAGCATGGTGTCGAGTTCAGATGCGTAATATTTTAATCACCAAGGCCGTCGGCTATACTGGACGGTAGATCACCAAAAATTTAAAATCTATTTCCATTCTAACACATATATGTACTTATAAGGGACACAATTATGTGCATTACTTATCATGTCATTTTACGGTTACAAACCCTGACAGGCTATTCCGTTTACCCCGCCATTCATTCACGTGAAAATGAAAACAGCAAGGTCATTGTTTTAGTTTATTAGCTAATAATTTACCTTAAAAAAATATCAATAATTTTCATCATTAATGAACATCAAAGAAGATAATTTCGTCCATAGCAATATTTCACTAATGAAAATATTTTAAAACAATTATTGATAAGAACAGACAAAAGTAGTTTAAAGTGACATCAGCGGGCGCGCTTGTATTGAGCGTGCTATAATGTATATGATATGTCACGCTAAAATCCTCCTTTGTTTATTATCGGCGAATTGCAAATAGTGTTAGAATTATTTTTGATAAAATGTTGTGGCTCCTATCCGGGGAGATTTGGTCTGATAGATACAACCCCCAGCCAAAAAGGTTATCAAAGTACAACCCATATCTATAAGTCTATATTTAAAATATATTTAAAATTCATTCGATATATAATATTTTCGATTTATAAAAGCATCAGTAGAAATCTGTTCTGTATGAAGATTTAAGAAAAACAACACTTTCAAGGTACTCAGAAGAAAGATACCTGTAGCACGACAGACAACATTGTTTTCGGATTTTGCCGGTACATGTAAAAATGCAAAGGACTAAAAAACAAAGCTCTGTTGACCATGATAACATATGTTATTGTTAACAGACATTTTTGACTCGAAAAAGGAGTTTTCGAAAAGTCAGTCCAGTTTCAATAACGAAAAAATTACATTAACTAGCGTCAATTTGTTTAGGAGCACACAATGTTAAACCCATATAGACCATTGTCAATGTTTGTCATTTTGTTCTATTTTAAAACATTCCATACTCGGACTCAGTAATCAGATTCACATATTTCAAGCTCTACTAATATGATAATGGTATTTATGTGATGAGTTATGACACAACTGTGCACATGGTCGAATCATAATAATATGATTCATTAATATGTATCTGAATCATTCTTATTCATAAATTTAAATGTAATTTTATTCATTTAGCATTATGACTTTATTTTGCCTTCTTTATTCGAATGTGTGGTTATTAAGATTTACTAAAGTCAAATGGAATACAAGTAAAAAGTACATTATAGCCATTTGAATTGTGACAAAACTGCAAACAGATTTCATTTTAATTTAACACTGAGCAGTTTTCGTTCAATAAATGTTTTGTCTAAAAGTGTGATAATATTTTTTTTTTCTTTTAAGGCATTGCTAGCAAAACAAACTCTGACAAGATATGGAGATGACCTGGACATGGAATAACCGACGATGCTGAGATCTAAACAAATTCTTTTAAAATCTAATATTCAAATAAATAATTGACTTATATCTGCAAATCATTGTATCATAATAAAAGATACATATAACTCATTTAGCAGCTTGTTCATTGCTCAACGTAAGTCGTTTGGTCTTATACACTAAAAATCCTAACCTCATTTGAACAAAGCTGCATATAAGAAAATATAATGACAAAGCGAAAACGAATATTTTTTAAACTTGCACACGTTTCAAAATGTACAACTTCACAGAAACAATAAAGTGTTGTTAGTTCATATTAAAACTACTTGTTTCAATTTTTAACTAAAAATGCGTCGTCAGCAGTTTAAATGAACATATTTAAAACATTTAAGTAACATTAACTTACCTTTTTTCTGTTTCTCATATTTACATAAAATATACAGTATCTACGGACTTATTAGGTTAACACTTGCGCTGTTAGATAACTTTCGTAGACAAACGTAGAAAAGCAACCTTTTTTCCTCGAGATGCTTTGTGAAAAATTGTTTAAATGTTTCGTTGATGTCCACGTGTATAAATTAATTCCTCATGCGTCTATGTATGCTGCGAATACATAGGGCAATGTTGATATCTAAATCTGGCACATTTTTTCGCGATTATCTTATAATGCATCAGCAAAATATTGCTATTGCATTATTTTCTGAAGAATAACTGATATTGTACAATAGAACAAATGTACAGCAGCTGCTTGCCTGCTTCCCGTGTCATGTATTAATAAGTAAGGAGAACCCAATATAGGTTTGCTGTGTTTTCATTTACTGTCATGAAATCTTTACCGACTGTACCTGTGTAGCATGGACCTAACAGCAGTACTGATCTGTCGTCCCGATTATAATCAAACGTAAGAACAGTTAATATTGCCTGCATTCTTATTTTAGCGTTATCAGACAAAATATCAACTTAATTTAAGGTCATTTGACTGAAAAAGACCTAACCTAGACCTATTCTACATTGAGACTCTCTCTCTCTCTCTCTCTCTTTCTCTCTGCTATATTCTACTATTCTACAAGCCAGACTGAAGCCCAAAGATTTCTATATTGTACAACACAACTAGCTATAAAAATTCATATATTATTTAAAACAGGAAGCAAAAGCTTTCTCTTCTCATTTCTACAAAACAGAGAAGAAAAAAGTATTGTAATGAAACTGAAAGAATTTCAGTAGCTTCAACAGATTATTTATTAGCCGGATACTTTTTGAAATAATCCACAGACATGCCTGTGCTTACACTTGATACTCATGATGAACTATTGTTGTTTCTCAGGCAACAAAACTGATTTTTTGAAAATTATTTTATCATAAACACTAGGCCCAGATCTTTTAAATTTATCAAGTTACATTTTCTAGTGAACGTTTACCAGGATTTTTCAAGGTAATTCCATGAAGTGATTATTTGTCTCTACAGAGGCATCACATTTTATAAATCGAATTATTTAGTAAATCCTGTAGGCTTATAAAACCTCCAGATATCTTGTAAATGCACAAATAATTACCCAGTCTTTACGAAGATTGTTCAAATTTTGTATCTGAGGTCATATTTGGTTGAATTCTACAGATAAGATGTTTTGATTATAGCTAAATCTCTCGAAATATGTAGCATTTTCTTGTGAATCTCTACCACACCGTTGTCATTGCATGATTAGTTAAAACAGCTCTAGGCATGATAAGTTAAAATCTAGACTATATACGTGATCAGCTACACAAACATAACTTAATGCAAGCTAAATATGGAAGCGCTGACGGTCCTGATTTTCACAAACAAATGCAGTAAAAATTTGAGCTGCTCAGTTTAAGTACATCTGCACACAAAACACACTTTCTGTACCTTGCTGACAAAGATTTTATTACTTATGTATGGTGAATTTAAATGAATACAGGCATGTTATATCAGTTGTTTCACAGTGACGAGAAACAAAAACAAAATAAATGTACAACAAACATCCCTTCTGAAAGATCATTATAAACTTTTACGGCAGTCACTATTGGCCACGACTGTATTCATTTAGTCTCATGATCTAAATACGAATGTCTTTTTGTCTTATTTAGAAAAAGAAATGGATATATTATTATATTGTCAATGATAATTTCGTTTTCATTTGTTTATCTATTTGACAGTTTGAATGCATTAAACTGTCGCCAGCCTGTAATAATCAGGGGGGAAATCAAACAAAAATACATCTAAATAGCATTTTTATTAAGAGAGTAAATAGTACACCCCTGTATAACATTTTTGGTGCAAATTATATCAAATATTTTTTTTTATATATAAATGGTCATTTTTACCCAAAACAACTAGTTATTAGATTAATGTTATTAGCAGCTTTCTGATAACTGAAATGCATGATATGTTATAAATTTATAATCAAAAACTCTATCACGTTTTCCCGGATTATGAGAAGGATTCAAGAAAGAAGTGAATTCCTCTTATTGAAATACAAGACTTGAAAATGCACACTATGCAAAACTCAAGCCAATATTTGAACTAAGATATATTTATGTACTTATAAAGAAGACTCCATACCAAGTATACCATTCTCATAAACATTAGACTGATCAAAATTTAGTTGGGTATGATTCATAACTTCAAAGCAATCATGCACACAATATGTGCTTATCAATTTAAGTTGGTAGCCAAATCAATGTTAAATTATGGGAAACATAATTGAGTCCTACTTTGAGCAATTTGCAGTACGAGTAAATTTTCTTCAACAAAAAAACATTACGTGAAAATTTTATTTCTGTACTTGGTTTGTTTGTTTTATCTTACAAAAGGATGAAGAAGATATAACAAGTTATTTGATGCATTTTAGCTCGTCTGTTTCGACGAAAAGTCGGGCTATAATGATCGCTGCGTCGTCGTCGTTGTCGTCGTCGTGCAAAAACTTTAATGTAACTTTAACATGACAAGAGGAAGTTGTAACACAAGGGGCATCATCCTAAAAGCTATATTTTTGTAGTTATGTCCCTTTTTAACTTACCCTTTATTGTCAAAATTGCACAAGAACAATAACTATGGACCCCATTGTCAACATGTAAAACAGACGAGCGTTGGCGCCGCTCCGCGGGCACTTGTTTATAAATAGATATAAAGTCGATAATGACATAAAGATTCATAACATTTTTATAACACAGCCCGATGTATCAAGCAGAAGCAAAACGAGAAAAATCCAGCCCCACTTTTGATAATATAATTCAAAAATTGCAATCAATAGTTTTTTGTTTGCAACTTCGGACGATACAAGCACAACAAAAAGAGGTAGAAGTCAACATCTAAATATCTTTTAGCGGTAGATGTGTGTGTGTGTGTGTGAATCTATGCTAGCATTATATGTCTTTTAAAATTTGTCCTTTTTAACAACAGCCAAATGCAGCACGTTAAGTGAATAAAATGTTGTCATAATACAATAGAACTTAGTCAAAGGATTTGAACCAACATTTGAATTTTCACGAAATGCAAAGTCAAAACAAATGATTATCACCATACTGCGAAATGCTAAAAGATTTTACATCACGGGGACCCGCACCTGATGCTGATTACCCAGTTAAAATGTGTCTATACCTGTAAGTATTACTGGGTATTTCTTAGCATTTTCGTTTTGTGGATGGCATTAAAATGTAATATACTTTTTGAATTTCTAAACCAAGTTAGCTTCCGTCTTCCTCTTTAACGATATGATTTTAAGCATCGACGACACTTCTATTAAACACCACCAAATCAACGTTTAAGCATCGACGACACTTCTATTAAACACCACCAAATCAACGTTGTCGGGAACAAATCAAATTTGTCTATGGTTTGTGCGGCGCTGTAATTTGACAAAGCTGTTTGACTGGATAAAATGGAAATGTGGTTCTAATAATCATTTATGCTCCAATACAATGTGTATATATTGAACATAAGGTATAAGTGTGTCGGGCATTGCTTGACTATTTATATCGTTTTAAAATAAGAAACTATGCAAGATTGTAAATTCAACAAGCCATGGTGACTTGTATGATCTCCTTCCTACACAGTGAAAAATTAGATGAAAATATAGCATAAACTCAATTAAAGATCACTTAAAAATAGGACACCACATATAATTAACAGAAATGAGAATCCGGAGGGTTACCGCTTTGGAACGGTCAGTGGCAAAACATTTGTCACAGAGGGGTTTCAGTAAGGTTCAAGGGTGCACAAACCTCACTCTTGCACCAACAGTTTATGCCAAGAACAAACAAGAACAGGTTGTCCTGGTAAATTTATTCCAACCAGCCACCAACTCGACAATGTTGTATGCAAAACCACACAAACAGATAAATCATTAAAAGCTAATGGCACTGCAGAGTGAAAAGGTAAGTACTCAATAACCGAACTGCAGCTGTATTTTTCACTCAGATCTGGGTTTTGGCTTTTCTAAAGTGTTTGCTTTATTAAGCTGGAGTTCATTTGGATATATTTTATTGATCAGAGATAGAAAATGGTCATTATCTGTATTTAACAAATTGTTAAAATACCTCGTGATGTTGTTAAAGCTGTAAAAAGAATTTTTATGTTTACTAGACAGAGATAACATAAAATCTCTTTCATAGCAGTATAAAACACACCAGCAACAAGGGGTGCACAATTAGTACCCATACGGATGCCCACTATATTTTATAAACGCAAGTTCCAAATCTTACAAATATTATCTAGTAAGAAAGAGAGCTACCCGAGTATGTCTTGACAAGTAAGTAAAGTGTAATTATCATAGGAATCCTATGTCAAAAGATGCTCTAAGTTCATTACAAGCGATATAGCTTTGATTTTCTCTAGCAAACGATTTTTTTTTCTCTTTTTTTTTCAAATGAGACTGTTGACGCCTCCCCCATAAACATTTTTGACGCATATCTGCGCAGCTGATCAGATTCTGCCAATATTGACAGTTGATTGCAATGGCGTGTCGCCTAATTATCAGTCTAAATGATATTCAAAGTTTATCTTATTGTAGTAAAGGGTGAACTAACGTTACATGAATTAATAATGCACTGATTTATTTTTTCACGAGTGACAATACCTAAAAGAGAACGACACTTAAAAAACTACTGATGTTGTGCTGAGGGAATCTGTCCCACTTTTGCTGCAACGCTACAAAGAGCACACGTAACGGTCTGGGTAGAGGATCACATCACATTTTCCAAGAATGCCCTACACATGTTCAATAGGTGAGAAGTCCGGGCTCATCGCTGGCCATGGTAAAGTATGGATTTGCTGCTGCCCTATGGGCCCTAGCGTTATCATCTTGGAAGATGAGTGCTTGGCCATGACGTTCAGCAATTGGGACAACATATGAATCCAACATGTAGCTGTTTTCCGGCAGTCATAGTGATACCACCCCAAACCATAACAGATCCAACCCCATATCGGTCGTGGACAACCCTAGCAGCGTCTGTAAATCGTTCACCCGGTCGACACCAAACTCTTCTCGACCATCACGAAAGTCTAGGTTGAATCGAATCTCGATTCGTCACTGAACATCACATGTGACCACTAGTTAATATTCCACCGACGTCGCTGTCGACACCACGCCAAACGTTCATGGCGATACATTGCTGACAACGGCAATTGAGGGTACCTAGCGTTAAGACCGTCAGAGTGAAGGCGATTTCTGATTGCTTGTCTCTAGACAATGACCCCTCTGACCTTTCGAAAGCGTTGTTGAAGGTCTGTGGCCGTCAGTTCTCAATTACGGAGAGCTTGATTAACAACATAGCGATCGTCTCGGACTGCAGTACATCTTTGATCTCCACTTCTTTGGATATCATTCATGTCACCAGTTGCTTGATAGCGTGGCCACAATTGACAGACAACGGACTGTGAAAAATTCAGGTCAACTGTACTTTCGGTCTATAGCATACTAATGGCCCGCCAACGTTGATGTTCCGTTCGACGTTTCATAATTCCAAATTTGATTGTAATTATGTGTTTAACATCTATACAACATAATATTCTAAAATCTTTTCCCAACTAAAGTCAGAACTACCATGATTTCGGTCAATGATTCACGTGCTACCCCTCGTGTCTCAAAGTTGCCCGTGCAGCACAAATTTGAACAATTTCTAAAGTGATCACGCTATCTTGAAATGAACGGCCATTATAAATTATACAGAATGATTGACTCTAAATAGTAAGTTTCTATACCATAACGAAAAACTTAATATACGGTACGTTTTGTGAACAGAATATACTAAATGAATAAGTATCTAGCATAATTATATGTATGTCCATCTGTTCTGGACATTTCTAACACTGAACTACATTCAGCAAAAGATTGCGGGCAGAGAAAAAAAATCGTTTTTACTTTTTTTCAAATAATGACTGTTCCTGCATTTCTTGAGATATTTTGTTCATCTTTATATCAGATTGTAAGTCGTAATCTATGTTTAATGTCTAACTGAAATAAATATATGTCTGTTCCTCTGTTCAGCACAGCTTGCACACAACTGATCAAAATATCTCGGTAAGCTTATTTGTCAATTCATTCATATTTTCCGTTATACATTCAGGAGAACATTATACATTTATTTGAAGATTTTACATATGTTAATTTATTCATTCATGTATTTATTCATGTGAGTATGAGAATTAATTGGGTCTGAAATTTTTTAACCACCCTATCAATGTTCTCCTCTTATACGCTGGTATGAGACACTGTAATACTCATTTCATGAGCAATATTCAAACCCTGGAATTATTGAAGAACTTATTAAAATATTGTATTTCAAGACTTTTCCACTATTTAGACCTTTACCGAAAAAGCACAAAAATGAATAGAGTTTGACCTTTCATATAATCATCCTCTGTTAAATATTAATCCAATTACTGTAAGCTGTACTTTTCTAAAGAATAAATCCCCACTTCCCTTATACATTTCATTTAGAAACAAATATTTAAAGTCGTGTGTAGTTGAGCACTGGCCATGCTATTTCATACTATACAATAATTTTAATGATTGTGTTTATATCTAAGATCTGTAGTCTCTTGTAATTCTTAGATGGCTATATACATACAATTTATATAATATTATATATGATGAGGCATAAATAAATAAAGAAAGAAAGAAAGAAAGAAAGAAAGAAAGAAAGAAAAACAAGCTATCAGACAAACAATGAATAAATACCAGAAATTGGTAAAACCAAATAATACTTTCCGAAGTATTTCAGTTCAGAATGGTAGAAAAGTTAGAAATGTACTATCAATGGTATTTCAATGACATGTGAAATTAAATATCTCTCATTAGTCTCTATAGCTGTGTGAAGATATAATGAGATATCATTGATACTTTAGAAGTTATACTCCAGACAAACATTATTTAACTTTTGTAATTATCATTAAGGAAGATAATTAAAAAATTAAGGAATGTAGAATTCAGGTTCATAAACTCTGTATTTCCTCTCACTATTCTCTATCACTGTGTGAAGTTTTAATTCCTTCAATAGTTTTGAAGTTATTCTCCAGAAAATTAAGTACCATTAAATGAAATAATTCATAAACTAAGTAATGTAGGGTTATGGTTCTTTAACACTACACTTCCTTTTAATAATCTCTATAACTGTGTGGAGTTTCAATGAGATATCATTGATAGTTTAAAAGTTGTACTCGGGCAAGCATTATTAAACATTTTAAGAATCATTAAGAGAGATAATTCAAAAAAGCAAGGTAGACATATGGTTTTTGAACAGTGCACTTTCTCTCATAAGTATTAATGACTTATTGAAATTTAAATCAAATTCTTTCAATACTTTTCAAATTAATATCCGGACAAGCATTATTAAGTATTATAAAGGGATATAATTAAAAAAAAAACTAAGTAAATTAGAGTTATAGTCCTTTGACACTGCACTTCCTCTGACTAGTTTCTATAACTGTGTGAAGTTTCAAAGAGATATCGTTGACAGTTTAGGGTCATTTTCCGGACAAGCATTGTTAACTTTAGAGAGATAATTCAGAAAAAAATGCAAGGTTGAATTATGGTTCTTTTTCCGGACAAGAGTGTGACGGACTAACGGAAAGAAGATCTATGAAATGCTAATGTCTAACAGGGACACCTTTTCAAGAACATTTGGTCTCAGCACGACAATCATTCAGTTTCATGAGCATTATTTTCTATTGGCCTAGGCATGACATTGCGCAACAAACATTCATCCAAGACATTGACATTACTTATTCTATGTAGCTTTGATGTATTGTCTTTTACCATAATGTTATCGTCGGAAGACCAAGCACCAAGCAAATGCCTTGACCTTACTAATCTTCGTGCCTTGTATAGAAGAAAACTGTTCTTATGAGTGAGGTCTTCATTAATGAATGGATTTTCCTACTCGGTAGTTTTCAAGTAAGACCGATCCAGAAATAACTTCTGTCGTGAACGATATGAAGTAACTTTCACTATCAGGCTTGTCTGGCTTCTCATGTGTGGAGCGATTCGGTTTCCATACGCTATGAGATCTGTCTATCTCATTTGATATGTAAGCGTCAACTGCCGTGCATACCTTAAGAAAACAATCGTCTGTATTATCTCCCTTGGTTTCAAATATTATTGATAACACGTATAAGCAAGGGGTAGGACCTAAATCATGTAGCTCGGTGCTTTAAGCGAGAAAAACGTGTACTCTATGACTAATGTCGTCAGTTTTCGCGTAAATATTCAGGAATTTGGATAAATTATCAACAGCTATGGGGATTGTCTTGGAATATTTGTATAATGTATATGGCCAGTACCTAGCCATATATGTATGCTAACTGTAGCTGCTATCTGACAGAATAAGAAATGTGTTACAAAAAAGTTATTAAAGGGATGCCAACAAAGGTGTCCCATTTTTTGTGTGATTCTGCAATAATTTGTTTAGGTTTTTGAACTTGTCAAACCATTTTGCGCCATTGAAACAATATCTTTTGTAAACAGGCATGCAATTAAACATTTACAACCAGTTAGGAACATATATTTTATATTATGTTCATTTTTTTTAAACTTAAAGACAATAAACGTGAAGTTTGGGTAACTTTAAGACCATATTGTGTAACCTCGGTTCTTTATTGATGTTAAAGTTAAGTTTTTCAAAATAAGCATGTTGAAAGATTTTACAAAGAGTTCTATTTCTATATTTAACTTTATGTTTCTGATAAAAAAAAAACCAAAGTATATCCTTTTTAAGCTAAAATGATTCCATAAATGTTGCTATTGAATTTGAACACTTGCAATTTTAAGTTTGGAATGTTATGTGGTGCTTTTCATTGTCAGATACAAATACAATATTACAAGTAAATTTTAAACTATGAAAGGTTTTGACTTGATTACAAGTCTGCAGATTTTGTTTAAAAAATCAAAATTGACAATTTTGTAGATATTACATACATGCAAACATTATATTTATAAAATCAAAAAGGACTATCTAAGTTGTGCGAAAACAAGTTGTGAACTGACAGACAGCCTGTGCCACACAGTTAAATTAACTGTATATACTTGGTACATAAAAAACTGCCAATGTGCTAAGCTCCTTATAGTCATACAAAGGTGAATGGTTCAATCCTTGGACTCGACAAAATATCTATGCGACATTTATTCTTGAATGCCGTATCCAATGTTCATTTGCATCTTACCATTATTTCAGTTAAAAGGAAACAAATTAGAGATACAAGCAAATTAGACAAGTTAGATTTCTTAAAACATTTGTAGTTTTTAATGGAGTTTAAAATATAATCTTACTTCTTCCACAATCATATCAGTCAATATTTCTTCCGCTTTGACTAGATTATCATTAAACTTAAATGAAATAATGAACATAAAGTCCTATGACAACATTATCATTTCTCCCTAAGCACAAAAAAAGAGAGAAAATTTGATGTAAAATGTACTTGCATAATTAGTTGGTTCAAATCTTTACATGATTACAATGTTTTTATGAAGTCTTTGTCTACATTACAATGCATAATTTCAAATAGGTCAGGCAATCCATTCAGAACAGCTTTTGATGACTGAAATAACTGGATGAGAAATTACGTGTATATTTTTGTATTTATTCATAGTATTAAAAACACAGTGTCAAAGAATAAAGATGAAGTGAAAATCCTTTTATGAAAAAATAGACCTGGCTGATAAATATCATCACCTTGCTTAAACTGCCGTTTTGCAATAAATTAGATTACGTTGCTAATAATTGTGGTTGTAAGGTATTTCCAAGTAGTGATTAGTCCTTACTAATGAAACTTGAAAAGGGGATGAAAATGAAATAGTTTGCAATAGGTAAAATGATCATTGACCTCCCTTATCTCCAAGCCGTCAGGTACCTTAATACAACCGAGATTTAATTCTATATTTGTGAGAAAAAAATGTAAGTTATCTTTGGAGGATCTATTTACTTCTCATATATGGTATGTATGAATAGCTTGTAAGTTTATGTCATAATGCTATTTTGCTATGATATTTTATTAATGAGCTGTTGCCCCAAGTACAGAGTATAGAAGTTTATCATTCCGGCATCTACAATTCTAAGGTTTTAATCTTTTAATTGTCGCTGGATATCAAACAAAATCTGATTATGATATTAAATTATTTCTTCAACTCACAACTTAAGAGTTGTTTATTGTTAACATTTATTTAGCTGTCTGTAAAAACAATCTTGAACAAATACATAGATTGAACGTTAACTTCGGTTGTATCAAAAGACATTCGATTGCTTTCACTTTATAAAATAACCATGTGTAGTTAATGTAATGCCTTTAAATTGGACAAACACTGGTTTTGAGTATGATTATAGTACAAAATAACAGTTAAATTTAACCAATATGCTAGTTACAGAAAAATGTTTTATGTATAAAAATACCGGTATGTATTTATTAAAGAACCGAGGTTACACAATATTGCCTTAAAGTGACTCAAACTACACGTCTATTGTCTTAAAGTTAAACAAATCGAACATAGATGCATTATGTATGTTCCTAACTGGTTGTAAATGTTTAATTCTGTTCCTGTTTACTTAAAATATCATTTTAATGGCACAAACTTGTTGGTCAAGCTGAAAAACCGAAGCAAAACATTGCAGATTCACACAAAAAATGGGACACCTTTGTTGGCATCCCTTCAATAACTTTTTTGTAACACATTTCTTCTTCTGTCAAATAGCAGCTACAGTTAGTATACATATATGGCTAGGTACTGGTCATATACATTATACAAATATTCCAAGACAATCCCCATAGCTGTTGATAATTTATCCAAATTCCTGAATATTTACGCGAAAACAGACGACATTAGTCATAGAGTACACGTTTTTCTCGCTTAAAGCACCGAGCTACATGATTTAGGTCCTACCCCTTGATTAGATTCCTCCGATGATATTGATTGATCTTGGTCATCTAATTTTCCTCTAGGAACGATATTGTTGGACGATGTTCTTCAATTCCTCGGGCAAGACCTTTATTTACATATTCTAAAGGTTTTTTTTTATGCTCCCCGAAGGGAGAGCATATAGTCGCCGCTTTGTCCGTTCGTATGTCCGTCCTTATGTATGTATGTCCGTCCGCCCGTCCGCATTTTCTTATCCGGGACATAACTCTTAAAGTACAAAAGGTATCAACATGAAACTTTGTAGGTAGATAGATCTTATTGAGTAGAAGTGCAGTGCATAAGACCCATAACTCTGCATTGCTTAATTTTTGAGTTTTGCCCTTTGTTCATTTTTACACTTTGAACTTTGTCCTGGACATAACTCTGAAACTACAAGAGGTATCAACAAGAAACTTTGTAGGTAAATAGATCTTATTGAGTAAAAGTCCAATGCATAAGAACCATAACTCTGTATTGCCTAATTGTTTAGTTATTGCCCTTTTTCATTTTTACACTTTGAACATTGTCCGGGACATAACTCTGAAACTACAAGAGGTATCAAAAACCTCTGGTTTATCTGTCACAAGCCTATTTCAGTGACTATGACTCTGTCTGGATAGGACTGCCACTGTCTGAGTTGATAGAAAAATAAAGAATAAAATGGTAACTGTCTTACATTCTTTATTGCATATTTAAACAGTTTTAACTTTTTTCAGCAACTACCAATAGCATAATATCTTTATGCTGAATTTGGCAAAGACTTTATGGACACACTATTCTGTTCCAAAACCTATTCGGGAAGCATCACCTGGTTCGACCGGCTTTTGTTTTTTTAAGTTTATCAATCACACTTCAATACTTTTTTTCAACCAAGGATTCAATCTGGCCTTTAAATGTCTCCTTCAAGAGATAGCATCATCGAGAATAGTGAAACTGGGTATGGTAGAAATGGATTCGCCACTCATGGAAGGTGGAGAGGAAGCTGATGTGGATATAACTACTTGTTCTTAATGTTTCCTATTGAGTACAGCCCAAATGTAATTGGTTTTATATCAAACTCTGCTTGCAATAAATGCAAACGATCAAGCAGTAGCAAAATGACAAAAACGAATTCCAATCCCTCTCTTAAAGAATAATTCACTGTATAGAAACAACTGTCCTTACATGAAACCGTTTTAACAATATATTAGAGCTGTTTGGCATTATACTCGTATTTCATCGATCTACTTAACAAAAATAATTCACCTTAGGTAAATCAACATCATGCAGTTATGTGCGTTGTCTTTGCTGGCGGTGCAGAGATAAATTACACATATAATGGTTTGAATAGTCTGATCAATATAATGATGAATCAGTTACATAAAAGGTCGATAGGCATTCATATAAACATTCACTGTATATATGCATTGACTTTTAGTTTAGTATAATAACGTTTTCAAATAACATAATATTAAATCTAACTAAGCATATTTGGCATTGATCGATATATTTATTTACTCAATATAAATATTATCAAAATGAACTTATATAAAGTACTTTGGCTCAATATTAAGTTTCGTTTCATATATTGTCCAACTGCTGTAATAAATTGTTAAATCGGTTTCATATATAAAGGACAGTTAGTTCCATACATTGCTCGTTCCGATCTGTATAGTAAAGTTTTCATCTTATGTACTGTAAAAATGCAGTTATATGTTTCTACCTCGGTTCCATGTAAAGACAAATGAATTCACACATGTCTAAGTTCCGTTTATATTATGATGCATTTGTTAGAAATATTGTAAAAAGCTCAATATGATAAAAGGTGGTTATATGCATGTTATTTTGATTTGATATATGGATGGCATGGTTTGGTATAATATCAAAATGAACCCTTCTATAGCATTGCTACTTCGATTCAAAATAAAGAAAATTAGTTTCATATATTGATATTTCTGTGCCATATATTTAGCATATGAATCTATAAAATGATAGTTGGTTTGATGTAAGTGCATTTTTTTCAATTTATATATTTCAAAAGCGAACTAAAATAAATTGACTCGGATTAATACAAAGACAGTTGGTTTTATATACTGAAATATAATTATGAAACTATATTTGAGAAAACTGGTTTCATACAATGATGATTCTTATCAATACATCGTAACTGTGAATTATTATTATGATTTCCAGTTCAATACAAAAATATTTCCAATAAATATATAATTGTCGGAATTAAATTATATATTACACCAACTGTTGAATTCATTACAAAACAATGGTATATGACAGCTATGGCTTTCCATATTCCCCTTAAGTATTTTTTCCCATTTTCTGTTGATAGTTGATCTTATATGAGGAGGACTGGCAATGAATTGTATGACTAGATAAATAGTAAAATCACGATGAAATAATCAGAATTGTTTTCTTCTTGTTGTTCTTCTTTTGACATACTACTTCATTTAGTAATTAAGTGAATCAAGATGAAATAGCTTATTTTTTTTTAAACTAATATTTCCCTTAAAATTGTCTGTTCAAACTTCGTATTGTAAGCATTAATACGATTCAATGTAAATTTGTCAAGTATTGACTGCTGAATTACTAAACGTCTTTAGTACTTCAGTACGTCTTGTCTCGACGTCAGTAACTCTGTTTATTATTTAAAATATTTTATTAATAAAATTGTTGTCATTACAAACAGAGACTACTTGATATAAAAATTAAATATTTCAATATGTAGACCTTACAATATAGTGATCATTTAAGGATATAAAATTATTGAAACTTTGTAACTATTTTTTGTGTATATGTACCCCTGGCGGATGACATTGACATTAGCCTTATTTGAAACACTTTAAAGATAGGTTTTCAATATCTTTAGTAAATTATTTCCAAATGCCAGATGTGACAGAATAAATAGAGTTAGTGTCTTAATTGAGAAAGTTTATCTGGATCGGCTGTAGAATTTATCGGGCGAGCCAAAGGCTCACCCGATAAATTCCTACGCCTTGCCAGATATATATAAAATAATAACATCTATATCTAGATTATTCATAATTGTTCAAACAGTGTATATATGGAAACATCATATCCAATCATTTATAGAAACAAGGCAGTTATTCTGAGGGCAATTTGCGAATCAAATATGCAGAAAATTCGGTTTAGGCTAATGTGTATTGAAAATAGAAATAACAATTATCTTCTTCATTAAGAACATATTAGAATTTCATTTCGTGACGAATGTGTAAATTGATATATTCATAAATATGAATAATAGTGTATAACTAGTTCTTTAAATTATATTTGACCATATCTAATTTCCATTTTGTTAGCTCATGAAATCAGAGAACGATAGAACGCTCGTAGCCCAAAGTAAAACTACAAGTCAATATTGCATAAACTATCTCTGTTTATATTAAATTGTGCGATTGGTAAAAAAAAAAAATATAAAAGTGCCTCTTCATAACCCCATTGAATTCGGCAGACTCTTCTTGTAGGTGGTCGCACATTTTTATTTGCTGTCTAACGCACTGAGATCGGCCTCTGTCTTAGCGTACCAATACCATGTGACCTTGACGTCACTAAATGCATCAAAACCAAGAAAAAGTGTCAATACTGGCTCCGCTTGAAAAAAGAAAATTACCCGTAACTATTTCATTTCTTTATCGATTTTTGTCGGACATTTGTCAGTCTAAGGAGAAAATATAAGCTTTCCACATAATCTAGAAACTCCATCAGCCATGTCAGCAGCAGAGCAGTTCTTTCAAGCACTACGTGTAACCTCGAATACAAACAATTTCCAGCAGAGCAGTTTTATCAAGCTCTACGTGTAACCTCGAATACAAACAATTTCCAGCAGAGCTGTTTTATCAAGCACTACGTGTAACCTCGAATACAAACAATTTCCAGCAGAGCTGTTTTATCAAGCACTACGTGTAACCTCGAATACAAACAATTTCCAGCAGAGCAGTTTTATCAAGCACTACGTGTAACCTGGAATACAAACAATTTCCAACTTTTCAAGCAGTGCTCAAAAGACCGCTCCGTTGCTGCTGGAGATCCTTAACTTCGTGGAAAGCTTTTTTTTTTCTTATTTTTATACACTGTGTCTGTCGTACGAAATTGACAAGTAAGCTATAAAACACAACCTGTATGTAACGGTGAAGAAGTTACTTCATAACTTTGTAAGTTATAGTTTTATAATTTTTTATGAATTATATAAACTATTACGTCTTTCAACCCAGTATCAGTTGCTAGCATGCATGGAAGTCAAGTATAATGAAACACTTCCGTTATCAAAGGACTTTTTCCATTGCCTAAAACTAGAATCCTAACATTCATTCAGGGTTTTTTTTTCTTTAGTAAAACTTATGAAATATTGCTATGATAAGGCGATAATTGAGAATATTAAACACCTATCAAGAAGTTGTTGTATCACGATAAGTATTAGTCTAGTGGACATCTGCAATGATTGCTGAAATAACTCTCAAGGATTGTAAATTACCTTAATTGATGGTCAAATGAAAAACACTAATAGAAACGTCCTTTGTAATTGGTATGTTTAAAACGAAAAGATAGATTTTTATTTTATGTAAGTAATACTGCCAGGCAATTCATCATAAGACAGTCAAAATTCATATTTCGCTCCGTCCAAGAGACAAAATTTAATGTTTATTTGTTACTTAAAACGGACTTTGTTAATGCTTGCATGCAATTTATTTATATTTCAAACAATTAACCACGTGTGTTACTTCCTAACGTGTACATTCTATAACTGGAAGCATGTAACAGATGGAGTTTCTTTAATTATATTCTGCAACATTTTCCCAGATGGGGAACAGTAACAAATTTATCTAAATCAATTCTGTCCACTCATACGTTTGCTTACGAACAGGTTTATAAATGACGTCTGCCTTACTATATATAATTTCGGACTATTCATATCTTGACAAGATAATTCAAGATGAGGATCATGGAGTGGCTTGCTGTGAGTTTTCTTTAAATATATTCTTAAAATCGTCTTCAAACAATTATTGGACACTAGCAGTTTGCATTTAAATATTTCAGCAATTTTGTTTGAATGACAGTTTTATAATAAGTATTCGTCAAAAGCATCAAAAATGAAAATTTAACTTTTGTTCAAACTGTATAAAGCTTTGTTAGAGACGTAAAATATAAGTATTATGAAAAATAGGCGTCCAGTAAAAGGTTTGGTTCATATCTTTTTTTACAAATTGAAATGCACTTATTGTAATACATTTGAGAAAAAAATGAATTTCAATCAGTTCAGAACAACCCCAACTTTCTGGACATCTGATTCGAAACGTCTTCAGGGATTTTAGAAGTTTAAGTTTCAACTACGTACGTAACAGCAATATATCTTTCTTCGGCTTTTGAGAGTTAAAAGGCATTGCCTGAAAGCACGGACTTAACAAAAGTTTCAATAAAAGTCATTCTTTGTCTAGTTTTTATTGTAAGAAGAAGACCTTTATTAAAGGGGCTGTGCTCCAGATGACACAAAAAAGAAAATTTTCTTGTATTATAAAGTTCTTGTAATATTTATGACTAATGCTTAAAAAATAACTTACTGACAAAAAATAAGTCAAATAATTACATGATAAATTGATTTTTTTCCCTTTCAAAGTGCTATACCGTAACGCGACGGTATAACTATATCGTATAAGATTTAAAGTAAATATCTGTAATATCACGTTGCAAATTGCCCTAAAAGCGTTGGAAATATTTTGTTAACATGAGGGTCCAGAGTTCAAATCAGGCTGGAGCGAAAATATTTTTTTTTATTCTATTTTGACTTTTATATTCAGTTTTGAAGTAAAATATTATGTTGTTATAATCCCACGGCATCTAAATATATAATTTCTGAAAAAAGAATTTGTATGTCTAATCTAGAGTACAGCCTCTTTAATGAAAAAAAACTATAAGGTTTGTGACCATTACATCAATGAAACAACTATACAATATCAGTGTAGAACAATGCACAACAATTAACAACAATAAAAGCCTACGATGACGTTTTAATTATTTTAACAAATTAAATGAATTTTAATCAGCAGCTCTGTGCATTCTGTTTTTTTCAGTCATTTGCACTGATATTGGTGTCAACGACATTTTCCTTTGGAGCCGCCTGTGTCTCAGATGCTGATGTATGTCTAATTATTATTGATTTTTATATCATTCCTATATGCCTTCAAAATATAACTACATGTTTTTGATTTTTTTTAATTCTTCTACTTGTCATTTATTATTTCCTTTATTTCAGTTTAACTTATTTTTTTTTTATTTTCTATTGAATTTGTCAATTATTTAGTTATTTTAAAAAGAGGCATAAATTCAAAATAACGATGCGCAATTGTTACATTCAGTCTTGCTAACACTTAATTAAGAATGCCAGATATTACAACCAGAATCAAGAAACAGTGCATAAGGTTCACGGTTCCATCACATTTAAACCATTGTTTTACTACACAGTGTCCGGAAAAGGCTAAAAATAAAATAAAATGGCGTCCATTAAAAAGCTTTTTTTGCCTAATGACATCATCATATAAACAATAAGCAAAACGTAGGAGAATGTTAACATTGTCGGCAATTAGGTTTCGTTAACCTAACCTCGGTTTTGTTTTCAATCTATCTCCGTTTAAGAGTGCAGTATGCATGCGTTTGGTAGGCTGCATTGAAACATTAAGACCCCAGATATTCGCTCATAGTGCATGTAATTCCTATGCAATACCATACTCAAAGTTGTGCACCACAGGGTCACAAAGAAAACAATTAAATGCTTACCTTAATGAGTTACAATTTGTGACTTATAATGTCAGTAACTGCCACTGGATATACAAGCTCAAGTATTTCACATAACCTGTCGTGGACGACAATGATTTCTCAGGAAATCAGGGGAAGTTGAAACCTTGCCCAAGCTTACTTCCTCCTATCTCTTAGTGTTTGTCCTGACGGGAAATCCTGTTTTCTGCAACTAGCCTCAAATTCATTGAGATCCGAAATAATTACCTTAAGTCACTTCTTGGATGTCCAAACTCATATTTTATAAAAGACATGGCCGTGTGTCACCTATGGCAGAAGAGAGAAGTCTCATGAGGAAATATACATTATATAAATTCTTTGTCTTGTATTAATGTAGGCTCTATACAGTAACTTATCTCACAAAAGTTACATTACAATGTACTGTTTCAGATTATGTTCAGTTGAAAGCCTTAAAATGTCACAAGTATTGTTATCAAAGTATTCCTGGCTAAAAAAGCAACAACAATGAAAAACCGTTGTTGGAAAAATTTATCTAGGCTAATGCATCTTAATAATGTTATGTACTCGTTCTTTTTATATCACTATATCTTTTTTATTAAATGTTTTATCAATGACACAACCCTCTTAGTGATTACGTTAAAATTATAGCTGACATATTGAACACAGATATGTATTTAATTATGCATTTGGGTATATGTTGGCATGTCTCTTTGAATTGTTAATTTCTTTCAACTATTCAATATTTGACTTAAATCCTTTTGTACATTCGTTTGAAAATTATAATATGCATGTTATTATCTACTCTTGTAAATATCTCCGGTACTGAATATCTAATATGTTTGTGAAATGTATACTTGTATATGTCTGACAGGCTGGCGGTCGTAAAGCGATATAAAATCGTTATAAGTTTCTCAGTTTCTGGTCGTGCCTAGCTTACCTTTCAACATGGAGATTCTACTTTTTATGAGTTTAAAGCAACAAGCTACTTTAAAAAATAAAAATTAAAATTAAAATAATCATGTCCATTTACTTAGTGTACTTAAAATATTTTCATATAAATTCGGACATTACCTACTACGCATGTCATATTGATGGTCAAGCAAGGTCATTGTGACCCTTGTATCTGTCGATGATACAAAACGACTTTATTCAACTGGACTACAAAAAAGAGATAAAGGAACTCGTTTAAGCGCTTTATGATTTCCATGTTTCATGTTTCTTTAAGTCAAACAGTTGGTGATCGTAATTAAGTACTTGTTCTTTAGAAATGAAAACCGATATTCTCAATACAAAAGGAAACTTATAACGCCTCATCATTTAAGCTTGAAACAATCTATCGATCATTCAAATAATCAAAAGATTGTTTTGTGCTATGTATCAAAAAATAATATCTTTAAAAGTCTGTCTCTAGTTTTTAAGTCTATAATTCCTTTTGTTTTAGAACTTCTTCTAGGATATTGAATATATCAAACGCTTTTATATACAATCATAAATATGTCCAGAAATAAAAACATTTACATTTGGAAATGTTTTACAGTGCACAGGCGGAACTTGTCAAGTACCTTCTACTGGTGGTGCGAAACAATGCTTTCCAGGTATATATAGAAGATTGTTTCCCAAGTGTTATGTATACACACTCTCTGGAGAAACAGGATGTAGATTGTTGTAAAGAAAAGATTGCGTATGCAATAACACGGACCAGTTATTCCTTCTTGCTAATAATTAATCCGTTCAGAACGAGACTGAAAAGGAATTGCAATATGTCAATCAAACGTCAATTGGTAGTTTATACTTAGGAAATAGATTTTAAGTTTGAGTGATATACCGTCTGATATATCACGGTGTCGAGTTCATATGCGTTGTAATTTAATCACGAAGGCCGTTGGCCTGAGTGATTAAATAATTACGCATATGAACGAGAATCCGTGATATATACGACGGTAGATCACGAAAATTTAAAAATCTATTTCAATTCTAACACGTACGTATATTTATAAGGGGTGCAAATGTGTGCACTATTTAACAGTGGCATTCGCAGTGACGTCAGCGGGCGCGCGCTTGTGTTTTGAGTGCTATACTGTATAATATATCACGCTCAATTTCTTCTTTGTTTATTGTCGGCGAATTGCATATAGTGTTAGAATCAACATTTTATATCGCAATATGCTTAAAGAAAGGTGTTACGTCATAGTGTTCATGATCGTTAATCTCAATGATTGTTATAAACGAAACACGTAAAATTTATTGATGTTTGATGATGAAGTCTAAAGCTAATTGTTTTGTTAACATTTTTACAGATTGTCCAGTACTGACTGTTGCTAATGGGACTGTTAATGGCACCGCAATTACCTATGGTACTGTTGTATCGGTTACGTGTGATACCAGTTTCATTTTACTTGGCGCTGCAATAAGAACTTGCCAATCAACAGGTGCCTGGAGTGGAACTTTTTCAGTCTGTGCTCATGCTGCTGGTATGTTCAAAGCTTTCGAGTGTTTATTAGGTTGTAATATATAGAGGACTAACAGTAAACTGCGACGTCAAAGATTTATATGGAAAATTAAGAGACTGCGCTTTTATTGCTATAAAAAGGTAATGAAAACTAGAACACGTAGAAGTTAAAAATCCATGCGTTTTATCAGATATCTTAAAATAAAAGGAGGTCAACTCTAGAGCAACCATCGGGCTATCGGTTCTTGTCAATTTTATTTGTATGTTTATTATTAAGGGTGTCAGAAAATAAAAGGCGTTAAATATATGTGATAATTTACTTAATCTACTGTGATTTTCTTCACAGTCTCACAACGTTGTCCTGCCCCAGCAACTGGACAGTATAATGGAAGTGGTACATTTTTTGCGGCTGGAACTGTGCTACAGTTAAATTGCAGTGCCAACTTAGTCCCCGTAGGTGATCAAACGATAGAATGTCTTTCTAATGGCTCATGGAGTGGAACATCCGATTGTAAACCAGTCGGTAAGATGGTGTAGTTAAAATATGTGAGCGTTATATGTATTTGTAAATACAACAAGGTAAAGACTATGCAACAACTACCTAGCTTCAAATAACAAGGCCTGATGACCTGATGGCCAAAGACGAGGAACGGTTTAAAGGTGTTGCTGAATTCGTATCCTCTAACAAGTTCATGATGAAACAATATGCAACAGACAACTACTTCATTAACACGCATGCAAATGACATCTACTAAACCCATGCAGCATATTTCTTGCAACACTCATTCAACTGACATCTACTAACGCACGTGCAAAATGCATCTACTAACAGTCATGCAACATATACCTTCCAACACACATTAAACTGACATTTACTAACGACACAAATGCAAAATGCATCGACTAACACGCATGGAATAGATATCTACTTATACACGTGAAGTATATATTCATCAATGCACGTGCAATTGTCATCTTCCAACACACATGCAACTGACATCTACTAACGTACATGCAAAATATATCTTCTAACACACATTCAATATATATCTACCAACAAACATTCAACTGACATCTACAAACGAACATGCAAAATGCATCTACTAAAACGCCTGGAACAGAAATCCCCTTACATGCGTAAAACATATATTCACAAGACATACAACTGACATCTACTTACACGCATGCAATTGACCTCTCTTAACACTCATGCAAAATGCGTCTACTCACAGGCATGCTACAGGAATCTTCTTACACGCAGGCAACAGAAATCTACCAATACATATGCAACATGCATGTACTAGCACACATGTAACATGCATCTATTAACACGCATGCAACAGGAATCTACCAACACAAATGCATCTTTCGTGTTCTAGCATAGATGTAACATGCGTCTAATTACAGGCATGCAACAACTTCTACTAGCATACAAGTAACAAATACCTACTTACACGCATGCAACATGCATCTACTAACACGCATGCAACATATATTTCCCAGCATACATTTAACTAAAATCTACTAACACACGTGCAACATATATCTACTATGATCGTAAAAGCAACACTCATCTACTAACACAAATGCAACATACATCTACTAGCATACAAGCAACACGCATCTACTAGCACACATGCAATGTAGATCTACTAGCATACAAGCAACACGCATCTACTAGCACACATGCAATGTACATCTACAAGCATACAAGCAACACGCATCTACTAGCACGCACGCAATGTACATCTACTAGCATACAAGCAACACACATCTACTAACACACATGCCACTTACATCTACTAGCATACAAACAACACGCATCTACTAACAACAAATGCAACATACATCTACTAGCATACAAGCAACACGCATCTACTAGCACACATGCAACGTACATCTACTATCATACAAGCAACACGCATCTACTAGCATACATGCAACATACATCTTCTAGCATACAAGCAACACACATCTACTTGCACACATACATCTTCTAGCATACAAGCAACACGCATCTACTAGCACACATGGAATGTACATCTACTAGCATTCAAGCAACACGCATCTACTAGCACACATGCAACATACATCTTCTAACATTCAAGCAACACACATCTATCAGCACACATTCAATATACATCTACTAGCATACATGCAACACACATCTACTAACATACATACAATATACATCTTGTAGCATACAAGCAACACAGATCTACTAGCACATATGCAATATACATCTACTTTCACACATGTGACATAACATCTTTATCTACTCTATATTATTTTTCCAACACATTTTGAAGCATCTAGGGTAGTTAAAAGGGTTATGTGCATTAATGTTAAAGATCTGCATTATTTTCTTGTACAGAACTAGCATAACTCACATGTGTGCTACAATTATTCTTATACGAGCATCCTTATCTCATAAAAGACATTAGACATTCGTTATATCTGTGACAAATTTAGATGTATCTTAGGCCTTGTGAATATACGGAACGCCGTATTACATATGCACTTAGTTAATGTGTAGATATTTTTTTTCTTTTCTTTTATAGAAGGCTGTAATTATTTATTTTTATGAGTAATGAGAATGATTGTAGAGTTATAGAGGCATATTTTATTTTATTATTATTATTATTATTATTATTATTTTATGAAGAAGAAGATAAATGTCTTGATTGTATATTTTCTATACAGCTGAACAATTTTCTTAACAGATTGTGGTTTCTTAAAGGCGTATTTCTCAATACCAAGTACCACATTGACGACAGAAGGAACCGTGGTATCAATAACATGCTACGACGGGTATGAGTTGGAAGGAAGTTCCATATTTGTCTGTAGCAGAAACGGTACATGGATTGGAAATTCTACGTGCAAACAGATTCGTATGTTTTTCTCCTTTAATACGTTTAGTTTGAAAATTAATTATTTTACAGCCATTGGGAAGCTAATTCATGCAAAATATTTTAATCTCTCTTGATAACTGTTTTGTGTTCTACCAGTACTCGCGTCGAACGTCACTGTAGATCTGGAGTTCAACACTCTAACCCTCCGTCCGGTGCTCCTCCCAGCACGTCTGTCACCCTATGATAATATCAGAACTTGTATCTGTTGCCTTTGTGTAAGGTTATATATTACCTTTCGATTGTTGTTAAAATGGTCTTGTTGATCATCACATATATTTGCAAGCAGATGTAAACAGAATTACACAGTACTTGGTTACTTGTAACACATTTCAAACAACACATATGTCAGAATATTCGGACTTCCTTCTTTAACCCTCGCTACTTGCATTTGCTTTGCAATCTAGATAATCTAACAAAATAAAAGTTATCAAAAACTTAATTCATGAATTATTTATATGTAAAATATATGTATTTTATTTTTTTATAATTACAAACTTCGTCTTTATCATCGATAAAAATTATTTTCTAAAGTGTCAATATTGTAATTATTATCACAGAGGTTGTTAGTATTAGTGTTATTATGATTATTGTTTTAAACAATGTTTAGTTGTTATTGTTGTTGTAAACAATGGATTGAAAAGTTTTACTCGATCATTCAGACTGCGATCGTTTGGTTTTGGCAAACGGAGGTTACAACGATACTTGTACGTCGTATGGGACGGTGGTTGAAGGCTATTGCGATTCTGGATACACTCTGGTTGGTGACGTCATCAGAGAATGCCTTGCGAACGGCACGTGGAGTGGAGAAGCGGCGTGTGAACCAGTCGGTATGACTTAATCTGAGAAGCTGTACATGTGATACATAAACTCTAAGATGATTATACCGAAAGTTTTTTAATAGCAGGATTATTATTTAGCTTTGATTTTGTTTGCTTAGAAATATATGAATGTAGCTGCCTTTTAACAATAAACATTAAGTGTGAAAATTTGATATAGAAGAAACAATTATGGTTACATTTTTGTTAGTATTTTTCTCAGAATATGAACAATAAGAAAATAATGCGCTGGGTATCTCGCTTGGTGAATGCATGATAGCAGCACATCTAAATGCAGTTACCAAAGAACTGGATCATCAATTTAGCAACACACAAAAAATGTGTTCTAAATCATTTGATAAACTTGAATATAACTCGTGATTTTTTTCAGTCTATTTTTGTATACAATATACCTGTTTTGTACATAGAAACACAATAATAGATATTGACGGTGAAGTGAATAAATATGCGTGCACATTATTTGTCGTCAAGGGTATAACTAAGTAGACATGTTACATAAGGATCTCTTACATTTGCGAGAATAGTGACTTATCTAGCATGTAATGTGAGAATCAGACATTGATCAATAATATCAAAGAAAAGGATTCTTTATAGTTGCAAGGGACATGACGTATTTTGCATAGACATTGTTAGATAAGGATAACTTAAATTGATCAAGAGTGTAACACGGGTGCTTAAGATAAGTATGTCTCATTTGATCAAGGGTGAGACTTAATTGACAAGAAAGTGAGTTGTTTAATATGTAAAATAAGATAATCTTTAACTGATCATGGACGTGGCGTCTTTTTCATGTAAGATAAGAAAATATTTAACTGATTAAGGGCGTGGCTTATTTTACAAGTAAGAAAATAATTCCTTAATCGATCAAGGGCGTGACTTATTTTATATTAAATAGAACGAAATTTAAAATTTATACATGAAATCCCTTTAACTGAAAATGGACTCGTCCAACCTATAAATTCAAAAGGAATAAATGGTATTGAAGATACTTGTCGCTACAAAGTGAGTATTTCTTTCATTTACTTACCATAGACTGTGCAAACGTAAAGTAAGCAAATAGGACATGTAAGTGTTTTTCTTACTTATTCTCCACAGATTGCGGAAATCTAACATTAGCAAATGGGACATTTGATTATATTTCTACAACTTTCGGCTCGGTCGCTATAGGATCCTGTGATCCTGGATTTTTCCTGTATGGAGATATTGATAGACCGTGTCTAGCTAATGGTACCTGGCTTGGACATACAACGTGTGGACCAATCGGTATGCTTAAAACGCATTTTGTTTTATTCCCATCTACAAATATGAAATAGGTAGTCGTCGGTCGAACAGATTAAACTAACACATACTGAGGGAATTATGCGTGTTATTCATTATATGAATTATATTCAGAAAACAATATCTTTTAAGATTTTGAATGATAACGTATTTAGCTGATAATAGACATAAATTGTCGTTAGCAAGAACTTAAAGTGATTTTGACAGAAAAGTTCTGTCTTTGATGAAAATTCAAAATTCATTCTTTATTTTATTTATATTCTAAACTAAATACAGTCATAAGAAATCCCGAAAAATGATGTAGTTTTTTTCCAGTTTAATTTTGTTTTTTAAACAGAACGACGGAACTTGTTAATAAGTTAGTAGCTTGTTAAAACCGTAAGTTAAAAAACGTGTTTTACCTTGTTAGAATACCTGGCGTAAATTGGTTAAATGGCATTTCCATATGTAAAGAGTTTTTGGTGTTTCCTTTTGCTCGTGTTTGTTTCTTCTACTTGTTTTTACCTGCAAAGTTTTGATCATTGCAAAATCAAAAATAAAGAAATAAATCTTCATAAAGTTTCCATAAGTGTCCGAGAATAAAACATACAACTGTTTTGTTTTCGACAATTGTACTTAATTTGCCAAAAACGTCTCTATCATATCTATAACAAGAAAAGACTCAGCATTCAACATGTTCAATAGTGCGAATTCACAATTTGATTATATATTTCATATTTCGATGCATTATAGTTAGTATTCAGTTGTATCATTACATTACATCTACCTGAAATGTTAATAAATTGATTTTTTCCTTGGGTCTACACGAACTTTGAAAAAATTGTTGAATTTTCTTTTGTAATGATTTAGTTTGTCTAATTCCCATTGCAACTACATGACACGTTTTCAAGATGTTGCGTACCAATGCATGTACATGAAATGCATGTGTTCCGACAATGTCATTCTATGCCTTGTATTAAATAGGAGTTGGATCATTCCCTTGCATTTACATGAAATGTCTCTCAAGTGGGATCTTCCGTTGTATCTACGTGATATTTTATTATATTCAAGTTGAATCATTTCGCTTAAACTACATGAAATATTTCTCAAGTTGGATCATACTCTTGTATGTGTAGCCAATGTTTCTCAAGTTAGATCATCCCGCTGTATCTACATGCAATGTTTCTCAAGTTGGATCATTCTGTTGCATCTATATTAAAGGTTTCTCATGTTGTATCATCCAGGTCGATGAATAGAGTGTAACGGAATGAGTCAAACGTTGGTTTCCGATTATGTTAGGACACGCAATTGTCATACTTCTGTTGTTTCATTTTTCAGTTTGTTGTGAACTGACATTGGAGAATGGAGTATATAATGACACCTCCACATCCCCCGGAACTGTACTTTCGGCAACGTGTGATCCCGGTTTTGATCTCGTAGGTGATAGTGAATATGAATGCCTTGCCAATGGTACCTGGAGTGGAAGTGCCATTTGTGTGCCAAAAGGTATGTCAAAATAAAGTGCCATTTGTGTGCCAAAAGGTATGTCAAAATAAAGTGCCATTTGTGTGCCAAAAGGTATGTCAAAATAAAGTGCCATTTGTGTGCCAAAAGGTATGTCAAAGTAAAGGAAATGATAAGATATTCTCTAAGACATTTCACAACTGGCATTAACATTCAAAAATGAGAATAGGTGAAAAACGCTTCTAAAAATGACATCTGCACACTTATGATTTGTACTTGTAATGTACCAGTTTACCTTATAGCGAAACTTTAAATATTTGACGTTTTTTTTTTGTTTTTTTTGTTGTTTTTTTTTGTTGTTGTTTTTGGCAATCAGTTGCTACCAGGGAGCTCTGAACGAATTGAACATTACACTAATATTATACTGCACAACAAGATATTTAGAATAAGTCATACTGCAAGTGGTCCATCTTTTTACAGTTTGTCCTGATTTACTAGTGTGGTATGCGCATCGAAACAGCTGTGATGTCAGTGTAGGCACCACTGTATCAGTAACATGCGATCTAGGTTATGTATTAACAGGGAATCCGATATATGTGTGTGATTTAAATGGTACATGGGTTGGAAATGCTGTGTGCAAAAAGACTGGTATGTGGTAATTGTACTAAAATATAAGCCGAAGAAGTTATTCATTGTGAGAATGTTGATTCATTTAATTTTATATCAAATAAAAACCGGAGACTTTTGGTCAAAACTGTTACGTATTTGCGTTGGACTGCTTAGTCAGCTTATCGTGAAAGATAAATATTATATTTGACACCTCCTTTTTTAATATAACGAAAGTATTATCATCAAATAAATAGAAATTTCCTTATACAATCAGAGTCTTTTATAATTGTTATTTATCCAGAAGACACGAATAAACATACTGACCGCCCCGAAAGCAAGGTTCGTTGGGGGTTACTTCGTATATCCGACTCTGAATTCAGTCGAAGAGAGTTTGTAGGTTTGTATTGCTAATGGCCCGTCGAACATAAGATGAATTGGGTAGATTTGTATTGCTAATGGCCCGTCGAACATAAAATGAATTGGGTATATTTGTATTGCTAATGGCCCGTCAAACATAAAAATGAATTGGTACAACCGTCATTCAGTTGTTAATGATTGTTCTTATTGTTACAGAATGTAATCCTTTGGCCTCACCAAATGTTTTATACAACACCTCTTGTACGGTGTTTGGAACTGTTGTTAAAGGGTTTTGTGCAGTAGGTTACACTCTTACTGCAGATGACATAGTGGAGTGCCTACCAAATAGTTCTTGGAGTGGAGAAATAACGTGTGAACTTGTAGGTATGATACTTACTCTTACCTTAATGCGACTTAACCCATTTATGCTTAATGGATTATACCATCCTTCTTAGTTGGATAACTCCATTTTCAATTAAAGGGGTTTCTGGTATAATTTTTCAATTTCATTCTATTTAGGGAAGTTAGTACTTTATGCAAACAGTGTAGACCCTAATCATCTGATCTTTGTCTGTACTGTTTGCATATGTCTAATGTTGGGGACGCTAGGCATTAATGTGTTAAATTTTGTATGATGTCTCTCAAAGTTCCTGACTAAACCGGGTTATTTAGTATTATCTGCGAAGCTGATTTTTGACATGATTTTTAATTATTTTTTTCCATTTCTTTTCATTTTGGAAGAACAAATTATTCAGTTTTTATTGTTGCTTAACGCGATTTTCATAATTTGAGACAGACTGCGGCAATTTGACATTAGGAAATGGTACATTCAATACAAGCTCAACAAAATTCAACACAGTGGCTGGCGCATCTTGCCTCCCAGGGTTTATTCTCGAAGGCGATGAGATCAGAGTCTGCCTCGAAAATGGTAACTGGAGTGGAAATACATTCTGTAGATTTGATGGTGGGTATTCATCTGTAACGTTTTTTAATATAATTTATCAAAGCTAATATATAACCGATATAGATTATATATCATAATCTAGCTTTGCAACAAAACTGTCAAAAAAACTTGTATTTACATAACGGAAGGCCAAAAATATCAAGTCACACGCAAGGGAAAACTTAACCTTTATTTAAGAAATGCACCAAATATAAATTATGAAGTCTTTTTCTTTCGACGACGGTTTACAAGACTTAGTAAAAAAAAATTAAATACAGGTCGATGTATTTTTTTCTTTAATTACTGTTTACGGGGAACGCATTGGTTAAAAAGTAATTATGAAGTTGTAAATAACATATCTAAAAATAGATTTTCAGGAGCTTAGTTTTGTATTAATGCTCATTATAAGTTAAGACAATATTTGCTTTCAGATTCATGTCATTGTCCTCCCGGATTTGTAAATTATGATGACGTCAATTGTTACGGGGCAATTTTCAATACATCTTTGACATTTTCGGAGGCAAAGGTAAGCACGCCATGCCCATTATCTTTCATGTTAAGGGGCAGTTCTTTAAACGTCTTTGACATGTTCAGCCAACAATAAAAGTTCGCCATTTTCATATTAAGGTGTAATTTCTTTAGCGTCTTTTACATTTTCACAGACAACACTAAATACGCCATGTGCATTAACTTTTCATATTAAAGAGCTTTTCCTTAAACATCTTTGACATTTTTAGAGGCAACATTAAGTACACTATTTGTATTTTCTTGTCATATTAAGTTCATCTTTGGCATTGTTAGAGGCAGCAATAAGTACGACTTTCACATTATCTTATTTTGTATTAAGGGACAATTCCTTAAACATCTTTGACATTTTTAGAGGCAACATTAAGTACACTATTTGTATTTTCTTGTCATATTAAGTTCATCTTTAGCATTGTTAGAGGCAGCAATAAGTACGACTTTCACTTTATCTCATTTTGTATTAAGGGGCAATTCCTATAACATCTTTGATATTTTCGAAGCAGACATAAGCACGCTTTGTGCACGAACGTTTCATGTTTATCAACGTGTACCATTACATGTACGTGGGAAGATGATATTATTTTCAAGTGCTAAAGTTTTTTTCCTGTTTGAAATGCATGCACGTGAAATTGATTTAAATCATATAAGCCGAAATTCATCTGTACTTTTTATGAACTTATTCAAATTGTCTGTTTCTAGAAGACTTAAATCTTGAGAATTTGAAAACTGTTATTTATAAATTGTGTTTTTGATGTAGGGGGTAACAATAGCCATACTAAACGCATGTATTAACAATGATTTTTATACCTTAGGTCTACTGCCAGAATGTTTGGGGAGGAAAAATGGCGCTACCGTTGACCCCATCGCTGAACGAATTTTTCAAATACTTGATATATTTAGCACCCAGTTATTTTAGTTGTAAGCATTAGATTTTCTTTGCAAACGTAGAAAATTCTTAACAAATATTCTTTGTCCTATTTGAGGCTACCTACATTGTTTCGTAAGTAATTTCTTAAACACTTAACTTTCAAAAATATATGATTTTGTTAGTCGCTTGTTTGTCTTACTATTTATTAGCATCATGATACAACAGAAACCTTGATTTGTCGAACACTTGTTCACTTATCACTGTTACAAATCATTGCATTGTCAGTTGCATAAACCATTCTTTATCCTAAATTTGATTATATTTCACTTTTTGAATCACAAGTTTATTGTTATCTCACATGTTGAAATAATAATCAGACTTAAATTTCTTTGTTAACTTGAAAGTTTTATCGAATATGTTTGCTCGGACCGAAAAAATTGAATTCAGCCAACATATCTAAATTTTATTAACTTTTTGTTTTTACATTATTTTTTTATTTTTTTATTTTTTCTTTCTTTGTTTCTGTTTTTGTTTCTTTTTTTCTTTCTTTCGTTTTTAATAAGTTATTCCCCATAGGTTTTTGTTTATTCATACCTTGTTTTTCATATTTACATAGAGGATATTTGATTTTTTCAGTGTGTGATCGAAAATTTATTTCACGAATGACCATCAGATTTTTATATTTTCACGAGTGGCGTAGCCACGAGTGAAAATATTTAAAATCTGATGGTCACGAGTGAAATAAATTTCGATCACACACTGAAAAAAAAATCAAATATTCTATTTATTTCATGATTTTCAGTGTTATTTCGGAAAAAAAAGGTAAAACAGTGATAACATAAACATCTTATCCACCTGTGGTGCACCCTAATATTTACTATGTCTGCACTTGCGAGACGCTATTCAAAGTAGTTCCAAAAAAAATCGATAAAAAATAATGAAAATCTGGGCTTTCAGTGTTTATTTCTTCACTCATAAGCACAAAAATAACATTTTAACAAAACATTTTTAATATTTATTCAGTCTAACGAAATATTACAGAAACTGCAAATACATCTGTGAAATATATTTCTCCGCGTCAGGACATGACGCAAAATTGAAACGTCCGCCATATTGTTTACAGTTTCTTTAGCAGTAAAATCGCGTTCTGGTCCACTAAGCTCTTTAAACGACAACTGAACAAAATAAATAGTGTTTTCTTATTCATCTGGATTTAATTATGTGTTTTAATAAAAATTCAATCACTGTCGTCTGATTCTATCATGCAGATACGTTTATATGCCGGTCAAACTGTGTTTCTTTGTTATTGGGGTGCTGTGAGGGAAAAAAGTAGTCCGGCGCTGTGAAAATTATATTTTGTAAATTTCACTAGTGGTTTATCAGAATATAATCATCTGATATTTTACAATAAAACACTGGAAAGCATGAAATAATTTTATATCTGTCTATTTTTCCTAACGTTTTAACGTTGTATGTTGTTCATTCTGTCTGAAATTTCTGTTCACCATTTATGGCGATGTTTTTTTTTTTTTAGATCTTCAGCTCTGTCAGTAATGTTTCTTTTTTACATACTGACATTGAAAAGCGATCTGTTTAAAAAAGAAAAGAAAAAGAACACACTGTCAACATATGTGCATACAAGATTAAGCCGAGTAGTAAATAAATTCAACCTTTTCTAAAGCTTTAAGCAATGCTACCATTCAATGTGAATATTCTGTTGGCTTATTGCAGACAAGGTGTACTGGATTGGCTTAATAGATGACGATGCTGACGGAGTCTTCCGTTGGTATGACACACTGGCTCTTCCTTCTTACACAGGTATGAAGTTACGTAGTTCATGTTTGGATATGCATCTTGTGCTCCGATCCGAGGACAACTGAGTATCAAATACGTGGGTTTGCCTCATCCAAACATTAAAACATGTTTTAATACCGTTCTTGATGATTGTGGGTAAAACTTTGTAAAACTGACATGGCATAAAACCACGTAACAATTTCAAGCTGTTGTATGTAGGTAAACATTCTTTTGACTGTCACATTTGTGAACATACTTTTCTAATATATATCAAACGGTTACGAAGGGCATTGATATTTTTTACGAAGATAAATACAAATGTACGTCAAAAGAATAGTATGGCTTCTTTTTTGCGGACAGATGTATTATTAGAGTTCAGCACCTAGCAGCACAAAACCAAAAGTCTGTCAACTTCAAACTATTTCTTTTTTCAATACATTTCTTGCTGCTTTTGATAAACTGTCAAACCGGCTGACTAAATGTCAAAATGTCAAATGTCAAAACGAGGTTAAGCTTACTACACTTCAATACCAATGTATAGTATTGCTTGTTTGAAATCATAAAGGCTTTGCGTTACTAGAAATGCTATCTTTGTAAGTCTTCTCTGTTAACAGACTGGACGTATTATACGTATGGTGACCAAGATTGTGCAACCTACGAAACTTTTTTAGGATGGGTAAGAGACGACTGCAGTTATAAGTACTCCGTAATATGCGAAGTGTAAGTACTAAAGCACACACTTCGAATTTGATATATTGTAAGACCCACAAAATTTGCTGTACACCAGCAAGTGTTGTACATTTGATACAAATTGTTGGACTCGACATTCTATGTTTTTAAGTTCACCAGCACGATCTGTATATACAGCACAAAGTCATGGAATCAAAGTTGTTTAAAGTACATCAGCAGGCGCTGTAAATTTGATTCATTTTCTTTATATGGAAAATTTTATTATACGTATACCAGCATGCGCTGAGTATTCGATGCAGTTTCATGGAATCAACAGTTTTCTTTAAGGTAGACCAGCACTCGCTGTATATGTGACAAACTTTCGTTGAATCAACAGTTTTATTTTAAAGTACACCAGCACGCGCTGTATATTTTATACAGTTTTTGGGGGTATCCAAAATTCTGTCTTAAGCACTACAGCAAATGTTGAATATTTTATACAATTTCATGGAATAAACAGTTTTGTTTCAAAAACACCAGCATGTGCTGTATATTTCATAAATCTTTTTGGAATCTACAGCTCTATTTAAAGTTAACCAGCACGCGCTGTATTTGTGATAAAATTTCATGGAATCAACAGTTTAACTTTAAAGTTCACCAGCAAACGTTGTACATTTCATACAAATCTCTGTATCCAAAGTTTTATTTTAAGTACACCGGCACGCCCTGTATAATTAATACAATTCCTTGGAATCCACAGTTTTATTCAAAGTACACCATTACGCGTTGCAAATTCAATATATACATATATTTTTTTTGGAATCCAAAGGTTTGTTTTAAGTATAATGTTACGCGTTGTATTTTTGATACAAACTCTTTTTATCCACAGTTTTATTTTAAGTAAAGCAGCACGCGCTGTTCCTTTAATACAATTTAATGGAATCGACAATTTTATTTTAAGTTCACCATCAAGTGCTAACTCTCGGAGGCAAGTTGTGTTTATTTGAAAAAATTTCCTTGAATCCTTAACTTTATATTATATAAAACAACACGCGACATATAATTGATATAATATATTATTTTCTTAGACTTTAAAGCTTTTTTTGAAGTTCATCGATATATATTATTATATTTCATATTTTTTGTTCATTTTTTTAAGGTTGTGTTAATGATATAGAAGTGAAGATAGTGAGGACGCAAACGGCCAAACGACTTTAACAGATAGCGAATATTTCTAAAGACAGTCTAAAAGACTTTCCTCCACAAGAATTGATGAATGGCAAATAATAGTGTCATTTCAATTACAAGCATTTTATTATATATCATTTTCTGTTATTTCTCACTGAAGGAATATATTCTAATGTAAACCAATTAGGAATAGCATAACTATGTATATCTGATTTGATCGTTCTTTATTGAATGAAAAGTGAGTGATAATAATAAAGATTTGATTAAAGTTTTTTATTTTCTTAGAACATACAGACTCAAATAAAGATGCTTTTTTGTAATAAATGGCTATCTGCCTAAAATCTGACAAACCATACTCCATACAAAGACTGAAACAGTGCAAACAGTTTACGTTAATGTCTTTTAAGTTTTGACAGACATCATGATATCGGGTTATCAATCACAAGTTTGCTGGAAATAGATTGCTCTTAATTTTAAGATAGGCTGCACTTCCACCAGTCAAGTGTCAATTTGTGAAAAGAAAGAAAAATGTTATATTAACAGTGCCACTTTTATTATGAAATGTCGTTATATGACCACCATAAGTACACGACATGTCGCGTGTAAGATCCAGGTTCCTAGATCAAAGTTCAATGTCACAGCATGTTACGGTTACTTCTTCGTCGACGTCTCCAGCGTCGTGCAAAATCTTTAATGTAGCAGATTATTCATAAAACATACGGCTTAGAGTTTTGATACACCATAAACGATCATATTTGCCGCATTAAAGCACTGGTGTCCTAAGAACACATGTCTGGTTTAAAGAGTCCTGCAAGAAAATAAAACATGCTATCGACAGCTGTCCATTTTAACACCTTTACCTTAGCTATAACAGAACGAAATAGATATATGTTTGTCTCATGAAATTCGTTCAGGCGCAAATTGGAAATCAAAGGAATGAAAGACTTTACACCACGCTAAGCTATATGAAAAGGCTTCAGGCGCAAACTGGAAATTAAAGGACTGAAAGACTTTACACCACACTATACTATGACAAATGAATATTTCAAGAAATCAGGAACAAAAACAAGTCTACTAAAGCTTCTACATAACATTATGATAAACTTGATAACGATATAAATTGATTGAATTGCAAGGTATCTTATCTGATACAGTTGGTAAATGACAACATGACTGAAAAAAGAAGAAAACTATTCATCGACGAAAAAAAATGATACAAATAAAATAGATAATAATAATAATGAAATAATTAAATAAATAATAATGAAATTATCAAGTAAATAAGAATGATAAAAATAAAATAAATAATGAAATAACGCTGAAGAAACATAAAAGCAAAAGGTATTGAATATTTAACACAGCAATTGAAGACTCACATCACCTTTTCAAATGATTGCGTTGGCTACTTAGTATTTTTTTTTCTTAGAGACAACATAGCAATTAATTAATTTATCAGTCTTGTTAACAGCTTCTCTAACTTAACTCGCTCAAATTACGATAAGATATGATACAAAATGGTACAATAAAGTGTAAAGGTATTACTGTAATAAAGAGAGATGCCCTAAGAAAATCGACATCATACAATATAAAGAAACAATACCGCCTTTACTGCTTAACCGTTTTAATTTTAGTTCCGAGTTATCCACAACACACACAAATTACCAGCTCATGATAACTGCTAATTCCACCGCCTGAATATATTGTTTATTGGTACAAGCCATAAAGTTAATGGCATAACTGACACTGTATTATGTGATTAACAGGAGGAGATCTGAAAGAACTGTAGTTCCTTTCAGTGCCTTAAGACTTTTGCGTTTTGAAAATGCATAAAAGTAAACACTTTCCTATCTTTAAGCAGATTTTGAGAATTTCAAGCATGTATAAGGCTTGTCTTTTGTAGGCTTGTGGTTAGCGCATTTGAATTCGAATGTAATTCGATTTTCGGTTTTGCCTGTCCCAGCGCTACCTTAGTTGTTAAAATGGGCGTTTAATTATATTTCTTCATGCATATTAAATAAAACTTGTTAACATTATATCGTACAAATCCTTTTCTAACATTATTTATAACAAAACAGTTCTAAATGATATTACCAGTTTCCTGAAAATTGATCAACCTCTAATCATAGCAGAAGCAAGCAATTTGTCTATTACAATACTTAGAACAATCTAAATTAGTGTAGCTTCCCATGAAGTCAAATCTTTTAAATAATCAAGTTCCCTGTCGCACTGAACGGCACCAATCACCTAGCAATGCAAAGTAAAAACATTAGACCACAAGGCCATCGCAACAACCCCCCTAAAGGTTGCACAAATAACCGGGATATAAGTGGCCACCTCACACCACACCGGTGTACAGACTGCACTACACCATGAATAAATGAGGATCAACAATACACGCTGCTGTAAACCGAACAAATGGATGACTTTGTCAGTATTTTCCTCATTTCTCATTTGACAGCGTTTAAAAACATATTTTTCTACATTTGTAAGGTCACAGTGGTTGTTCTTCCCATAATTCTATTTTCTTTTATTTCTTTTTTAAGTCAGGATATGACCTAAGCAGACGTGAAAGGCTACAGTTGAAGGTTTTTGCTTGAAATATCATGTTCAGAATGTTTATGTCAATATCTATTAAGTAACATTTGAACGATTAATTGATCTTAAGGAGGCAAACGAAGTTGAATATTTCAATTTCATTAGTATCTCACTCTGATTGTTTTAAAGCTGTACTTGAAAGTAACATTGCATCCCTCTAGTGACTTTTGTGATTATGAAGCTACAGGTCATATGATATACTTATATCTGTTTTGTCATAGCCCTTTATTAAATAAACACCCGCTTTACTAGACAATTTCGTTCGCATTCGGGGACAATCGATCCGCCGGTTTCTCTAAACTTTAGTCATTTGTGGCCACGACTTATGCTCGCTAAAGTTGAGTCTTTATATACAGAGATTTGGTTAGTTAAGGCTCCAGTAGATGTCGATGGAATTATTTATACTGTCTACTGTTTACTTTAATAGCAATATAAATACTAAAATGCCCAGGGAAGGCATGTCGAGCCCGCCAATGGAAAGCTGCCTATGAAGATTGGAGAATAAAAAGACAATTGTATGATTGTGAACGACATCTGCAAAATGTCCTTTATCACTGAGTCAAGTTTTAACAGAACACTCTTATAGATGTGTGTAATAACGCTAAATAAAAAGAAATAATTCCATAGATAATAGCCATAGATAACTCATTTTAAGGCTACGCAGAAGTAACAGTCCTATACACTGCACTTCCTCCATTGTTCTCTTTCTCTTTGTAAGGTGAATGAAGGGAAATAATTAAAAACGAAAACCTTGCAGAGTTATGGCCTTGTGCAGTTCATTACTGCTAAATGTTCGTTATAATTGTGTGGGGTTTCAAAAATGTCCGTCTAAATAATTTGAATTTATGCTTTTTAAAATGAAAAAAGTGAAACAATTCATAATCTCAGCCGGACAGAGTTATGGGTCTTTGACTCTTGACTTCCTCTTATTGTCCTTTATCTCTGTTTTAAGTTTCAAGTTTTGTTCTGGACAAAAAAATAATAATAAAGGGAAAAAAAATAAAAAAAACATAAGGCAGAGTTCTAGTTCTTACGCAATGTACGATCGCTATCTACTGACAAAGTTTCAGGTTTGTGGCTTTTTTACCTAAGGAGTTATTATCCAGACCAAAAAAATCTTATAAACACGTCACTATGACTTTGATCCGTGTATATAACATGTCACTGTTACCTTGCCCAGCCTCTAGGGATGTGGTTCTTACGAGTGACACGCTGTCTCATTAAAATAAAAAGATGTGGAAAGGAATTCCAAAATTCTGAAATAAACGGAGAATTTGCGTTGCGAAAAAGGTTGATCATAAACAGTTTTGTCATTTAAACTGTCACTATGACCTTTTCCTTTGAGCTAAGAACCTTGGATTTGCACGCTGCAAGCTGTCTTACCAAGGTAAACAATTTTAGAAATTCCCGTATTCTATACGTTTGCTACACGCTGTCATTAAAGATACCAAATTGTTATCTAAAAAAAGATCGGGCGACAGACTGTACTGTCATCATTACTCAGACGTCATTCAAAATGGCGTTGACAGCTTAAAAGTACAATCGTGTTTAAACTTGTAAACAAAGTATTTTATTATAGAATAGAAATAGTTGTGTTGAAGGTAAGATATGTTCATCAGCATCGTCACTGCGAACAAAAGCATCTGAACACAGAACAATTGGTATTACTAAGTTTTTTTAGGTATGTCTTGCTTGAAATACTGCTTTTACAAAACTTTCTGCACAGAAGTGAAGTGACTTTCTTTCAAAAATAAACTGTATGAATGTAGCATCATCCGTATGCTAAAGCTGATATTTCCGTGTGCAGATTTTTCAAATATGCATTTTCTTTCTTTCTAAAGTACTGATAATTGATATCGATATAAATCAATCGACGGAATTTATAGCAAATATTCGTGTTGAAATTCAATATCTATTCTTGTCTGCTTATTATGGGTCGGATTTTTTTTCTACAATAAGTCACAAAAACGATTTACGTAGATGTTGCAAACATGCCATTTATTGATTATATATTCTGCACGTAATAAAATTAAAATTATTCACTACAATTTTATGCCAAAAGGTCACAAAAATGACCTCAATTCGAATAACAGCAAAGCAAAATTGATGGTCGCAAACATTTAATTGGCTTTCTATATCATCATAAGATTTTATTGAATTGAAATGTGATCAAAACAAAATTCTTCCTTTAGATATTCTTGTATCTACGTCTGTAAACATACAGGTAAACAAACTCTTACATATCAAGGTTAAAATTCGTATCTAAAATGCTCGACTCCACCTCCTAAGCAGTAAAAATCACAAATAGTCAGTCAGTTATCAAATAACTACTTTATCATATATTTAAATTTTCTTTTCACTTAGTGATTGTTTTTAGCTTTGAATGCACAGAACAGTTCGTTGGATTTTAGAAAACAAACGCTTCTATGTCTAATTCTTAGGCGTTTGTAAGATTAAATTCAAACAATTTAGCTGTTGAAATAGGCCGTCACAGGAACTTAGAAAGACATGGAAAAAATGTATTTTTGTAATTTGAATGATATTGAACATGAATTCCATTTTGTTTTAGTTTGCCCATTATACAACAATTTACGACAAACTTATATACAAAGATACTTTTATACACGTCCCAATTTGTACAAGCTCATAACATTGTTAAAATTCCGAAAAAAAATGTATTTTACAAACTTGCTATTTTTTGTAAAAGAAGTTTCAGGTTAAGAGAAAATAATTTAAACGCCTAATATTATAACTTTAAATACATTCCTTATTATAAAATTTACACTTTTTTATTTAGATTAATGGATATATCCTTGTATCTTTGTTTTTTGTTGTTTTTTTTTTTTCTTTTTTTAATATTTCTATTTTTATATTTTTGTGACCATCATTCATGACGATGAGCTGTAAATGCTTTAGTTTAGTCGTAATAAACATTTGTTCTGTTCTGTTCTGTAATGCAGAAGTTACATTTCGCTTGGGTCATGTTTGCTTCCCTTCCTAGTAAAAACATCACCTGTTGTTGGATATTCATATTTTGTGGAGACAATTGCTGCAATAAATGGCAAGCAACAAAAACCATATCAAATGTATATTTACCACACGACAAATGTTGTTTGTAATGCAATATAATCATTGCATCTTCTTATGTTACACTCGAGAAATATTACGGCTGATAAAACATTAGGCATTTTACTTATTATATTTTTATTTGGAACTATTTTTGGGGCGGATATTTTATAACAACATTTTTTTCAGTATAGTTCAAACTTACACATATAGCTACGGTAAGATCCATTTATGGTTGTTTCAGTGATGTGATAATAAGAATCTGACACTAGTTAACATTTCATATAAACTTTAATTAAACAAGGAATAATGTTATCAAGCCCACGAGAGAATCATTTAATAACATTCTCTTGAACTCGAATAATAGTTTATGTAAAATAAGATTTTCTGACAGATCCTATATGCATATGATAGTCTTTACCTAAGGAACATTTGTATAGAGATTCAACTGAATATGGAACTTCTAGCAAGTTTAAAGTTTTTGTTAAGATACCCGATCGTCTAAGGTTTTGTTTCCCGACATCTTTTGATGCATAAATCAGTAATATAACAAAAGCTTCACAGTACAAGAATTTGTTTTCAGATTAAAATCTACATTGGGAAATTCTCAAATCAAACTTATATAACATTTGGATTACATTTTTACCCTTTTTATTACTATGAACCTTTAAAGTTGTTTCTTCCTCAAACCTCTATGATTTACCAACATTCACTTCGTTGTTTTCTTTGTTGTTGTTTATTTAACCAATAGCATTTAACAAATGTGCATGAATGCATAATCAGAATCAACAATAACACCGTGTTTATGCTTTTATTGATCACTAGGAAATGCCTATGCAAACATAATTGCAGTCAACACGTGCAGCATGTTTATTATTATATTGTTCACTGTTTACAAATTGCATTAGCAAATCTGTATGCAAACAATTTTACAATCAACAATTAAACCGTGTTTATGTTTTCACTATTCACTTTTTACAAATTACCTAAACAAATATGTGTGCAAACATTATCGCAGTCAAACAAACACGTAGGCTAACTAACTACCAAGCTATGTAACTCACTGAAAAGTATTCTTTATTAAAATAGAAATAGATAAAGCAAAGGGAATCAGAGTAACAAATGTTCATTTCAATTTCCTCATGATACTGAATATAGTCATGCTAAAATATTAATATTATGTGACCATTTTGACATGATCAAAAGGCATATTGATAGAAACTGTTTCATGTTTAGATATATATTCACATTCATATTCAATCATAGAATATGTCATACGTTGTGTAGATAAAACCTCGACAAAGTACCAAGATAGCAGAATTACAACAACAAAAAATGTTGATTATATTGCATAGGGTTTAGTTTGAGAATAACTTACAAATAGTCTGTCTAAACTTATCTTTCTCGAGTTTCTTTTTGTATTAGTCAAATTAAGTCATTATCCTGTAAACAAACACACACAAATAAAACAAAACACAAAAAAAAAAAAAAAAAAAAAAAAAAACAAGTCAATCAGATTTCTCCTTGATATTGTAAAGTTAATTTACTCAGCTGTTCAAAGAGAAACAATCTGTATTACTCAGTGAACACAATTTGTATTGATGTGTCAAGAATTGATAAAATTATTTTTGATAATGCATTATCAAATAAAGCAACAGAATGTAGGAAGTGGTTGTTGTTTTTGTTTGGTAAATAATCAATTTATCATTCTATATTTATGCTGGTGGCTACGAAATTATCAGCATTAAGATATCAAAGGGAGGGAGCGTAGCGACCGACCTTGCTTTCTTAATGCTGAAGATTTCACTTCATAGCCTCCATCCGACTTAATGTTTTCCTCTCGCATTTTAATCTTTCGTTTGGCTTTCTTATTTGGAACAACCCTATCAGTAAGCGAACCACCCCCACTTGTGCGCTGACACAGCTTCGCTGAAATCGTGTATTGGCAGGTAGGAAATAGAACAGACAGAGCTCTTCATGATTAAGTGGGAAATCACATTTTTTCACAGATAAATCTTTTAGAAATTTAGGTATATTTGCTTTCAGGTCGGCTAGAGAAGTAGAGCAAACACTAAACAGCTTTTTTTTATTTTCGACAGACTTTTCGATTTCAATTATTCAAGATTTCAGTGTGCAATGAGGCGAGAATTTTTCGACCTTTTTAGCTTTTGTTTAAACCCAGGCTATACAGTGAAATACATAAACAACTAGCAATGGCTGCACTTCACAAATTTAGATGTAGTGTAGCAATTCTAAAATATAGAACTTTCCTTTTGTCTGCATGCCCTTCTTGTGCAGTTAATCTGAAGAACGGTACAAGCTTTATTCAACTTCCAGGTGTATAAGTATCTTAGAAAATCATTATTCACCAAAGCAAGTTCTTTTAATACAACTGTTGATAAAATATAATATTGAAACATTTATTTTTACTTATAACACATAGATTACATAATAATTCGAAAAAGAAGTTTTATTCTTTAAAGTTTATGGCATATATTTCTTAATAAATAAACAATTTACATTTCTGTTTATAAAATAATAGGGCTGTATTATTGATCTTTTATAAAAAAAGATGTGCATTGCTACGACATGACGTGTTTTATCATAATGGATTTAAACTGGAAAGGATTTATAGTTTTTAATTATTTAATGACAGTTTTTTGCTATACAGGAAATCAAGTTGAAGCCTCAATTTTTATCTCATTTTTATGTTTGCGTTGGTGCAATATTAAAGTTATTCTTGTGAGAATGGTTTTGCTTATGTTAGGGATAACCCACAGTTGATGATAATGATAATAACATTTTGTTGTTCAAACAAGTACTAATCGATTACTCCATTAAAAATGTCAAGATGATAAGAAGAGGCTACTTATGTAAACTAAGATTGTCTTCACATTTTTACACGCACAAAAAGGAAGAATTTCAAGACATAGATTACACAGACATGAGAGGTGTCTGTCAGTTCTGAAATTGGAATGATCTGTTCGTTTCATTTTAAAATATCCACTGTATTCAGATGATTGTAAGAAAAAATATATTTAACTGTGGCACACAGATTTTAAATCCTACACAAACAGTTTCAAGGAAATGTAGAATGCAGACAGAATATACATGTTGAAAATGTTTCAAAAAATGAGTGTTATTGCAATTGCTGGTGATTTCAATATCGGCACATCAAGTCTTCCAGATTTTGTAAATTAAGATATCATAAATGCTAGTAATGTTGATATTTTACCTGATAGTTATTATGCAGCTAACGTTTTACAACTAAGGTCATGCGAATAATAATGGCAGATTATTGCTAGATTTTTTATTCAACTGGTTATAGAATTGTAAATGGCCGAAAAGGAGGATATGCAAATGATAGGGGATTATACATTTGTTGGTAATAAAGGGTGTGGTGTAATAGATTATGTATTGTGCACAAGTGGATTGTTTGGTATTATATTTGATTTCACGGTTGACAGCCCTAATACATTCATTCAAAAATAAAGTCGAAAATTGTGACAATAACAGTAAAAACAGTGGTCAAATAAAGCAAGATATATGTAACGACCATAGATATGTACGGAGACAGGAACTGAAATAAGAATATATATCAATACATTGTCGACTATTACGTAACAGAGTTGTTCAGTACCTTATCTAATGATATACACTTAAGCTGTACGAATTGTAATATTGTCATCGGCATAGAGAAATTAGAATCAATATTTTAAAGTGTAGCGTTCCCTTTTATTTAAAAAAGTAAATTTCGAAAATGAGTCAAGAACTAAAATTTGTGAATGGTTTAATTAATCATGGTATAAAGCTGTGTTACGAAAAACAGCAAATATTTTATAAATGGCTAAATAAATATTGAACTTGCAATATATGGTAAAGGCCCGACCTGAGTGTAAAAAACTGTTAAGGAAATGTGGGTTTGAATTTAACAAAGGAAAAGCTTATGAGATGGTAAAAGTTCGTTATAAAAATGCGCGTTTAAACTGAAGTATGTTAAAAGAGTCTATTGGTGTAATACAGTCGAATATACTTTTGTCAGATTTCGAGCAATACTTCAATGCAGTAAATAATCAACAAGATAGATTTTTCACGCTTGACAATGTTGTAGAATTTGTAAATATATATGAACAGAACGCGTTTAAAATTATGTTCAATGAACTGAATATGCAATCCATTAAAGAATAACAGGGCTTGTGGGTCCGACTTACTGATCAATGAATTTAAAACGCATAAACATACCTGTTTTGTATACTCTCTGTAACCAAAGTATTGAGTACAGTTGAAAATATATTTGTGTTAAACCAAGGGAAGCAACTTTACACGTTATTTGTTGAGTACACCAAAGCTTTTGATCGTGTAGTAAGAGAGAATCTGTGGTATAAATTAATACAATTATGGTTAAGTGGAAATATTTTAGACATTGTTTATCAGTCTTTTAAATCAAGGGTTAAATACTGCAACAATGATTTGTCTATAGAAAAGATGCATATGCAGTTTGTAAGAAAATTTTAGGTGTTAAAAAACCGACTCAGAATGATTTTATTTATTGAGAATTAGGACGTGTTTCCTATTGAACCATCCAGATGTTTAATATTATTAAATATTGGTTGAAAATGATACAACTTAACAATTCTAAATACGTACGAGTTATACATAAAGTGCTGAAAAACGATGCAGAACAGTAACAAGATGAACGTAGTATTTGTTAAAGGCTTATGTTCGTTATGTTTCACATATGAATGTATTTAGGCTGGTTTATAGGCAAGTCCAGTGAGTGTACCTTTTGAAGAAAGAAAATGTCATGTTTGCCAAAAGTTGGAAGATGAGTACCATTTTGTACACAAATGCCAAAATATAATGATTTAAGAAAACATTATATACCGAGAGTTTATTGGGTTAGACCAAATATGTATAAATTTGTGGAACTTTTGAATACGAATAATGGAATAATGAAACATTGTTAAGAAATTTAGGTATATATATTTCCAATGCTTTTAAACGCAGAGATACACTTGTTTAAGTTCTTATAACATACTTAGTTGTATTTTAGTAGTTTATATTTAAAAAGCTAACGTATTACTTTCACCATTAAACTGTTGTTGTTGTTTTTTTTCTGACGTTCTACTTTTCTTGTTTGTTTGTGTGTTTGTTTGTTTTTGTTGTATTGATGTTCATTCGTTTTGTAATGACTGTTATATATGTGCTTTAACTACATTTTAATGACATTATGTGCAAGATATAGTCTTGATTTATTTTTTTAAATGTGTGTCTGTTATGATATGTACAACTGTTTGTCGAACGTCTTGTATCATGTATTTGTAATACCACCATAGGCTTTTAAGCCTAAATGATTGAAATAAAATTTGTCTATGTATATGTCTATCTGAAAGAGGTCACAAAGCGTAGAATAACGATTATAAATATTATAGCATAGAAAATATTTTGTGTACGCTAATTTCGATCTTTTTCTGAAGTTTTGAATTATTTGGGTAAAACTTAGCCATTTCGTATACTTATTATATGTATATATATATTATATATATGACGTAATATGTGTTGTGTCGATGTCATTTTAGCAAGTCAAAAGAAATTCTGTTTTATTCTGGTAAATCGAATATTTACTTTACTTGTATCATCCTAGCATGTTGTTTGTGAGATAAATGTATCTTGTTACGACATTGCGAACTATTGCCTTGACAGTGTTTGGTTTTAGAAATAGCATCTGTTTATAATTGCCGTATACGTAAATTCAAAATTTAATTCCTCCATAAATGGAACATTGTGTCATACCAATTGTTATAAACAGGATTGGACCACAAATAGAACCTCCAAGGATATGAGATGCAACAGATGGGTATATTTATAGCAATCGAGACGAAAAGAAACTAATTAAATATTCCATGGCTAATGTTTCATTTGCGCAGTATCTGTTCTTCTCTCCTTGTCAAAGCTGAATATTATAACTTCTGAAGATTTATTCTAAAATGAAAATTAAATTTCTGCGATTTTTCGAGGTAAGCCTTTTTTTAAGTTTGTATATTGTCATTTCCAGTATCAAAAGGCAGGGTGAAGAAAATGACCGCTGGACATTTTATGGATAAGATTACCTTGTAACTGCAAACCTGTATGTCAAACATAAAGAAGAAAATGTTTTTACATAAGCTATACAATAGTTTATTTTATTTTGTTGTATCATAATTACGCAGTATGCCACTTCGACATTTATCCTTATGCTAAATATCTTAAATGGACTAATCCGTCTTTCAACTTGGATAGATCCATTAATTGTTCATGTGGGTGTCATTGAAAATTTACTGACAAAGTGGCGAATAGTGGAGACCATGATCAGACCGCACGGATGTGCAGGCTGATCTTGGTCTGCACTGGTCGCAAAGGCAGAGTCAATTGTCGCCAGCAGGGTAAGGGATAATATTGCAATGCATTTTTACATGTTTTCATTTCAAAATTAAACTTTTGCGCCACAATGTTTTTTGCTTAGTCAATGATAACCCTGTTGATATGTGGTTAAACGGCAATAAAGGGTAAATAAAAACATTTTACATGGTATTTACTGCTGTCCACAAAGAGTATATTCTGCAATAGCAATGACACGTGTAACTTTATTCTTTTTGTCTCTAAACTTCGTTTCTTTTGTTACGAAAGCTTTACTCAGATATGCCGCCATACAGCAATACATTTTGATATGATAATATTTTTAAATGGAATAATAATTTCGTTTAAGGAAATATTTATTTCGTAATTTTGGTTTTATGCAATACCTATTTGAATCACGAAATGACAAATATCAATATATCATAATTACAGCAGCTTTATGCTATCCCATCGTTATGTATTTTGAGTATTGTGCAAAGTTTTGAAGTGCAGCAAATGAAGTTTACTTCCAAAGGAAAGACTATAAACTCGTTTAATCAATTTGTCTGTGAAAACAAATGAAAAAATAAATCACAAAATCAAAAGGGTTTTGCTGTACATATAAAACGCAAGTCATGTTCGTGTTCAAAAGTGTGAGGAAGAAGTGTCCTACCGAATGCTTAAACTTCCTTGAAGTCTGTACATTTTAACAAACTGGGACTATCAGTATGTATGTCTTTTATCTTTCAGGCGGCATTTTTGATAACGCTGATAAAAGCAGCTTGTATAGGAGCCTGTTCTTCGGATGCAGATGTATGTTTTTATTTGTTCAGAATTATTTATTCCTTTATCATAATAGGTAAGTTAGGTAGTTGGTTAGAATGGAAGGTTGGTACGTTAGTTTGTTTGTTTGTTGGTTGGTTGTTTTGTTGGCTGGCTGGCTGGTTTGTTGACCAACCGATGTGCAATAAGGTGCATTTCTCGGTGCATTTCGGTTTAGTTGATTGAATGATTGATTGATTGATTGATTGATTGATTGATTGATTGACAGCGGTTCTAGGCTACCTTCTTCACATACAAAAATATGCGAGTATGGCGACATCTGATTGGTTAAGACCAGCCGTATACGAAGCCATATATACCATGAAAAAACGTATATACCGTGAGCAGTGTTTTTCTGTAAATAGTTTAACCCTTTATCGATTTCTGATTGGATACTCATTCTGTTTACAAAACAATAGTGGCAGCCATCTTTTCTCTCGATTCAAAAATTTAAACATTAATAACTTCATATTAATAGTCTTTTAGGCATGAGTCTGTCCAGTATCCAAGACAAGGAAGAGAAATCCAGAACATAACTTAATTCTGTGTGATTAAGAAAAAAATATAAAATTATCTATATCAAAATAAAAAACAAATTGTTTGTGAACAAAAACACATTCGGTTTATTCGGGAAATGACACGGCAACAAAAGACTAAAGAAAGAGGTTAGGGGACACATAAGGGAGTAAATAAATAAGAGTAAATGGTCATATTTTATGTAGAAAAAGACCGGTTTTTATAAAAAAAATCTGCGATATAATATTATAAATTCGTTATATAGACTCTTGGCTCGGTATACGTTTCGTCGTATAGCCAGTTCGAACTGATATAAATCCATATCTGGCGGCTGGGGTTATATCAATTCAACCTTTCTATACGATGGAGTACACCCAAGAATCTGTATAACTAATAACATAAGAACAATTAGAATTCACGTGCATAGAGGGGACATGAGGTGGCCATATGGCCACATGAGAATAAGACAAAATAGATAGTAACATAGGTACGATCGACGAATAACTTTTCATAACATTTAAAAGACTAAGCACTTTTACACTCGTACCAATTGTGCCAATACTGTCCTAAATTTCAATATGTATGTAATTAGCCAATCAGTACTATCCTATCAACAAGTGATTAAGATTTGATAATTTAAACTTATTTATTTTACATCGAGTGGGAAGCAAGTTCTTGCAAAATATTTTTTCCTCTCCATGAATGCTTCCTGGGTTCAAACTAGTACTCGCGTTGAAAGTGAGGAATGCGGAAAGTCACTGTATACTCTGATCCCTGATAGGATTCGTTCCAAGGATCAGGAGTCCAGCTCTCTAGCCCCTCGACCACGACGACTCATTTGAGATTTGATGTGCCCAAATGGAGTAAACTTAAAAGACGTTTATATGCACTTAACATGTAACCATCATCACGTAACAAGCGGCGGCAAAGTAACTGTACTTGTAATCACTGCGTGGAGTTTGATTTTTGTTCTGATTAGCAAAGTCCACCAAATCTATCTAAAACTACATTTGAATTAATAAAATAATTTACAAATCTAACACTTAGAATTGTAATTGTAGTAAAATTGCCTTAAGTATAGACATAATAATTTAGAGTTTTTTACCTACAAATTAAAAGCTTTGTTTCCTGCTACATATTTCACAACAATATATACTCTTGTTTTCTCCATATCTATTTCGATCGCACTGTTTCAATTTTAAGAGAAGTATGTTATTATCCATTATTATTTTAATGGCATACCTTTTCGAAGAGTGTTGCGTATATTGTTATAACTGTGATATTATTTTTTATAAACTGCTTCCAAGTATACCTGAAAAAGACTCGGGTAACATGAAATTTTATTTTGAAACTAGGCAAGCACCATTATTGTAAAATAATTCCTCGATGTCTCGAAGTGGCTTTGCTTGATCTCCTCGATGGCTAAAACTGGCATTCTCGGTGTCCTCGCTTGCTCGAAATCGACGCTTTTCCCAATCTTTTAAGATATATATTGGAAACTTAAATAATTCAGTGGTTCGAGGTGATTTATTGCCCAAACGTGTTCATTGACAACTTACATTGTTCTCTTGGTCGAAGTCCTTATTGAAATTAAAAGATGTATCGATAGATGCCATAGCTGTGAAAAAGCACAGTTGATATATTGATCAATGTTCGGCTTCATTGTCAAGCACTACTTTTGAAGCTACTTCAAAGCCATGATACAAAGAAAGATTTATTTTTTTAAACAGTTTCAATTTAAATGACACAACTCCTGTGATTTTTGTCTTTTGAAAATGAAAATAATTTAAAAGCATGTATTACTGATGTTTTTTTCAGCATATTAAATAATTCGTTTCGTGGTTACTCCCTGTCTGTTTAGATTGTTTTAAAGAACTGCACTATAAATAACTTAATGAAGCCATACCCTCAAATAAAGTACTAAATGAACTGATGACTAGCTTTTTCAGAAATCTAACCATTATTTTCACTCGTTTGTTTTTAACAGTCCTAAGACATACGTTATATTCATCACAAGTTAAGATCTATGGTCTCGTGAATACCGCGTGACCTTAACTCGTTTGAAATTATTGGACGTATCTTCCAGTTAGTAAAACCATTGGTGTTACGAAGATTTGGGCGTGTATTAACAGGATTAAGCCGTTTGATTTTTGAAAACGCTTGATACACATATTTTACAAACATAAATATTCTGATTTTAATACATTTAAAAATTGTCTTCGTAAACGAAATGGTATTCTAACGAATACGAAAGTTCGTAACAGAAAGTTCCAGTACATTTTGAAAAAAAAGACCTTCCAGAGCGGGATTCGAACTCGGGTCTTCCCGCATTGAAAACCTAATCTCAAACCACTTAGCAAAAAAATTGCTTCCTTGACGTAGTTGTCAGAGGTTGTATTTATACAAATAGACCGATGTGCACAGGTACTTTAAAATTAGTTTTATATTTCGATTTGCAGTGCAATGACGGTACATGTCAGGTGCCTGACGGCGGTGGCGCAAAGGAGTGCTTTGACAGTAAGTACTGCAGATGTTGGAATCAGTTTGACTATGTTAATGATTTGATCAGACTAACAAAATTTAGATAAGAATGTAAAATATAGATCTCTGAAATACAGATAGTCTGCGTTGGTGGATGTAGCTAGATTACGTCCACTGGGTTTGCCAATTAGGTCGCTCTGGGTTCTTTTCTAGTACAGAGTTTGTGTTAAGTTATCATTTTTATCTTCTTATGTTAAAGATAATTGAGCGACAATCTAAACAATTGAAACATATGGCTATGTATTGGCCGCATGCAGAATGAGTATAAAAAAGCTAATAAATTCTTCAAACACGTCACATCAAAAACCTCTTGACAGTCATGGAAATACTTTTCCATGAACAAACTGCTTATAGCACTATATTTATGCTTTAGGTTGTTCTTTTTGGTTGTTGTTGTTTTACACTAGATGAAGCGCTGTTTTATGTTTTCTCCGTATGCAAAGGTGTGTTCTAGTGTATTTCTTTATATTCGAGAAAATATACATTTTCTATCTTTAGCGAGTCCTTTTCTAAGAATGTCATTCAGTTTGGTAGTTTAACGGAATGTTCAGTGTATCTTTAGTTAAAAACTTTTACCTTTATTTCTAGATAGTGACTGCCAAGAATGTAGTTACTTGCTGAATGTTTGAACAAATAAATGCATGTCTCATCATTTGAAAATCCGTTTACGAACAGCTTTTTGTAGCACATAAAAACATTCTATTTATAGCTGTTCGGCGTTGGGTTTATTTCAGATTGTGGATATTTGGTGGTGTATTACGCAGTCCTCAATGATTCGTCGACCATCTACGGAACAGTTGTATCAGTAACATGCTATGATGGCTACAAACTAAAAGGAGATTCCTTATTTGTTTGTCAGGCAAATGGTACTTGGAGAGGAAATTCAACGTGCACTCAAATTGGTATATTTCATTAACTTCAAAGACCAACTTTCACTTCCAACAATAAAATATACTTTAAAAACAGGATTTACTTTATGTGATAGAACTATTCTTTTAAAGAGCATTATAGGACATTCTATTTTTAAAGAGCATGTTAGGACATTCTATTTTTAAAAAGCATGACAGGACATTCTATTTTTAAAGAGCATTATAGGACATTCTATTTTTAAAGAGCATGACAGGACATTCTATTTTTAAAGAGCATGACAGGACATTCTACTTTTAAAGAGCATGACAGGACATTCTATTTTTCTATTTACGTTTATTTATCGTCGATATCGGCTGCCCATATGGCCGACGCCACCTGAAGAGATTAGCTATTTTATGTTGCGGGGGATAGTGCAAGATACAGAAAGCATCCTGTTCCAGAGACACCCCTGGTTCTTTTGCATGCTCAGTGCACAGCACTGATACATGGGACCTCGGTTTAATGTCTCATCCGAAAGACAATCAGTAACGTTAATGGAGGAGCGGGGGGTCGATCTCAGGACCCCTGGGTTACCAGTCCAGCGCGTTACCACTGGACCACATCCGCTCCTGACAGGACATTCGTTTTGTTTGCGATAAATATAGAACTGCATAGAGTGTCGTTGATACCCACGTGACCGTTGCTAATTTGCATTTAGTTGATGTATCATCTAGTTTGTGAAAACATTAGTATTTCCTGCAGATTTCAGATATTGGTTTGCATTTAGCTGTTTGAATATGGGTAATGTTCGTCAGAGACATAGCTGTAACACAGATATATATACATGTAGATCCTGTTATCTTAGTATGTGATAAATCCGTAAGTGAAAAAAGGGGCACATATTAAAGCATTTTAATAGTAACTGTCACCTGGCATGTGACGAGCTTTGAAGAATGTTTGTCTTTGTCAAACTAATAAGGAACTATGCAAGCAGATTATATCTTAAATCAATGAAAGTTTTATCAAAACTGAACAAAGAAAGTTAAAGATAATTTCTTAAAATACAAATTGAGCTATGTGTTTGTAGTTGTAAACGACCTACGGTTTAGCCGTGGTAGAAAAAATCTGTCCTGAAGGATAAAGGAAACATTTCATTTTTCTCGTTGCTATTGTTATTTGCTCGTTGGCTCATCTGTAAAGTTTTCAGAAATATTTTATGAAATAACTTAGCCTCAGAATGAATAGTTGTCCATAAAATAATAACGTTTTCTAACAGTAGATTGGATTTAAAACTTACTATTACAATGTGTTAAAATTTCTTGTATTCATGCTTAATAGATATAAAATAAAACGGAAACAAAGATTTCTTTTATTAATATAAGTATGCAGACAATCTTTTGAAAATGTCATAATGCCGATACAAATTATTAATTAAAAAGTAATTCTTGCACGCTTGCGCTTTAAACCGAATACCCTTACTGTTGTTTTTCTCGAAATTGCGTAAGTACTACCTCTAGGAAATTGCAGACGATCTGATTAGTAAATGAATGAATGAATTAATTAATTAATTAATTAATTAATTAATTAATTAAATAATTAATTAATAATTAGCTTTTTTTCCTGACCAAATTGTGTCTTATTTTTATTCAGTAAATAAATGAATGAATTAATAAATGAATTAATTAATTAATTTGCCTTTTTTTTCTTGACCAAATTGTGTCTTCTTTTTATTCAGTAAATGAATGAATGAATGAATGAATGAATGAATGAATGAATGAATGAATGATTGAATTTGCCTTTTTTCCCGACCATATTGTGTCTATGTCTTATTCATATAACGTCTTTGTAAGTAAACGATATTCATTTAATACAGAAAGTAAAAATTCAATTAAAGTAAAAAGTTCAGATTGACTACTTTTCCCGGCCTGTTTCGATCTACAAGTATGTACAATAAAAAATGTGTCCAGTCAAAAGTTCTCATTGGCGAAAACTTAAATTATCTATCTTGGTCTAGCTTCTGTATCAAAATATTATTGTTCACATCATAAATATCAAAATGTTTATAAATATTAAAAACAAAAGATACGATTTGCTTAACTGTCTATTATCAGCTGCACAATCTTGATAAAATGCTGCACAATATCTGTCCTTCCACAACTGGAAATGATAAGTTAGCGTTGATCAAAATCGATATCGATAGTGACATGCTTGCGTTAATCAAATTGATTTTAACAGTGAAACGCTAGCTTAGCGACATTATTTTGACGTCGAAGTATAATGAAACGTAAGCGACAATCGAAATCGATTCAAACGAAACGTCAACAATAATCGAAATCGGTTTTAACGTTGAAACGTTACCGAGAAATGAAATCGATTTAAACGATGGAAAAACTGGCGATAATTGAAATCGATTTAAACGATGATTAAAAAACTGGCAATAATCGAAATCTATTCAAACGATAAAAAACTGGCGATAATCGAAATCGATTTTATTTCGTTTAGATTGTGGTCCTTTAGAATTACCAAACGGAAGGTACAATAGCACATGTACAACGTATGGATCGGTGGTTGCAGGATATTGCAATGAAGGTTATGAATACGTTGGAAATGACGTCATAGAATGCCTCGAGAATGGAATGTGGAGCGGGACTGCGCAGTGTGTAGGTATGAGCTGGCTTTTCTGTACTCTAATGGTGGAACATTTTATCTAATTTAATGTTGCTTCTTTGTTATTTCAAATAGAAACAAGATGAACTAAATTATTCGATATATAATCAGATAAAAGAACCAGTCGATAGGAAATTCGTGCACATGATGATTTAGAATTACAATTAGTAAACCAGTCTACTTCTCATCTCTTTGCTTCAAAACAAGTTATTACTTTAAATCTAATTTTCGAACATTAATCTAACGACTTTCAGAATCGGCGCGAACAAACAAGTTTTATCTGGTAACTTTAAATGTTGTCACTATACTTGGTGTCTTCGTTTTTATACTACACATTCGATCATATACTTGTTTCAGAAAAAGTTCCGGCGAAACGACACTGCATTACTCTGCCTTTGCATAAATATAGAGGATTAAGAGGTAAAAATATCCTGATATCTTTACTTTTTGTCTTACACTTCTATAGCCTTAAGTTCAGTCTACTTTAATGTTCATTTGTCACAGGTCGGAATCGAGCTCAGGTCATTGCAAGCGATTGCTTATGCAAATCAGTTTTAAGACATAAGACCATGTAATAGAGCAACAATGACTGAACTAAGCTCTTTTTGATGAAAATGCTTATGCTATATGTTGAGTGAGAGTTTTTATGCGACTTTTCTTATTCAATCAATCAATCAATCAATCAATCAATCAATCAATTAATTAATCAATGAATCAGTCAATTAATTAATTAATTAATTAATTAATTAATCAATTAATTAATTAATTAATATATGAACTAAAGTAACGGTTTGTCGTATTGATGTTCTCCTTTTCCTTCGGTTGACTATGGTCATATTGTTTCTGTATATCAACATTGTTTTAAAAATTCTTATTCATTTGTGTCATAGACTGTAATTCACTGACTCTGGAAAGTGGACAGTACAATGGTAGTGATACCGTGTACGCTCCTGGTACCTTACTGCAGGGGACCTGTAATCCAGGATATAATCTTGAGGGAAATAGGTATAGAACATGTCTAACATATGGTCTCTGGTCGGGATGGACAGAGTGTGACATAATAGGTAAACATGTCTTACGTTATTACAAGAAAGGATCATATCACAAAATGATTTTGTTACGCTTGATAAGAAAATTAACACTTGAGCAAATCATTTCTCTTGAAATTGGTTATATGACAAGAAACTGGTTATATAACAAACAAGTACTAATTTAATTTACATAAGATACGTATACATATATTTGTCTATTTCAGAAATTAAGGCAATATATAGCAAATAACACTAAACGATCAGCTTTTTCACACAAACGACAATAACAATTTACCATGACATACATGAAATTGTGTTTTGTTTGAAGTACGTTATGTTTTTCTGGTTTGGTTTGACATACGTTCGGTTTTTCTGGTTTGGTTTAACATACGTTTTGTTTTTCTGGTTTGTGTTAAAAGACTATCATAAAAAGTAATGCTTGGCAAACACACTCTGACAAGGGAGATAAAGACACGGTGTATCAACATTCAAAAGAGATCTCTACAAATCACATTCAGTGAAATGCATGAAGCAATGACAAACAAATTATCAGTCTGACAATATTTTTGATTGAAGAGCACTTCTTGATTTTAATCACTGTATAAAAATCTTTATTCTAGAATCTTTAAGCTTATGTTTTGTTGACTTCCATACAGAATGCAGCGATTTAGAGGTTTGGTACGCACAGCTCAACACCAGCGCTACAACCTATGGGACTGTAGTAGCAGTAACATGCGATCCAGGTTATAAACAGATAGGAGAGTCGGTGCTGACTTGTACATCAGTGGGTAAATGGACTGGAAGCTCCAAGTGTAAATTAGTTGGTACGATTAAATCCTTCTTAAAATCTTCTTGTAAATAATTTATCTATCGCGTATTTGTTTTCAATATATATAACCTTAACCCTAAAAGCCTAACCCTAATATATATATAAATATAGCAAATAAAGACGTGAACAAGAGTTATCCTTCCTCTTCTATTTTCTTTATCGTGATATTATTTCTACGTTTTCCGTTTTTTTAACAATACTGTTAGCAATGTCATGTTTTGGTAATATCCCTACGGAACACCTCGGGCGACTTCATTAAGTCACCTCGGAAATAATATGGTAGCCGCCATAATGGACTATTTCATAACACAAATGGTGTCTGCTTTATTGGAGACATTTCTTAAAGCCTCTACCTGGTCATGCTTTAAATTAAAAATTATTTTCATTTTTTTCTAATTCATAAGACAAAAAATGCTTGAATTCTGCCATGTTTGTTTATAATTTTATTAAAGCCAGGGCGAATTACCATTTGGTGTATTCAAACACTTACATACGAGGTATTTTTACGAAGTTGTCGGAAAAGGCCGAGTTGTTACGATTGGGTAATATCCTTAAACGTTACTCGTGCGAATGAGATCTGTCTTATCCATAGCTTGTCTTTATTCCATTGGCGTGTCACGTTTAACGTTAACGTTTCTTAACTGAAATACTCAGTTTTGAGGAACACTTGTAGCCATCAACTTTCAACCCCTTGAACCTATATTGCAATTTACCTAATTAAGATGACACTTTTACACAGACAGGCTGACACAAGATGGAATATTATATAATTTAACTTATATAACAGAAATTCTTTGATGTTACAGAATGTCCTCCGTTAAATTCGCCAGATACACAGTATAATACCACGTGTACGGTGTACGGGACAGTTGTGACGGCAGACTGCGATGTAGGATATTACCTTGAGGGTGGACCGACAATAAAATGCCTAGCGGATGGTACCTGGAGTGACACCCTTACCTGTAAAGCTGTCGGTACGGATTTACTGCCACCTTACTGCTACTTTGGTCATATATAATGTGTTTCCTTAATATGTCAATTTTAAGACTATGTCTATATGTACAATGCTTAGTAATGGTCTTTTAGAGATGGACGAGGAAAACGATGACCAGTAGCATCAAGTTGGCGCAGAAGATTCAGAAGACAATGAAGTGTCGCGTTAATGTAACTTCAAAACTTACGGAATTAGTCGAACCCGTCATAAAAAAAAATCAAGATAAAAATATTTTCAAAATATTATCATTAAGCAAAACCTTTACGTAGACATATTAAATATATATTTTATATTTCAACATTGTATGGTATAATTTATTGATTTTAAAAATGTAACTGCAGTAGGAAAAATTTAAACACTGTGACCTTGACATTTAAGGTAGGGACGAGGTCAAGTTTTGTGTAAACCCTTTAATGACACAGAGAGTTACACAGCGCATTTTGATTAGTGTGAGTTGATATTTGAGATTGGTATTGCTCCCAACACGTCATTCTGATGTGCTGAACACTGATGCCATGTTATTTAAAACTCTTTTCATGCACGACATAGTAACAACCCGGACATGAATAAAATTGAAGGACGGACGAACGGTGTGATTGAAATATGCCCAAACTTGGAAGTATAACATGGACAAACCAAAAGGAAAACGATAATCAATTTAAGTTTTTACATTGTGTGCACTTTCTATCGATCTACATAATTCATCATAAACTGTAGTATTTGAGGTCTGTTGCCGAATACTTAACACCTGTTTTAGAACTTTTTGTGAACTCGCTTAATTTAATGTGATTTACGAAATCCTCATTTTCCAGAAATGCATTACCGTACTTTCAAAAACTTAAACCGTTTTTGATATTTCGAGAGGGGCAATGAGTCAAATAATTACTTTAATTCATACAGAGCCTGTTCAGATGAAGTTTTTGTGTTTGATATGCACTAACCTTTGCAGAAAATCTAACATCTATATGTGCGAAATTACCGACAATTTTAAGTATCTCATTGTCATATCTAGATTCTGCTTTTTCTTGTCTTAAACCCGTTTTGCATATCATAATAACCGTTTTATCAGGATCAATTGAAACTCCCCATAATTGACAAATGTGTAAAGTTTGTAAAGTAATTTTTGCAACCCATATATTTTTTGAAAACAAATCCAAGTCATCAGCAAATAATAGCATTGACTAATTTTATATTTTCTTACGTGATAGCATCCACAATGTCATCATAGATGAAGTTGTACATATTATTTATAAGAACGAGAAACAACAGAGGAGACAATAGTTCCCATTGTTTTAGACCCGTGTCACATTCAAAATAAAATCAGTTAAGGGACCTTTCACTCTAACACAGACTAAACACTTTCATATTTAACTTGTAACAGTTTTACAATTTTCGTAGAGGCTTCATATCTTCATAATTTTAACCAAATACCATTTCTGTATACATCAAAGACTGCATGAAAGTGAACAAAACAACACAATATAAATCACTTTCCCCTTTGTAGATCAAATTGTCTTTTAACGGAGTTACAACAAATGAACAAGTTATTTTATTTCATTCGGAAACCATATTGATAATCGGAAAATAAAATATTTGATTCTGCCCAAGAGTGAAGGCGTGCACCTATTATTACGGAAAATATTTCAGAAAAAAAAAAAACAATTGAAAGAGTTATACCTCTGCAGCTGTTAACATTATAAAGATAATCATTCCTCGATAATGGTAAAATAATGCCTTTCGTCCATAGCTCGGGATATTGGCTATTTGTGTACACAAAATTGAAGATCTGGAGTTAAAATATATTTTCATTCTAAAAAATATGTTCCCTACTGACATATCAGCAGCATCACTTATAAAGATGATAAAGCTTTTGTCTCTAATAAAATTCAAATCTAGTATGACACCGATATGCAGCAAACGTTCGAACATACACCTCATTCAAATTATTTTTTTTTAGATAAAGCGGAACTTATTTGTTCTTAATTTCAAGATTTAGTTCTTTAATTGAGCCTATTTTCGCATTATTTTGAAATAACCATAGTAGTCATAAGTCGATAGTGGAGTGTATGATGTAAGAATGAATGTCCATTCATCAAAATAGCTCGATTCATTATGTTGATTTTTCAGTGCCAGAAACATATCAAACTAGAATATACGTGTCAACAAACTTTTCGGTGTTCATCTTTTTGATATGAAAAACTCACTGTCGCTGTAAATGGTTAATTTATTTAAAATTAACAAAAAGGAATGTTTCATAAACATTCCTATTTTAGACTCTCAATAGTCTAACATGAGAATATTGATTATCAAATCTTACATAAAATAAAATCTAAGTATCGTCATGGTATTTATAAAGTGTTGATTGAGAAGATTTAAAGGCAGAATTCGAATGTATCTATTGTTTTAATAAAACACGTCTAAAAATAGAATCAAATATCTTATCAAAATGTTACAGGATGTCTTAATTTGACATCACCAAATGCGGTTTATGATACCAATTCAACAACATTCGGGACAGTTGTTACAGGAACTTGCGAAATAGGATATTATCTTACAAGTGGCTCTACAATACAATGCCTAGCAAATGGCACATGGAATGGCACAGTCACGTGTACAATTGTCGGTACGTCATGTTTTTTAAAGTTATGTTTGGGATAAAGATTCAATATAAAGGTGTGACCTTGCTGAACACGTGTGTCAATGTGTTTTTTGTTGTTTGTTTGTTTTTGTTTTGTTTTTGTTTTTTTTTCCCCTTAAATTTGTTACTTCAATAAAAAAAGCAGAATTGCATAAAAACATCGCTAAATGTTTGATAAATATTGAAAGTTATTTCTTGCATAAGTTATACTTTAATTTCGTCATGTTGCTTTTAAATAGGTATTTAGATGAAAGGGAAGTGTATGTGTTACAATATATTTAATATCATAAATACACATGCATCTCTATTTAATTTTGTTTTGATGTGCTGAACACGTGTGCCAAAATATTCTAAAATCCTACAATGCATTAGAGAATTAGTCTGGACACGAATGTGTGAACATAGACAGGATCATAAGGTAGGGACGTTGAAGTTTGAGGAAGGGACGTGTTTTTGCATAATAAACGTCGTATTGATGCACTGAATACTAATCCCCAGCTATTTTAAAATCCTTCAATGCATAAGAGAATTACATTTTATTTCACTGGCGTGCCACGTTATAAGTATCGGATTCGATTTCAGACATACAGAATAATATGTTTATGTCTCTTCAAAACGAAGTGGGTTGGGAGACATAAGGTTTTTGAACTTTCTCTCTGTATATGTCTGTTGTCCATTTGTCTGTATGTGACAAAGTTTGTCAGCGCTTCTTTTCCATAACCGCTGCTTAAATTTAAATGGAACTTGCTATGATTTATAGGTACCAAGCTTTCGTAAGCATATCAAAGGAGTTTTCGGTTTATTGGTTTCTTAGCGAAGTTACAGGCCTTGATTTGTCCAAATTTAAACACATATGGGCATATCTCCATAACTGCTTACGTGATTTTGACAAATCTTCACAGGAATGATTGTTATCAAGTGCAGTTACGAGTATTGTTTGATGGGCTCCGGTCGGCTGATTTTAGCGGAGTTATAGCCCTTCATTAATTCATTCAAATTTGAATACATTTTGGAATAACTCAATAACCGCTGATCGGATTTAGGGAAACTTCACACAAATGATACTAGGCGAGAACAGATATGGATGTGTTTGTCGTCTTCCCGTCAAATGATTTTTAGAGAAGAAACGGGCCAATTAAGTTTGGCATATCTCCATAGCCGTTCGTTGAATTTTAAGGAAACTTCACTGCAATGATTGTGACTAAGAGAAGTTATGCATGTTTTCAGCGTATCTGGGTATTTCATAAGCACAATTTGAACACACTTGGGCTTATATCTAACCACTCGTCGGATATGAGCGATACCGGGCCATCATTGCTCTCTTGTTATTGTTAATTTCACAGTTGTGTCTTCTGGTCCTGAATTCTGCCCCTTTGTTATAACTAGTATTGTTCATGGTAAATGGCATGGGTGTGTGTGTGTGGGGGGGGGCATATATTTTTCTCAAAAAACAATCCCTTATCTTAAATGAAAAACTCAATTTTGATAAACACTTATAACCATCAACCCAATGAATTGTAGAGCTAAATGGCAATTTATCTAATGAAGATGACTCTTTTTACAGACAGGCTGTCGCAAGATGACATATTACATAATTTAGCATCAATAATAGAAATATTACTTTTTGATGTTACAGAATGTCCTTGAATAAATTATTGATTTAAAAATTATATGTTTATTTAATAAGTAAATGCAAAAGAAACCGGAAAATACAGAATCATTTTATCCATTTACCCTTATTTTGTCATATGAAAAACCACGCAGCTGTTATTTGCCTGAACGAAGGGGAGATTACTGCGTAGAGGGGGCGCCTTTTTGTTTTAAGGTCGAACCCACTTTATCAATATTGATATTATGGTATCACATATAAATAATGTTTATTATTATCAAACATAATATTTTCGTTTACGTACCGATACAATATTTCATCTTTGTTCATGTAAAGACCTTGGTCAGATTTCAATAATATTTATTCTATGAAACATCATTATGATAACATAAAATTCTCAATAACAACTTGTCCCCAACTTTTGCTATAACTTTGACAATTTGAATATTTCCTAAACGAACAAATCATTTCGATACAAATTTTACAGAATGTCCTCCTTTAAACGCAACACATATCACATATGACAACTCGTCAACAACATATGGAACTGTTGTAAGTGGAAATTGCGATTTAGGATATGAACTTGTTGGAAGAAGCATAGAATGCTTAGCGGATGGGACATGGAATGGAACGCTAACATGTCAAAATATACGTACGACATCTATCTATCTATCGATCGATCTATCTATCTATCTATCTACCTGTCTGTCTGTCTGTCTGTTTTCCACATTTTATTGTATCATGAGAAAAGTATAAAACCTGCGGCATAGTAAGGCATGGGCGTTATATATACTTATGGTAAAATTGTGTATAAAGGTTTGTATATACAATCAATACCTTTATCATATCCAGCACTACTATTTTTCAATCAATTATTACAATTCAGGCCAATTTGTTAATAACATTTATTTTTCATTATACGCTTATCTATTTCGAACATTTGACAAGGAACAAAAGTTGGTTAAACATAGATGTGTTAGATCTCTGTAATACGGACAAACCAAAAGAAAATAATACTTTGTTTCTGTTCCATTCATTTAACAGTTTTTGCCATTCTAATCAGCAATTTTAATTTTCTCACTATCGTAATTCTGCATCTTTTGTATGTTTTCCTTTCTGCATACTGTTTATCAGGATTAACTGAATATTCCCATAGTTGACAAAAAGTGTATCATTTGTCAAGTAACTACTGCAACCCATCTCTGGTTTGTAAGAACGATGTTGTGTTATCAGCAAATAATAGCATCAATAACTTTAAGCCTTCTATTGTGATAGCATCTGCACTATCATTATACATGTAGTTGAACGTATTATTTATAAAAATATTAACAGCTTGAGAGACAATTGTCCTCCCTGTTTTAGTCGTGTTGCATTCAAAATAATCTTAAGGAACCTTTCACTCGAACACAGGTTTATTCTCTTTCGCATAGTGTTTGTTACATTTTCAAACTTTAATAGAAGCCTAACATCTTAATGATTTTAACCAATAACCTTATGTGTATGTACACCACATCAAATGCTTTACGAAAGGTCACGAATGCAAAAGTAAAATTTGATTGTATTCATTGTTTTGATAAATTTAAAATCTTACAGGGTGTCCTAATTTGACGACACCAAATGTGGTTTATGACACCAATTCAACAACATTTGGGACAGTTGCTACAGGATATTGCGAAACAGGATATGAACTTACAAGTGGATCTACAATACAATGTCTTGCGAATGGTACATGGAATGACACAATTACCTGTACAATTGTCGGTATGGCTTTAAAATTTGTTCATTTATATTAAATTTGTTACTTTAATTCAAAAAAGAGATTCATAAAAAATGTGAAAAAGACTGATAGATCTAGTTACTAAAAATTATTTCTTGCATAAGTTTTACTTAAGATTCGTCGTGGTGGCAATTAAGTATACATTGACAAGATTCAAAGTAAAATTCGATGGCATCCATAGTTTTGATAAATGCACGTGCTCATCTGAAATAAGAATCGAATTTCTCATTAAAAATCTTACAGGGTGTCCAAATTTGACGACACCAAATGTGGTTTATGACACCAATTCAACAACATTTGGGACAATTGCTACAGGATCTTGCGAAATAGGATATGAACTTACAGGTGGATCTACGATACAGTGTCTAGCGAATGGTACATGGAATGACACTGTTACCTGTACAATTGTCGGTATGGCTTTTGTTCCTTTATCTTAAGTTTGTTACTTTAATCTAAAAAAGAAAATCATAAAAAGACATCTGAAAAAAATACTAATAGATATTGAAAATTATTTCTTGCATAAGTTTTACTTTAAATTCGTCATAGCAGCTATAAAGTATGCATTAAGTAGACTCAAAAGTAAAATTGGAATGCATCCATTGGTTCGAAAAATGCACGTGCCCATCTGAAATAGATATGAAATTTCTCGTTAAAAATCTTACAGGGTGTCCTGATTTGACGACAACAAATGTGGTTTATGACACCAATTCAACAACATTTGGGACAGTTGTTACGGGATCTTGCGAAATAGGATATGAACTTACAAGTGGATCTACAATACAATGTCTTGCGAATGGTACATGGAATGACACAATTACCTGTACAATTGTCGGTATGGCTTTAAAATTTGTTCATTTATATTAAATTTGTTACTTTAATTCAAAAAAGAGATTCATAAAAAATGTGAAAAAGACTGATAGATCTAGTTACTAAAAATTATTTCTTGCATAAGTTTTACTTAAGATTCGTCGTGGTGGCAATTAAGTATACATTGACAAGATTCAAAGTAAAATTCGATGGCATCCATAGTTTTGATAAATGCACGTGCTCATCTGAAATAAGAATCGAATTTCTCATTAAAAATCTTACAGGGTGTCCAAATTTGACGACACCAAATGTGGTTTATGACACCAATTCAACAACATTTGGGACAATTGCTACAGGATCTTGCGAAATAGGATATGAACTTACAGGTGGATCTACGATACAGTGTCTAGCGAATGGTACATGGAATGACACTGTTACCTGTACAATTGTCGGTATGGCTTTTGTTCCTTTATCTTAAGTTTGTTACTTTAATCTAAAAAAGAAAATCATAAAAAGACATCTGAAAAAAATACTAATAGATATTGAAAATTATTTCTTGCATAAGTTTTACTTTAAATTCGTCATAGCAGCTATAAAGTATGCATTAAGTAGACTCAAAAGTAAAATTGGAATGCATCCATTGGTTCGAAAAATGCACGTGCCCATCTGAAATAGATATGAAATTTCTCGTTAAAAATCTTACAGGGTGTCCTGATTTGACGACAACAAATGTGGTTTATGACACCAATTCAACAACATTTGGGACAGTTGTTACGGGATCTTGCGAAATAGGATATGAACTTACAAGTGGATCTACAATACAATGTCTTGCGAATGGTACATGGAATGACACAATTACCTGTACAATTGTCGGTATGGCTTTAAAATTTGTTCATTTGTATTAAATTTGTTACTTTAATTCAAAAAAGAGATTCATAAAAAATGTGAAAAAGACTGATAGATCTAGGTACTGAAATTTATTTCTTGCATAAGTTTTACTTTAGATTCGTCGTGGTGGCTATAAACTATAGATGGACAAGATTCAAATGTAAAATTTGATTGCATCCATTGTTTTGATAAATGCACGTACTCATCTGAAATAAGAATCAAGTTTCTCATTAAAAATCTTACAGGGTGTCCAAATTTGACGACACCAAATGTGGTTTATGACACCAATTCAACAACATTTGGGACAGTTGTTACGGGATCTTGCGAAATAGGATATGAACTTACAAGTGGATCTACAATACAATGTCTAGCGAATGGTACATGGAATGGCACAATTACATGTAACATTATCGGTATGGCTTTTGTTCATTTATTTTAAATTCGTTACTTTAATTTAAAAAAAAAACGAAATTTATAAAAAAAAATACGATAAAAAGACTTATAAAAATTGAAAAGTATTTCTTGCGTAAATTCAACATTAAATTCGTCATTAAAGCTATAAAGAATGGATTAGAAGATTCAAAAGTAAGATTTGAATACATCCATCGTTTTGATAAATGCACGTGCCCATCTGAAAAAAAGAATCGAATTTCCCATTCAAAAAATCTTACAGTGTGTCCTAATTTGACGACACCAAATGTGGTTTATGACACAAATTCAACAACATTTGGGACAACTGCTACGGGATCTTGCGAAATAGGATATGAACCTACAGGGGGGTATACGATAGAGTGTCTAGCGAATGGTACATGGAATGACACAGTTACTTGTAAAATTATCGGTATGGCTTTTTGTTCATTTATCTTAAGTTTCTTACTTTAATTAAATAAAGAAAATCATAAAAAGACATCTGAAAAAAAAAACACTATTAGATATTGAAAATTATTATTTGCATAAGTTTTACTTTAAATTCGTCATGGTAGGAAAATTTTACACCTATAAACCTGTACCCGGCTACAGATGCATCAATTATTTTAAAAAAACTAGGATGCGAGCGAATACTTAAATCAATATTCAAATATTCGGTTTATCATATTCGAATATATTCGAATATTCGATTTTTGGAAGTTCGGAGTTATCCGATTTTAGTATCCGAATATTGATACTATTTTCATTTAGCTATACGAAGTGGGGAAACTGCTGTGTTTTAACAAGAAATGGCAAAGAAATAGCTTCTTCACTGAAAGTTTAAAATACGTGTATGTGATTGGCATATGCACAATATACATCCCGTTCTTTAAAAGGTGAATTATCGTAATAGAATAGCATGTTTCATAAAATTACAATGGCAGATTTTTTCGGGCAAGATACAGGAAAATAAATAAATATACGTTGATAATCTTTTTTGCATGCAAACTTAAAGCAGGGAAGTTAAAAATAGTTTGAGACATATCTATAAAAGAAAACTATTTCAGTTTTTTCTGTTGACTGGACAACAGAAGAGTATTGATGGATCCCTGACCCCTCACATTTGCATAATTTAAATAAGAAGTACAGTTATATTTTCACAACAAACAAGTATATAACAAAAGAGCACATGGTAATATTTGTGGGTAAAACCTATTGTTATAAGATTTAAGAGTTATGCTGTGGATCCATGAATTGTCAGTAGGGGCGAAAACGTGATTGTTCGTCTACGTTTTCGTAAACATGACGTAAATCCTGGGAATCTGTGAGACAAACAACTTTAAGAATTGATTGAATTAAACAGGCGCCAATTTAACTGAACAAAAATATAAAGGTATCACATTTACGCCTATTGCAAACTGTCAATCTGTTGCGAGGGCCCCTGCCTATTATGTATACAACTTTCTTGTAAATTTGACATTTTTGACACGCGATGAATAAACACATCAACACAGACGGTTTTATTATGCATATTTTGCATACAAAGGTGTAATAGGATATGAACTTACAGGTGCATCTACAATACAATGTCTAGCGAATGGTACATGGAATGACACAATTACATGTAAAATCATCGGTATGGCTTTTGTTCATTTATCTTATTTTTTTATACTTTTAAATTTCATAAAAAGAGAAATTCATAAAATTTGTAACATCGGGAAAAGGCTGATAGAGATTGAAAGTTATTTATTGCATAAGTTTTACTTTAATTAAATTATGTTGGCTTTTATATAGGAATTGATATGATAGGGGAAAATGTGTTAAAAATTTTTCATAAATAGGCATTATTATTATACATATGTTCATAACATTTTGTTTTTAATCTGGTGAACAGCTGCAATAGACATGTTAGACGAAAAAGTGTATTTGTGGAGCATTTAGAACACTGACATTTTGTTTTTGTTTTTCAAAACTCCACATTTTCTACTGCAGCGGACAATAAAAAGAAATTGTTGATATCTTTCTAACAGATTGTGGGCCATTGACATTAGCGAATGGGTATTTCGATGTAAACCTCACGACGTATGGAACAAAGGCTAATGCTTATTGCAATACAGGATTTCTTCTTATTGGTGCGAATGTCAGGGAATGCCAATCTAATGGTAGCTGGAGTGGAGAAACAAAGTGTGAAGTTGACAGTAAGATTTATATTTGCCAGCCAGTCAAATATCTATAAAATTTATTCGGGACACAAGAAAGGTTTATCTGAATTTACATTTCAATTTCTTTCTTTGCGTCAGTCCTTGCACCATATGCCAACAATGAGACATGTTTATTGTGCCATTATTGCTTTTAATTGAGGGCAATATGTCTTTTTTTTTGTTAAGTGGGTATGTTATCATCAATTCAATGATAGATTCGATAATGAATTCCCTTAATGAATGCACCAGATTAGATGCCTAGCTTAACAGTACTTGTACACATTCAGAATATAATGTTGAACATATATGTTTTCATTTAGCAATCGACTAAAGTTGAATCTTGCGTAACTTATGCTCTAGCAACGGGCATGTCAACTATATTCAGAAATGCAGACAAAAGGACAAAGGGGCAAGTGCGTATGCCTTTTTTCCAACTAGATGGGTAGTCATTGAAAAAAGACTTTGAGCGATGTAAGAATGCGGCCAATTTACACAAGAGAATGTCTATGAGGACTGTCGGTTGAAGAAAAGGTGGCAAGAGCTGACAAACTAAATGACAAAAGCTGAAGAAGCGAGATTTCTGCACGTGTTATTAATAAGTTTCGTCAGGGGCTTGCTCTAATGCGGCCGGTTGGTGAGCCGCCAGCTAGTTAAAGAATGGTTACCGATTGCCTGTCCGCCTGGCGCCTGGCACATAGGATAAGGAATCGGGGAGTAAATGTGTATACTAAAAGGGGTGTCTCATAAGCCCAGGAGGCTGGCCCTTTTAGTAGGGGTGACACTATCATAAACAAGCACTTAACTTTATTGAATAAGACCTTGGCATACAGTATAAACGATGCGACTTGCAGACATTTAAGTGGCCTTGTTAAACTTTATTCTTAATTGTGTACATGTATAATAATTTATTCATACTTTTCTGTAAATTTTGACTTGCCATTGTAAATATGTTGTTTTGCAAAAAACATGTAAATGTTTATGCAATAAACTTAAATTGAATTAATATCATTGATCCCAAAAACTGTATTAACACAAAACTGACTGACACATTTTCACCATTTTTGGTTTAATTACGTAGATGTTTAAATTAACCCATATTTATTTCATTAAAGTAGTTATTTAAATTACGCTATATTTATTTCATTAAATATCCTACAAGGAATTTGTTGCGATAACAGAATGTTGAAATACATAAATGGAAAAAACTTTGGTTCAAAATAGTTTAACTTTTGAGGAAATAAAATGTCTGTATTATATTAAAATGGTTTTAAAAATATGCCTCCGATCAAAACAGTTTTATAAGCACCGCATCCTTAAACACGACGTTTGTTTAGGAAAATGGCGGCGGTAATCTTTACACGAAGGGTGTGTGAAATTATGTCTCCCCCCAAAAATGGGGGAGACATATTGTTTTTCCCCCGGTTGTCCGTCCGTCCGTCCGTCTGTCCGTCCGTCCGTCCGTCCGTCTGTCTGTCTGTCCGTCACAAAATCGTGTCCGCTCTGTATCTTCCAAAGCCCTTGAAGGATTTTTATGAAACTTGGGTCAGATGTTCACTTCATCAAGGCGACGTGCAGAACCCACTTTGCAGGTGTGGTGTCTCAAGGTCAAAATCACACTTGGAGGTTAAATGTCAAATGCCACAAAATCGTGTCCGCTCTGTATCTTCAAAAGCCCTTGAAGGATTTTTTTGAAACTTGGGTCAGATGTTCACCTCATCAAGGTGACGTGCAGAACCCACTTTGCGGGTGTGGTGTCCCAAGGTCAAGGTCACACTTGGAGGCTAAATGTCAAATGCCACAAAATCGTGTCCGCTCTGTATCTTCAAAAGCCCTTGAAGGATTTTTATGAATCTTGGGTCAGATGTTCACCTCATCGGCGGAGACATATTGTTTTTCCCCGGTTGTCTGTCTGTCCGTCCGTCTGTCCGTCACAAAATCATGTCAGCTCTGTATCTTCCAAAGCCCTTGAAGGATTTTTATGAAACTTGGGTCAGATGTTCACCTCATCAAGGCGACATGCAGAACCCACTTTGCGGGTGTGGTGTTTCAAGGTCAAGGTCACACTTGGAGGTTAAATGTCAAATGCCACAAAATCATGTCCGCTCTGTATCTTCAAAAGCCCTTGAAGGATTTTTATGAAACTTGGGTCAGATGTTCACCTCATCAAGGCGACATGCAGAACCCACTTTGCGGGTGTGGTATCTCAAGGTCAAGGTCACACTTGGAGGTTAAATGTCAAATTTTACAATCGTCTGATTCAATACTGCCTGCAGCAACTGGCTGGGGGAGACATATGTTTTTGTTCAATCAAAAACCATTTCTAGTTTCAATTGTTATTGGATGATAAGTACAACGATTTCAGCTGGAGACTAGAAAATTAAGGTTATAGATAGAAATATTTTTAAAAAAAAATAACAATATCACGAATGATATTGCACATTGCATATTTTATAAAGGGATGTGTTTTCGAGATGTAAAATTTCCTTTTTGTTATTAAATTTTTGAATGAAGAAAAATAAATAATACGTATTCGTAGATTCATAATATTTTTTTCATAAACAAAGCTGCGTCTGTGTTAGACCGGTGTCAAGGTTATCCCAACAATTGAACGATTACTGAAACATTACCCCGGTATGCACACTTTTCACGGGGTTTTCCCAGAACTAAGCAGATTCAAAATTTCGTACTAGTTCCGGACTTTCTGTCTTGTTACATATTTGAATGAATGTTTTCAGTACTGATCTCTGTCTGTCTGTCTGTCTGTCTGTCTGTCTGTCTGTCTGCACATAAGCAGTTATGCAGATATACACGTATTCGTCTTACTGTTTTCAGACACGTGTACTTGTCCTGATTCCTTTGAAGAATTCGGCGACGGTTACTGCTACGTGGCTCTTCCTGAAACATCCCTAACGTTTCTTGAGGCAGTTGTGAGTAGCCTAGTTAAAGACTATTTTGCTTCAAAATGCATGTGTTTTTTTCTTATAGTGTAATAGAGTAATGCTTACACAAATATCTTACACTATTGTTATCTACAAAAACTATGTGACTAGATTGTGTAGCCTGTATATATGCAAGTCTTCAGAAAAACCGTCTACTTTAAATAGCCTTTTATTGATAAACCTTGCTCTTAATTTACAAGTATATAATCAAATTATGAAAATATGATTTTATTTTCTTCGTTAAAAGGATTATTGCGTAAACGAATGGAGCGGCGTATTGGCTACGGCAAAGACCCCAGAAGTGAACGAGTTCTTTAAATATATGATATGGATGGTACCAGATTATTTCGGCTGTAAGCTTTTTTTTCTTCTTTTTTTTAAACAGATCCTCGAGCTGCGCTCCCTGGCTGGTATTTTGAATTTAAATAACCCAGTAAACCTAAATCTTATTTCGCATTGTATATAAGTCTATTACTCTGCCTCTGCAAATCTATCATTTAACTTGTCTCTTTAATTAAAATTGAAAACAAAGTTTCAATAAAATGTGTTATTTAATCCTTTACATAAGTTTCTTTAACCTCTCCCCTAAAACGTCATCCTAAACCTTAAATAAAACTTTGATATAATTTCTTAAATAAAAATTGTTATGAAATTCCTTACTTAAACACTGTTTATAAAATCTTAAATAAATAGAGGATATTCAAGTTTTTTCTATAAATACGGGATTTATTTTCATCGAGTGGTATGAAAATAAATATTTCATGAGTGGCGATAGCCACGAGTGAAATATGATAATTTTCATACCATAAGATGAAAATAAATCCCGTATTTATAGAAAAAAACTTGAATTTTCTGTTTATTATATACTTTACTCTTTTTTGACCTTAAAATTCGAAAGAATTCCCCTTTAGTTTAGTGTATTGGCTGAATTTAGACGAAAGTAGTCCGGCAAGACACCAGTGAAAATACGGAAAATATGTTTCACTGCAGTGAAAAATAAATTTTTACAGTGAAAATACGGAAAATGAAAATATGCAATATATTTCATCAATATTTCTCAATATTTCATTTATAAGTATATAATAAAACATGTTATCTAAGTTCTTACATGGTGTAACTGCTTTCATAAAACGTATAGTCTAATTCCTTACAAAGAATCTATTCTATTTTTACTGAAATTCTAAGAATTATCTCATTTATTATATACTTATAAATGAAATATTGAGAAATATTGATGAAATAAAATGCGTATTTTCATGTTCCGTATTTTCACTGTAAAAAATAATTTTTCACTACAGTGAAACATATTTTCCGTATTTTCACTGTAAAAATTTATTTTTCACTGCAGTGAAACATATTTTCCGTATTTTAACTGGTGTCTTGCCGGAATACGTTCTTCTAAATTCAGACACTACACAAAATTTAAAGGGAATTCTTTCGAGTCGTAAGGTCAAAGAAGAGAGAAAGTATATTATAAACAGAAAATTGAAGTTTTTTTCTATAAATACGGGATTTATTTTCATCTCGTGGTATGAAAATTATCATATTTCATTTTCATACCACTCGATGAAAATAAATCTCGAATTTATAGAAAAAAATCTGGATTATCCTCTATTTATTTAAATAGCTACTGTCATTCTTTTTCATCTTCTACTATTCTTCCTCAGCTTTGGTTATTATTATAATTATTATTGTTGTTGTTTTTATCATCATCATTAGTTTGACGATGATAATTATTATGTCTCACCCCAAAAATGGGGGAGACATATTGTTTTTCCCCTGGTTGTCCGTCCGTCTGTCCGTCCGTCCGTCCGTCCGTCCGTCACAAAATCGTGTCCGCTCTGTATCTTCCAAAGCCCTTGAAGGATTTTTATGAAACTTGGGTCAGATGTTCACTTCATCAAGGCGACGTGCAGAACCCACTTTGCGGGTGTGGTGTCTCAAGGTCAAGGTCACACTTGGAGGTTAAGTGTCAAATGCCACAAAATTATGTCCGCTCTGTATCTTCAAAAGCCCTTGAAGGATTTTTATGAAACTTGGGTCAGATGTTCACCTCATCAAGGCGACGTGCAGAACCCACTTTGCGGGTGTGGTGTCTCAAGATCAAGGTCACACTTGGAGGTTAAATGTCAAATGCCACAAAATCGTGTCTGCTCTGTATCTTCAAAAGCCCTTGAAGGATTTTTATGAAACTTGGGTCAGATGTTCATCTCATCAGGGGAGACATATTGTTTTTCCCCCGGTTGTCTGTCTGTCCATCTGTCCGTCACAAAATCGTGTCCGCTCTGTATCTACCAAAGCCCTTGAAGGATTTTTATGAAACTTGGGTCAGATGTTCATCTCATCAAGGCGACATGCAGAACCCACTTTGCAGGTGTGGTGTCTCAAGGTCAAGGTCACACTTGGAGGTTAAATGTCAAATGGCACAAAATCGTGTCCGCTCTGTATCTTCAAAAGCCCTTGAGGGATTTTTATGAAACTTGGGTCAGATGTTCACCTCATCAAGGCGACATGCAGAACCCACTTTGCGGCTGTGGTGTCTCAAGGTCAAGGTCACACTTGGAGGTTAAATGTCAAATTTTACAATCGTCTGATTCAATACTGCCTGCAGCAACTGGCTTGGGGGTGACATATGTTTTTGTTCAATCAAAAACCATTTCTAGTTATTCATGTTGTTGTTGTTGTTGTTGAAAGTTCAACCTCTCTCTTGATTGAAATGATAAACAGCATCTTTGTTTCCGTCCCTAAGCTTACCTTAGCAAAATGTAAGCTTTCGGAGCAACTTTGTCAGACATCTTGATGATCATTTAGTGAGGGATAAACAGGCTTTGAGGCACACCACTCGGTCACCTGCTTTATAGATCAAATGAAAGACTTGGGAAAGCTCCAGAGAGGTCACATTGTTATCAAATAATTTTATTTTAGTCTTAATGATAAATTTGATAATTATATTACTACTACAACAACAACAACTACTACTTCTAATAATAACAATGATAATAATAATAATAATAATAATAATAATCTTGATTTGAGCGTCCTTTCAGTTGAAAATGAAATGGTTGAGTATAAAATACTAATTAAGATTCAGGACGATATTTTTTCCACTGTTTATATAGAGCCATGTTGTTGTTTCTCGCCTGATAGACTTTTGTTCGTTACGTTGTGAATCCTAATGTACACTTGACTTCTGTTACTAGTAATCGAGAATCTATTTGAATCAACAAAATCATATTCCTTACGGAAACGTGGATTAGACTGACAATTAAGAGAACCGTTGATGTCAGCTCAAGGATGCCACCTTTTAAAGGGACATAACCTACCATATATTGAGATTACTCCACGCGCTAAATATTTGCAAATATCCGAAAACTATACTCTTATGGGCATTAATTGTGTACTGTGTCAACGCCGGTCATCTTTTTTGAAAGATATTTCTTGTTATATCCTTGATGATTTCAGACAAAGTTTTCTGGACTGGCCTGATTGATTGGGATTTTGATACAGAATTTGTCTGGTATGATACACTCGTCAATGTAGGCTACACAGGTAACTTCGTTTAACCCTTAATCTGCTGGAACCGAAAGTGATTAGCCTTTGCCACCAGTATAGAGCCAGGCAAGCCTGCACATCCGTGCAGTCTGACCAGGCTCTATACTGTTGGTAGTTTCATTTTTTATTTTGATATTGAAATCCCTTAAACTTGGAATGGTCTGTTCTGAATTCAAAGCTGGACAAATCCATTACAAAATTTCAGCATGTTCAGGGTTCATATCATATCAAAAATATGCAGAATTAAGACGGTTGACAAAACTAATGGTATGAGTTCTAGATCTTCCTAAAACTTTTTTCTGATAAGATTAATTACATGTTTGTAGTATTTTTGAAAGAACTTTGTAGTGTTTTTGAAAGGACTATGTAGTGTTTCTGAAAGGATTTTGTAGTGTTTTTGAAAGGATTTTGTAGTGTTTTTGAAAGGACTTTGTAGTGTTTTTGAAAGGACTACTTTTTAGCCTTACAAAGCAATCATGGAAGTGACAAAATCTTTAAAGGTATATGAATTACAAACCCTTACCTAAGAATGTTTCTTATTTCAAAGAAAAGTCAAACTGCAATTTCAGACAATCGATATTTTGGCTAACAGGGACTCATATTAAAGTAAAATGTGTTTGAACTATTATCAAGGGGTTACAGGGTGTAGAGAAACAGTGTTTCACCTATTGCATGTGTAATAATTTCATCTGGTAACTTTTGTTTACAGGATGTTTCTTCATTAAGTAGCTTACTTCGAACTGACCAGTAGGTAGTCTACATAAACTTAGTTTAAGGACAGACAAACTGTGTCTGCATTTTCGGCAGACTTGATATAATAACTACTTTTTTTCACTCGATGTAAAACAGTAAAACACTTCAAAAATCATACAGCACTATAATATTTAGAATATAATAAGCTTCTGCCGGTGAAATGAAAAATAAATCTGATCTCTTTAGAATAATAACGTCCATTTTTTTAGGGTGGGGGTGGCTTTTTTAAGGTGGGGGGGGGGCTTTTTTGTTTGTTTGTCGTTTTTTTCGGGGGAAGGTGATTTTTTTATTTTTCTTTTTTTTCATTTTTTGTTTATTTTATGAAAAGTCACTCCTTACTGTAGAATAATGACTTCCTTAAATAAAAACTTATTTGTTTCTATTATGTTGATAAAATTGACTCCTCCTCCTCCGAGCTAAAAGGTTTGACACTACTATTTCTGGTATGTTGTCAGTAATGTTTCTATAGCAACTACTACTATTGCAACTAGTCTACGAAACATTATGGCTCCTACTAATGCTTCTTGCTAAGGAATCAATAGATCGTCCCTTCTGTATTCAGACTGTTGGGGATTATTTTACTCCGCGTAGACGTCGGATTCATTTTACTGATCCAATGGCAGTTGTCATACTAGCGCCTTTTTACTACGCGAAGGGGAGTCACTACACTAAGACTTCAGAGCCATTTTACTTGACGTAAGGAAGTCGTAATTTTATGACTTTAGAGTCATTGTAGAACGATCAGGGTTTTTTTTCGACGTTTATTTTTTATTATTGTTTTCGTTGTTTTTATTTATTAAATACTAATCAGGAAGTAATTATTCATCGGGGATCAAAATGCCTCCTTTCATAACCTTTTTTCCCCTCTTGACATGAACTCTCTTGTGTATCGCATTTAATATACACTCGATGAAATCAGTATAATTCTGAAACCGAAATAAGTAAGAAACCTTTATATGATTTACATTGCAAAAACAAACTTTCTTTTAAAAGCAACAGGAACTAGAGCAAATGAAAAAGTCAGTAACAGAAAATGAACTTGATATACGGTGAGTGAAATATGGTATATCTTTAAAATTCGCTGTCATGATCAGTTTAATCTTTGACTGTCTGGTATTGGTTTGATTAATGATACATATTGTATGTTATTCTTACGGTGTTAGTCCATTTGCGAACGCATTTCAGACTGGACAATTTATTACTTTGGCAACCAGAATTGCGCAACCTACGAAAGTTTCTATGGCTGGAGCAGAGATGACTGTGACAATAGATATTCCGTCATATGCAAAGTGTAAGTATAGCAGTTAACCCTTAATTTCTTATAATTAGTGTAAAGTTAATTGGATGGTAACATGAGCTAACAACCCTAAATCATTTTGTTTATTTCTATGTTAACCTACGTTACAACAGTCAATAGTATGAGAGTGTACATGCATTCATTTCTTAACGTGAGATTGTTCATACATATATTTCTTAGCATGAGATTGTTCATACATTCATTTCTTAACATGAGATTGTTCACACATACATTTCTTAGCATGAGATTGTTCATGCATTCATTTCTTAACATGAGATTGTTCATACATACATTTCTGAGCATGAGATTGTACTTGCATTCATTTCTTAACATGAGATTGTTCATACATACATTTCTTAGCATGAGATTGTACATGCATTCATTTCTTAACATTAGATTGTTCGTACATACATTTCTTAGCATGAGATTGTACATGCATTCATTTCTTAACATGAGATTGTTCATACATACATTTCTTAGCATGAGATTGTACATGCATTCATTTCTTTACATGATAGTGTTCATACGTACATTTCTTAGCATGGGATTGTACATGCATTCATTTCTTAACATGAGATTGTTCATACGTACATTTCTTAGCATGAGATTGTTCATACATTCATTTCTTAACATGAGATTGTTCACACATACATTTCTTAGCATGAGATTGTACATGCATTCATTTCTTCACATGAGACTGTTCATACATATATTTCTTAGCATGAGATTGTTCATAAATTCATTTCTTAACACGAGATTGTTCATACATACCATTTCTTAGCATGAGATTGCACATGCGTTCATTTCTTAACATGAGATTGTTCATACAAACATTTCTTAGCATGATATTGTTCATACATACATTTCTTAGCATGAGATTGTTCATACATTTTATTTCTTTGCAGGCCGTGTGCCTCTGCCTCACAGGGTCCAACAAATTAACTGGACAAACCAGCCGTCCACAACCTACAAGACTTAATATGTGTTATATAAATTAACATACAGACAAATGAATGAATTGAATACATTTATAATGCTATCGAAATTTATAATATTACTTTGTGCATCATCATGTGTATTTGTTCGTTATTTTTAAAACTATCAATGATCCAACTTTATCCCGGAAAATGCATAATGTTTGGGCAGATGGAAAGTTTTCGTATCAGCATTTAAATACGCTTAAAAGACAAGGTGTTACTGAACTAACTAATGACAGTCATTAGTTAGTTCAGTAACACGTTGCAGACAGCATATATACAATATGTGTTTACAAGAAAAACATTGATATTGATGTAAACATCAAAAAGGCTCCTTTTTAGTATAGTGAAAACATACATTTTATAGAAAAAAGCAGGATAACAAAAAAATGTATCAAATTTCAAAAAAGGCTCATGTACAGATGTCTGAAGATTTATTATAAATTTTAGTAAAAAGAAGAATATTTTAAATCAAATCAATACTTTTAAAAGAGAAAAAATACATATGAACAAAATCGTTCCTTTATTAGTTTTTGCTCAGACCATTATTGTTTAGTTAGCTGTGTTTCAACAAGATTGGCTACGTGCAAGCCGTCGTTTGCAAGTTTAAAACAAAATTATCAGCCCTTGGAAAGTGGCAAGGAATAAGATTTTTTGTGGGTTCAGATCTTCCAACAAAATGAACAGCACACAGTCTCGTTTGGTAACTGTTCACAAACAAAGTTTGATCGACGTTCTTACACTTTCGAATCCAGATTTTCTCAGACGCAAATCTGGCGAAAATCGATGCATTGAAAACTTTCGTCATCCACTATCTTTTCACTGTAGTTTCTACACACACAACAATATCTTTGATGAGAGGGAACGGCTTCACCTAATGTTTTTGTCCAAAATAATATTCAGAATTATCGCTGTTTCGCTAGCGTGAATCCGACATGTACATCGTCCTTAAACTACCCGGAAGTGGCAGATGCGCATTTCGCAGTGATATCGTATCTCTTATGAAGAGTTATCAAGGACCGGCAACTCATGTTTTCGAAAAGGACTATAGCTCCAAACAAAGACGGCAACAGCATCTAAAATGTCTAATAAATACTGTACTTCGTGCCGGTTAAACTGCTTATACATTGCTTGTCCCTTCTTCTTCTTCTGCTGCTGCTGCTACTCTTGTTCCTGAAATTACTTCTAGTGGTGAAGCTACTGTTAATAATATTTCAAAGCTACTATATCAAGAGTCGCAGATAAAGCAAACACTCAATATTGAATTTAGTCGGTTCTATTGCTAAAGGAAAAGCGTTTTACCCTTAGTCAATAACCCACCTGCACATTCCGTTTATCACTACCAACCAACAGTCTAAACACTGGATTGTGAGTGTTGAGTGTTCTAACCACTGATGTAACCAGTAGTCAAACTAATATAATTATAGAGATCAGGCTTGAAAGTAATATCGAAACATTGCCATTTTTTTCTCTTATGCATATAGAGAGCAACACTTGCCTACATTTGCATTTCGAAACATTGCCATTTTTTCTCTTATTCATATAGGGAGCAACACTTGCCTACATTTGCATTTCGAAACATTGCCATTTTTTTCTTTTATTCATATAGGGAGCAACACTTGCCTACATTTGCATTTCGAAACAATGCCATTTTTTTCTCTTATTCATATAGGGAGCAACACTTGCCTACATTTGCATTTCGAAACATTGCCATTTTTTTCTCTTATTCATATAGGGAGCAACACTTGCCTACATTTGAATTTCATTGAAAGAAATCTTAGAAAATGTACATTGTAGAATACTTCTCGAAATTATAAAAGTATATGGTTCTTCAAAATAGAAGCATTCTGGCAGCTAACAAAATTAACGCCCTACATAATATAAACATATATTGCATCTCAGTTGTAAAAGAAAGCCATCAAGAGTTAATAGCGGCCCGTTTTTAGCATGATAAGAAGGGGTGCAACTCCCCTATAAATTTATCCTGTGTTGGCGCTGTTCAGGACAAACAGAAGGCACATAGAGAACAAAATAATGAAAGCAAAAAAAAAAATAAAATAAAACAAATAATTAAAAAACAAATAAAAACAAAGAGGGTCATGATGGCCCTAAATCGCTCACCTGAGCGTCATTGCTCATGTTACAAATATCGTTATTGGTTTTTATGGGTGCAAGTTTGAATAAGTTTGCAATAAGTTTGAAGACTCTGGGTGTAGTGGTACTCACAGAAATAATTTTACTCTTCAGGTCCCAGTGACTTTGACCTTTGACCTACAGACCCCAAAAACAATAGGGTTCTTCTAATAAAATTTCCCTATAAAGTTTGAAGGTTCATGGTGTAATGATGCATCAGTTACAGAGAAGAAATATTTTTCACTCTACATGTCCCTGTGACCTTGACTTTTGACCTACTGACCCCAAAAATGAGTGGGTTCTTTTACTGAGTAAAGACAATCATCGTATGAAGTTTGAAGGCTCTTGGTAAAATGGTACTCCAGTTACTGAGCAGAAACAGTTTTCCCTCTACAAGTCCCTGTGAATTTAACCTTTGACCTATGGACCCTAAAACAATAGGGCTCTTCTTATACAATTATCCTATAAAATTTGAAGGCTCTGGGTGTAATGGTACTACAGTTACTCTGCAGAAATAGCTTTCACTCTACAGGTCCCTGTGACCCTGACCTTTGACATACTGGCCCCAAAAACAGTATGGTTCTTCTATTTAGTAAAAACAATCATCGTATGAAGTTTGGAGGCTCTGGGTGAAATGGTAATCCTGTTATTGAGTGGAAACATTTTCCCTCTAGAGGTCCCTCTGACCTTGACCTTTGACCTACTGACCCAAAACACAAAAGGGAGTTTTTCTACTCAATAAGGGCAATGACCCTGTGAAATTTGAAGGCTTTGGGTCAACTGGTACCCAAGTTATTGAAAGGAAACGAAGTGTGAAAGACAGACAGACAAACAGACACCCATGGACAAGGCAAAAACAATATGTCTCCATCAGAAGGGCCGGGTTGCGGGGAGACATAACAACAAACAATTGAAGGTATAGCCTTTGGTGTTTCAGAGCAGCAGATTTTTTAAGTTTTCCCTATATAAATCCATGTGTAAAATCAAATGATCCCCGGGTGTGGCCAGTTTTGACTCCAGGGTCATGATTGAACCAACTTGGTAGAGGTCCACTAGACAATGCTGCATACCAAATATCTAAACTCTAGGCCTTGTGGTTTGTGACAAGAATATTTTTAAAACTTTTCCTATATAACTCAATGTAAAACATGTGACCCCTGGGGCGGGGCCTTTTTTGACCCAGGGGCTATGATTTGAACAAACTTGGTAGAGATCCAGTAGAAAATGCTGCATACCAAATATCTAAACTCTAGGCCTTGTGGTTTGTGACAAGAATATTTTTAAAACTTTTCCTATATAACTCAATGTAAAACATGTGACCCCTGGGGCGGGGCCAGTTTTGACCCAGGGGCCATGATTTGAACAAACTTGGTAAAGGTCCTCTTGACAATGCAACATACAAAATATCTAAGCTCTATGCCTTTTGGTTTCTGATGTGAAGACTTTTTAAACTTTTGCCTATATAACTCTATGTAAACAAGTAACCCCCGGGGCAGGGCCTATTTTGACCCAGTGGCTATGATTTGAACAAACTTGGTAAAGGTCTACTGGACAATGCTTCACATCAAATATCTTAACTCTAGGCCTTGCGGTTTCTGACAAGAAGATTTTTTTAAGTTTTTCCTATATAACTCTATGTAAAACATGTCACCCCTGGGGCTGGGCCAGTTTTGACCCAGGAGGCATGATTTGAACAAACTTGGTAAAGGTCCACTGGACAATGCAGCACATCAAATATCTAAACTCTAGGCCTTGCGGTTTCTGACGAAGAGTTTTTAAAGTTTTCCCTATTTAACTCTATGTAAAACATGTGACCCCTGTGGCGGGGCCATTTTTTGACCCAGGAGGCATGATTTGAGTAAACTTGGTAAAGGTCCACTGGACAATGCTGCACACCAAATATCTAAATTCTAGGCCTTGGTTTCTGACAAAAAGAATTTTAAAGAACCAATTTTTAAAATCTAATTTTTGCTCCAGTGAACCAGAAATGCAATGGACCAGAACCATTTGAACAATCTTGGTAGAGCTTCATGCAAAGAACATCCCAGGCAAGTCCCGTTGTATTTTTTTTTTTTTTTTTTTTTTTTTTTTTTTTTTGTTACCTGTTACTATTTTCACCTTTACTGATTGTATAGGTATTTATTTTATGCCTACCAATGAAATATAGGGAAATATCAGTGAGATAAAAGTGATAATCCACTGTTTTGAATCAGTGAAATTACCATTTTGATAATCCACTGTTTGTGCCGGAACTACTTTTCCCCACCACGTAAATACCAGAGAATCCGCTGTATTTCAGACAGTGACAGCGAGTGAAATTTATTAACCTTGTTAAATCCAGTTATAATATTAAATTCCTGAGCCTAACTAGTTGTGAACAATGATGAAATTCGCCATAAATTATTTAAAATGTCTGATTTGTTTACATAACTCACATAGACAATATCCAATATGGCCGACTTTCAATTCAATTGATTGAATATTACTCGGTATTAATCCGCTTTTATAATTATAAAGTATGTATGGCTAAAATTCAATAAATATTGATAAACTGTGTAGAGAAAAATAAATGTTATTTGATGAAAGTGTATTCAGTTTATTTCAGCAGAAGTAAAGTTATCATATGTATTGGAGATTGTCTGCACTTTTTTTGTGCGGAGTAACCAAAGTACGCCGATTAACTAATTTAGGGCTCACCATGGGGAATTTATTGAAGGCCCTGAGTAAAAATGTCATAAAATACCCATTTTTGACGTGATGGCATAAAATAAAAAGAAAATTTGTTTGTTTTTTAGTGGAAGATGGGAATTTATTTCATCTCGTGAACACCATATGTTTATATTTTCAATCGTGGCTGCGCCACTCGTGAAAATATCACATATGGTGTTCACTCAATGAAATAAATTCTCATCTTCCACAAAAACAAACAAATATCCTCTATATAATACACGTGTCAATCAGGTGTACGTGTCGAACTTGTTTAGATTATCGGGTGCATTGGCCGTATTTTAATAGAATAAAATGTATATTATCTCAAATCTTAAGAAATAGTTTGTGATTTCAGCTATAACTGTTGGACTTTTTTATCTTAATGGTTTAAAAAAAAAGAAATTGTATTTCTTAATGCATGATGTTAAAAAAGTCATAGTGTCTAGAGCAGTATTTTTAGTAGAATGGAAGTATTCCACAGTAATATGAATTTTAATAATTATACTCTTATTTCATTGTGCATTCATTTAATACTGTTAGGTTGTAGCCGGCTTAAAGAAAAACTGTTTGAACTGTTTTCTACTTGTTTCAAGGCTCTGTTATACCTTTTTACATTTAATTTCTTAGTTAATGAGTTATTATCAATGAAGATCGAAGTGAAATTTGCGTAGTTGCACTTTTATTACAACTAAATATGATACCGTCCCGATAATATTTAACAAATGGATCACCAAAAATTTTCTTTAGTACTATTAAGGGTTTGAACCCGGTACTAACACATAGTTTGAACCTTAATGAGGTAACGTATCCAGACCCTTGTCGATGTATAAGCGCCGTAAGTAGCCGTAGTTAGGACCGTAGATTGGGCCGTATAGGACCTAGCATAGTGGAAGGGAAGTCACTCTAAAAACAAAAACAAAGTCTACAATATAAACAAAGTCTTATGATACGTAGTAGACACCTGCTACATGTACATATCAGGTAAAGTTGATTTTTTTTTTTTTTATTTATATCATTAAATAGGAAGAGAACTTAAAGTTTCTTTTGCAGCGCATGTTTGTTATTTTTTATTAGTTGGTAAATTATTATCAAATCATGTCTTAAAACTTAACTAGTCCAAATAATTGTATTCAAAATGTTGATTATCGTGCTATTTTTGTGTCGCCTGCTACACAGTAGCCGCAACATATATGGATGTCTCCTGTCTGTCTGTCTGTCCATCTGTCACAAAACTTGTCCGCACTACTCCTCAAAAACTACTTGTGCAATTTCATCCAAACTTTACAGGAATGATTGGTACCAAGTCTAGTTGTGCACGGTGCTGGACGAAGCGTACCACTGGATAAGCGTACCACTGCATAAGCGTACCATGCATAACACCACTGCATAAGCGTACCATGCATAAAATACATAGTGGGTATCTGTGGTACGCTAGGTGCTAATTACACCTATTAATACGGTATTAGCGGGACTGTGAGATTAATGTTGGTTAATTATTTAATTTGAAACGTAAGCTAATTAGGGAACCTATGAAAAGCTGCTATTTACTCAATGATTGATTTGATTAATTGGTCCCATTTATCAACTAATTTTTTATTTTTATTTTTAAAGGTATTCATGCACATTTAAAAAAGTTAAAAGGGCAACACTATTTAATCATCTACTTTAAGTAAAATACCTGTCTTTAATATTTACAACTAATTAAAGTACTTTTTTAAATATATTAAAGTAATAAACATGTCTTGTTATACTGAAAAAAATTGTATAATTATGTATTTGCTCACTAAAATAACTGTTGATAAATTCTGATTATTTTCACTATATATTTCATATGTGGTATGGTTCATCCTATAAAGTGGTACGCTTCGTCCCGGTACGCTTGTGCAGTGGTAAGCTGTGTCCTACATTCATTTTGCATATCATAGGCATTTTCCCGTTCAGTGATTTTTGTCAGAGTTATGGCCCTTTAATGATTTTTAATTTTGGTTTGTCCGGACTACTTTGACAGTCAAGTTGAAATAGTGTACATCCACATAACACAACCACTGTGTATCCATGTCTTCTCTGTTTATGCAAAGCCTAATACAAAGCTGAAAACCATTACAAAAGACTTTAGTTCTGCACTGGAAGGTATTAGTGGGTTGGTCATTGTGATGGGAGATGTCAACTGTGAAGGGCAGAGGAAACAGCAGTTAGAAACATGTGGAAACATATGGGCTGCAGCAAAAAATTCACATGCCAACAACACCACCTTGGATCTGGTCTTCACTAATTTACAAGAAACCAATTTCGGTATACTTGAAACCAGAGACGTATATCTACAATCATGTATTTATATGTCTCTGTTGAAACATACTTCAGCTTCCACAAAACTGTTTTTCTAACAATGCCCACCCATAGAACATAATGGTATCCTCCAAAAGTACAATGTTCAGCATCATCAGTTGGGCCTTACTTTCTCCACATTACAGAAAACACTCAAACATCCATACAGTCAATTTACATTTCAACAAACTGTCGAATCACCCCTCAATACAACTGCTTAATTGGCTATCATCAGGTGACACTTGATCACTGATCATTCTTGTTTGAATGAAGTCAGAATATTGAGACAAGTCTCAAAACATCATTGGATGTAGCTTAGGCATCAGTGAAATGTTCTTTAGAAATTAGTGAATGTCTATATGAATGTCCTACAGCTGCGAGGGCATCTGAACTATTTTAGCTGTAGAGTTACCAGACTAACAAAAAACAAAACTGAGTTTTAGCATAGATCTGCTAAAGTCAGTCACTGCAGAGACATAGATATTTATGTCACTAGTCACTGTAGGAACTACAGTTGTCATTAAAAATCAGTCATAACCTCCTTTCACCATTAAACTAGGACATTGTCAAAGCTGTATCATGATGTGGTTCATAAACTAGGACAGTGACTAATTGACGTAATGTCTGTCAAACGGTTTTTTGTGATTCCTAAGTATTCAATCATGTGATAAGTGAACAAGTTACAAGTACTTGGATATACTTTGTTTGATAAGGGTACAAAAGTTAATATAGAATGCAGAAGAGTTTGCAGTTACTGATAGCATGATAGGGTCGAGGTCTTCGAAGTAAAAAGATTTTATTGGACATTTGAAAAAACAAATGTTTTATCAAATGTATATAAGTGAAATAGGTATGAGCAATTATAATGAAGACTGGAATAGTATTGAAATTTCTTTTTAACTGTGATTTTGATCCATGAGTGTCATATTTCCATAAGTTATTGTAAAGCAAAGAGAAAATTACAGTTTAGTAATAGATACTTCTTCAGGGATTAAAACACTTGAACGGGACAAGACAGTATAATTGTGTGAGTTATTAAATTTGATTAATACCTACAGTAGTTAAATTACTTATGCTGCAAAAAAAAATGAACCGATCAGTTAATATTAAAAGTGTCATAAATTTCAAATGTGGCTCAATATTTATCACTAAGTTCTTTTTATCCTTCAACTAAATTTTTTATGCAGCACTCTATAACTTTCTGCTCTCATAAAAACTGATACAGTTGTATATAAATGACATGTGATCACAAATTTTGAGTTTTCCTGTCATTTAGCATTTAATACTTATAAAGAACTAACCTATATTTTGTTCCAGTTTGTAACCTACAATGGACGCTGCTTGCTAAGTAGAAGGCCTTTAAACTGTTCTATATGTTGACCTAAAATCAGGGATATCAATAGATGCAGATTCATGCATTTTGATGCAAGCAAATTTGAATTTTTCCACTTTTGACCGCACCTAATTCTGAGCTTGGGGTCTTTATGATGCATGAGAATTTGGGAAAATGAGCCAAATTTTGCAAGAGAGAAGATCACTATTGTGTCTATTGCATTTTAGATATAAAGTAAATACCTTTTTGACCCTTGAAAATAATTTCAAATGAAGTTAAATGAATTTCTTAAGTAGTAAATTTCACTATCTGATTATAATATGACCCCTTGGAAATTCTCAACAGTGGTCAAATGACCCCAAGTTTTCAAAAGCTATTGAAATCCCTGAGAAAACACCATACAGTTGGAATGCAATGCTATGAATTTGCAACCAACATGGTCATCTTTTCATTCAATCACATTGGATTTGTTCATTACATTCCTCCTTTTACCTAGCAATTACAACTGAAGGACAGAAGAATCTTTCCCTTGTAGATTGAATTCCAACAAATCATGATTTGTTTTAATTATCAGTCAGAGACTGTTTTTTATCTGTTATAAATGTGATGGTGATGCACCAAGGCTACACCCCTGCTTAAATAAAGTGCTACTGCTACACCCCTGCCAATTTTTGTTTCTGTCTAAATCTTCTGAGCTGCCCACATGATCTTCTGTCTAATGTTGGATGCAAGGCATTGTTCCTATGATTTTCTGCCTAATGTGTGATGTCAGACTTTTTGCCTACTTTTCTGTCTTAGATTTAATAATGATGTCAAACTTTGCTCCTGTAAGATTTTTTTGACTTATGTAAGATACAAGACTTTGTTCCCATGATTTACTGCCTTGGGTCTGTTGCCAGACATTGCTATCATGATTTTCTGCTCTATGTCTGATGTCAGATTTTGCTGCCATATTTCTGATGCCAGATGTTGATCTTAAGAATTGCAGCTTTATGTCCGATGTCACTCTTTAACTCCATGATCTCCTGCCTTATGTCTGATGCCAGACTGCCTTCATAATCTCATGCCTTATGTCTGACTCCAAATGTTGATCTTATGAATTGCAGCTTTATGTCTGATGTCACTCTTTAACTCCATAATTTCCTGCCTTATGTCTGATGCCAGACTGCCTTCATAATCTCCTTCCTGATGTCTGATGTCAGACTCTCCTCCCATTATTTTCTGCTGCCTGTTCTTTTAAACATACTGTAAAGAAAAAGGAATTATATTATCAGTATTTTAACCCAACAGTTTTTTGCTAAGGACAAAAAATCCCTCAAAGCATAAAAAAATATTGACTATCTTTTGTCATAACCTTTCACTAGGATGTTTATTCTGAAGGAATTGACAATAACAACAGAACTGATATTATGTAAACATGGGTATAAGAGAAAATGAGCATTGCTATGTATACTGATATTTATCCTGTCAATTATTTCATATCCGACCCGATAAAGGGGGGTTGTATAAATTTTGATTTATACGGCACATGCTACGTCATGGACTACTTTTTTGTTTATAATCAGAAAGAAGTGATTAAATGGTTGTTATTACAAACAGAGACTACTTGAATAAAAATTAAGTATTTCAATATCTAGATCTTATAATATAGCATGATCATTTAAGGAAAAAAAAAAATCGAAATTTTGGAACTATTTTTTGCCTTCGGCTCACCCGATAAATTCCTACGCCTTGCCAGATAAACTTTCTCATATTAAGACACTTACCTATTATTCTGTATATCCCAGTGTCTTTGAATTGAAATTACATGCACATAAATTATTTCATAGTATGATTTTTAAGAAAGAAATTGCAAACAACAAGATACTAATGTTTGTACATGTAGGACCAGTTATGGCAGTACTTGCATTTTTATATTGCATAGAATGTATGTATTGAAGACTTTACCCTTGTTAAAAATGCACTTTTTAGTGTTAACCCTTTCCTCCATATATACACCATTATGGCTTGGGCGAAAAGTGTAGATTCAGATCAGCCGGCACATCCATGCCGTCTTATCAGGATCCACACTGTTTGCCTTTTGATACATTAGGTTATTTCTGACCAAAAAGCAACCAGTGCAGATCCTGATCAGATGGCACAGATGTGCCAGCTGATCTGGATCTACACTGGTCGCACATGCGTAAAAATGCATATATATGGAGTAAAGGGTTAAGAGGTATATAGTCACATGTTCACCCAGTTATTGGACAAATGCTGTGCAACCTCCTCAAAGGTTGGCAAAGTATTGATTGTCTGGGAAAACCCAGGTGGGAAAACGGCTGGCCAATACCTCCTAAAGTAGACGGTACTGGGTGAAATGATTTTTTTAGGGTTTATCATGGAATACTGAACAAATTAACATTAGGCTAGCACAAGTGCATGAAACACACAAAGTTGAGAACATCAACAATTTTATGTGTCTATACTGTAAATGTATGTTTAGCTAAAATCATTACAGTTTTACAGTAAGTTCACCACTCATTTTCTTCATTTGCTCTGAGCATTATGTTGCAGAAAATTAACTTAGCACATTTTTGTATACCCGAAGTTTGTTTCTTAATTTATTTTGAATAAATCCAAAATTTGAAAAAAAAATGCAGTCTATGGAAACTGAACTTGCAGGCATGCTCAACAGTTTCAAGCCAGCTGACAGAGCAATGGATGAAGTTCAGGTGCATTTAAGTCTAAATTTACAAACAATTATCCCTTGTTAACAGCTTTAGGCAGGTTACAAATCTTCCTTGGTGAAGAAAAACATCTCTTAATACAGTACATATTAAAAACAAACATAAATATGACTGTCACAGTAATATTTCTTGAGACTGTACAAAATGTATTACCCAGTATTGCCCAGTATTACCCAGTAAAACCCGGGTTTTCCTAGTATTACCCACTGGGCTGGACTATATCCTTATAAAACACGGGTTTTTGCCAACCTTTCTCAAATCAGACTGTAACTTTGGACTGGAATAAATTTATCATTTTCAGAGGTATCCAGTTTTCAGACTTTTTATCTTTACAGTTGTCCTTAACTAAATAACATTTGACTAATTGATAAGTAATCAAAGTTTAATGTATTTTTATTGACATTGTCACTACCTTTACCCTCTTTAAATATATATCTATTTGAGTTTATTTATCATGGGTAATGGTTGCCCATATGACTGACACCTCCTGCGGTGATTAGTTATTTTATGTTGTGGGGGATAGTTCAAGATACAGAAAGCATCCCATTCCAGAGACAGCCCTGGTTCTTTAACATGCTCAATGTACAGCACTGATACATGGGACCTTGTTAACATCTCATCCGAAAGACAGTTATGTAAGTGGAGGAGCGGTGCATCTGTCTTGGGACCCCTGGGTTACCAATCCAGAATGTTACCACTGGACCACTGTTCTGCCCCAATCTGCTGTTCGGGTAATTGTCACCATTATTATCCAAGTCTGAAAACAGAATAAAAAGCAGTCAAAAGATAAGAATGCTGACCTGACTAATTATAAATTTTGTAAATTGCATTGATTTTCACATGTTTGTACTTAACACGGGCACCAAACGTGTCAGTCAGAAATGGATTACACAAGGTGTTATCAAATTGTGTCTTCAAAATTCCTTTATGTGTAAAATTTAATCTGGCATAGATTGAATAACATTGACCCGCTTTTGGAAGGAAAAAAAGATATAAAATTAGAATCAGATTTGTTCAGAATTCTTTCTGGGTTTAGGAGTAAGGTAGAAGGAAAAATAATCAGAACCGGAAAAACAATCCGGTTTGAGGAGTATTCTGATATGGAGGTTCCTCTGTAGTACTGTCAGCTAAAGATCTTAGTTAATGTTTATTAAATTGGATGGGCTGGCATTTATTTGAGTGATGAAGGTCGGAATTAGAAGTAGTCAAAAATGTATTTCCCTGGCATGGTTCAAACAGGGATTTAGAGTAGACACATTTTGGTGGTCTGGCTCCTGGATAATTGATAAAGCAGTTTGGTATTAACTCATCCTGCTACAGAACTGAGAAGTACTTAAAAAAACTGTTTTCTATGATGTAATATAATTCTCTGACTTGATTTTTTGTGGGAAAGAACAGACAACCCAATCTACTCATGATTATTGAAAAAGAAAATAATTCCAGCAAATGAAACTATTATGATCATATTTTTGGTATAACTCAGTTCCACACTGCATTTGCCAATAAACAGAAAACATTTTTAAAAAAAACAAGAAATGTGAACATGAAATATGAATTTTTCATTTGCCTTTAAACCAGTATGATATATTACACAGATAGGGACTTTTTAGCTGGTGAATATAATGTGATATGTACCTAAAAAATTAATATTGATCATATTTGTTTTATTATATAATCTATAAATAGCTTTTATATGGCACATTTTGTTCTTATATCACTCTCAAACAAACGCACGGGAAACGTCATATTTCTCAACATCCTGTCAGAATTTGCCAAAACTGCCTTCGTCATTTCCAGAAAGCGAGTCATTTTGCCGGAAATGTCCGAATTATAAACAGGAAATTTTTAAAAGGTTATGCCTGCTCCAATCAGAGAAAGGCATTTCAAAGCTATTTATAGGTTATATAATAAAATCCATTACAGAATGAGATGTACACAGTTTGACTTAACCAGGATTTGAACCCACGACCTTTCAGTCAGTAAAATATAAAGCAACGATCTACACCACTGAGCCACCGCATCTAGTTACCAAGTTTCGTCAAAATTAATGTTATAACTAAAGTCTCTACCCCATGACTAACGGGGTAAATTTTTTACTGATGAAAGTGTGTAAAACTTCATATTTTTATGTTTTTCTGTTACAAAAAATGAGTCAGTAACTCAGTTTAGATATGTTCTTAACAATTACAACAAGAATTTCAAGATGTATAAACATTTTCTTTCTTTTTTATCGTCGGCCTATCTGTAAGTCAGTCGCTTTAAAAAGTCAGCCTTAATGTTTAAAAAATCATGATAGTATATTCTTTAGAAAACACTTTCTAAAATTTCAGTTTGGCTGATTAATTTTTTGTTCTTTTGCTTTTGCTTTGCTTTGCTTTAGATTTTTGTTCTTTTGTTTTTGCTTTGCTTTGCTTTAGATTTTTGTTCTTTTGTTTTTGCTTTGCTTTGCTTTAGATTTTTGTTCTTTAGCTTTTGCTTTGCTTTAGATTTTTGTTCTTTTGCTTTTGCTTTGCTTTAGATTTTTGTTCTTTCGCTTTTGCTTTGCTTTTGCTTTAGATTTCATAGTGCAATATAACTCAGTTAATTCACAATTTTATTCATGCTTGAAGCTATACATTAAAGTTTGCTAGAATAATTACAAGTTGTAAATTTTGTAATTGTCAATGATGATTGATAAGTATGAGTCATGCTAGTATGACATATGCATAAACACTGTAATGTGAAGATACATGCTGTTTCATAATTATTGCAAAATTGTTAATGGTGTATTTGTAGGTGCAGAATTAATGAGATGCATATTTCCTGAATTGGATTTAGCAAGGTAAAACTTTAGCAAAAGTAAAAGTCAGTATGCAAAAAATAGAGAGGAAAGTTTTTATTTTGAGTGTCTTTGATCTTTGCATGTGAAAACTGATAGCTTCTCAATTGGAGACTATATGGCATGCATTCCTAACATCCTATACATCTTCACATCTTATTTTATGGACCTTGATGGCTTTAAGCAACTCTTCTAGTTAAACAAGGTTTTGATTTAAATTCCAGGCAGATGTCTGATGAAAAAAAAATGTGTAGATTGTGTCATGCATTTTTGTATTGCATAATATAAAAACCCATTCTATAAATGTGTTTCTTCTTTCTTTTGTTGCAGATGATGAAGTCAGAGTTCATCTTTTCAAAGTGAAAGGCTTGGATGAAAACACCAGATCTCTTTGTTTTAAGATGGGTGTAACATAAGCATGAACTAGATTGTTATTCTCTGAAGTATGGAGGGGCATGACCATGGAGAAGAATCTGGGACCAATGAGCAAACCCCACTTATATCCAACACAGACCAGTCACAAGAAGGGACCTCTCAGGGGTCAAGTGAAACAAGCCCTGATCCTTCAAAGGGTTTTAATTTCAGGCGCAGTATGATTATACCCATGTGCGCATGTTATTTTTTCGCCGGTGGAATTTACATATACCAAGTGCCCCAGTACACAAATGATGTGATGAAAAGAATTGATGAAAAAGTTTTACCTCATGAAATAAGACCACAATACATGTATATTCTGCAGTTTCAGTCTAAAGATAAAAGTGAGGTAAACGGGTGTTCTGCAGTCAACAAATCTGACCCAGCATACAAAACCTTCACCAAAGTGCAGCAGGATACAGCTGTTTGGCTGATATATCTTAATGTTGCATCTCTACTTCCTGCCATGTTTGCAAACCTTGTGTGGGCATCGTATTCAGACAGAATTGGAAGAAAATTTTCACTTATGATTTGTTTATTTGGTGCTTTTGTTCGAATGGCTGTGTTTTCAGTTGTTGTTTATTTCGATTTAAGTCTAGTCTTTATTGTTATCAGTAATATTTTCGATGGACTTACTGGATCGTTCACAAGTTTCTTTGCCTGTTTATTTTCCTATGTCTCAGATATAACCTATACAGGTAAACAAAGAACTATTGCAATTGTCATAGTTGAATTAGTAATCGGTCTGGCCTTTACCATGGCCTCATTGATATCTGGATACCTTATCAGGGAACTAGGCTATTTCTATCCAGCAGTCGGTAATTCATGCCTCGCTTTGATTGCAATTGTTATTTTATTTTTTTTTGTAGAGGAAACTATGCAAACCAGATCTGCTCAAGGGCAGTGCTTCAGTTTGTTAAAAAGTATTGCAGAGTCTGTTAGGTTTTACTTCTGTGATGGAACAAAAATTAAACGCGCAAAGTATATATTACTTTTGCTTGCATTTTTCTTCATGGGCATTCCGTCTTTAAGTCGCATGTCTCTAGAAGTGTTGTACCAGCTGGGGCGGCCATTTTGTTGGTCAACAACAAAAGTTGGTTGGTTTGGAGCAGTTAAAATGGCCTTTTCCTCACTGTTTGGGATTGGGGGTGCCTATACTCTCAAGAGATGTATGGACGATGACACTATTGCATTTCTAAGCTTGGTCCTCAGTGCATTGGCATTTGTTGTTGAAGGCTTAGCAAAGACAGACTTCATGTTATATTCAGGTATGATAGTTTTATCTTTCTCTCCTTCATCTTTTAACTTTTGAGCAATATTATTGTAGCTTCACTTTACAAATGAGTGCCTTTGGATCCTGTAAAAACAACTCTGGCAGAGCTGGGATAAGGTCGACGCTGTCGATGAGCTCATAAGGGTTATTGATAAGATAACAGTTTTTGATTCTATTCATTTAGTTTATTAAGGTAAGTTAAGTTTTAGTACTACTACAATAAAGGGGATTATAGTTCAAATTTTATGCGGATTGAGGAAACAAGGTCTTTCGTCTTGTATTAATCATGAATATAGACTACATGTACTTCCTGGGTTAAAACCAGTATTTGAACTGGAATTGGAATGTGTATAGTAAATGGCGCAGTAGACAGTCACCTAATCATGCAGTAATCTGTGGATTGGTAGTCCTGTATTCTGCCCACAACTAGTGTCTTTTGAAGATAGGCAAGCAAAGACTGAGACTTTGTAATAGTGCCATTACTTGATTGTCTTAAGTTGCAATCAAAAGATTTATTACAACAGCTCAAAAGGGGAGAATTATTGTTTAGCTCCAACTTTTGTGATTCTCTGCTAAATGTGTACAGAGTTATAAGTTGGTACTATGGCATGTTTGTAATTTCAGTAACTGTGATATCGGCTCCCTCTGGGCTTCCATTTCCTATGATTCGTAGCTTGATGTCTTGTCTTACTCCTGCTGACAAACAAGGTAAAAAAATTTTTGCAATAGATAGTTTTCAGAATAGTTTCAGTAATGATCTAATTACAGTTTTAAGATGTAACTGGCAAAAGAATGCCACTCGGAATTCATATTTTCAAAGTCATGATGTATCTGTTTGTTATAGTTTATTATATAAACCTCTGTGGTGAGTGCATAAAGTTGTTACTTGTAAGCATATGTCTGGCATATCTTGTTAACTACAATAACAGTTTGATAACTCAAGCTTATAACCACTAGCTAAATGCACTTTAGCCCTTAATTCTATGCAAATAGCAAAGACAAACTGGACTTCCCTTTCATGATAGAATTTAAGAAATAACACTTGTCCTGAGTGATTGTAAGGTAGAGCATCAGCTTTGTCTCAAAGAGCATCAGCTTTGTGAAATAGAGCATCAGCTTTGTGAAATAAAGCATCAGCTTTGTGAAAAAGAGCATCATTTTTGTGAAATAGAGCATCAGCTTTGTGAAGTTCAGTGTCATCTTTGCGTGGTAGAGCATCAGTCTTTTTGTGAGAGAGTATCAGCTTTGTGTCATAGAGCATCAGCTTTGTATAGCTGAGTCTGCTATGTGTTGTAAAGCATTAGATTTTTTTTTGGTAGAGCATCACCTTTGTGTGATAGAGCATCAGTTTTTTTGCTTGACTTTTTTTCGAAGAAAACATTGAGTTATTGCTATAGTCATGGTGTTGTTGCCACTGCTGCTACCGTTGCGGTTTCTGTCTGAAAACTTTAACATTGATCATTATTTTTTATTAGTTAAGGGATTGTCTTCATACTTGGACAAGACCTTCAAGAAGACCAGACTAAACTTGACCTTGACTCATAAATGACGTTCACCTTCAAGGTCAAAATATTGAATTTTGCCAAAATTGGTCATAACTTTATTATTAATAGGTGGATTGGCTTCATGCTTGGACACGACAACCCTTTGGAGAAGACCTTCAAGTAGACTGGACTAAACTTGACCCTGGCTCATAAATGACTTTCACCTTCAAGGTCAATTTATTGAATTTTGCTAAAATTGGCTATAACTTTATTATTATTAGGTGGATTGTCTTCATACCTGGACACAACAACCCTTTGGACAAGATCTTCAAGTGGACCGGATTAAACTTGAGCTTGACTCATAAATGACCTTCACCTTCAAGGTCAAATTATTAAGTTTTATTAAAATTGGCCATAACTTTGTTTTTTCTTGTTTGATTTGATTCATACTTGACACAACACTTATGACAAATCCGACACTATGATTCTTTCAGGAACGACATTGACCTTAAAATGACCTTCACAGTCAAGGTCAAGTTATTGAAATTTGCTAAAATTGGCCATAACTTTGTTGTTTATGATTGGATTTGACTTATACTTGGACAAAACAACAATTATGACAAAGACGACATGTTAAATAACTCGATTTTGACAATGACCTAAAAATGACCTTGACCATCAAGGTCAGATGATTGAATTTTGCTTAAATTGTCATAACTTTCTCATTTTTTTATGGATTTGATTCATACTTGGACAAAACAACACTTATGACAAATCCAACATGATTTCAAGTTTGACCTTTTACTTTAAATGACCTTGACAGTCAAGGTCAAATTATTGAATTTTGCTAGAACTGGCCATAACTTTGTTATTTATTGTTGGATTTGAATCAGACTTGGACAAAACAACACTTATGACATGATAAATTTTTCAATTGTGACCTTTTACTTTAAAATGACCATAACAGTCAAGGTCAGATTATTGAATTTTGCTTAAATTGTCATAACTTTGTTTATGGTTGGATTTGATTCATACTTGGACAAAACAACCATTATGGCAAAGCCGACATGTTGAATAATTCAGTTGTGACCGTAACCTAAAAATGACTTTGATCATCAAGGTTAGATAATTGAATTTTGCTAAAATTGTGATAACTTTCTCATTTATTTACTGATTTGATTCATACTTGGACAAAACAACACTTATGACACATCCGACATTTTGATTCTTTCAAGAATGACCTTGACCTTTAAATAACCTTGACAGTCAAGGTCAAATTATTGAATTTTGCTTAAATTGGCCATAACAAATTTGATTTGATACATACTGGGACAAAACAACACTTATGACAAAACTGACACATTGAATCATTGAAGTGTGATCTTGCCCTTTAAATGACCATGGCCGTCAAGATCAAATTATTGAATTTTGCACAGATTGGCCATAACTTCATTTTTAGTTCTTTTTTATTAATACTTGGACAAAACAAGATTCATGACAAAACCTACATGTTAAATTATTCAAGTATGACGTTAACTTTAAAATGGCCTTGACAGTCAAGGTCAAATTATTAAATTTTGCTGATATTATAATAACTTTATCAATTTACATATTGGATTCATACTTGGACAAAACAACACTTACGACAAAACTGACAGGTTGAATAATACAAGTATGAACTTGACCTTCAAGGTCAAGTTCTTTTATTTTGATTTGATTCATACTTGGACTTAACGACACTTATGACAATACCTACATTTTAAATTATGCAGGTATGACCTTGAACTTAAAATGACTTTGACTGTCAAGGTCAAATTATTGAATTTTGCTATAATAGCCAATTTTTTAGCTCACCTGAGCACAAAGTGCTCAGGGTGAGCTTTTCTGATCGGTCTTTGTCCGTCGTCCGTCAGTCCGTCCGTCCGTCCGTCCGTCGTCAACTTTTCATTCAAACGACATCTCCTCTGAAACCAATGGGGCAAATTTAATGAAACTTGCCTGGGATGTTCCTTGCATGAAGCTCTACCAAGATTGTTCAAATGGTTCTGGTCCATTGCATTTCTGGTTCACTGGAGCTAAAAATAGATTTTATAAGTTGGATCTTTAAAATTCTTCTTCTCCGAAACCACAAGGCCTGGAGCTTTGATATTTGGTATGAAGCATCATCTAGTGGACCTCTACCAAGTTTGTTCAAATTATGTCCCTGGGAACAAAACTGACCCCACCCCAGGGGTCAGTTGATTTTACATAGAGTTATATAGGGAAAACTTGAAAATCTTCTTGTCAGAAACCACAAGGCCTAGAGTTAAGATATTTGGTATGTAGCATTGTCTAGTGGACCTCTACCAAGTTTGTTCAAATCATGGCCTCTGGGTCAAAAATGGCCCCGCCCCGGGGGTCACTTGTTTTACATAGAGTTATATAGGAAAATCTTAAAAAAATCTTCTTGTCAGAAACCGTAAGTTATAGAGCTTAGATATTTGGTGTGTAGCATTGTCTAGTGGACCTCTACCAAGTTTGTTCAAATCCTGGCCTCTGGGTCAAAAATGGCCCCGCCCCAGGGGCCACTAGTTTTACATAGAGTTATATAAGAAAATCTTAAAAAATCTTCTTGTCAGAAACCGTAAGTTATAGAGCTTAGATATTTGGTATGTAGCATAGTCTAGTGGACCTCTACCAAGTTTGTTCAAATCCTGGCCTCTGGGTCAAAAATGACCCCGCCCCAGGGGCCACTAGTTTTACATAGAGTTATATAGGAAAATCTTAAAAAATCTTCTTGTCAGAAACCGTAAGTTATAGAGCTTAGATATTTGGTGTGTAGCATTGTCTAGTGGACCTCTACCAAGTTTGTTCAAATCCTGTCCTCTGGGTCAAAAATGGCCCCACCTCAGGGGCCACTAGTTTTACATAGAGTTATATAGGAAAATCTTAAAAAAATCTTCTTGTCAGAAACCGTAAGTTATAGAGCTTAGATATTTGGTGTGTAGCATTGTCTAGTGGACCTCTACCAAGTTTGTTCAAATCCTGTCCTCTGGGTCAAAAATGGCCCCGCCCCAGGGGCCGCTAGTTTTACATAGAGTTATATAAGAAAATCTTAAAAAATCTTCTTGTCAGAAACCGTAAGTTATAGAGCTTAGATATTTGGTATGTAGCATTGCCTAATGGACCTCTACCAAGTTTGTTCAAATCCTGGCCTCTGGGTCAAAAATGACCCCGCCCCAGGGGCCACTAGTTTTACATAGAGTTATAGAGGAAAATCTTAAAAAATCTTCTTGTCAGAAACCGTAAGTTATAGAGCTTAGATATTTGGTGTGTAGAATTGTCTAGTGGACCTCTACCAAGTTTGTTCAAATCCTGTCCTCTGGGTCAAAAATGGCCCCACCCCAGGGGCCACTAGTTTTACATAGAGTTATATAGGAAAATCTTAAAAAAATCTTCTTGTCAGAAACCGTAAGTTATAGAGCTTAGATATTTGGTGTGTAGCATTGTCTAGTGGACCTCTACCAAGTTTGTTCAAATCCTGGCCTCTGGGTCAAAAATGGCCCCGCCCCGGGGGTCACTTGTTTTACATAGAGTTATACAGGAAAGACTAAAAAATCTTCTTGTCAGAAACAAGAAGGCCTACAGTTAAGATATTTGGTATGTAGCATTGTCTAGTGGACCTCTACCAAGTTTGTTCAAATCCTGGCCTCTGGGTCAAAAATGGCCCCGCCCCGGGGGTCACTTGTTTTACATAGAGTTATATAGGAAAATCTTAAAAAAATCTTCTTGTCAGAAACCGTATATTATAGAGCTTAGATATTTGGTGTGTAGCATTGTCTAGTGGACCTCTACCAAGTTTGTTCAAATCCTGGCCTCTGGGTCAAAAATGGCCCCGCCCCGGGGGTCACTTGTTTAACATAGAGTTATACAGGAAAGACTAAAAAATCTTCTTGTCAGAAACAAGAAGGCCTACAGTTAAGATATTTGGTATGTAGCATTGTCTAGTGGACCTCTACCAAGTTTGTTCAAATCCTGGCCTCTGGGTCAAAAATGGCCCCGCCCCGGGGGCCACTAGTTTTACATAGAGTTATATAGGAAAATCTTAAAAAAATCTTCTTATCAGAAACCGTAAGTTATAGAGCTTAGATATTTGGTGTGTAGCATTGTCTAGTGGACCTCTACCAAGCTTGTTCAAATCCTGGCCTTTGAGTCAAAAATGGCCCCGCCCCAGGGGCCACTAGTTTTACATAGAGTTATATAAGAAAATCTAAAAAAATCTTCTTGTCAGAAACCGTAAGTTATAGAGCTTAGATATTTGGTGTGTAGCATTGTCTAGTGGAACTCTACCAAGTTTTTTAGAAAAATGTCCCTGGGGTCACTATTGGCCCTGCCCGAGGGGTCACAAGTTTTAAATAACAATATAGAAGAAAATCTTTAAAAATCTTCTTGTCTGAAACCACAAGACCTAGAATTTTAAAATTTGGCATGAAGCAAGCTTTATCAAGCTTTTTCAAATTATTGGATTAGGTTAAAGGTCACGGAGGCTAAAAGTAGATTTATCTACTGTACCTCATAGAGCCTTCATTTATAGACCAATATCTTTGATATTCAGTATAGAGGTTCCTTGCATGGACCTCTACCCATGGGTAGGGTTTGAGGTCACTGGGTCAAGGTCAAGGTCACCATAGCTTATAATAGATATTTCTACTTTCTGTCATAGAGCCTTTATTTATTGACTGATATATTACATATTTGGTTTGTAGGCACTTACATATTTTCAATTAAAAAATGAAATACTGCTTAACAGCAAACCTACAGCCAAAGTACTCAGGTGAGCGATCCAGGGCCATCATGGCCCTCTTGTTGTTATTTATGGACGGATTTGATCTATACTGGGACAAAGCAATACTGAGAATAAAAGAAAGGTGTTGAACAGTTCAAGTATTACCTTGACTTTTAAAGACCTTGACATTACTTAACTTGGCTATATCTTTGTTGTTAATGGATGAAGTGTCTTCATGCTTGGACATAACTACCTTTTAGACAATACCTTCAAAGAAGGTTAAACTGAACTTGACCTTGACCTTTAAGGTCAAATTTCTGAATGTTGTTAAAATTGGCCATAACTTTGTTATGTATGAATAAATTTGATAGATATATTTCCAAATGATGTTTCATTTGAAATCCCTTCACCACAATGTGCTTACATGTGTGGTAAAACATCAGCTTTATGTGGTACACTATCAGATATTTGTTGTAGAGCATCTGCTTTGTGTGGTAGAACATTAGCTGTATGTGATAGAGCATCAGTTTTTTTCTTAGATAGTATTAGCTTTGTGTGATAGAGTTTCAGATTTGTTTTGTAGAGCATCAGCTTTTTGTGGTAGAATGTCAGTCTTGATAGGTAGAGTATCACCTTTGTGTGGTAGACCATCTGATTTGTTAGGTAGAGCATCAGCTTTGTGTGGTGGAGTCACAGATTTATCTGGTATAGTGTCAGCTTTGTGTGGTAGAGCATCAGCTTTGTGTGGTAGAGTATCAGATTTGTGCGGTAGAGTATCAGCTTTTGTGGTAGAGCATTTGGTGTGTGTGTTTGTATGTTAGAGCGTCAGCAGAGTATCAGATTTGTGTGGCACTGTATCAGATCTGTGAAGAGTATCAGCTTTGTGTGGTAAAGCATCAGCTTTGTGTGGTAGAGCCTCAGCTTTGTGTTGTAGAGTATCAGCTTTTTGTTGTAGTGTATCAGACTTGTGTGGAAGAGCATCAGGTTTGTGTTTTAAAGTTTCAGCTGTATGTGATAGAGCATCAGTTTTGTTAGTCAGATGGTACTAGATTTGTGTGGAAGATTATCAGATATGTGTGGTAGGTTATCAAATTTTTTTGGTAGAGCTTGAGCTTTGTGTGGTAGAGCATCAGCTGTGTGTGATATAGCATGAGTGTTTTTGTGAGATGGTATCAGCTTTGTGTGCTAGAATATCAGCTTTGTTTGGGAGAGAATCAGCTCTGTTGATAGAGCATCAGTTTGTTTGTGAGACAGTATCAGCTTAGTGTGGTAGAGCATCAGAGTTGTGTGGTAGAGCATCAGCTGTGTATGATACAGCATCAGCTTTTTTTGAGGGGGTATCAGATTTGTATGGTAGAACATCATCTTTGTGTGATACAGTATCAGCTGTGTTTTAGAGCATCAGCTTTGTGTGGTACAGCATCAGTTTTGTGTGGTACAGCATCAGCTGTGTGTGGTAAAGCATCAGCTTTGTGTGGTAGAGCATCAGCTGTGTGTGATATAGCATGAGTGTTTTTGTGAGATGGTATCAGCTTTGTGTGCTAGAATATCAGCTTTGTTTGGAAGAGAATCAGCTCTGTTGATAGAGCATAAGTTTGTTTGTGAGACAGCATCAGCTTAGTGTGGTAGAGCATCAGAGTTGTGTGGTAGAGCATCAGCTGTGTGTGATACAGCATCAGCTTTTTTTTGAGGGGGTATCAGATTTGTATGGTAGAACATCAGCTTTGTGTGGTACAGTATCAGCTGTGTTTTAGAGCATCAGTTTTGTGTGGTACAGCATTAGCTTTGTGTGGTAGAGCATCAGCTTTGTGTAGTAGAGTATCGGCTTTTTGTGAAACAGTATCAGCTGTGTGTTAGAGCCTCAGCTTTGTGTGGTACAGCATCAGCTGTGTGTTAGAGCATCAGCTTTGTGTGGTACAGCATTAGCTTTGTGTGGTAGAGCATCAGCTTTGTGTAGTAGAGTATCGGCTTTGTGTGAAACAGTATCAGCTGTGTGTTAGAGCCTCAGCTTTGTGTGGTACAGCATCAGCTGTGTGTTAGAGCATCAGCTTTGTGTGGTACAGCATTAGCTTTGTGTGGTAGAGCTTCAGCTTTGTGTAGTGGAGTATCGGCTTTGTGTGAAACAGTATCAGCTGTGTGTTAGAGCATCAGCTTTGTGTGGTACAGCATCAGCTGTGTGTTAGAGCATCAGCTTTGTGTGGTACAGTATCAGCTGTGTGTTAGAGCATCAGCTTTGTGTGGTACAGCATCAGTTTTGTGTGGTACAGCATCAGCTGTGTGTTAGAGCATCAGCTTTGTGTGATGCAGCATCAGTTTTTGTGAGATGGTATCAGATTTGTATATTAGAGCATCACATTTGTCAGGTAGAGTATCAGCTTTGTGTGGTACAGTGTCAGCTGTGTGTTAGAGCATCAGCTTTGTGTGGTACAGCATCAGCTTTGTGTGTTAAAGCATCAGCTTTGTGTGGTTCAGCATCAGCTTTGTGAGGTACAGCATCAGCTTTGTGTGGTAGAGCATCAGATTTGTGTTGTAGAGTATCAGGTTTGTGTGGTAAAGTATCAGATATGTGCGGTAGAGCATCAGCTTTGTGTGATAGAGCATCAGTTTTTTGTGGTAATCTAAATTGTTTACTAGAGCATCAGATGTGTGTGTTAGAGTATCAGATTTGTGTGGTCGTGCATCAGGTTTATGTGGTAGAGTATCAGATTTCTGTGGTAGGGTACAGCTTTGTCTTGTTGAATATCATATTTGTGTGGTAGAGTATTATATTTGTGTGGTAGAGCCTCAGCTTTGTGTTGTTGAGTATCAGCTTTGTGTTGTAGTGTATCAGACTTGTGTGGTAGAGCATCAGGTTTGTGTTTTAGAGTTTCAGCTGTATGTGATAGAGCATCAGTTTTGTTAGTCAGATGGTACCAGATTTGTGTGGAAGATTATCAGATATGTGTGGTAGGTTATCAAATTTTTTGGGTAGAGCTTGAGCTTTGTGCGGTAGAGCATCAGCTGTGTGTGATATAGCATGAGTGTTTTTGTGAGATGGTATCAGCTTTGTGTGCTAGAATATCAGCTTTGTTTGGGAGAGAATCAGCTCTGTTGATAGAGCATCAGTTTGTTTGTGAGACAGTATCAGCTTAGTGTGGTAGAGCATTAGAGTTGTGTGGTAGAGCATCAGCTGCGTGTGATAGAGCATCAGCTTTTTTTGAGGGGGTATCAGATTTGTATGGTAGAACATCAGCTTTGTGTGGTACAGTATCAGCTGTGTTTTAGAGCATCAGCTTTGTGTGGTACAGCATTAGCTTTGTGTGGTAGAGCATCAGCTTTGTGTGGTACAGCATTAGCTTTGTGTGGTAGAGCATCAGCTTTGTGTAGTAGAGTATCGGCTTTGTGTGAAACAGTATCAGCTTTGTGTTAGAGCATCAGCTTTGTGTGGTACAGCATCAGCTGTGTGTTAGAGCATCAGCTTTGTATGGTACAGTATCAGCTGTGTGTTAGAGCATCAGCTTTGTGTGGTACAGCATCAGTTTTGTGTGGTACAGCATCAGCTGTGTGTTAGAGCATCAGCTTTGTGTGATGCAGCATCAGTTTTTGTGAGATGGTATCAGATTTGTATAGTAGAGCATCACATTTGTCAGGTAGAGTATCAGCTTTGTGTGGTACAGTGTCAGCTGTGTGTTAGAGCATCAGCTTTGTGTGGTACAGCATCAGCTTTGTGTGTTAAAGCATCAGCTTTGTGTGGTTCAGCATCAGCTTTGTGAGGTACAGCATCAGCTTTGTGTGGTAGAGCATCAGATTTGTGTTGTAGAGTATCAGGTTTGTGTGGTAAAGTATCAGATATGTGCGGTAGAGCATCAGCTTTTTGTGATAGAGCATCAGTTTTATGTGGTAATCTAAATTGTTTACTAGAGCATCAGATGTGTGTGTTAGAGTATCAGATTTGTGTGGTCGTGCATCAGGTTTATGTGGTAGAGTATCAGATTTCTGTGGTAGGGTACAGCTTTTTCTTGTTGAATATCATATTTGTGTGGTAGAGTATTATATTTGTGTGGTAGAGCCTCAGCTTTGTGTTGTTGAGTATCAGCTTTGTGTTGTAGTGTATCAGACTTGTGTGGTAGAGCATCAGGTTTGTGTTTTAGAGTTTCAGCTGTATGTGATAGAGCATCAGTTTTGTTAGTCAGATGGTACCAGATTTGTGTGGAAGATTATCAGATATGTGTGGTAGGTTATCAAATTTTTTTGGTAGAGCTTGAGCTTTGTGTGGTAGAGCATCAGCTGTGTGTGATATAGCATGAGTGTTTTTGTGAGATGGTATCAGCTTTGTGTGCTAGAATATCAGCTTTGTTTGGGAGAGAATCAGCTCTGTTGATAGAGCATCAGTTTGTTTGTGAGACAGTATCAGCTTAGTGTGGTAGAGCATCAGAGTTGTGTGGTAGAGCATCAGCTGTGTGTGATACAGCATCAGCTTTTTTTGAGTGGATATCAGATTTGTATGGTAGAACATCACCTTTGTGTGGTACAGTATCAGCTGGGTTTTAGAGCATCAGCTTTGTGTGGTACAGCATCAGCTTTGTGTGGTAGAGCATCAGCTTTGTGTGGTGGAGCATCAGCTTTGTGTTGTAAAGCATCAGCTTTTTGGTGTAGAGTATCAGGTTTGTGTGGTTAAGTTTCAGATTGGTTTAGTAGAGCATCAGCTTTGTGTGGTAGAGCATCAGCTTTGTGTAGTAGAGTATCGGCTTTGTGTGAAACAGTATCAGCTGTGTGTTAGAGCATCAGCTTTGTGTGGTACAGCATCAGCTGTGTGTTAGAGCATCAGCTTTGTGTGGTACAGTATCAGCTGTGTGTTAGAGCATCAGCTTTGTGTTGTACAGTATCAGCTGTGTGTTAGAGCATCAGCTTTGTGTGGTACAGCATCAGTTTTGTGTGGTACAGCATCAGCTGTGTGTTAGAGCATCAGCTTTGTGTGATGCAGCATCAGTTTTTGTGAGATGGTATCAGATTTGTATAGTAGAGCATCACATTTGTCAGGTAGAGTATCAGCTTTGTGTGGTACAGTGTCAGCTGTGTGTTAGAGCATCAGCTTTGTGTGGTACAGTATCAGCTGTGTGTTAGAGCATCAGCTTTGTGTGGTACAGTATCAGCTGTGTGTTAGAGCATCAGCTTTGTGTGGTACAGCATCAGCTTTGTGTGTTAAAGCATCAGCTTTGTGTGGTTCAGCATCAGCTTTGTGAGGTACAGCATCAGCTTTGTGTGGTAGAGCATCAGATTTGTGTTGTAGAGTATCAGGTTTGTGTGGTAAAGTATCAGATATGTGCGGTAGAGCATCAGCTTTGTGTGATAGAGCATCAGTTTTATGTGGTAATCTAAATTGTGTAGTAGAGCATCAGATGTGTGTGTTAGAGTATCAGATTTGTGTGGTCGTGCATCAAGTTTATGTGGTAGAGTATCAGATTTCTGTGGTAGGGTACAGCTTTGTCTTGTTGAATATCATATTTGTGTGGTAGAGTATTATATTTGTGTGGTAGAGCCTCAGCTTTGTGTTGTAGAGTATCAGCTTTGTGTTGTAGTGTATCATACTTGTGTGGTAAAGCATCAGGTTTGTGTTTTAGAGTTTCAGCTGTATGTGATAGAGCATCAGTTTTGTTAGTCAGATGGTACCAGATTTGTGTGGAAGATTATCAGATATGTGTGGTTGGTTATCAAATTTTTTTGGTAGAGCTTGAGCTTTGTGTGGTAGAGCATCAGCTGTGTGTGATATAGCATGAGTGTTTTTGTGAGATGGTATCAGCTTTGTGTGCTAGAATATCAGTTTTGTTTGGGAGAGAATCAGCTCTGTTGATAGAGCATCAGTTTGTTTGTGAGACAGTATCAGCTTAGTGTGGTAGAGCATCAGAGTTGTGTGGTAGAGCATCAGCTGTGTGTGATACAGCATCAGCTTTTTTTTGAGTTGATATCAGATTTGTATGGTAGAACATCACCTTTGTGTGGTACAGTATCAGCTGGGTTTTAGAGCATCAGCTTTGTGTGGTACAGCATCAGCTTTGTGTGGTAGAGCATCAGCTTTGTGTGGTGGAGCATCAGCTTTGTGTTGTAAAGCATCAGCTTTTTGGTGTAGAGTATCAGGTTTCTTTGGTTAAGTTTCAGATTGGTTTGGTAGAGCATCAGCTTTGTGTGGTAGAGCATCAGCTTTGTGTAGTAGAGTATCGGCTTTGTGTGATACAGTATCAGCTGTGTGTTAGAGCATCAGCTTTGTGGAACAGTATCAGCTGTGTGTTTTAGAGCATCAGCTCTGTGTGATGCAGCATCAGTTTTTGTGTGGTACAGCATCAGCTCTGTGTGGAACAGCATCAGCTTTGTGGTGTAGCGTATCAGATTTGTGAGGTAGATCATCAGCTTTGTGTGGTACAGTATCTGCTGTGTGTTTTAGAGCATCAGCTGTGTGTGATGCAGCATCAGTTTTTGTGAGGTACAGCATCAGCTTTGTGTGGAACAGCATCAGCTTTGTGGTGTAGAGTATCAGATTTGTGAGGTAGAGCATCAGCTGTGTGTGGTAGAGTATCAGCTTTGTGTGGTACAGTATCAGCTGTGTGTTTTAGAGCATCAGCTGTGTGTGATGCAGCATCAGTTTTTGTGAGATGGTATCAGATTTGTATAGTAGAGCATCACGTCTGTCAGGTAGAGTATCAGCTTTGTGTGGTACAGTGTCAGCTGTGTGTTAGAGCATCAGCTTTGTGTGATACAGCATCAGTTTTGTGTGGTAATGCATCAGCTTTGCGTGGTTCAGCATCAGCTTTGTGAGGTACAGCATCAGCTTTGTGTGGTAGAGTATCAGATTTGTGTTGTAGAGTATCAGGTTTGTGTGGTAAAGTATCAGATATGTGCGGTAGAGAATCAGCTTTGTGTAATAGAGCATCAGTTTTTTGTGGTAATCTAAATTGTGTAGTAGAGCATCAGATGTGTGTGTTAGAGTATCAGAATTGTGTGGTCGTGCATCAGGTATATGTGGTAGAGTATCAGATTTCTGTGGTAGGGTACAGCTTTTTCTTGTTGAATATCATATTTGTGTGGTAGAGTATTATATTTGTGTGGTAGAGCCTCAGCTTTGTGTTGTAGAGTATCAGCTTTGTGTTGTAGTGTATCAGACTTGTGTGGTAAAGCAACAGGTTTGTGTTTTAGAGTTTCAGCTGTATGTGATAGAGCATCAGTTTTGTTAGTCAGATAGTACCAGATATGTGTGGAAGATTATCAGATATGTGTGGTAGGTTATCAATTTTTTTTGGTAGAGCTTGAGCTTTGTGTGGTAGAACATCAGCTTTGTGTGATAAAGCATGAATGTTTTTGTGGGATGTTATCAGCTTTGTGTGCTAGAATATCAGCTTTGTTTGGGAGAGAATCAGCTCTGTTGATAGAGCATCAGTTTGTTTGTGAGACAGTATCAGCTTAGTGTGGTAGAGCATCAGCTGTCTGTGATACAGCATCAGCTTCTTTTGAGGGGGTATCAGATTTGTATGGTAGAACATCAGCTTTGTGTGGTACAGTATCAGCTGTGTTTTAGAGCATCAGCTTTGGTTGGTACAGCATCAGCTTTGTGTGGTAGAGCATCAGCTTTGAGTGGTAGAGCATCAGCTTTGTGTTGTAAAGCATCAGCTTTTTGGTGTAGAGTATCAGGTTTGTGTGGTTAAGTTTCAGATTAGTTTGGTAGAGCATCAGCTTTGTGTGGTAGAGCATCAGCTTTGCGTAGTAGAATATCGGCTTTGTGTGATACAGTATCAGCTGTGTGTTAGAGCATCAGCTTTGTGTGGTACAGCATCAGTTTTGTGTGGTACAGCATCAGCTGTGTGTGGTAAAGCATCATCTTTGTTTGGTAGAGTATCAGGTTTGTGTGGTCAAGCATCAGCTTTGTGGTGTTATGTATCAGGTTTGTGTGGAAAAATATCAGATTTGTGTGTTAGAGCATCAGCTTTGTGTGGTAGAGTATCAGCTTTGAATGGTACAGTATCAGCTGTGTGTTAGAGCATCAGCTTTGTGTGTTAGAGCATCAGCTTTGTGTGTTAGAGTATCAGCTTTGTGTGCTAGAGCATCAGCTTTGTGTGGTACAGCATCAGCTTTGTGGTGTAGAGTATCAGATTTGTGAGGTAGAGCATCAGCTGTGTGTGGTAGAGTATCAGCTTTGTGTGGTACAGTATCAGCTGTTGTTTTAGAGCATCAGCTGGGTGTGATGCAGCATCAGTTTTTGTGAGGTACAGCATCAGATTTGTGTGGTACAGCATCAGCTTCGTGGTGTAGAGTATCAGATTTGTGAGGTAGAGCATCAGCTTTGTGTGGTACAGTATCAGCTGTGTGTTTTAGAGCATCAGCTGGGTGTGATGCAGCATCAGTTTTTGTGAGGTACAGCATCAGATTTGTGTGGTACAGCATCAGCTTTGTGGTGTAGAGTATCAGATTTGTGAGGTAGAGCATCAGCTGTTTGTGGTAGAGTATCAGCTTTGTGTGGTACAGTATCAGCTGTTGTTTTAGAGCATTAGCTGTGTTTGATGCAGCATCAGTTTTTGTGAGATGGTATCAGATTTGTATAGTAGAGCATCACATTTGTCAGGTAGAGTATCAGCTTCGTGTGGTACAGTGTCAGCTGTGTGTTAGAGCATCAGCTTTGTGTGGTACAGCATCAGCTTTGTGTGGTAAAGCATCAGCTTTGTGTGGTTCAGCATCAGCTTTGTGAGGTACAGCATCAGCTTTGTGTGGTAGAGCATCAGATTTGTGTTGTAGAGTATCAGGTTTGTGTGGTAAAGTATCAGATATGTGCGGTAGAGCATCAGCTTTGTGTGATAGAGCATCAGTTTTTTGTGGTAATCTAAATTGTGTAGTAGAGCATCAGATGTGTGTGTTAGAGTATCAGATTTGTGTGGTCGTGCATCAGGTATATGTGGTAGAGTATCAGATTTCTGTGGTAGGGTACAGCTTTGTCTGGTTGAATATCATATTTGTGTGGTAGAGTATTATATTTGTGTGGTAGAGCCTCAGCTTTGTGTTGTAGAGTATCAGCTTTGTGTTGTAGTGTATCAGACCTGTGTGGTAGAGCATGATCAGGTTTGTGTTTTAGAGTTTCAGCTGTATGTGATAGAGCATCAGTTTTGTTAGTCAGATGGTACCAGATTTGTGTGGAAGATTATCAGATATGTGTGGTAGATTATCAAATTTTTTTGGTAGAGCTTGAGCTTTGTGTGGTAGAGCATCAGCTGTGTGTGATATAGCATGAGTGTTTTTGTGAGATGGTATCAGCTTTGTGTGCTAGAATATCAGCTTTGTTTGGGAGAGAATCAGCTCTGTTGATAGAGCATCAGTTTGTTTGTGAGACAGTATCAGCTTAGTGTGGTAGAGCATCAGAGTTGTGTGGTAGAGCATCAGCTGTGTGTGATACAGCATCAGCTTTTTTGAGGGGGTATCAGATTTGTATGGTAGAACATCAGGTTTGTGTGGTACAGTATCAGCTGTGTTTTAGAGCATCAGCTTTGTGTGGTACAGCATCAGCTTTATGTGGTAGAGCATCAGCTTTGTGTGGTGGAGCATCAGCTTTGTGTTGTAAAGCATCAGCTTTTTGGTGTAGAGTATCAGGTTTGTGTGGTTAAGTTTCAGATTTGTTTGGTAGAGCATCAGCTTTGTGTGGTAGAGCATCAGCTTTGTGTAGTAGAGTATCGGCTTTGTGTGATACAGTATCAGCTTTGTGTGATACAGTATCAGCTTTGTGTTAGAGCATTAGCTTTGTGTGGAACAGCATCAGTTTTGTGTGGTACAGCATCAGCTGTGTGTGGTAAAGCATCATCTTTGTGTGGTAGAGTATCATGTTTGTGTGGTAAAGCATCAGCTTTGTGGTATTATGTATCAGGTTTGTGTGGAAAAATATCAGATTTGTGTGTTAGAGCATCAGCTTTGTGTGGTAGAGTATCAGCTTTGTGTGGTACAGTATCAGCTGTGTGTTAGAGCATCCGCTTTGTGTGTTAGAGCATCAGCTTTTTGTGTTAGAGTATCAGCTTTGTGTGGTACAGCATCAGCTTTGTGTGGTACAGCATCAGCTTTGTGGTGTAGAGTATCAGATTTGTGAGGTAGAGCATCAGCTTTGTGTTGTACAGTATCAGCTGTGTGTTTTAGAGCATCAGCTTTGTGTGATGCAGCATCAGTTTTTGTGAGGTACAGCAATAGCTTTGTGTGGTACAGCATCAGCTATGTGGTGTAGAGTATCAGATTTGTGAGGTAGAGCATCAGCTGTGTGTGGTAGAGTATCAGCTGTTTGTGGTAGAGTATCAGCTTTGTGTGTTATAGTATCAGCTGTGTGTTTTAGAGCATCAGCTCTGTGTGATGCAGCATCAGTTTTTGTGAGATGGTATCAGATTTGTATAGTAGAGCATCACATTTGTCAGGTAGAGTATCAGCTTTGTGTGGTTCAGCATCAGCTTTGTGAGGCACAGCATCAGCTTTGTGTGGTAGAGCATCAGATTTGTGTTGTAGAGTATCAGGTTTGTGTGGTAAAGTATCAGATATGTGCAGTAGAGCATCAGCTTTGTGTGATAGAGCATCAGTTTTTTGTGGTAATCTAAATTGTGTAGTAGAGCATCAGATGTGTGTGTTAGAGTATCAGATTTGTGTGGTCGTGCATCAGGTATATGTGGTAGAGTATCAGATTTCTGTGGTAGGGTACAGCTTTGTCGGGTTGAATATCATATTTGTGTGGTAGAGTATTATATTTGTGTGGTAGAGTTATTAGCTTTGTGTTATAGAGTATCAGCTTTGTGTTGTAGTGTATCAGCTTTGTGTTATAGAGTATCAGCTTTGTGTGATAGAGCATCCGCTTTGTGTGATAGAGCATCAGTTTTGTGTGATAGAGTATCAGCTTTGTAGGAAGATGCACTAAATGCTAGCTTACATGTTTGTAATAAATTGCTTTTAGATAATACTGTCTGTTTTTTTTCATATGCAATAATGAATAGAAAAGCTTCAGTTTTGACCTGGTTTAAAGTCTCAGTGGTCTGTTATTATAGGCTGTTGATATGTTCAGGGTAAAATCTAACTCTGTGATAATCTAGTTTGTCATCTATCTTAGGTGCAATGTTTGCCAGTATTGGCTTTGTGGAAACTCTTTGCTCTCTGGTTGGCTCCGTCAGCAGTAATGCAATTTATAAAGCCACTGTAACAGTCATGACAGGTTTTGTTTTTCTGCTTATGGCGGGATTCACTGTGATTGGAGCAATATTTGTACTGTGAGTATAGTCTGAGTTAACTTACTCCATTATAGCCTTTTTAAGATTGAGATTTTATTCAGGTATATGGCCATGCTAATCATGGCTTGAACAATTCTTATAACAGTATATAGAGAGTATATACTGTCTGTGTTACTTTTACACTGTCTGCTTACATCTGCACCCATAAACAATTAAAACTTAATGTTATGCTATTAGACATTCCTAGAGTAACTTCATGAAAAAAACTAACCAAATGCTTACTAACAGACGAAGTAGAGACACAAGATTTATTTTTGTCTTCAACACTTAAAGAATAAATGAGTACTTTTATCTTCTGTCACTGACATTGTACGCTGGGACCCTGTACGTGGAACCCTGTTTTCTTTAACTTCTTTAAATCACTAGATTTAGTATTACGTGATAGCGTCTTGGCTCCCAGACTTATATGACTAAATAAGGCCAAATCAGATGTAGCTGGTTTTTTTCATTATCTTAAGCCACAGGCATTTGATCAATCACTGCTTGAAATTTAGTGGTCTTACAAATGTCTTATCTCCTGATACAGAATATTTTTGCAGTGGTAGTGGAACACAGTTTAATTCATATCACTTATCATTGATAAAGTCTCAGTGGTGCTAAGGTCAAGATGACTTAGATGGGTTATGTATTAAGTGGGATAAGTCATATCCAGTGCTACCTTATTTTAGCTGAAAACACAGGGATGAAAGAAAAGGGCCAGGAAGACCGCATTATTATGGCTCTCCAGTGTAGAGTTTTTCCACCCAGTCATTATGTATATTGATAAATTAAACTACAAATTGATGGCATTTTTTGTTTGAAAATATCAAGGCATATTAATTTGTTGAGGGTTAAGTGCAGAGGCCCATCTGTCTTTCTTTAACTGAAAATATTTAGGATGATGGAGGTAAACACTTTTGACTGTATCTGCCTGAAAAAAATGGAAGACAGGGTCTGTTTTCACTGTATGACTACATGGTTAACTTTGAAAATCTTTGCCTCAGAAACCCTTGTCAAGATTTCATGATTATTTTGCAGAAATGTTTCTTATGTTGCCCTTAATCAAATTCTTTCATGCAGTACTAGTTTATTAAATAATTTAGCTGACAGGGAATGAGGTAACTCTTTAGTGTTCAGTTGTATGGTAACATTTGAATATCTTTTTTCTGAGAAACATTTTGCACAATTTCAGAATAATTTCAAACAAATGCTCTTAAGTTGGCACTTTATCAAATTCCTTTGAGTGATGGCGATGTTTAAAATAATATATCTGATAGGAGCAGGGCAATTTTTCAGTGTACAACTATTAAGAAAACTTACAAATATCTACTCCTTATGACCCATGGCCCAATTTCAAAATTAATTTCACAGAAATGTTCCTGTGGTGGCCTTTTATGAAATTCCTTAAAGCCATGTTTCACTGTATGACTGTATGGAAAACTTTGAAAAACTTCTTCTCAGAAACCTCTGACCAAGTTTCAAAGTTGCTTCACAGAACTATTCCTTTGAGGGACTCTGAACACATTTGTTTGAGTTACGTTGGTTAAAAGAAATCTTAAACACGTGGACAATTTTGAAAACATATTTCAAACTTGGTATACTGATCAATATTCAATTTTTAGAAGTTACAGCAAGGAAAATTGAACATTTTCCATAATAGTTCTCAGGTGAGCGATAAAGGGCATCAGGGCCCTCTTGTTTATTTGATTTCTGGCTATTTTGTTCTATCATTTATGGCTGCTTGCTTACTTATTTTCAGCTTACTTGCTTATTTCTTTTCAGGCTGTTTATGATAGTAAAGAGAAAGTTTAAGGATCCTGTTTCCACTATGACCATCATTGTGGATCCTGAAGCCAGCACTATAGAGGGCTGATGAAGCAGGCATGAGATAGCATTAAACCAGTTGGTTGAGGTGTACAGGGGGACAATCAACAAGCTAACAAACTGTCCTAATGTTTCCTACCTTTGCATTATTTTTCAGATACTTAGTGTCTTCCTATTTTTCTCCTATATTTGTACATTTTGTCCTACTTTTCTTATATAATTGTAAAGTTTTGGTAACCATGGTAACCTATTTTTCTCCAGTTTTTATACATTGTGTCCTACTTCGCCCTATTTTCCAAGTTAACCTATTTTTATTCTAGTTTTATTTACATTTTGTCCTTCTTTTCTCCTACAGTTTGTGTTTAAATATCTCTTGTAAGAAGATGAAGAAGACTTATTGAAAAAATATATGTCAAACAGACATGTGCTACCTGTTGGAAACAGCTTTGCCACAAACAGGTCATTCAGTAACTATTTCCCTAGAAGTAAAATTTTTATCTTTTGAACACCACCATTCAAATGGTGATTGTAAAACAAACGAGCGGCATTCTGTTTGATTTTGTACAACTTTGGTATCAGTTGGACCTATGACCATAGGAAAGACTGTTTTTAAACAGTTATTCTGGGGACTTTATGTAAATAAAATATGGTCAGTACTCTAAATACATGAGCTTTGTGGACCTGTTTAGTTAAACACATGTTCTCAGGGGACTTAAAAACTTAAATTTGCTCTGGGACTTAATAGCCTAAATTTGCTGTTATATAAGCACTCCTGGGACCTTGAGTGAATACTAAGTACTCAGTGCTCTTGGGACCTGACATGTAACAGGACCTTACAAGTTAAATAGGTGTTTCTTGGACCTAAAAAAAGTAGGTTATATGGGCAACTAAGTTAGTAAAGGTCCTGTATTGTATGGATCTTAGAAAAAGAGTGGAAAACGCATATCAGGAAAAATCGCAGTCAGAAAACAGGAAAAGTTAAAGAATGCTCAGAATATAGATGATTTGAAGAAATATATCAGATCAAGTTTAACTGATTTGAAGAAATATATCAGATCTAGTTTAACTGATTTGAAGAAATATATCGGATCTAGTTTAACTGATTTGAAGAAATATATCAGATCTAGTTTAACTGATTTGAAGAAATATATCAGATCTAGTTTAACTGATTTGAAGAAATATATCAGATCTAGTTTAACTGATTTGAAGAAATATATCAGATCTAGTTTAACTGATTTGAAGAAATATATCGGATCTAGTTTTACTGATTTGAAGAAATATATCAGATCTAGTTTTACTGATTTGAAGAAATATATCAGATCTAGTTTAACTGGATTTTTTACAATTAAGTAATTGTTGTGAGTAACAAATTAAAATGTGTTAAATTATCTCATTTCTTTAACAAAATGAAAGAAACATAGAAAGATATTGTTGCTACACTTATTATTCTTGTCACATTCCTTTTTTTCACCGGATCTCAGTCATTAATCTCAGGTTGCATGTTTTCTCTATAAAAATCTATTTCTCTTGAAAGTCAGTCTTTTATACAGTAAATTCATTACGTTAGGGCAGTTATCACCTATTTATACAATAAAATGGCATTAATTGGAGGACTGATTTTCTGAATACCTGGTCTAATCTGAGTAGGAGGTGGCGGGTTCGAATCCCGTCAGAGGCGAGAATCTCTCACGATCTTCACATTCCTCCACACTGCGCAAATACAGGTATGGAACCCAGGAAGCAGTCATCGAGCGTTATGAATCTAATTCGTAAGAACTTGTATCACAATCGATATAAAATAAATGAGTCTAAACTAATTTAATCTGAGCATTTACCAAGAAACTGAACAAACAATGATTACTTTGCCTTTATTTTTCATGTGACTTTTTGAATCTCAATTATTTGAGCATTCGTGTTGGTCCCTTTGTTCAAATTCTTTCATTAAAGTGATTATTTTATATGAGGACCATATTTGTCCTCCACATAGGTATAGGATTGAGCTTCCTGTTTTTCTGAGCAATGGATTAAGACCCTACACCCATACACCTGGATTATGGCAGTTCAACTGAACTTTTATTAAAATATAACAACAGATCTCACTTTCCCTACCAGAAACATTAAGCATTTTATTATCTAATGAAGGTTGGGGAAGTGAGAAAGCACCTCTTGATTATTTCATTACTGAAAATGTTTGATTTTTTTTTCATATAATTTGGTTTGATGATATTTGTAAGTTTCAAAGTTTTACAACATTTATGTGTTCATACAGTAAGCTTAAATTTATGTTCTCTGTAATTACATATATATTTACTTGATTAGAAGATAAACATTGTTTTTGTTTCTAATTATTTATTTAGTTTGATCTGTACATTTTGAGTATGTGCTTGACTACGGCAAAGATTTTTTAGTACAAGTATTTCTTACGTTGAAGAGGATTGACATTAATTAACATGGGTCTGTATAACGTGTTATTTATGATAATCAAAATACAGTAGAATCAGAATATCATTTCATATTTTGTTGCTCACGATGCAGCTGTATAAGATCCGAACACTTAGGTCAATGTTCATGGCATACTATACTAAAGTTCAATGCATAAATGTCACCTCAAAGCAAAAACACGGATGTATAACCTTGAAAAATATATCAAAGAAGCGCTATGTTTTAGACAAACTACTCTTGAAAATTTACTTGTCTTCTGATCGTATAGTATTATTTTGTTTTGAACTATGCAATGTTCATGGCATACTATACAAAAGTTCAATGCATAAATGTCATCTCAAAGTAAAAAACGGATGTATACTCTTGCAAAATATATCAAAGAAGCGTTGTGTTTAAGACAAACTACTCTTGAAAATTTACTTGTCTTCTGATCGTATAGTATTCTTTTGTTTTGAACTATGCAATGTTCATGGCATACTATACAAAAGTTCAATGCATAAATGTCATCTCAAAGTAAAAAACGGATGTATACTCTTGCAAAATATATCAAAGAAGCGTTGTGTTTAAGACAAATTACTCTTGAAAATTTACTTGTCTTCTGATCGTATAGTATTCTTTTGTTGTGTTCTATATTATCTGTATACTTGTATTTTAATGTATGTGATTGTCTTTGCCATAAGTTTTGTGTTCGTGTTTGTGTGTAAATGGCCAAAGGCAAATGTATTGCTGATTGCCAGTAAACTAAAACTGAAAATGTTTGATTTTTTTTTCATATAATTTAGTTTGATTATATTTGTAATTTTTTGGCATTTTTGTTTCATACAATCAGCTTAAATTTATGTTATCTGTAATTACATATATATTTACTTGATTAGAAGATAAACATTGTTTTTGTTTCTAATTATTCATTGAGTTTGATCTGTACAGTTTCAGTATGTGCTTGACTACGGCTAAGATTTTTTTAGTATAAGTATTTTTTTTACGTTGAAGAGGATTGGCATTACCTAACATTGGTCTGTATAATGTGTTATTTATGATAAATTGTTACTCTCATAGTTGGCTAATATTTTATATCTTTGGTTTGTTCAGTGCATTCTGACCACTTTCCTTGGTTCCTTTATGACGTTGCATTCTTTGAAGATTTACTACCCTTAGTGTGGATAGTTTTTGTGGATACTGCCTATGATAATTGAAATAATTGTAAAGTACACTTAGTAAATTAAGGTTAACCCAACCAATTAAGCATGCTTTTTGACAGTATTGATGAGGGGCAGTCAAATAGTTAAAAAAAACAATGTTCATGTTATCTGTGATAAATGAAATACTTGTTTTTAATAAGATTAAGTTAACCCAACCAGTTGAGAATGGTTTTTACAGTGTATTTATGAGGGGCAGTCAAAAAAGTTCAAGGGCAATGCTCAAATTTTCATAGGAAATAAGTATTTTTCTTAGAAAAGTTACAGTTGTAAATAAAAAAAGTTTTATTTGATGTTCTGAAATGATCCACAGCTTGAACAGTGTGTATTTTCATTGTAAGCTGTCATATAACTGAGATTGCTGCATTTTAAATCTCTTCAGTTCTTCCTTTATTTGTGTCCTTGAACATTTCGACTGCCTCAGGTATAATAATTCAGTTATGACTGTACTGGATAAGTGCTGGATAAGTGCTTTTACATAAGTGTATTTTATTCTGTCTTTCCTTGATGAAAAGTCTTTTAAAAACACAGATTTAGTTCTCTTAGCCAGTAAAATGTGCCTTTCACAGTACTTACATGTTTATCACTAAATATGTTTTATATTTTTTCAGACGACTTCCGGAAATGTATTCTTATTATTCATGTTCTTGTTAATTATGCTGAAAGTTGTACACATAATCAGCAAAATTTAATGTGTTACTTCTTTAGCTTAATGAAATTTACAATATTAAAGAGTCACTTCAAATGAATGGGCATTTTTTTTCGAGGTGGATTTTCAAGAGACTAACTTTTAAACAAGTAGTACGTCGTTCTATTGTTAGCCTAAGCTTTATTCTGACTGTCCTGGATTGGTCCCCCCGTAGGTCTCAGATGAATGGTCCGGGAGAAACCCTGTCAAACCGGGAGTACAACCCTGATGGTAATGTTAACGTCCGGGACAATCCTGGATGGATCCTGTCAGCCCCGGATGTTTTAAAATGTTTAATACAATATCCAAAACTGGCACAGTCCTGGCTGTGATTCTCACTGGTGATCCGGGGTAATGGTGGAGCACTGCATGCACAACTGACCTGCAGTTAACCCCGGCTTTGGGCCGGCATAGCTCAGGCAAAGAACGGCGTAGCCCCTATTTGTACCCCTGGAGGTAGAGACTGGTACTGTTGCACAACATGGGTATGACAGAATGGTACAGTATTTATTGGTCAACCACTGGTGACGATCCGGGTCACACAAGGTTATATACCGGAATCAACCCAGAGTGTGCCCGTCCAGCACTGTAGATACTCCGTACCCAACAAGGACTTAACCCAGTTAAACTGGGGTTCAAACTTGAAGATTCTGCTTCTTTACTAGGTGTACACCAGGACAATGTTGGGAATATGAGAATGCAATGTTTTAAAAAAAAACGTGCAGAATTATCAGTGTTTCAGCTATTTTTTACTGGGAGGTACCGGGACCAGAACCGTGGCAGTTAAGAACGGGGCTTTAACTGTACCACTAACATTATTTCTTGTGCAGTGTTAAGTTTTTGTCAAAATGTTATCTGCAACTGCTTGCAACACCCCTGCCGGTTGTATACAATTACCTTGAGAGAGGCATTTCAAGCAGCCAGATTTGTTCTGGTCCTTTTATCATTTTGTTGACTTTAATGTATATCTGCCTATGTGTTTTTATGTTTGAAAGAAGTAGCACAAATAATTTGGGTTTAGTTGTAGTGTAGCTTTTATTGGATGTTGTACATACTAATACTGTACTTGCTGTTGTGCTAGGTACAAAACCATTTTAATGCACACACACACACACACACACACACACACACACACTTACGTAATTTACAGCATATTTTAACAGACCACTCTATTTAGTTTTAAAGAGACATAACCCTAAAATTTAGAGTGATTTGCTTCTGTCCATTGCCTGACATTCAACATTTCTGAACACTTCAGAGGTTACATTAATTATCCATCCAGATTGAAAATTGCTCTGATGATTATTTAGATGACTTCAAACTTGGTCATTTGGGTTCAAGTTCATTAGCTCATTTTTTCTTACATCAAAGATCGAGCTTGTGAACACTTCAGGGGGCACAATTTTGATCAAACCTTCATGAAACTTGCTCCCTCAATACTGTTGGCCTTGACAATTGTGTTGCCGAATTTGAAATTGATATCACAGATTAAAGCGAACAGTTCAGTGATAATTTTTAACCTTTCACCAGGGAAATTGGTCAGAATGTCTGTCATGTTATTGTCCTGAGTATGTGGGTAAAAAGACAAGGTCACATTTTTCTTTAAAAATAGTATGATTACTTTGTTGTTGTTTTTTCTTTTTTAAAATGCACAAGGGGTTATGTGAACACCTTATAGGTAAAGTTTTTGAGATTGAAAATAAGTTTTAAGGAATCAAAAACTAGGTTATATGACTAAAATGGTCAACTTTGTATGGCGTATTAATTATTTTACTCATGACAGCGATATTCAGGTGAGCAATATAGGGCATTCGTGACACTTGTTTCAAGGGTATGCTCTTTCTATAAGTTTATTTTTTCTTCTCAAGTACTGTTTTAGCTGAATTTATGTTTTTTTTTTCTTTTACACAATTGTTTGTCTCTACAGTGGATGTGGGGTTTTATCTTTGTATTTGAAGATATTTTGATGCTATTTTCGTTGTTGCCATTCTTATGTTCCTTTGTAATTTATCAAAATTAATTTATAATTATAATTAACTTTTGTTTTACTTATAATTAGTTTGTATTCAGCAATGAGTTATTTTGTTTATGTAAGATGTATTATTTTAATTAGTTTGCATGAATAATGAACATTCTTTGGGGCTTTTCCAGGAAAATCTCTCATAGGTAGGACAGAAAAATCTACAGGAAAAGGATCCTGATATTTTAGTATTTTGAGTTGGGGACCCCTCTTCCACCCCCTTGTCCCCCATTTTATAACAGAATTTAAACAATTACAGACCTCACTACTCACATTTTTCTCGAAAGTCAATAGTGCTACATAGCAAATGTACAGGGTGTCCCAGAATATATGTCCACATAATTAATTTGAATAACTCTTCACAGACATGTCATAAAGTCAAATCATATCTCATCTTAAAGGGTATATACGTAAGTTTTTTTTACAATTAACAATTAATGTCAACATTTACTTACAGCTTTTATAATATGTGTTCCAAATGACCATTATTTCGCCGTACAAGCTCAACACGTTCTCTGAAATTGCGTATGACGTTAACACATGTGTCTCTCGTTATTTTTCTCATTTCCCTACGAATAGCCTTTTTCAACTCAGCGATGCATCTTGGTTTAGGGCTGTACACGTTGTCTTTTAAATAACCCCAAAGATAAAAATCCAAGGGACTCAAATCTGGTGAATGGGGAGGCCATACATTAGCCGTCTTCAAAGAAATCAATCGGTTGCCAAATGTCTGCTCTAACCACTCCAGAACACTTCTTGCCGTGTGTGGAACCAGCAGGTTTGGACTCGAATTCCTCTTCTAATTAATTCAGGGCAAACTTTTTCTGTAGAAGATTCATGTAACGTTCCGAATTCACAGTGCAACATTCCCCATTTTCTTCGTAAAAGAAAGGTCCAATGAGTCCAGAGGAGCTCATCGCGGCCCATACCGTTACCTTCTCACTATGTAGGGGTCTCTCGTCATAGAACTCTGGCTTTGATGATCTCCAGTACCTAATAATTTGCTTATTCACATATCCATCTAGGTGAAAATGTGACCCATCACTGAACCATATCCTGTCTGTTATATCGTCATGGCTTCTCACCCACTCTGCAAATGCTAGTCTGGCAGAAATATCGGCATCCTTCAAATGTTGCATCAAAGAAATTTTATAAGCAACAAGTTTCAGGTAATATTTTAAAATTCTATGCACAGTAGACTTACTAGAAGTGTTTGAAACATCACTGAGAACTCTTTTTACAGAAATTCTAGGGGTGGCTTCAACAACTTCAGACCTGCTCTAATCTTTTCATCTGAACGTGCACTCCTTGGTCTGCCTGTATTGTCATTCCTTCTGTCTAACACTGTCCCATGCTTTTCAAACTTGTGAGCCAAATGCTTAATTTGTCGCCTGGAAGGTACTTTCTCTATAGGGTAAATTTTCGACAATTTTCTTTGCACAATAGATGGAAATTTTCCATTTTCGAAGTACAGTTTCACAATTTCAGCACAGGACGCCATTTTGGAAAGCCGAAAACTAATGACGTCATTGATGACGTCATATTACGTTACCGTGACGTCGCATGACACCATTCATTTTTTTTATGAAAAACCTGTATCCAATACCTTTCATTTGATACCAGATATGTAAAACAATGAGTGACTGTGTAGAAGTTATTCAAATTATTTAAGTGGACATATATTATGGGACACCCTGTACATGAATTATATCGTACAAAAAATAAGAATTTCTTTATCAAATTGACTTAGATATTCTACTTAATTTGCATTTCCTTCTTTGGGAAATAGCAATTAACAGAAACAGTATTTAATTATTCAATTCATTAGTGCAGGGAGCGTATATCAGTCGAAAACATATATTATGAAACGTATCGCAGTTGCCCATCTTTTTTATGTTTATTTATCATCATACGTGTTTCCCAGATACCTGACTGCTGAAGAGTTATTTCCTGTCGTAAGTGAACTGCAATATATAAAAAGCATCCCTTTCTAGTGAATTTTAACGTTTATTTACATGTCCAGTATTTAAAACCGACACATGGGACCATCACACCTGAAACGAACAAAAAGATCAAGGTGCAACTTACGTACTAATTTGTATCAGTGACGCTAATTTGCAGTGTTACCGCCGCTGTTTGTGGCAACATACTTCAAAAAGCTTGAGAACTTCATACTTTCTGGTAAGCATTCAGTAAAGCTGTTGAGATTTAGAGTAAGAACAATATTTTAGATAGCATGCACCGAATTTATCTTATAATATATCCAGGAGCAAACACCCTTTTATCACACTGCCAACAGAATGTTAAAAATGCTTCTTGCCAATTGAAAGCAAAAATTTGATCCAGTATCGTCCCAACCCTCTTACCTTCTCATTGGAGTCATTTCCTGGAAAATCCCTGGATTTTAATTGAGCATCAAGATGTTGATTTTTTTTATACTTGTAAACAAGATTTAATAAAACCTTTCTCAAAACACTTGTTTTTTTGTAATTATGCACAGTAAAACTGCTTAGTTAACAAGAGGCTTATGATTGCTCTTAAATAGCAAGACTGTGTATGAAGTAGTCCACTGTACGGTCGTATATAAAAGAATGTTAGTTAAATTCACTACGAGGCGAGGTAATAATAAACCAGAAAGAATGTGTTGATGATCACTAAATGGTGTAATATGCCTTTTGAACCTCCTAAATAGTTGGCCTTTAGTTCACCTGAGTGCACATGGCGAGCGTTTTTGATTTTTTTGGTGTCCAGCGTCCGTCAGATCTTTGTCGTCCGTCATACGTGACTCCTTGGGTAAAATTTTCTGAATAACTTTGGTAGCGTTTCATGAAGGAAACAATTTGTAAAGTTTTATCAACTTCCCTGTTCAAGCCTATTCATTTAACATCGATTTGGAAAAAAAGTCTTTCAACTTATATTGATCTCTTTGACATATTCTTGCATTCAGACCAGAAGTATGGAGTGGGGAAGATTACTAAAGACGATGAACCCTCAAATGATTCGAACAAGAGGTCTCTAAATCGGATAAATGTTACCTTTCAACCACTGCTCCACCAAGGTATTGCTTGAAACTCAGCGACGACGGACAAAGAGCTATCAATAAAGCTCCTGCTCTAACTTACTTGGAACTTAGTATTTATATATGTATTAAGTATGATATGCAGAAATAACAATTAATCTGATAACTACGGGGGAAAAAGTTTGCTTTAAATTACGATCTTTATAATTCAAACGTGTTAAGTGTTTCAGCAATGATACTGTTGTTGTTGAAGTTTTAGTGATATTAATGTCTGCTTTTAACATTCATTACTGAAGTTACGCACTTGCCAGTTACAAAAGAAATTAAGTAGGTTTCCCCAGCGTATTGATAAGACTGCCCCTCCTCTATTTATAGTACTGTATCGGGTAACAACTGTTCTAATATGCGACAAGTATGTTTATGCTCCCCAACGGGGATGAATATAGTCGCCGCTTCGTCCGTCCGTCTCGAAATTTTATCCGGACTATTGATCAACAACCACTAGCTGGAATTTATGGAAACTTCATAGGAAGCTTTACTACCAAGAGGAGCTGTGCATATTAGCAGCATGTTTTGGTTCAATGATTGTTCACAAAGTTATTCCCATTTAAATTTTGTCCGGACAGTTTCTCACCAATTACTGACTGGAATTCATTGAAACTTTACAGGAAACTTTACTAGCAAGAGGATCTGTGCATATTAGCAGCATATTCTGGTTCACTGATTTTTCACAAAGTTATGCTTGTTTTCTTCATTTTTAATTGTAATTTTTATTCAGAATATTTCTCAGCAACCACCTAGGGGAATTTATTGAAAGTTTTATAAGAAGTGTACAAGTAATATTTAACGAAGGGAGATAACTCCAAAAGTTACAAAGAGAGTTAATATTCCTGTGAAGTGCATTTCTCTTACTGTATTCCAACATTTTGTAAACTTTCAACAGATAATATCAATAGCTTAAGGGTGTAGTCTAGTTTTGGTGGAAATTTCTTTGTGGATATATTTCGAAATTTTAGTGGAAAAAGATAGGAGAGGATATTGTGTTTGGTGAATTGCAACTCACTGCCAAAATGAGTAGTATTACGAGGTTAGAGTAGCTTTATTTGAGCAACATTCTATACAACCCCGGTTTTTTCTGATGAGCTTTCATTATGAGCATTTGTGACAGGCAAAATCTGTCTCAGGACGTAAAGTCAGTGCTATGATAATTCTTTAAAAATGAGGATGGACTTGTAATCTAAAATGGGCCTGGTTGTGTGTGGAATGCTTTGTATTTTTTAAATAGAATGTAAGTGGAAATGTATTTTAATTCATATATACTTTGAAAAGGAAAAAATATAATGGGGTGAAAATCATTTTTGACTGAAACATTTTAGTAATCAGTCCGCACCCACGTTTCCTTTATTGACATACCAATATGTTATACAGTGTCTCATTATAATTCCTTTTTATTTGTTGCTTTTGTAATGATTTAGGGGGCCATACAATTTTATTATAACTCATAAATTTAACAAACTCTGTTTCAACATTTAAATTATAAGTAATCACACCACTATTATATGAGCCCAGACCCCCAATAACTTTTCGTTCAGTTTCGTCCATAGTTTCAAAATATTTCCCACCCAGACCTCTTCATCATGAAAAACAAAACAACACCTTCTCTCTACACTTTCCTCAACTGCACATTTTTAACTCTCTGTTGTGATCATTTTGGGAACGTCCATAGTTTCTAACGATGTCCTTGATGTTTATTCCTGAGTACACTGTCGAAAGTGCTTTCGAGAAACTTTGACTTCAACCGCTGGATGAACACGGATGACACCCGGCACCGGTGTATTTCAAGAGCCTGTGGCGTAGGAAAAAAACGACAAAAATATTGCTAAACTAACCCTCTACTGGCAATCTGCGAATTAAGGTTTCTTGACATATCACAGCTTAAAGCGATCCTCGTTAAACTTAATAAGAAATCGTATAGTTAAAACTTTCTCTATACCCTTATACTTCAGAAACCAAGCTTGTTTCTCAAGTGGACATTATTTCCTGTGTGACAGTTTAAAACATTTTCTTCCAGAGAAAAAATGAAAGCAAACTCTTAAAAGAAAATGTAGTTCGACAAAACTATTTCGGCACGAACAGACATGTGAACGGACGGAAGGACGAACGGACGGACGGACGAACGTACGGACAAGAGCCACCGTAAGGACCTAAGAGACATAAGTCCGCTCATCGGTATTCTTGGTCTCTCTCCGGCCGTACCCTCCGAAACGTATTGACATTTTATATGAACACTAGATGATAATTAAAATGTTACGCTTATATTTTTCTATACATTAAGATTGTATTTATCTGAGCTCCTTTTAAGCAGCCAGTTCTTTACTGCAGATTCTCCCCCTTTTCACAACTTTTAAAATTCTTTCGGAAGCCAGCAAGGTAATATTCTTCAAGAAAGCCCGTCCTCATAATTTCCTGTTATAATGTTTATCGTACATGCTAGAGCACAAAAACTAGTAATATTGCGTTCCTTGTGGTTTTAAATTATTAATAGCTTGTTTGGTCCGTCTATTATTCTGTCAAAGTGTCGTTGCAAATACATTCCAAGCATTTTTTTGCATTGTTGTCTATTTATGATACATTTTAGAAATAGTTTACGAGCACTCCTGGATCTGCAAAACTAAATTTGGTGTTTACAAAATATAAAATATATATTTGTATCTTTACTTTAAATTTGAAAAAGAAATCCAGTTACTTACCTATTTCACTATTTTGAACGGCGTGTATTACACAAAAGGTAAAGGTACGAATTTTTAAATGGCATTTCTAATATTTTCGAAGAAGTATCTGAATATAACAGCGAGGACCTAAAATATCCCAAATCAGAAACTCTCTTATGAGCCAATGGAATACACTTGAAACAATCATCTCATCATAATTCACAATGAAAAGTTCTGTGAAATGAACCTGTTTGTCTCGAGTCAAAAAGATCAGCGAAAGTGTGCAAAAATAGAGATACAGCCCACTCTCGATATCTTGAATTCGGGCAGACCGAGTATATCACTTCGACTTAGCCGGATTTCGACATATCCGGAGCTGATATACCTAACAATGTTTGGTGTCAGTTGTACGTTTGTCATCCCATACAAATAAAATGCATTTCCATGACGGCCAAAATGTAAAATTGTGCAAATGCTATAAATAGACAAAAAATAACGAAACATGAAATATACATTACGTAGATTCTAATGTTTTTCGACGAACAGTCATACAATATGTGCAGCTTACACAGAAGCATGAAAAGCACATTCCAGTATTGATTTTTTTGTTCATACAAATGCGATAAAATAAAGTACACGATCTAACTACGGTTAGATCTGAAGGCGACCCAATCAATTCTCGATAATCTGGATTTCCAGTATTGTTATTTATCCCAGCCAATGAGACTGCATTTTATGACGTGTCTTTATGGTTTATTTGTACACACAACGTGTTTATGTTGAGTTTGTAAACTTCAATAGAATGTTTAAATAATTTTGACTTTTTTTGAAAATATTTTGTGTTCCGTTGGATAAATGAATACTCCTTCGATTAAATATAAGTTTATCAGAATTTCGGTTGTATTTACTAAGTGAATATCAATTACAGTATGAGTATGGCGACGAAAGGTTGTAGTTGAAGGTAAAAAAAAATCAGATATATTACAAGTCCTCTCAGGTGTCCTCAAGGATCGGTGCTAGGACCTTGCCTTTTCGTTTCATACAAAAATGACCTCGCTGATAGTGTCAAAGGTAAGGTGAGGATATTCGCATATGATACTGTTATTTTGGTCTACCTCACCATCAACACGTGATGACCAAACCCTACAAAAAGACCTAAAATCACTGAAATTTGGGAAAACAATTGGTCCATGGAATTTAACTCAGATAAATGCGAATCAAAGTCCTAAGAATATCTAGAAAAAAACAGTAACACTTCCTTATGCCTTCCAGAATATTCAGTTAAAATCAACACAAGAGGCAAAATACCTAGGAGTAACGATCATTCAAAGCCTTTCATTGACCAAGCATATTAACAATATAACAGCTAAAGCAAATAACTTCCTTGGATTTATAAAAAGAAACGTAATAAACCCAAATAAAATGGTCAAAGAAACTGCCTATAAGACTTATGTAAGACCGCAGGTTGAATACTTCTCATTCGTTTGGCATCCATGGCAAAAATATTTAATTTATAAGATAGAACAAGTCCAAAGATCTGCTACTAGATATATCGACAATGATTATGACTACACAAGTAGTCTATCCAAAATGTTATTTGACCTAAATTGGCAAACTCTTGAACAGCGTCGAAACATCAATGCTCTAACCTACTTGTACAAAATCCAAAACGACCTTTTTTATTGATAATCAACTCCTCACGCACACAGAAAATCTGACTTCTAGATACCTTTTTCAAGGACAAAGTACAATCTAAAATCTTTTTCCCTAGGAGTATACGTCTGTGCAACAGTCTCCCCTTTATCGTCCAGTTTAGCCCCAGCTTAAACATCTTTGCTGAGAGGCTTGACCCTTGTTATCAAGTCAAAATCCGCAAAAACTATCTTTAAACTAATAGCCTTGTAGAACTTTTATTCTTTTATCAATTGTAAACTTGCAAATATCTACCTTTTTTATTAACAGTTCCCTGACAACGCACCTGCTAGTCATAATCGTTAACAATTGGTAAGCAGTATCATGTAGATGTAGATGAAAATATTCAAGTAAACCGGTCTGCTTATTTTGCTTCACATGCAGTATCTATCAAATATCAAAATGTACTGGAAATTTTCCCACACATACAATTATCTCAATATTTTACCAGATTTCCTCAATTAACTGTGACGTTTATTGCAGAAAACGACTGAGTAATTTCGGATCCCAGTTAAATATAGATGTTTCACATGCGTTCATATGGTTAAAATAGAAACTTATTTACCATTAAAACTTGAAAGCTAGGCACTGGTTGGCTGATTAAAAGGTCATGAAAAGGTGACCTTCTTTTGTTGACATAACGATCATAATAGCAGAACGTTATTTAGGAGCTGGAAAAATACATAGAAAGATATACGACATGACCGACAAATACGATCGACATAACCATGATAACCATAGTTCGCACGTGTCGACTTTGGCTTAACATGATTATGTAAATAAAGCAGGGTTATTGAAGGACCTGAAAAATAATTCGACTTATCCGAAAATTTGACTTAGGCGACATTGACATACCGTGAGTGGACATGTATATGTCTAATTCGTTAATTTTGAACCAGTATTGTGGTAATGGCGTAAAACATATTCTGGTGTAGGCCTATTTTAAACCGACTGACACACAGAATAAAAAAGAAAATGTTTATATATGTAAAATTCTGGTTGTAGTTGTGAAGAATATATCTAAACAAAGAAAAACATTTTCAGCTAAATTCTGTGAGTCAGCGCTTTAAAGTGTCTACTTACATAATCTTAAACGTCTGTGTCAGTAATGAGAGGAAAGCAAGCAGCTTTTGCAAATCATGAGAAAAATCGCTATGTAAAATTAGGTCATGGCCAGGCACTAAATGTTTGCGTTTGTTGTAAAGTAGATCAATTTATGCAAAAGATAACGCATTGCAAGATGTACGTTTAATTGTCTTATCACAAATATGGAATGAAGAATATTGAAGATAGGTCTAGATCTAGTCTAGATTCACATACATAACCGATGTAACAAAACAAAAACGCACAAATAAATATTTACTCAACACGGAAAAGAAATCCGCCGCAGTGTAAAATGTGGAAGCATACATGTAATGCAGCATGATACAATTTCATCCGTGAATGTCCTCCATACATAATCAGCAAACTAAGAAATGTATATTCTGACTTGTCACATGGTCATACTTACAGCACTTTGAGTGAACGAGCTATTGATGACTAATTCCTGTAATGTCTGTCAAAAGGTTTTTGCAATTATGTGTGTGCATGTGATAAGTGTACATGTTACAAGTACTTTAACCTACATTTTTGAAAAGAGAAAGATGCAGAAGGGTTTGCAATAAGTGATTGCATAATAGGGGTAAAGAAATATTAAGTATAGTGGAGATTTGAAGGGAAAAAAACTTTAACATATAAATTCAATAGAAGTGAACATTTACTGTGAAGACTAGAATAGCACATAGAGATTTATCCATGATTTTGATTGTGGTGTATCGTATTTCCATAAAAGAAATTACAGCTGAGTAAGAGAAACTTATTCAGGGATTAAAACACTAGGATCAGGATAAGAATAGAATACGTAAGATATTAAAATGTTTTAATATGGTTTATAGCTAGTTAAGTTACATATGCTACTTAGATATCATATTGATTGGTTAATTCAAAAGCATTATTCCAAATATGGTCCAATATTTATCAATTAGGTATTTTATATATATTTATTTTTCCGTATTTCTTTCGACTCTAATTATAACTTGTACAGTTGTATATAAATGACCTGTGATCACAACTTATGGGTTTTCGAGATTTATCAGATTACTCTAAAGTGTAATATGATTTGTTCCAGTTCGTAACCTGCATGAAGACTGATTGTTAAATGAGAAAGCATATAAACTGTTCTATATATTAACCAAGTATTCACAGCTCACTTAAAATGCAGTGCTATGAATATTCAACCAACCTGATTATTTTTCATTGAATTACATTGGATTTGTTTATTAGATCACTTCTTTTTACCTGTATCCTAGCAAAAAGAATTGAAGAGACTAAAGAATCTTTCTCCTGCAGACTGAATGTTCATTACATCATGATGTGTTATAGTTCAGAGACATTTTAAATCTGTACCATAATCATTTAAATATGGTGCTATTGCTACATTCCTACCATTTGTGTTTCTGTTCTAATACAGACTCCTTCATGATTTTTTGTACAAAGTCAGGTGCAACACCATGCTCCTGTGATTTTCTGCCTTATATATGATTTCAGACTTTGCTCCTAATTTTTTTTACTAATGTTAGATACCAAACCCTTCTCCTTACATCTGTTGTTAGGCATTGCCCTCATGATTTTCTGCTCTATGTCTGATGCCAGATGTTGATCTTATGAATTGCAGCTTTATGTCTGATGTCACTCTTTAACTCCATGATCTTCTGCCTTATGTTTGATGCCAGACTGCTTTCATGATCTCATGCCTTGTGTCTGACTCCAAATGTTGATCTTATGAATTGCAGCTTTATGTCTGGTGTCACTTTTTAACTCCTTGATCTCTGACTGCTTTCATAATCTCATCCCTTATGTCTGATGTCAGATTCTGCTTCTATTATTTTCTGCCAATGTTGTTTTAAATTTACTGGAAGGAAAAGGGAGTCAAATTATTTATATTTTAACCTAACATTTTTAGCTACAGACAACACGAGACATATAATATATGATATTTAGTCATTACCTCTCACCAGAAGGAATTGACAACAACAAAAAAATTTAAAAAAAACGACAGTGCTGATGATGTTATGTTAGCAAATGTGCATTTTATGTATACTTAGATATAAAAGTCTTTGAATTGAAATTGCATACAGATAAAGTGTTTCTAACAGTTTTAAGAGAAATCGCAAGATAAAACTACCAATAAATGTAGTATTGAACGTATATATTGAGCTTTTGTGCTCACCATAAAAAGAAACAAAAAAACATAACTGATACTACTTCATTTTTTTTACTACCGTAAACCCCCGTTTGAATGCTCCTTCCAAATGAACGCCCTCCTCCCCCACCGACAACATTGCATTAAAATATATGTCTTACAATAATAATTAATAGGATCATGTGCATCTATACATGTACACATAGTATTACACATCTTGTAGTCAAGTGGTCATAACGGTTTCAGATGTTGATGTGGTTAAAATACTACATCAGCTTAGGAACGATAAGTGACCATCCCAATGTTACTTTAATTGGGCCGAGTGTTTAAATGAGTTTTGAAGTTTGGAACTAGTTAAAATGCATTGCCCCGACCCCCGACCCCAACTCCCTCCTCACCCTGTCGTTCAAACGGAGGTATATGGTACTTATATTTTGTCGGCCTACTGATGAGATAATAAAGCATTTTAGTAATAAGTCTTTCTCTAGCTGTACTGAGAAATAGTTACAATTATTTTCTGTGCTATGAATTATTTCACAAAATATTTTGTAGATGAGAACAGGTAACTCTCTCTTTATTGATATTTTAGAGTTACTGTTCCTAAAAAAATCCAGCAACTGAAATCAGTGCATATTTTTGGTACAAGTCAATTCGACACTTCATTTGTTGAGAAACAGAAAACAAAAGCAAGAGGGATACGACGACCCCTTTTCATTCACCTGTGCCCCATTCCTCAAAGTTTCATAACTTAAGTTGTTAAATATATTTTGAAGCCAGACCAGTGGTTTGTAAGATTATCAAAGCTGTGAATGCAGACATAAGAAATATGCCTATTTTGGCCCCCATTTCTCTGAAACCCATTATGGGATTTAGATTGGTTCAGGGAAAAAAAGCGATCTATTGTTTATAAATGTTTTGCAAAGCTTTGGTTAAGTTGAATTGAATGCTAGTTAAGCACTATGCTTTAAAGTCAATATATTCATTTTTAACCTCTGTGACCTCCACCTTGACCCAAGTGATCTCAAACCCCACCCAGCGGTTGAGGTTCATGAAAGGTATGTTTATATTAAATAACTATGATAACAGTCAATAAAAGAACACTCCTTAATTAACAAAAAGTAAAAAAATGTATTTTTAGTCTTGAGATCTTGGCGTGACAAGTGAGCTTAAAATACTAGAAATGTGAACATGAAGTTACGAATTATCCGTATTGAGTCTAATTGGAAACTTTTGTAACTGCATATAAATAAAGAACGTGATGGTTTCACGTTTTACTCTCAGTATTCATTGTCTTGCAGAAGTTAGTTGGGTTTTTCAGTTTATTTATGATTTGCCTTTAAACCAAAATATAGGTGTACAACGTTTGACCAGTATGTATTTATAAACCAGTTTGACAAAATTTTAGCTTTTCTTAGTAGCAGGCGCTCATGGAGGAATTCGGTTTCATGTAGAACTCGGGTTACTATGGCAACTCAAAGGAGAAAGTTTGAAAATCATTTTGCTTATGGCAACAAGGTCCAAAGCTCTGAAAGTTAGACTGTAGTATAACCTGGTTTACTTCTACCAAGAGATGTTCAAAATTATTCCCTCAAATGCCATGGGAACAGCAATTGGGGAATACATCTTGCACATGAAAATATATCCAAAAATAAAGAGCTAAAAACCTTCCTGTCTGAAGCTGAAAGATCAAGAGCAGTAAGATATAGTATGTTGCATAGTGTTGTGGACCTCTAAGATTGTTCAAATTATTGACCAGAGGGTTACAATTAAAGATATCGTCTTAGAAGCCTGATAATTTGCTTAACAGTCAAGACAGCCTTAATTTTAAAATAAACATAAACGCTATTATCAATAATTCAGTTTGGCTGGTTATTTTTTCTTTCACGCTTGAAGCTATACATTAAAATTTGCAACAATAATTAGAAGTCTTTAATTATTAACGTCAATGAAAATTGATATGTGTAACAGTGAGGATACATGCTGATTCACTATAATTGCACAATGGTTAAATTTAATTCTAAGGTGCATAATTAATGAGAAACATATTTCTTGAATTGGATTAAAAGAGGAAAAATCAGTCAAGTTAAAAGTCAATATGCCAAAAATGAAAAACAGAGTTCTCACTTAGAGTGTCTTTGAATTTTGCATGCAACTACTAATATTTTTATCTCGATTGGGTAATACATTATTGCAGGTTTTCATAGCGTCTTATTTTATAGAACTTGATAGCCTATTAACTTTAGATGGAGATCTGCTAGTTAAATAAGGCTTGGGTTTAAACTCCAATCAGAGGTCTGAAGAAAATAATGTGTAGAATGTGTCATGTATGTTTTGTGTGTCATAACATGAAAATCCATTTTTAATGTGTTTCTTCTTTACCTTTTTTCCAGAGGATTAAGTCAAAGTTCATCTTTTCACTGTGTAAGGTCTGTATGGAGGGGTATGGCTATGAGGAGGAAACTGGGACTGGTGACCAAGCCCCACTTATATCCTCAACAGCCCAGTCACAAGAAGGGACCACTCAGGGGTCAAGTGAAACAAGCCCTGATACAGGAAAGGGTTTTAATTGCAGGCGCTGTATGGTTATACCAATGTGCGCATGTTATTTCTTCGCAGGTGCAATTTCCGTGTACCAAGTGCCCCAGTACACACATGATGTGATGAAAAGAACTGATAAAACAGTTACACTTCATGAAAGAAGACTACCATACGTGATGCAGTTTCAGTCCATAGATAAAGGTCAGTTTAACGGGTGCTCTGCTGTCAACGAAACTGACACAGCATATGAAACTGCCACCAAAGTGCAGCAGGACACAGCTGTTTGGCTGATATATTTTAATGTTGCATCCATACTTCCTACCATGTTTGCATCCCTTGTGTGGGCGTCGTATTCAGACAAAATTGGAAGAAAATTTTCACTTCTGGTTTGTTTATTTGGTGCTTTTGTTCGAATGGCTGTGTTTTCAATAGTTGTTTATTTTAATTTAAGTCTAGTATTTCTTGTTATCAGTAACATTTTTGATGGATTTACGGGATCGTTTACATGTTTCTTTGCTTGTTTGTGTTCCTATGTCTCGGATATAACCAATTCAGGTAAACAAAGAACCTTTGCATTGGTTATAGTTGAATTAGTACTAGATTTATCATTTACCATTGCCTCAGTGATATCTGGATACCTTATCAAGGACTTTGGCTATTTTTATCCAGCAGTTGGTAATTCATGCCTCGTTTTGAGCGCAATTGTAATTTTAATATTTTTTGTCGAGGAAACTATGCAAAACAGTTCTGCTCAAGGGCAGTGCTTCAGTTTGTTAAAAGGCATTTGCAAGTCTTTTAGTTTCTTCTTCTGTGATGGAACAAAAACTGAAAGAGCAAAGTATATATTACTCTTGCTTGCATTTTTCTTTATGGGCATTCCGTCTTCAAGTCGCATGTCTTTAGAAGTGTTGTACCAGCTAGGCCGGCCATTTTGTTGGTCGGCAACAAAAATTGGTTGGTTTGGAGCGATAAGAATGGCAGTCTCAGTGCTTGGGAATGCGGGTGCTTACATTCTCAAGACATGCATGGCCGACGACACTATTACATTTCTAAGCTTGGTCATCACTGCACTGGCATTTGTTGTTGAAGGTTTAGCAAAGACAGACTTCATGTTATATACAGGTATGATGGTTTTATCTTTTCTCCTTTATCTTTTAACTTTTGAGCAATATTTTTGTAGCTGTATTCATTATACAAATGAGTGCCCTTCGATCCTATAAATACCACTCTGGCAAAGTTGTCTGAAGGTCCACTCTGATTCTGAGCGTATAAGGATATTGATTAGGTAAATAAACAGTTTTCTCTTATCAGTTAAATGATACTGTTTTAGTACTGTTACACACAAAAAGAATAAAGTTCAAATTTTATGCTGATTGAAGAAACAAATATTTAAAACTGGTATAAATCATAAAAAAGACTAGTTCCTAGGTTTGAACTGGATTTGTTATGCGTATGGTAACTGTAGCAAGAGACAGCCAGCTTACCAGTGACCTGTGTACTTTTAGTCCTGTATTCTTACCCACGACTGCTGTTCCTTGCTGATAGGCAAAGGAAGAAGCGGTCGTTCAAATAGTGTAGTTGGAAGACTTATTATGACCGCCCAAAGGTAATGAGGGAAGTACTGGTTAGCTCCTTTGGAACTTTGATAACTTGTGTAATTGTCTACAAAATATGTACAAGAAGTTGGTACTTTGGTATGTTTGATATTTCAGTAACTGTGATATCGGCTCCCTCTGGGCTTCCATTTCCATTGATTCGTAGCTTGATGTCATGTCTAACTAGTGCTGACAAACAAGGTAAACGGTTTTTTTACGTTGGTACTTTTCAAAATAGTTTCATTGATGGAATAAATACAGTTTCAGGATAGAACTGGCAAAACAAATGCCAGGAGGAATTCATACTTACAAATTCAGGTTGTATGTGTTTGAAAAAGTTTTTACATGAAACCCTGTGATGAGTGCATAAAGTGGTAAGTGGTAAGCATATGCCTGGTATATCTATTTTTAACAGAAACAATTTGTTAATTTTGAGCATAACAATTGAATGCACTATAGAATGAAAGTTCTCATTGATCAAAATTAATGACATGAACATAATACATTTTCAGATATTCTTACCTAGGACCTAATTTTTCATCCACTTAATGGACTCAAACCTGTTTAATATGTTAATTGCAAAAACACAATGGACTTCTCATTTATGAAAGAATATAAGTAATTGCAGAAGTCCTGAGTGAGCATCAGTTTTGTAAGGCAGAGCATCAACTTTGTGTTAAAGAGAATCAGCTCTGTGTGACAGCATCAGCTTTGTCTACGAGAAAAGCTTTCTTCTACCCGACAAACCTGATGCTTTCGCACAGAGCTGATACTCTATAACAGAAAAAGTATCGGTTTAGGGTGGTAGAGCATCAGCTCAGTGTGATAGAGCATCAGTTGTTTGGTGACGCACCAGCTTTGTGTGAAAGAGCATCAGTTTTGTGTGATAGAACAGCAGCTTTGTGTGCAAAGGACTTAGATTTGTGTGGTAGAGCATGAGCTATGTGTGTTATAGTATCAATTTTGTGTGGTAGTGCATCACCTTTGTGTCAGAGAGCATCAGCTTTGTTTGGCAGAGTATCAGCTTTATATTGTAGTTCATTAGTTGTGTGTGGTAAACCATCAGCTTTGTATGGTAGAGTATCAGCTTTGATTGGTAGAACATTAGCTTTGATTGGTGGAGCATTAGCATTGTCTGGTAGATTATCACATTTATGTGGTAGAATTTCAGCATTGTCTGGTAGAGCATCAGCATTGCATGGTAGAGGATTAGTTTTGTGTGATTCAGCTTTGTTCTGTTTGACAGAACATTTTGTTTGTGTGTTTAAACATCGGCTGTGAAAGAACAAAATCTTTGTGTGTAAGACCTTCAGCTTTATGTTGTAGTGCACAAGCTTTGTATAATAAAGCATCAGTTTTGTGTGACAAAATATCAGCTTGTCTAGTAGAGTTCAGTTTCTGGTAAACCATAAACTTTGTCCGATAGAGTATCAGCTTTGTGCGATAGAGCATCAATATTGTCTGCTAGGAAATTTTATTTAGTAGAATATCACCTGTGTGTTAGTTCATCTATTTTGTGTTTTAAGGCATCAGCTATGTGTGGTAAAGTATTATCTGTGTATAAAAGATCATCAGCTTCGTGTGGGAGGGCGTCAGCATTTTGTCAAAAAGCATCAGATTTTTGTGATGGCGCATCAGGTCCTCGTGATAAAGCATCAGCTTTGTGTGGTAGAGTATCAGCTCTGTGTGAAAGAGCATCAGATTTGTTTTGAAGAGTATCAGCATTTTGTCAAAGGGCATCAGCTTTTTGTGATAGTGTAATAATGCATCAGCTTTGTGTGATAGAGCATCAGCTTTGTGTGGTAGTGTATCAGCTCTGTGTGAAAAAGCATCAGCTTTTTGTGGTAGAGTATCAACATTTTGTCAAATAGCATCAGCTTTTTGTGATAGTGCATCAGCTCTGTGTGAAAGAGCATCATCTTTGTGTGGAAGAGTATTAGCATTTTGTCAAAGAGTATCAGCTTTTTTGTGACAGTGCATCAGCTCTGTGTAAAAGAGCATCAGCTGAGTGGAAATGTATCTGCTCTGTGTGAAAAAGCATCAGCTTTGTGTAGTAGAGTATCAGCATTTTGTCAAAAAACATTAGCTTTTGTGATAGTGTATCAGTTCTGTGTGATTGAGCTTCAGCTTTGTGTGGTAGTGTTTCAGCTTTGTGTGAAAGAGTATCAGCTTTTTGTGTTAGAGTATCAGCATTTTGTCACAGATCATTAGCTCTTTGTGATAGTGCATCAGCTCTGTGTGAAAGAGCATCAGCTTTTTGTGGTAGAGTATCAGCATTTTGTCACATATCATCAGCTCTTTGTGATAGCGCATCAGCTCTGTGTGAAGGAGCATCAGCTTTTTGTGGTAGACTATCAGCATTTTGTCACAGATCATCAGCTCTTTGTGATAGTGCATCAGTTCTGTGTGAAAGAGCATTAGCTTTGTGTAGTAGAGTAGTAGCATTTTGTCAAAGCGCATCAGCTTTTGTGATAGTGCATCTGCTCTGTGTGAAAGAGCATCAGCTTTTTAGCTCATTTGAGCGCAAAGTGCTTAGGGTGAACTTTTCTGATCAGTCTTTGTCCGTCGTCCGTCCGTCAGTCTGTCCGTCCGTCCGTCTGTCGTCAACTTTTCATTCAAATGACATCTCCTCTGAAACCAAAGGGCCAAATAAAATGAAACTTGCCTGGGATGTTCCTTGCATGAAGCTCTACCAAGATTGTTCAAATGGTATTGGTCCGTTGCATTTCTGGTTCACTGGAGCTTAAATTAGATTTTAAAAGTTGGATCTTTAAAAATCTTCTTCACGTCAGAAACCAAAAGGCATAGAGCTTATATATTTTGTATGTTGCATTGTCAAGAGGACCTCTACCAAGTTTGTTCAAATCATTACCTTTGGGTCAAAACTGGCCCCATCCGGGGGTCATTTGATTTTACACAAGGATTTATATAGGGAAAACTTAAAAAATCTGCTGCTCTGAAACACCAAGGGCTATACCTTTAATTTCGTTGTTATGTCTCCCCCCCACCCCGCCCTTCTGATGGAGACATATTGTAAAAAAATTATTGTTTTTGCATTGTCCATGGATGTCTGTCTGTCTGTCTTTCTCACTTCGTTTCCTTTCAATAACTTGAGTACCAGGATTATTGCCCTTATTGCGTACAAAAATCCCTTTTGAGTTTTGGGTCAGTATGTCAAAGGTCAAGGTCAGAGGGACCTCTAGCGTGAAAACCGTTTCCACTCAATGACAAGAGTACCATTTCACCCAGAGCCTCCAAACGTCATAGGATGATTGCTTTTACTAAATAGAAGAACCATATTGTTTTTGGGGCTAGTATGTTTGTCAAAGGTCAGGGTCACAGGGACCTGTAGCGTGAAAACTATTTCTGCAGAGTAACTGTAGTACTATTACACCCAGAGCCTTCAAACTTCATAGGATAATTGTATTAGAAGAACCCTATTGTTTTTGGGGTCCATAGGTCAAAGGTTAAGTTCACAGGGACCTGTAGAGTGAAAACTGTTTCTGCTCAGTAACTGGAGTACCATTTTACCCAGAGCCTTCAAACTTCATAGGATGATTGTCTTTACTCAGTAAAAGAACCCAATCATTTTTGGGGTCAGTAGATTAAAAGTCAAGGTCACAGAGACCTGTAGAGTGAAAACTATTTCTTCTCAGTAACTGGAGTATCATTACACCCAGAACTTTCAAACTTTATAGGGTAATTATATTATAAGAACCCTATTGTTTTTGGGGTCTGTAGGTCAAAGGTCAAAGTCACTGGGACCTGTAGAGTTAAACTATTTCTGCTAAAAAATTGAGTACCATTACACCCAGAGTCTTAAAGCTTATTGCAAACTTATTCAAACTTGCACCCATAAAAACCAATAACGATATTTGTAACATGAGCAATAAGAGTCAGGTGAGCGATGTAGGGTCATCATGGCTCTCTTGTTTGTTGTAGAGTATCAGCATTTTGTCAAAGACCATCAGTTTATTGTCATAGTGCATCAGCTCTGTGTGAAAGAGGGTCAGCTTTGTGTAGTAGAGTATCAGCATTTTGTCAAAGAGCATCAGTTTTTGTGAAAGTGCTTCAGCTCTGTGTGAAAAAGCATCAGCTTTGTGTAAACGAGCGTCGACTTTTTGTTATAGAGCATCCGTTTTGTGTGACAGAGCATCAGTGTTGTGTGATAGAACATTAGCTTTATGTGTTAGGCGTCGTTCATATTCAAATGATTTTGGAGGAAATGAAATCATCCAAAATTTAGAGTATGCCTGCTCGGTTTTAGAAATAGGTAAGAAGCATTAAGAACTGGCCAACATGTTTGTAATAAGTGGCTTTTTGCTAATACTGTCTGTTTTCATATGCAATAATGAAAAAAACGCTTCAGTTCTGACTTCCGTTTTGACTTGGTTTAAATAGACTTTGGTCTATTATCACAAGCTGTTGATATGTTAAGGTAAAATCTAACTCCGTGATATTCTAGTTTATCATCTATCTCAGGTGCAATGTTTGCCGGTATTGGCTTTGTGGAAAATCTTTTCTCTCTGGTTGGCTCTGTCAGCTGTAATGCGGTTTATAAAGCCACGGTAGCAGTTATGACTGGTTTTGTTTTTCTGCTTATGGCGGGATTCAGTATGATTGGAGCAATCTCTATACTGTGAGCATAGCATGAGTTAACTTTTTCCATCATAGCCGTTTGGTAGCGTTTAATTTTGGGTATATGATCAGACTAACCATAGTTGAGAAAATTTTTATACTGTAAGTATAAGAAAATTTTTATACTGTAAGGTAATCCACTTACCTTTGTACAAACATACGACTACATGTTAAATATTCAAGTTCCCAGTGAGATTCGAACCCTCGCCGAACGGCACCTACAGCCTAGCAATTCAATGTAAAAATGCATGAGACCTCTCGGCCATCACAAGAACCCCATAAAAAGTTATACAAGTAACAGGGATAATAAGTGTCCACCTCACACTAAACTGTTGACAGGGTTAAAAGTATGATTATCATTTTTATGACAACACTGACTATATGTATAAGGAGACTTTTACGGCCGCAATACTGCACAAATAGCGCTGTTGTGAATTATAAATATCCAAGTTCCCAGTGGGATTCCAACCCGCACCGAACGGCACCAACCGCCTAGTAATGCAAAGTAAGAACGCATTAGACCACTTGGCCATCGCAACAACCTCTAAACAGGTTGTGCAAATAACTGGGACATACATGTATACCTCACACCACACCGGTGACAGGTGTTAGATGTATGACAACACAGACTATATGTACGGGGAGACTTTGCAACACTGCACAAATTAATAGATTAAATTATAAATTTTCAAGTTCAATGTTTTGCTCAAGGACTGGTCTTAACGCAATAGCTCAATAAAATCTAACCAACCAAGGTTTACTAACATATATAAAAGATGCAAACGTTTTCTTCTGATCTTGAAAATTAAAAGACTAGTTATATCTTTTTTATCATTGATATTGTACGCTTGAAACCCGTTATCTTGAACTTTTTATAGCACTAAATTTAGTACTAAGGGTCGCTGCTCCCAAATTTCTAAGACTAACATTTTCATTCAAAGAAAATTGGCTAAAACCAGATAATGTTATGTTTTATCATTGGCTAAAGTCACTGACAAGGATTGCTTGCAATTTAGTGGTCTAACACCTAGCAACATCTTACCCTCTAATATTATGAAAGTTTTTACACACAAAAAAATAATAATATCACTTATAGTTTATCAAGGCCTCTTAAATGGTTTATTTATTTGGTAGTTTTTGTCATATCCGATGCTTTCTTATTTTGGCTGTGAATACAGGGATAAAAGAAATGGAAACGGAAGACAGCATTTAGTTTTCTGTTTCAGTCATTATGGATATTGATTACTTATACTACAAACTTGACGCCATGTTTGTTTGAAAATATCGAGGCCTATTATTTAGTTGAGGGTTCAGTGCAGAGACCCGTCTGTCTTTAAATAAATAAAATAGGGTGATGGAAAGTAACACTTTTTGACTGTATCTGCCTGGATTTTTGAAAAAGAAAGGAGTTTGTATACATTGACCCTTTTTTTTCTTCAAATCAATTTAAGCTCACCTGAGCGCACATCAATAGGATAGGTGACTGTCGGCCATCGTCAGTCGACTGTTGTCTGTGGTCTGCATTTTTATTCAGATGACATCTCCTCCTAAAACACTGGACTAATATTAAACAAACTTCACAGAAATCTTTCAAGAAATTTGAGTCCCTTAAAAAACTGGCTTACATAGGCCAGGGCCTGTTTTTCACTATATGATTACATGGTAAACTTTGAAAATCATCGCCTCAGAAACCCCTGAGACTATTTTATATTAAGTTTACAAAAATGTTTTTTATGTGACCCTTTATCAAAGTCCTTCATGCCTTCTTTATTAAGAACTGAGTTGACAGGGAGTGAGGCAACTTTTTAGTGTACAACTATATGGAAACATTTGAACATCTTCTGCTGAGCGATCTTTTGCACAATTTCAAAATGATTTCACACAAAAGCTCCTTAGTTGGCACTTTATCCAATTTCTTTTAGTGATGTCGGTGTGTAAAATAATTTGGCTGACAATGGCAGGGCTATTTTTCATTATACAACTATTTAAAAAACTTCTAGAAAAATCCCCTCTTTATGAAATAATGGCCCAATTGCAAAATAATTTCACAGACATGTTCCTTTTATGAAATTCATTGAAACCATGTTCGTTGAAAAAAAAACATTTGACAAAAGTTTGACAAGTTTTCACTATATGAATCTATGGAAAACTTTGAAAATCATCTCGTCAATAACCCCTTGCCAAGTTTTAAAGTTACCTGACAAACATTTTCGTTTGGTGGACACTTATCACATTTGTTTAATAAGGGTTTCCTAAAAGATATTTTAAACACATGCACAATTTTGAAAAAAATATTTTAAACTTGGCACACCTATCTATATTCTATTTTTAGAAGATACAGAATTGAAAATTGAACAATATCTACAATTGTTCTCAGTTAAGCAATAAACGGCATCAGATACTTCTTGTTTATTTAATTTTCGGCTTATTTCTTCTATCATTTCAGGCTACTTGCTTCCTTTTTTAGGTTACTTGTTTAATTCATTTTAGGCTGTTTATGATAGTACAGAGAAAGTATAAGGATATGTGATTGTCTTTGTGGATCCTGAAGCCAGCACTGTAGAGGGCTAATGAAGCAGGCTTGAGATAGCAATTAGCCAGTGGGTTAAGGTGTTCAGGAGGACAATCAACAGCCTGGCAAGCAGTGCTTTTGCATTATTTTTCTTATACTTCATGTCTTGCTACTTTTGTCCTATATTTGTACATTTTGTTTGTTCTACCTTTGTTTTGTTTTTTTGTACACTGTGACCTTCTTTATCTGCGTTTTTCTTACTGTCTGTGTTTTAATATCATATCTCTTATATGAAGATTAAGAAGCCTTATTCAAACATTATATTATAAATAGACATGTGCTACATGTAGGGAACAGATGTGCCAAATATAGGACATTCAATAATTAGAACTATTTCCCCAGAAGTAAAATCTTTATCTTTTTAACTCTATTATTAAATGGTGATTATAAAGCAAAGGTGCTGTTAGTTTGTTTGATGTTTTTATCTCGATAACAGTTTTAAACAGTTACACTGGGGACTGCATATAGTTAAAATCAGATTAGTAATCTAACCATCATGAGCTTTGGGGACCTATTTAGTGAAACACATGTGCTGAAGGGACATATTAAGTACTCAGTGCCCTGGGGCCCTAATACGTAAAGAGGCGTTATAAGTTTAATGTGCATAATTTGGACCTAAAAAATAAAAGTAGTGGCTATGGGCGACTAAGTCAGTGAAAGCCATGTACTCTATAGATCTCTCAAGTTCGAAAGTGCTTTTGAGCTTCACGAAACACCATTTGAAATAAGACAAAATGTGTAAATAATCTTGTTTCTATGTAAGAGTCAGTGTCTGTAAGTACATTTTCATATGTTAGGCTTTGTGTAGTTTATTGCTAAAGTATTCCTCAAAAGGTTTATAATTAAATTACACAGTATACTGGCATTAATTGGAGGATTGATATTCTAGGTACCTGGTGTAGTCTGAGTATTAAGAACCCGCCCAAACAATGATTATTTTACTTTTGATTCTCATGTGACGTTATGAATCTCAATTATGTATGTAGGTCCCTTTGTTCACATTCTTTCATTCAAGTAATCATTTTATCAGAGGACCATACATATCTTCCCCGTAGGTATATATATCTTGATTTGGGATTCCTGTTACTCCGAGCAGTGGATTAAGTCCCTACACTTCTTGGATAATGGCAGCTCAGCTGAACAATTATTAGAATCTAGCAAACGATCTTACCTTCTAAACCTAGAACATTAAACATTTTATTACTTAATGAAGATTGGGGAAATGAGAATTCACCTCTTGATTATTTGTTTACTAAAAGAGTTTGAAATATTTTGTTTTCATAAAATTTGTTTAATGATAGATAACTTTGTATTGATATTATGTGTTACTTTCAAATTTTGTACTGCGCTTTTTATGTTCATACAACCTAATTCATTTTTGTTATCTGTAATTACATATTCATTTATTTAATTTGAATATAAATATTGTTTTTGTTTCCAATCATTTCTTTAATTTAATCAATACAGGTTCAGTATATGCTTGGCTACGGCTAAGATCTTTGGTTTGTTTAGTGAAGTCTCACCATTGCCATTGGTTCCTCTTTGATATTGTAAACTTTGAAGAGTTAAAACCGTTAGATTGCATGTATTTTGTGGATTCTGTCTGTGATAAATGAAATGCTTTAAAAATACACCTAATAAGATTTAGTTAACCTAAACACTTAAGTATGCTTTTTACAGTAGTGATGAGTGGCAGTCATCTTTCTGTGATACATGAAATGCTTGTAAAATACACTTGATACGATTTAGTTAACCCAACCAGTAAAGGCGCATTTGTTAGCATACATGTAATTCATATTATTATCTAAGCAGTTTCATTAAAGAAACAAACGCTCTTAGTTAAAGATGTCATGCCAATTGCACGACTCTGTCAAAAAGTTTGTAAACATAGTTCGAAAAGCTAATGGAAATTAAACCCGTAGTATATTAATTTTTGGTATGAAAACCAATAGCTTAATAGCCCTACAGGTATTCAAGAACCAAAATTTATTTCGACATTAAAAATGTTTATGAACAGCCATTTAATTATTGTAGTTATTGCAATGTATTTTCGAAATGAATGTATATAATATGGGACTTTTTTCGCTACCTTTGCATATCTTATCATGTAAAGACATTGAAATCTTATAATGAAAAAGTAACAAAAAAATCTCACTGAAAGTTATATAGATCAAAAGATACCATGTATGTCATAAGAGAACTGCAAGATACATTAATTTACATGTTCAGTATTTAAAACAGACACATGGGACCATCTGAAACTAAAAGAGAGCAAGATGCAACTTATGTACTTATATGTATCAGATTAGTGACGCTAATTTGCAGTTTTGTGTTTTTGTCTACCGCTGGGTGTTCCAACATTTATTGGCTCGAATTTGTCGTGGATTTTGTAAGGAAACTTGAAGAATTCACGATGTCTGTAGTCATTTCTTGGAAAAGCCCTGGAAATTGTTTGGGCATCATGATGTTTTTTTGTTGTTTTTTTTTTTTCATTTGTAAACCAGATTTAATAAAACCTTTCTCAAAACACCTGTTGTTTTCTGTTAGCATGTACAGTAAAACTGCTTAGTCTACAGGAGGGCAGGATTGCCCTTAGACACTGAATAAAATTAGCAGAACCGTGTATACAAGAGGTCAATTAAACTTGTACACTACGAGATAATGATAAACCAATTGAGATAGTATTGAGGATCACTAGATGGTGAAATTGTGCCTTTTAAACCTCGTAACTACATGTTGTTGCATTAAAAGTCACCAGAGTGCGCATGGTGAGCTTTTGTCATTCCCTGGTGTCTAGCGTCCATTAACTGTTCGTCGTCCGCATACACCTTATAAACGGGACTTCTGGGGAGGAGGTTATGGCATTTCTCTGAACATTTTATTGGGGTCTACAAAATAGTTTGATAACTGTTTAAACTCTATGCTGATTGGTTTTCGAGCTTCCGAATTTTTCGTTAATATTTCTTTAAAATACGTGACATCGCGAACGTGGCTAATTTTGGGTTCATCGTATAGTTTGAACAAATTTTGTAGAGCTTTACTAGGAAAAGGTACGCACCAAAGTGAGTGGTTTTGATCTTGTGAATTCACAATAGAAACTTTTTAAATATGACCTAGTTGCTGCAGCTGCTTGATTTCTGCATACGGTGGAATTCTTTGTATAACTATATTAGCGTTTCATGAATGGGACATTCTGCAGAGTTTTCTCAACTTCCCTCTAGAAGTTGACAGAAGATATTTAGTTCAAAACTTTTCATTTTACATCGATTTGGAAAAAAAATTCAACTTATATTGCTACCTTCTTTGAAAATTTCCTGGATCAAACCGGAAGTAAGGAATGAAGAAAAATACTGGAGGCGACCAACCCTCGAGTAGTTCGTACAATCGGCCTCCTAGTCGGATAAATATAACCCTTCAAGCACAGCTCCACCAAGGTATCACTTGAAGATAAGTGACGGCGGACAAAAGCTCGTGGTCTAAGGTACTTGGAACCTAGTATTTATGTATGTATTTAATATGAATTGCGAAATGGAAGTAACAACTGCTCCGTTAACTATCAGTTATTGTAACTGGGAAAACGGTTTGCTTTCAATTGTGAATTTTATAATTTAGACATGTTAAGTGTTTCAGCAATGATACTGTTATTGTTGAAATATTAGTGATGTTAATGTCTGCTGTTGATATTCATTACTGAAGTTATGCGCTTGTCAGTTACAAAAGAAATTAAGTAGGTTTCCCGCCGTATTGATTACATTGCCCCCTACCACCCTCCACTCACTTATGCGACAAATACCTGTCAATGTCTGGGGACACTGCCAAAAATATTGTCGAGAAAACAAGGACATTCAACTGCACTAGATGAACACGGATATCATCCGCCACTGGTGTATTACAAGAGCATCTAACATCAGAAAATATCGACAAAAACTAATTGCTTGACCATCTACTGATAATCTGCACAATAGGGTTATTTAATCTATAACACCTTAAAGGTATCATCCTGGAACTGAATAAGATAATGTATAGTTAAACTTGTTTATACGCTTATACTTACGGTCAGTAGCTTATTTTCCTAGTGGAAATTCTTTCCTGTGTGACAGTTTGAAACAATTCCTGAGTTCGATACAACATTTTCTCACCAAGGCTACTGATTGTGAAAGTTTGGAGCAATTCCATAAAAAGATAAATGTACTTTGACACAAAATATTTCGGCACGTACAGTCATATGCACAGACGGACGAACGTACGGACAAGAGAAACACTATATGCCTTCCAAATAAGGGCAATACATTCTGAAATAGCCACCGTAATGACCTAAGAGACGGTAGCCCCTGAGAAAAGTTGCATGTCTGCTTATCGGTATTCTTGGTCTGGTTCTCGGTCGTACCCTCCGAAACGTATTGACAGGTGCGGGTAATGTAGACTATTGTATTCTTGGTTCTGTCTTAACTTTACTGAATGCACTCAAGCTATTCTAACGTACTACACGATTTCTTCCACTAAAGCAACCGGTAGTAATTTGACACGGAGAGTTTAAATAAATCCTCTTGTAGCTGAAATATGGGAGATTCCGCAATGTATCTTACTGGTTACTGCTTTCATTTTTTTTAGATTTGGCGTGGCAAAACTTTGAACATGCAGTTGAATTGGCGTCATTTTGTTACCATTTTATATAAAGACTGATTTTACATATCATATATATAATGTTTTGCTTACATTTTTACATACATTAAGATTCCACTTATATCAGGTCGTTTTTAAACAGCCAGAATTTTATTGCACATTCTCGCCCTTTTCATAAATAACTTCCTAAAACCTTTCGGAAGCTAGCAAGATAATATGCTTGAAGAAAGCCCGTACTTATAATTTTACGTTATGAAGCTTATTGTACATGTTAGAGCGCAAAAACACTGCATGCAGCATTATACAATTATATCCGTGAATGCCCGCCATACATAAACAGCACAGTAGGATATGTATATTCTGACATTTGACACCACTTTGAGCGAACGCCCAATAAACGATGACGAATTCATGTAATGTCTGTCAAAAGGTTTTTGCAATCATGTGAGTGCAGCTGATAAGTGTACTTGTAACAAATACTTTGACCAACATTTAGGTTATAAGAATAAGACGCAGAAGAGTTTGCAATTAGTGATAACATAGTCGGGATCGGATCCTCAAAGTAAAGAAGTACTAAGTATAGTGAAGATTTGAAAGGAAAAATCTCTTGTATATAAATTAAATAGAAGGGATCAATTATAGTGAAGACTGAATTGAAATGGACATATTTTTATAGCTTGATTTTGATTGTGGTATATCGTATTCACATAAGATTTTGTAGAGAAAAAAAAGAAAATTATAGTTTAGTAACAGAACATTCTTCAGGGATTCAAACACTGTGATCAGGACAAAAGAGTATATGTGAGATATTAGACTGTTTTAACTTGATTTATACCAAAATTAAACTACTTATGTTACTGACTTGGTTGATTTAAAAGCGGTATTCAAAAGGTGGTTTCATATTTATCAACTAACTTTTTTATTCTTCATATTTATTTTTCCCTATTTCTTTCGACTCTAATTATAACTGATTCAGTGGTATATAAATGACCTGTGATCACAAGATTTCCTGTCATTCAGCATTTGGTTATTTAAGATTACTCTAAAGTGTCATGATTTGTTTCAGTTTGTCACCTGCATGGAGACTGTTTGTTTAAGGAAAAGGCCTTTCGACTGTTTTAAATATTAACCAAGTAATCACAGATCACTTGAAATGCAATGCTATGAATTTGCAACCAACCCCACTATTTTCTTTTCTCATAAAATCACATTGGGTTTGTTCATTAGATCACCTCTTTTTACTTGCATTCTTGAATTGAAGAGACTGAATAATCTTTCCCTCGTAGACTGAATTTTCATTAAATTATTGTGTTTGATCAATTAGAGACATTTTTAAATCTTGAAATTGTGATAGTGATGTAACATAATAATTTAAATTGCTACTGCTACACCTCTGTCATTTTTGTTTCTGCCCGAATCTGGACTGCCTTCGCAATGATCTGTCTAAAGACAGATGACTTTGCTCCTTAGATTTTTTAACTAATGTTAATTACCATACCTTTCTCCTTAAATATGTTGCCAGGTATTGCTCTTATGATTTTCTACTTTATGTCTGATGTCAGACTTTGCTGCCATATTTCTTATGCCAGATGTTGATCTTAAGAATTGCAGCTTTATGTCTGATGTCAGACTTTAACTCCTTGATCTCCTGTCTGATGTCTGATGCCAGACTGCTTTCACAATCTCATGCCTTATGTCTGATATCAGGCTCTGCTCCTATTATTTTCTGTCTTATATTGTCCGAAACATGCTGGAAAGAAAAAGGAGTCAAAGTATCTATATTCTAAGCTAACATTTTTAGCTACGGACAACCCGAGACAGAAAAAAACATGATAATAATCTTTGGTCATTACCTTTGACCAGAAAGAATTTACAATAACGAAAAATGAAAAACAAGAGCTGATGTTATCTTACTATGAACGTAAGAGCAAATTACCATTTTTATGTATACTTTGATATCAGTGTCTTTGAATTAAAATAGCATGCATATAAACTGTTTCTTATTATATTTTTAAAGTGATAAATTGCAACATATACGTACCAATATACGTAGGACAAGGATTGCTTTATAAAAACGTATATATTGACGTTTTGTGCTCATCAGAAAAAAACAACATTATAAGTTCAAATGTTTTTTACATACCGCATACCCTCGTTTTAATGCTCCTGCCAAATTAACGTGCCCGTCCCCACCCCGCCCAGGGGCTACGTTCGCCTGCATTGCAATAAAAACTTGTCTTACCCAGCGGTAGAGGTTCATCAAAGGTACCTTTATATCAAATGTCTAAGATATCAGTCAATAAAAGAAGGCTCCTTAATTTAAAAAAAGATTAGCCTTGGTGATCTTGGCGTAGCAAGTGAGCTAAAAACACAAGATACGTGAACATGAAGTTTGAAAATATTCGTATTCTAACTGGAAACTATTGAACATGTAACTCATTTAAATAAAGAGCTTGATGGTTTCACGTTTAACTCTCCGTATTCAAGGTCTTGCAGAAGTTACTTATGCTTTCAATTTACTTATGGTTTGCCTTTAAACCTCAATACAGATGTATACCGTTTGATCAATATCGATTTACAGATCATTTTGATCCACTTTTAGCTTTTCTTAGTAGTAGGCGCTCATGGAGGAATTCTGTTTCATTTAAAACTCGGGTTGCTATGACAACTTTAAGTAGAAATTTTGAATATCATTTTATTTATGACTACAGGACCCAAAGCTCTGAAAGTTAGACTGCAGAATAACCTGGTTTACTTCTACCTAGTGTTTATAAGATAATTCCATCAAACGCCCAGGGAACAGCAACTGGGGAATGAATCTTGCACATAGAAATATATCGAAAAATAGACCGTTCCAGAAATTAGTACCTCCCTAATTACCTCCCTTTCGTCCGCCATTGCGTCTGCGCAGATCGAAGCAGTTTGATAATGCGGAGCTTTGAAAAAGTCCCATTTTTTATAGCTGTAATGTGATTGTGACGTTGTATGTTACAGAAACAGATTCGTGTAAACCACATGAAGCATTTATTATCAGCAAAGATTTATCCCATGGTCTTCTAACTGAAAAAAAATATCTGTAAACGATTTATTCTGACATCTCAATCTAATGAACTGTGAAATAAAGGTCTTGTGATATTCTCCGGTAGATTAATTCTTTTTATTTTATCAAAATTTCACGAAAAAAATATTGCTGTTAAAAAGTACATGTATCTGTCTTTAAAAAACCTGACCAAAAGGGTACAGTTATATAGGTGTCATAATAATTTTTGTTTTTCGTTTTACAAGAAATATCCACAACAGTAATGTTAAGAATAAGAAGAAGGAAAGAAAACGTATTATTGTAAGATCAATATATTACAAACGTGTGGGTTGCAGCTGTCGTTTTCTTTCTGCATACACAAACTCACACGTTGTACATATCAATACTTTGCAACAACAGATTTCCGAAATGCAGGCAATAAAGAAAAGAAAATAAATGATCCAGATGGCAACAGATGCTAAATTTCATACAGTCTTGAATGTCTTGGAAGGAAGAATTTTCATTCTTAAATTTCATATAACAATCAGGAACAAATAAAGCCCATGTTTTATAGCCTTCAAGCATTTTCTCAAGAGCAAATTTCGTTATTACAGTGTTTTACTGTGACTGGTCAAGCAAGACCGACACTGACAATTAACGGTGACTTAACAAAACAAAGACAGTATGTCACCCCCATAATTACGTAACCACATCCTTCACAACAGGACACCGCGAAGGACAAAAGAGATTTTGTTAATTAAAGAAGCGCTAAATAATGTATATTTATTTTTTTGTCAAGTATTCTTTGAAACCGTATCAAAGAATAAAACATGTTTTAGTAAAAATAGAGTGAACGTGCGGTTGATGAGCGGGATGTTTAATTTTGACATTTTGTAAGCTTTCAGAGTTGTTCAAATAATTGAAATCATAGTTTCACCTTTTGAAAGGGAAAACAGTGCTTTCAGTATTATTTGCGTTTTAATCATATTATATGTGGTTTAAACAACTCAAGCTTCCACTTTGAACAGTCCATGGTCTTTTCACAGTCTTTCATGTGTCAGATATTTCAAGATATGTTCAAGTCAGGAATAAAACATACAAAAAAGTAATAAAAATACAATAAAATGATGTTTATTCTGCAACAAAATTCACGCGATATAAGGCATTATGATCTACATAATGGCGGCGGTCAGTTAATCAATTATGGAACGGTCTATAAACAACCGAAAATCTTCCGGTCTGAAGCTGAAATATCAAGAGCTCTAAGATATAGTATGTTGCATGGTCTAGTGCACCTCTAAGATTATTTAAATTATTAACCAGAGAGTTACAATTAAAATATCTTTTATGAAAGTTGATAACTTGCTTAAAAGTCGTCAGCTTTAATGTTTAAATGGTCATAAAAGCGCTTTAGAAAACAGTATTGCCAACATTTCAGTTTGGCGGGTTCTTGTTTTTTTCTTTGTGTTTGTTTTAATTCACCGTTGTGAATGCTTGAGGCTATACATTAGAATTTGCAAGAATTATTACAAAGTGTTAGTTATTAAAGTAAAATCTATATCAGTTAAGTTTAAAGTCAGTATGCCAAAAATGAAAAAGAAAGTCCTCATTTAGAGAGTCTTTGAGCTTTGCATGCAACTACTAATAGCTCTTCTCTATCGGAGAAAATATTATGGCATGTGTCATAGGGTCGGTTTTTGATGGAAGGCCTTAAAATACAAATAAACATATTTATAACAGTCTGTGGCTTATTACATTTATCTGTACTTAATACAGTGCAGCTATGCCATGTTCTCATAAATGCCTTGTCCGTCATATACCTTTATCCTATACAGTCTTATAACGTATTGTTACTGTTTGATAATAACCTGAACTAACTAATCATCCGTGACGTTGCTTTTTGTGCTCAGGTGACAAATGCAGTGCTTAGTTGGATTTGCCATTTGATCACCGTATGAAACTCATTGTTATTTCATGCATACCTGCATATATTGTAATTAAATATCTAGGATATTTATATTTTCAGGTTAGTGCCGTACTTTATTCCTGTTTTTCATAAGTACACTTTATTTAAGCATCTCTAAGTTAATCCTGCATTAAGACAGTTAGCAATATATACATTCAGTAACAACCCTTTGTATAGTGACTTGACACCTGGCCATTTTACCTGTAAACAGTACCTACCTGGATTCATTTTGTTTTACGTTGTCATGCTTGTATTGTTTTAGGCATTTGCCACTTGACCACCGTATGCAACTTATTGTTATTTTATGCATACCTGCATATATAGTAATTAAATATCTAGGTTATTTATATTTTCAGACTTGTCTCTTCTTCCGCACAGACTAACCCCTAAATATATGCCAGCTTTGGGCTACGCCAACACATGCTTTTATGACATCCTTTACATTGCCACATCTTCTTTTACGGAAATTGATAGCCTATTAACTGTAGATGGAGATCTGCTAGTTAAATATGGCTTGGATTTAAACTACATGCAGAGGTCTGAAGAAAACAATGTGTAGATTGTATCATGTAATTTTGTATTTCATAACCTGAAAGCCCATTTTTAATGTGTTTCTTTTTTATCTTTTTCCAGAGGAATAAGTTCATCTTTACAGTGTTAAAGGTCTGTATGGAGGGGCATGACTATGAGGTGGAAACTGGGAGTGGTGAGCAAACCCCATTTATATCCTCAACAGCCCAGTCACAAGAAGGGACCACGCAGGGGTCAAGTGAAACTAGCCCTGATTCAGGAAAGGGTTTTAAGTGCAGGCGTTGTATGGTGATACCCATGTGCGCATGTTATTTCTTTGCAAATACAATTTACATGTACCAAGTGACCCAGTACACACATGATGTGATGAAAAGAACTGATAAAACAGTTACACTTCATGAAATAAGACTTAAATACGCGATGCAATTTCGATATGTAGATAAAGGTCAGTTTAACGGGTGCTCTGTTATCAACGAGCCTGACCCAGCCTATAAAAATTACACCAAAGTGCAGCAGGACACAGCTGATTGGCTGATATATTTTAATGTTGCATCTCTACTTCCTAACATGTTTGCAACCCTTGTGTGGGCGTCCTATTCAGACAAAATTGGAAGAAAATTTTCACTTATGATTTGTTTATTAGGTGCTTTTGTCCAAATGGCGGTGTTTTCAATTGTTGTTTATTTCAATTTAAGTCTAGTCTTTATTACTATCAGTACAATTTTTAATGGACTTACGGGATCGTATACAAGTTTCTGTGCCTGTCTGTGTTCCTATGTCTCGGATATTACCTATACAGGTAAACAAAGAACCTTTGCATTTGTTATAGTTGAATTAGTAGAAGGTATAACATTTACAACTTCCTCATTGATATCTGGATACCTTATCAAGGACTTTGGCTATTTTTATTTGGCAGTCGGTAATGCATGCCTCGTTTTGATCGCAGCTGTTATTTTATTCTTTTTTTGTCGAGGAAACTATTATAAAAATTACAATTTATAAAGCCACTGTAGCAGTCATGCCTGGTTTTGTGTTTCTGCTTATGGCGGAATTCACTGTGATTGGAGCAATCTCTATACTGTAAGCATAGAATGACTTTTTTCCATCATAACCATTTGGTTGAGTTTATTTTGCGTATATGGCAAGGCTTGCCATAGTTAGAACAATTCTTTTACAGTAATATTCCCTGTCTGCTTACCTTTGGACAAACATACGACTACATGTTAAATATTCAAGTTCCCAGTGGGATTCGAACGCGCACCGATCGGCACCAACCGTGTAGAAATACAAAGTAAGAAGGCTTTAGACCACTCGGCCATTGCAACAACTCCAAAAGTTTGTGCAAATAACCGGGATATATGTGTCCACTTTACACCAGACCGATGAGAAGCGTTAAATGCATGACTGAATGTATGACTATAAGGTTGTGCAAATAAATGGGATATAGGTGTCCGGCACACACCACACCGGTGACAAGGGTTAGATGTATGAGAGCACTGACTATATATACGGAGAGAATTTTTCGGATTGCAACAGTGCACAAATATCGCTGTTGTGAATTATAAATATGCTCAAGGGCAGGTCTGAACGTAACTTCTCAGTAAAATCTAACCAAGGTCTACTGACATATGACCGACTCACGTGAAAAAGGGCACTCGGGAATCTGTTATACTACTGAAATAAACTGAATTGAAAATAAACAAGAAATGGTAAATTTTAAATAATCTTCCAATTTAAAATTACAGTAAAACATTGATAGCCTGAATATTGTCCTTCATAAAAATGACAATTTTGTACCAAATTTCTTGATAACCATTACCATAACAACAGTTTTTGTGGACACTTCTTTCTTTTGTTAAATGATTTTTATTATAATTATTATCACCTGTGAACAAAATGCAACTTTGAACGGTAACAATTACAGTTATTTAAAAGATATTGGATATATTGAAAGGCCTATAATATTACAATGAACAAAAAAAAAGGTAAAATTTAAGTATCTAAAATCTGCCATGTTAATTTAGTTCCAACAGGAACGTTAATAGAATCTGACGTCAAATTATGGTATGTGACGTCATTTTATGGAATATCATATTTGTCGATTATGTTTCTTTAGACATAAAAGTACATCGTATTTGTTCTATGCAGGAAGCGGAAATTTTAGACATTAATTTTGGGACACCATTTGTTCAAAACAAAGTAAAAAGGTCAATTTCCAAAAATTTTGTCCGAGTGCCCTTTTTCCCATGTCGTCGGTCATATATTAAAGGCACAAGTTTTCTTTTGATCTTGAAAATTAAAAGATCTTTTATCTTTTTGTCACTGATATAGAACAGATGAACCTCGTTATCTTGAACTTTTTATGCCCACACAAAGTGGGAGCATATAGCGTTGCACTTGTCCGTCAGTCCGTACGACCGTACGATAATACGACCGTACGTCTGTATGTATGTACGTCCCGAAATTTTGTGAACGCAACTCCTCTTAAACCGGATGGCAGATTTTGCTTAAACTTTTAGGGATGAACAACCTTAATGTGTAGATGATAGTTAAGGAAGGAATTTTTGCTGCGACAAAATTTAACGGAATTATGGCCTTTTGTTGATTTTTTCACTATATACCATAAAGTGAAATAAATTTGTGAACGCAACTCCTCATAAACCGGATGGCAGATTTTGCTTAAACTTTCAGGGATGAACAACCTTAATGTGTAGATGATAGTAAAGGAAGGAATTTTTGCTTCGACCAAATTTAACGGAATTATGGCCCTTTGTTGATTTTTTCACTATATAACATAAAGTGAAATAAATTTGTGAACGCAACTCCTCATAAACCGGATGGCAGAATTTGCTTAAACTTTCAGGGATGAACAACCTTAATGTGTAGATGATAGTAAAGGAAGGAATTTTTGCTTCGACCAAATTTAACGGAATTATGGCCCTTTGTTGATTTTTTCACTATATACCATAAAGTGAAATAAATTTGTGAACGCAACTCCTCATAAACCGGATGGCAGAATTTGCTTAAACTTTCAGGGATGAACAACCTTAATGTGTAGATGATAGTAAAGGAAGGGTAATGTTTTTTACGGGACCTGACACACCTGGGGTTTCTGTACTTTAATCTGTAGTTAGCTTTCATGTGTAACATTTTTTAAATTTTACCTGCTTACTTTAATATCAGCAACATGTAATTACTTGCGTGTCTCTTTCTTCGTCGTCGCTAATGTGATTCCTCATAGTACATAAATATTTACAACATTTTTATGTCGACTATTCAAAGAATAAGGAGGTCTATTGTACTTGCGGCGTGGCTATCGGGTTAAAGTTTTAGGGCAAGCTTCTCATTTTCACTATTTCTTCCCTTTCTACTGCAGATATTTGGTTCAAACTTGGCCGTAGACTGTGTCGTTCCATCAAGGCCCATAACTATGTTAAGCATTTTTATTAATTATTCCCCTTTTAAGACTTTGAAAAATCTTTAATTTCAGGCTTTTATTATACCTTCAAGCACTAAGAATAGTCAAGCGTGCTGTCCATCCGACAGCCCTTGTTTCAGTATAAAATATCTAATTTTGAAATAAAAGGACAGCATTTATAATATACAAAACACCTCAATTCATTTGCAACTACAGAAAAAAATTGTTCCCCACCTAAATCTTACATACAGAATATACATGCTCTTGTTTATGAGCACTTATGCATAGTGGGGGCATCCGTGTCCTATGGACACAGTTCTAGTTAATTAATTTAGCATTACCTGATAGAGTCTCTGCTTCCTTACTTCTAAGACTGAAATTTTCATTCCAATAAAACTGGGTTAATCAGATGAAATTCATTTATTCATTGGCTATAGTAACTGGCACTTGATCAACGACTGCTTGAAATTTAGTGGTCTTACGTCTAGCAACATCTTACCCCCTGATACATGATATATTATGGCAGCTTTTTACACAAATAAATTCATATCACTTTTAGTTGACCAAACCTCAGTGACGAAGAGGTCAAAACCTCTTAGACGGTATGTTTATTTGGTAGTTTCGGTCATATCCGAGGCTTCCTTAGTTTGGCTGAGAACACAGGGATGAAAGAAATGGAAATGGAAGACAGCATTTATTTTTGTTTTTGTTCCAGTCATTGTGGATATTGATTACTTAAACAACTGTTATCCGTGGTCCGGTGGTGGCCTTTTATGAAATTCCTTAAAGCCAGGTTGGTTGAAATAAACCTAGGCAGTTCGGTAAGATTTCACTATATGAATGTATGGAAAACTTTGAAAATCTTCTCCTCAGTCACTTAACAGATATATTCATTTGGTGGACTCTAATCACATTTGTTTGAAAAAGTTAAAGTCGGGAAAGTTGAACAATATCTACAATTCTTCTCGGGTGAGCGATAAAGGGAATAAGGGCCTTCTTGTTTATTTGATTTTCTGCTATTTTTTCGATCATTTCAGGCTACTTGCTTATTTAATTTCAGGCTGTTTATGATAGTGCAAAGAAAGATTAAGGATCCTATTTCATCTGTGTCCTGAGACCAGCATTGTACAGAGCTGATGAAGCAGGCATGAGATAGCAATAAGCCAGTGGGTTGAATTGTACAGGGGTACAAATTAAAAGTCTTTTAGGGTTTATGAAACACCTTCTGAAATAAGACAAAATGTAAAAATAAAACATGTTTAAAGATGTGTTTCTATGTAACGGTCGATGCCTTTATGTACATTTTCATATATTAGATTTTGTATAGTTTATTCCTAAAGTTTTCCGAAAAAACATTGTTATGATTGTTAAGAAAAAGTTTTTAATATTATAAGTGAGAATGCACCACTTGATTATTTGAATAATGAAAAGTTTTTTTTATAAGATTTGGTTTGCTGACTATGTGTAGGTAATATGTGTTACTTTCAAATTTTATACAGCATTTTTCTATTTATACAATCCAGCTTAAATTTTTGTTATCTGTATTTACTTAATATATTTACTTGATAATATAAACATTGTTTTTTTTCTAATCATTTGTGTTTAATTTGGTCTGTACATTTTCAGTATGTGCTTCACTACGACTTAGATTGTTTAGTACAGATTGTACTTAAAAAATAATTGGCATTACCTAACATGGGTCTGTATAATGTCTTTTTATGATAAATTGTTACTCTCATTTTGGGTAATATTTTATCTTTTCGTTTGTTCAGTGCAGTCTCACCACTTTCCTTGGTTATTCTTTGACATTTTAATCTTTGAAGTGTTACCACTCTTAGGTGGTAAATGAAATGTTTCTACATGAAATAAGATTAGTAAAAACAACCAATTAAGTATGCTTTTGACAAGGGCAGTCAAAAAGTTCAAGGATAATTACTCAAGTTTTAATAGGTAATTCAAATAAGTATTTTTCTTTGAAAAGTTACAGTTGTTAAAATAAAATATTTGATGTTCACAACTGACTTATAGCTTGAAAAGTGTGTATGTTCATTGTAAGAAATGTTGCTGTGATATAACTATAGATGAGATTGCTGGCATTTTAAAATCTCTACAATACTTCCTATTTAATCAAGTTTTCAACCAGTAGTAGAAATCATCCAACTGTTAACGTAAGCTCCATTCTCACTGTCTCAGATTGGTCCCCCGTTAGGTCCCGGATGAGTGGTCCTGGATAAACCCTGTCAAACCGAGTGTACAACCCTGATGATACTGTTACCTTCCGGGACAATCCTGGAGGGATCCTATTAGCCAAGGTATTTCAAAAGTTTTAATACAATATTCAAAACTTGCTCAGTCCTTGCAATACCGGGACAGAACAAAAGCAGGTTTATGTCTCTTTTCTGCATCTACAATGATAATCCCTAGTGATCCGGGGTTATGGGGAAGCACTCAATGCACGACTGAACTGCAGTTTACACCGACTTTGCGCCGGCGAAGCTCAGGCGAATGATGGCATAGCCCTTTATTCGTACCCGTGGCGGTAGGAACTGGCACTGGCGTGTCACTAACGCACAACCGGATAACAGGATGTACGGTATTTATTAGGCAACCACCCGTGACGATCAGGGTGACACTAGGTTATACCATGGTCAACCAAGTACGCACCAGTCCAGCACTGTCAATACTCTCTTCCAAACAAGGATGTAGTCCTGTTAGTTCGGTGTTCAAAATAGAAGATTCTACTTCTAAGCCATGGGTACACCAGAGCAATGTCAGAAAATGAGGATGCAATTTGTGTTTTAGAAAAAACAACTTGCAGAGTTATCAAATGTTTCTAATGGTCTCCTCTACCAAAGTTTGCAAAAATCATGGCCACAGGCTCTGTCCCACGGGCAACATGATTTCACATAAGCTTATATAAGGAAATCACTTAGGTCTAAGATATTTTATGTGTAACATGGCCTAGTGGACTTCTAACAATTTTGTTCAAACCTTGGCCTGTGCTCAAAGTTGGCCCTGCCATGGGGTCACTAATAAAATAGACTTTTCAACTTTTCATTATTGAGGCTTTATGTTTTTATTGACGGATATCTTAGTATCTTTTTCTTGACAAATATCTTGCATGAATTTCTGCCGATCTTGGGGTCAAGGTCAATGTCAGTGAGGCTCAAAATAGATTATTCTATTTTATATCATAGAGTCTCATTTATTGACCAGAATCTTATATATTAAGTATGTAGGTGACTTGCAAAGACACCCTACTCTTGAGAGAGAATTGAGGTCACTGGGGTGAATGCCAACATCACCGAGACTAAAAATAGATTTTTCTACTTTTTGTCATAGAGCCTTTACTCATTGGTTGATATTTTAAATATTTTGTATAATGACACCTTGCATAAAGTTCGTTTATAACTAGGGTCAAGGTCACTGAGGCTTAAAAGATGTTTTTATTTCACCTCAAAGAGTCTTCATTTATTAACATATTTGGTATTAGGGTTCCATGCATGGATCTCTACAATAAGTTAGAGTTTGAGGTCACTGGGTCAAGGTCAAGGACACCAAAATTAATACTAGTAATGTATTCTTCTACATTCTGTTATAGCGCTTTTATTTATTGATTGGCATTTTTGATATTTGTTTCAAAGGCATCTTCCAAGAACATCTATCATTTACTGTTGTGTCAAGTTCACCAAGCCGTAAATTAGATTTTTCTACTTTATGAAGCCTTCGTTTCTTTACTGATATATGAGTTATTTAGTATGAAGGTACCTTTCATAGACCTCTGTCTTTGGTGGTGTTCTATCAATGAGATCAAGGTCATCAGAGCTGATAACAGATTTTTTTACTTTCTGTCATTGAGCTTTCATTTATCGACATATATTTAAGATATTAGATATTGAGTTTATACGTATCTTGCATGGACCTATACCACTGGATAGATTTAAGGCTAGTTTGTCCTTCTCACTATCACAGAGACTTTATTAATTTACCAATATTTTAAATATTTGGTTTGTATACCGATATTTAAGATATTAGATATTTAGTTTGTAGGTACCTTGCATGGACCTTTACCGCTGGAAAGGGCTTTAGATCACCGGGGTGAAGGGCACCAAGGCTATAACTGATTGTTCTACTTTCTGTCTAAAAGGCTTTATTAATTGACTGATATTTTACATATTCGTTTTGTTTGCTCCTTTCATCTCTACCATGCTTTACTGCCATTAAGGTCAAGATCATCGAGGCTCATATATTTTTTTTCTGCTTTTCATAACTGAGCCTTCAATACACCTATATCTTAGATGTTTGGTATATTATGTACCTTTTATGTACCTTGCATGTACCTGTACCACTGGTGGGGTTTGAGGTCACTGGGGTTAAGGTCATTGAGATTAATAATAGATTTTCTACTTTTTGTTATAGAACTTTATTTATTGACTGGCATTTATAATTATTTAGTTTATAGGCACCTTCAATGAACCTTGAACATTCACTTCAGTCAATGTCGAGGTTGCCAAGGCTAAAATAGACTTTTTTTACTTTTTGTTCAAGAGCGTTCATTTATTGACCGATATCTTAGATATTTGGTATATAGGCATCCTGCAGGGATGAGATTTCAAATCACTGGGATCAGGGTTATCAAGACTTAAAATATACATGTTTCTACTTTCTGCCATAGAGCCTTTATTTATTGACAAGTATTTAAGATATTTGCTATACAGGCACTTCAATGAGCCTCTACCATTCACTGCGTTCAAGGTCAGAGCTACATCAGATTCAGTCACAACTTCAACCAATTCTAACGTATATATAAGTGTCTTCCTTTTTGTGTGCTAAAGAATGTTCTAGATAATTCCAAAGAATATACAGGTAAATTATACAAGTGCAACTACATGTAAACAACTTGACCTGGAAAAACCAATACAGCAGTTTAAAAATAGAATGTTAATACCTATGTTACAATGAGTAATTAAAGTAGTTAGAGGTAACAATCTTATGAAATGTCTTACGTTTAAAAAATATGTTTAGGAATGATAAAGGTACACCAGGGCTGCTCCCATTTGTAGTACAGAAGGAACAAAAAGAAAAGGATACATTTTTTTTGCTGAGTTGGTAACTTTGTCATTTTTGTCATGTTCATATTTTTTCTCAAATGTCAATAGTACACACAATATTCTGTTTAAAATCTTGCAAATTATCACAATTTCATTAAATTGTACCTTACAGGTATTTTGTATTTCTTTATCATCGGCTGCCTTGAGTATTTTTTAAAAGTAGTTTAAAGATTTTCTTTATTTGCACTTTTTCTTTGGCAAGTAGCAACTGACAGAAACAGTATTTAATTATTCAGTTTATTAGCTTATAACTTTTCAGGGAAAATACAGGTAATATGTTGCCATTCCCATTCTTATTATGTTAATTTATCACCGTGCAGTTTACCCATATATCTGACGGCTGAAGAGATAATTTTATGTCATAAGAAAATTGCAAGATACACCAGAGACTTTTAACGCTCATTTAAATGCTCAGTATTTAACACCGACGCGTGGGACCATCACATCTGAAACCGAAAGAAAGCAAGATGTAACTTATGTACTAATATGTATCAGATCAGTGACGCTAATTTGCAGTTTTGTGTTTGTTGTCTGCAGCTGTGTGTGCCAACATCTATCCAATTCCGCGCGGATTTCGTGAGAAATATTGAGGACTTTATGATGTCTATAGTCATTTCCTGGAAAGCCCTGAAATTTGCTTAAGCATCATTATGTTGAATATTTTTCATTTGTAAATGTGATTTAATAAAACCTTTCTAAAAAACTGTTGTTTTCTGTAACCATGTACAGAAAAACTGCTTAGTCAACAAGAGTGTCAAGACTGCCCTTAAATTCTGAACAAAACTGAGTATCAAAGTACTGTACTGTAGTGTCGTATACAAGAGGACAGTTACAAACTAGGGGAGCTAATAATAAACCAAAGGGAGAGAGTATCGAGAACCACTAGATGGTGTTAAATGCATTTTAAAACCTCTTAACTACGTATAGTTAGACTTAAGTTCACCTTAGTGCCGGTGATTATTGTTACGGAGGGATTAGAATCATGATTTGTTTATTATTCAAACATGTTAAGGGTTTCGGTAATGCTACCGTTGTTTTTAAAATATAAGTGATTATTAATGTCTGCTGTTTACACTCACTACTGATAGGATCCGCTTGACAGCTACAAATGCAATTAAGTAGGTTTCCCGTCGTATTGATTAGATTGCGCGTATTTATTTATAATAACGTATCAGGTAATAACTGTTACAATATGCAACTAATATTTTTGTATACGCCAAAAGACTCTAGCTGTCAAAAAGTGCTATCGACACCCAAATACCCCTGAAGAACACGGATCTCCCCCCCCCCATACACACATCAGCCCGACACACACACCTAGTAGGTGTATTTAAAGAGCACATGGCATAAGAAACAAATAGTAATAACTGACTGCTTAGAAGCCTGCTGATATCTATGCATTAAGGTTATCTAATATAGAACAGTTTCGAAGAAATCCTTAAACTAAATAAGAAGTCGTACATAACATTTTCTCTGTACTGGTGCAGAAAGTAAACCGCATGCCGCTTATTTTTCCAGTAGAAATTCTTTCTAGTGTGACCGTCTAGACATGAGGAAGGTTGTTCAGCTCAGTAAACCTGAAGAATATTCTCCGAAAGATCCATAAAGACAAGGACAAACACACTTTTCTCAATACCTCAAATAGTGAAAAAACAAGAGTCAATAATTCTGTGACTTCTATGCACTAAGGTTTTCATTTAAGTTTGCAGAGTAAACTCCAAAAGATGATCGTGAAATTCGATACATGAGATCGTTTACACCTCATCTAGTGCAAAATGCAACCTTAATTTTCAATTTGAAAAAATATCCAGTTACATATCTATCTTACTGAATTTGCACGATACGTATTTCACAAAAGGTAAAAGTACGAATTTTCGATATCTAATATTTTCAAGATGGACCGTAAAAGGATCTGAATATACTAGCGAGAACCTAAAGTATCCAAAATCAGAAACTCCCTTATGAGCCAACGGAATACAACGTTTAGGATATACCGTCTAAACAAACGACAACCCAACTTCTTTCCAGAATTAAAAATAACAAGAGGTAAAACTGCCTGGAAACAATGATCTCATCATAATGATACACATTGTTATGCAAGATGTATGAAAAAATCTTTGAAATAAACATGTTTGTCTCGAGTCAAAAAGATAAGCGAAAGTGTGCAAAAAAAAGAAATACATATCTAACTCTTTAGATTAAATTAGCATTGTGGTAATGGCGTGAAACAGATTCTGGCGTACGCTTTTTTTAAAGTGGTGAAATACATAATCTTTAATGTTTGAATTAGTGATGAGATGAAAGCAAGCACAATCGCAAAACATGACAACAGTCGTTTGAAACTTTAGGTCAATAAACATGGACAGCCAGGCACTAAATGTTTGCGTTTATCGTAAAGTAGATCATTTTATATTGCAAGTTGTAAGTGTAACTGTCTTGTCAAAATATGGAATGAAGAATATTGAAGATAAGTCTAGACTTAACTGGTGTAACAAAACAAAACCGCAAAATTAAATATTAACTGAGGATACTAAGTTGACACGAAAAAGAAATCCTGCCACAGTGTAAAATGTGGAAGCATACATGCCATACAGCATGATACAATTTCATTCCTGAATGTCCTCCATACATAATCAGCAAAATAGGAAATGTATATTCTGCCTTATCACAAGGTCATACAGCACTTCGAGTGAATACCCAATAGATGATGACTTATTCATGTATTGTCTGTCAAAATGTTTTTTGCAATCATGTGTGTGCATCTGATAAGTGTAAATGTAACAAGTACCTTTACCGACCTTTTTGATAAGAGTACAACGTAGAAGAGTTTGCTATTAGTGATTACATAATACGGACTGGATCCTCAAAGTAAAGAAGTGTTAATTATAGTGGAGTTTTGAAAGAAAAAAAATCTCTTGTATCTAAATTTAATAGAAATTAACAATTATAGTGAAAACTTGAATAATATGGACATATTTTTATTGCATTATTTTGATTGTAATGTATCGTATTATCATAAGCAGAAAATTATAGTATAGTAAGAGAAACTTCTTCAGAGATTAAAACACTGGGATCAGGACAAAACGTATATTTGAGATATTAAATAGGTTTTAACTTGATTTATACCTTGTTATGTTACTTATGCTACTCAAATATCATATTGATTGGTTAATTTAAAAATATTATTGCAAATGTGGTTCCATATCAATCAATTAGGATTTTTATCCTTCATATTTATTTTTCCCTATTTCTTTCGACTCTTATTGTAACTGATACAATTGTATATAATTGACCTGTGATCACAACTTATGCGTTTTCCTGTCATTCAGCATTTGATTATTTAAGATTACTTTAAAGTGTAATATGATTTGTTCAAGTTTGTGACCTGCATGGAAACTGTTTGTTTAAGGAGAATGCTTTTCGACTGTTCTAAATATTAATCAAGTATTCACAGCTCACTTGAAATGCAATGCTATGAATTTGCAACCACCCTGATAATTTTTTTCATAAAATCACATCAGATATGTTCATTAGATAACCTTTTCTTACATGTAATTTAGCAATAAGAATTGAAGAGACTGAAGAATATTTCCCATTGCAGACTGAATTTTCATTAAATCATGATGTATTTGATCAATTAGAGACATTTTGAAATCATATAAATGTTATAGTGATGTACCATAATCATTTAAATTGCTACTGCTACACTCCTGTCATTCTTGTTCTGTCTGAATCTAGGCTGCCTCCATGATTTTCTGTATATAAACAGATGCCAGATTTTGTTCCTGTGATTTTCTGCCTTATATGTGATTTCAGACTTTGCTTCTAAGATTTTTTGACAAATGTAAGACACCAGACCTTTCTCCTTATATCTGTTGTCAGGCTTTGCTCTCGTGAGTTTTTGCCTTATGTCTAATGGCAGACTTTTCTGGCATATTTCAGACGCCAGATGTTGATATTATGAAGTGCAGCTTTAACTCCATGATCTCCTACCTTATGTCTGATGCCAGGCTGCCTTCATAATCTCATGTTATGTCTGATGTCAGACTCTGCTCCTATTATTTTCTGTCTTAGGTTGTTTGAATCATACTGGAACGAAAAAGGAGTCAAACTATCTGTACATCAGCTTAGGAATGATAAGAGACTATCCCAATATTACTATAATTGGGCCGGGTTTTTAAATCAGTTTTGAGGTTTGGAACTTGTTAAATGCATTGCCCCGGCCCCGACCCCAACCTCTCCTCACTCATTTCTTTAAACGGGGGTATATGGTACTGATATTTTGTCTGCCTACTGAAGAGGTGATAAAGCATTTTAGTAATAAGTCTTTCTCCTGCAGTATTGAGAAATCTCACACGATTTTTTGAAGGCAAGAGAAGGTAACTCTCTCTTTATTAATATTTTAGAGTTACTTTTCTTAAGAAAATCCAGCAACTGTGTCATATTTTTGGTACAAATCAATTCTACTTTTTAATTGCAAACAAACAGAAAACAAAAGCAAGAGGGCCATGATGGCCCATTTTCACTCACCTGTGTCCCATTGCTCAAGTTTCGTAACCATGGTTGTGTTAATGTATCTTGAAGTAAGCCCAGTGGTTTGTAAGATTATCAAAGCTGTGAATGCAGACATTCAAAATATGCCTAATTTGGTCTCCATACCTCTGGAACACATGATGGGATTAGGTTGGTTCAGGAAAAGAAAGGTGCTCTCTATTGTTTAAAAAAGTTAAATGTTGGTTAATTTGAATTGAATGCGAGTTAGACACTATGATTTAAGATATAAAAAAAACTCTTAATGTTTGTGACCTCCACCCTGACCCGATGGGGTCTCGAACTCCACCCAGCGATAGAGGTCTATGCAAGGTTTTCAATTTTTTCATGATTTCCATTTAAACTAAAATACAGATGTACACTGTTTGATCAGTATGGGTTTACAAACAAGTCTGACCTACTTTAACTTTTTTTAGTAGTAGGCGCTAATGGAAGAATTCTGTTTCATGTAGAACTCGGGTTGCTATGGCAACTCAAAGTAGAACCGAGAGGGATTTTTTCAAAATAATTCCCTCAATTCCAGTGTGAAAAGCCAGTGGGGAATATATTTTGTACATAGAAATATATCGAAAAATAAACAGCTAAAAACCTTCCCGTCTGAAGCTAAAAGGTCAAGACCTCTAAGATATAGTATGTCGCATTGTCTAGTGGAGCTCTAAAATTGTTCAAAATATTGACCAAAGGGTTACAAATTAAAGATATCTGTTTAGAAATCGATAATTTGCTTAAAAGTTAAGTCATATTTATTGTTATAAAGATCATAATAGTGTTTTAGAAAACACTATTATCAATAAATCAGTTTGGCTGGTTATATTTTTTTTGTTGTAATTGTTCTCTTGCTTTTGTTTTTAATTCACCATTTCATTCTTGATTGAAGCTATACATTAAAATTTTCAGTAATAATAATTACTTGTTAGTTATTAAAGTAAACAATATATCAGTTAAGTTAAAACTCAGTATGTCAAAAATGAAAAAGAAAGTTTTCATTTATTAATGTCAATAAAAAATGATATGTGTGAGAGTTAGAATACAAGTTGATTCATTTTTTATTGCAGAATGGACAAGTTTAATTGTAAAATGCAGAATTAATGAAATGTATATTTCTTGAATTGGATTAAAAATGTAAAACATATCAGTTATGTTAAAAGTCATTTTGCCAAAAACGAAAAAACAAGAGTTCTCATTCATTTGAGTTTTGCATGCAACTACTAATAATTTTTCTCCATTGGAGAATACACTATTGCAGGTTTCCATGGCATCCTATACATTGCCACATATTATTTTATGAACCTTGATAGCCATTTTTCATGTGTTTCTTCTTTACTTTTTTTCCAGAGGATTAAGACAAAGTTCATCGTTTCACTGTATAAGCTCTGTATGGAGGCGCATGACTATGAGGTGGAAACTGGGACTGGTAAGCAAACCCCACTTATATCCTCAACAGCCCAGGCACAAGAAGGAACCACTCAGGAGTCAAGTGAAACTATCTCTGATTCAGGGAAGGGTTTAAAATGCAGGCGTTGTATGGTGATACCCATGTCCGCCTTTTATTTCATCGCAGTTGCAATTTCCGTGTACCAAGTGCCCCAGTACACAAATGATGTGATGAAAAGAAATGATGAAAACATTTTACTTCATGAAAAGCACTTTCAGTCTGTAGACAAAAGTCAGTTTAACGGGTGCCTTGTTGTCAACGAGTCTGACCCAGCATATGAAACCTCCACCAAAGTGCAACAGGACACAGCTGTTTGGCTGATATATTTTAATGTTGCATCTCTACTTCCTGCCATGTTTGCAAACCTTGTGTGGGCGTCCTATTCAGACCAAATTGGAAGAAAATATTCACTTATGATTTGCTTATTTGGTGCTTTTGTTCGAGAAGCGGTGTTTTCAATTGTTGTTTATTTCAATTTAAGTCTAATTTTTATTGTTATCAGTAACATTTTTGATGGACTTACGGGATCGTATACAAGTTTCTTTGCCTGTCTGTGTTCCTATGTCTCGGATATTACCTATGCAGGTAAACAAAGAACCTTTGCATTGGTTATAGTTGAATTAGTAGGAGGTCTGGCATTTACCGTTGCCTCATTGCTATCTGGATACCTAATTAGGGAATTTGGCTATTTTTATTTGGCAGTCGGTAATTCAGCCCTCATTGTTACTGCAGTTGTTATTCTAATCTTTCTTGTCGAGGAAACTATGAAAAACAGTTCTGCTCAAGGGCAGTGCGTCAGTTTCTTAAAAAGTATTTGCAAGTCTATTAGTTTCTACTTCTGTGACGGAACAAAAACTAAACGTGCAAAGTATATATTACTCTTGCTTGCATTATTTTTCTTAACCATCCCGACTTCAAGTCGCATGTCTTTAGAAGTGTTGTACCAGCTAGGCCGGCCATTTTGTTGGTCAGCAACAAAAGTTGGTTGGTTTGGATCGATAAGAATGGCCGTCTCAGTTCTTGGGAATTCGGGTGCTTACATTCTCAAGAGATGTATGGCCGACGACACTATTGCATTTCTAAGCATGGTACTCAATGCACTGTCATTTGTTGTTGAAGGCCTAGCAAAAACAGACGTCATGTTATATACAGGTATGATGGTTTTATGTTTCTCTGCTTAATCTTTAAGTAAAAGGAATATTATCACAGCTTTATTCACTATTCAAATGAGTGCCTTTGGATCCTGTAAATACAACTCTGGCAAAGTTGGCTTAAGATCAGTTCTGATAGGGAACTGATAAAGTTATTGATTATGTAAATTAACAGTTTTTTATACTATTAATTAAATGTTAATGTTTTAGTATTGTTACACACAAAAGGAATATAGTTAAATTTTATACTGATTGAGGCAACAAGTGCTTTAATTTTGTAGAAATCATGACAATAGACTGTTTACTAAGTTTGAACTAGTATTTGAACTGGATTTGTTATGCGTATAGTAATTGGAGCAATAGACAGTCACCTGACCAGTACCTGTGTATTGGTAATCTTGTATTCTACACCACGACTTCTGTTCCTTGCTGATAGGCAAGTGAAGAAGTTGACTTTGTTATACCATTATCTGTCTCATGATCGGTTGCAACTGAAAGATTTATTATAATAGCTCAAAGGGTGGAGGAGAGCATTACCAGTTATCTCCTTTTGAACGTTAATAACTTTAGCGATTTTCTCCAAAATTTGTACAAGATTTATAAGTCGGTTCTTTGACATGCTTGTTATTTCAGTAACTGTGGTATCGGCTCCTTCTGGACTTCCATTTCCTATGATTTATAGCTTGATGTCATGTCTAACTCCTGCGGACAAACAAGGTAAAAGTTCTTTTCCTTTGCATTGGTACGTTTTAAAATAAAAGTTTCATTAACGAACTAAATACAGTTCTAAGATGGAACTGGCACAAAAGACGCCACTAGGAAAGCATACTTTCAAATTCAGTTTATTTGTGTTTGTAAGATTCAAATTCAGTTTATTTGTGTTTGTAAGATTCAAATTCAGTTTATTTGTGTTTGTAAGATTCAAATTCAGTTTATTTGTGTTTGTAAGATTCAAATTCAGTTTATTTGTGTTTGTTATATTCAAATTCAGATTAACAACAAAACAATTTGACAAATTTTCAGTATAACAATTAAATGTTAAGATCATTATAGAATGAATGTACTCATTGTTCAAAATAATGGCATAGTAATAATCTATTTTCAGATATGCTTACATAAGACCCAAATTTTCAACCACTTCATAACTCAAGCCTGAATTCTATGTTATTTGCAAACACACGCTGAGCTTCTCATTTATGATAGAATCTAAGAAATTGCAGAAGTCCTGGGTATTTTGAGTATCAGTATATGAAGGCAAAGCATCAACTTTGTGTTATGAGTAGCAGCTTTGTATGTAGAGAGCATCAGCTTTGTCTGACAGAGTATCAGTTTTGTCTGGTAGAGTATCAGTTTGTCTGGTAGAGTATCAGCTTTGACAGGTAGAGCAAAGCTTTTCTAGTAAAGCATCAGCTTTGGGTAGTACAGCATCAGCTCAGTGTGATATAGCATCAGTTTTGTGTCTAAGAGCATCAGCATTGTGTGGTAGAGCATCAGCTTTGTTTTGTAAAGTAATGGTTTTGTTTGATAGAGCATCAGCCTTGTATAGTAGAACATCGGTTTTGTGTGATAAAGCATCAGTTTTGTCAAGTTAAGCATACGTTTAGTGTGATAGAGCATAAGCTTTGTCTGGATTGGCATCAGTTTCGTTTGATAGAACGTCAAGTTTGAAGATATTATATCAGCATTGTCTCGTAGAGTATCAGAATCGTGTGGCAGAGTATCAGCTTTCTGTTGTAGTCCATTAGTTGTATGTGGTAGAGCATCAACTTTAAGTGGTAACAGGTAGAGTATAAGAATTGTCTGTTAATGTATCAGATTCCTGATGAAGAATATCGGCTTTCTGTTTTTTCTGTAGTTAATTAGTTATGTGTGATAGAGTATCAACTTCATTTTATAGAGATTCAGCTTTGAGTGTAAGAGCATCAGCTTTGTCTGGTAGAGTATCAGTTTTATGTGGTAAAAGATCAGCATTGTCTTTTAGAGCACCAGCATTGTATATTAGAGCATCAGCTTTGTGTGATAAGCATTCGTTCTGTTTGATAGAGCATTTGCTTTGTGTGTTAAAGCATCGGGTGTGTGTTGTAGTTCACCAGATTTGTGTGACAAAGCATCAGCTTGTCTGGTAGAGATCAGATTTTCTGGTTGAACATCAAGTTTTCCCGATAGAGCATCAACATTATCTGAAAGAGAATTTTACTAGTAAAGTATCAGCCTTCTGTGGTAGTTCATCAGTTTTGTGTTAAGGAGCATCTATTATGTTTGAAGGAGCATCTGCTTTGTCTGGTATAGTATCACCTTTGTGTGAAAGATCATCAGTTGTGTGCGGAAGAGCATCAGCCTTGTATGGTAGAGTATCAGCTTTGTGTGAAAGATCATCGGTTGTGTGGAAGAGCATTAACCTTGTAACGTAGAGAATCACCGTTGTGTTAAAGATCATCAGTTGTGTGTGGAAGAGCATCAGCTTTGTCTGGTAGAGTATCAGCTTTGTGTAAAAGATCATCAGTTGTGTGTGGAAGAGCATCAGCTTTGTCTGGTAGATTATCATCTTTGTGTGAAAGATCATCAGTTGTGTGTGGAAGAGCATCAGCTTTGTCTGGTAGATTATCAGCTTTGTGTAAAAGATCATCATTTGTATGTGGAAGGAGCATCAGCTTTGTCTGGAAGAGTATCAGCTTTGGGTAAAAGATCATCAGTTGTGTGTGGAAGAGCATCAGTTTTGTCTGGTACAGTATCAGCTTTGTGTGAAAGATTATCAGTTATGTGTGGAAGAGCATTAGCCTTGTATAGTATCAGCTTTTTATCAAAGAGCAGCAGCTTTGTGTAATCGAGCATCAAATTTGTGTAGACGAGCATCGGCTTTGTTTAATAGAGCACCCGTTTCGTGATAAAGCATTAGTTTTGTGTGATTAAGCATTAACTTTGTGTGTTAGAGGATCATTTATATTCTGATGGCTTTAAAGGAAATGAAGTGGTTCAAAATTTAGAGTATACCTCTTTGGATTAGAAATATGTAACTTAGTTCTGGCCAACATGTTTGTAATAAATGGCGTTTAGCTAATATTGTCTGTTTTGCGTATGCAATAATGAATGAAATAAGCTTCAGTTTTGACCAGGTTTAAAGTTTCAGTGGTCTATCTGTTGATATGTTTAGTGTGAATATAACTCTGTGATATTCTAGTTTATATTCTATCTTAGGTTCAATGTTTGCTGGTATTGGTTTTGTGGAAACTTTTTGCAGTCTGGTAGGCTCTGTCATCAATAATGCAGTATATAAAGCCACGGTAGCAGTCATGGCTGGTTTTGTTTTTCTGTTTATGACGGGATTCATTGTTATTGGAGCAATCTCTATACTGTAAGCATAGCATGAGTTAACTTTTTCCATCATAGCCTTTTGGTTGAATTTATGTTTGGGTATATGGCCAGGCTAACTGTGTTGCAACAATTCTACATGTTAAACATTCAAATTTCCAATGGATTTCGAAGCTGCACCGATCGGCACCAACCACCTTGCAATGCAAAGTAAGAGGGCGTTAGACTATTCGGCCATCGCAAAAAAAAATAAAATATCATGCAAATAGCGCTTTTGTGAATTATAAAATTTAAGTTCCCAGTGGGATTCAAACCCGCGTCGAACGGCACCAACCGCTTAGCAATGCAAAATAAGAATGCCTTAGACCTTTCGGCCATCGCAACAACCCCAAATAAGGTTGGCCTAGTTCCAAATGATTTCACAGAAATATTCCTGTTGTTGCCTTTTGTGAAATTCCTTGAAGCCATATTTGTTTAAAAAATGACAAAAGTTGGGCAAGTTTTCACTATATGACTTGATGCAAAACTTTGAAATCTTCTCCTTAGAGACCCTTAGCTACATTTCAAAGTTACTTCACAGAAATTTTCTTTTGATAGACCCATACCACATTTGTTTGAGTAAGGTCGGTTAAAAGAAATCTTGAACGCACGGACAAACTTGAAAACAGATTTTAAACTTAACATACTTTTCTATGTTCTATTGTTAGAAGTTACAGCAAGGAAAATTAAACAATTACTACAACGGTTTAGACTCATTTATTTTACATCGATTGCGATACAAGTTCTTACAACTTAGATTCATCACGCTCGATGACTACAACGGTTTTCAGTAAAGCGATATAGGGCATCATCGTCCTCTTTTTTTTTCTTTCTTTTTTTTTTTTTTGATATACGGTTATTTTCTTCTATCATTTCAGACTACTTGCTTACTTGTTTTCAGATTGCTTGCTCATTTAATTTCAGGCTGTTTATGATAATACATAGGAAGTTTAAGGACCCCATTTCCAATGTGACCCTCAGTTTGGATACTGAAGCCAGCACTGTATAGGACTGAAGAAACAAGCCTGAGATAGCAATAATGTTGCCGATTGAGGTGTAAAAGAGGACAATAGATAAGCTGGGTTCCCTATTTTTCTATTATTTTTCATATATTAAATTTCTTCCTACTTTTCTCCACCATTTATACATGTTGTCCTACTTTTCTCATTTTTTGGTAGTATTTTGTCTTTTTAATTCTATTTTTGTACAACTTTTTATACGCCCGAAGGGACGTATTATGTTATGCCCCTGGTCATCCTTCCGTCTGTCCATCCGTCTGTTCGTAGGCAATTTCGTGTCAGCTCTGTATCTCTTGAACCGATTTCACCAAATGAAATCTACTTGACAGAAATGTAAACCAAAACGAGACGACCTGCAGAGCACAGGTCACAGCTTTTTCAGATCAAGGTCAAGGTCACACTTAGTCGTTATGATTTTATGTGTCAAATTTCGTGTCCGCTCTGTATCTCTTGAGCCGATCAAATTGAAACTACTTGGTAGAAATGTTTACCATAACGAGAGGATGCGCAAAGCATAGGTTCAGGTTTCTAATATTAAGGGCAAAGTCACGCGTTGCCATTCATAATTCATGTTTGATATTTCTTGTCTTGATCCGATTGAAAGTATTTGAAACTACTTTGCAGCAATGGTAACCATTATGATAGAGTGTGCAGAGTGCAGGTTCCAACATGCTGGGATAAAGGTCAAGGATTTAGACATTATGATTTGTTGAGTGATATTTCATATTCGTTTTGTATCTCTTGAACTGTCTGAGGGAAATTGATAATAAATGGCAAAATGTTAACAGGTCTTAAAACATCTTGTAATGTTTTGATATTTCCTACTGAGGTATACGGTCCATAATGCTGCACCTCCACGCTGAAGAGTACTCAATTTCATTGCATTCTGCAGGATTAAGATATTTTCACTGAAGGACATTGGTTAAAGCCATATCTTGAAAAGCGTCTTATATGTCTATATTTTTAAGGATTTTTGTAAAGTTAATTTCACTGAGGCCTTAAAAAAGTTTATTAGGGATCGGTATCCTTAATGATTGTTTAAATCAAATGTGAAAAAGGTCTTCTGCTGTCAGTAACTTTCTTTGGGCGTATATTGCCCCAATTCAGCGGAGCTCTTGTCTCCATTTTTTGTACATTTTGTCCTTCTTTTCTCCTACTGAAACATTGTATTATAAACAGATGTGCTACATGTAGGAAACAGCTTTGCCGCAACCAGTTCATTCAATAAGTAGAACTGTTTGCCCAAAGTAAAAACTTATCTTTTGAATTCAACCATTCAAATGTTTTGTTGCTGTTGTTTTTGATTGTTTTGGTTTTTTGTTGTTGTTGTTTCTTTTGTTGTTGTTGTTGTTGTTAATAAATACTTGATTTGGGAGGAGGGGAGGTAAACTCTACTTATTAGCCTCGTGATGGGTGGCTTGGGGTTGAGGCCATCCCCGTGGCACCTTACAATGATAAGGGCATTTTATGATTATCAAAGGATTATATTACACTAACATTTGTTTCACAGTATACAAAGGCATGCACGAAAATAACAATGGCATAGTGTAGTACACGGGGCACTGAAATATTTTTATATGTTGACATAAAGTGACAAAAAGGTGTACAAACTAAACAAAAGTGTAAAAAAAATAAACAATAACAACATGACGTAGATGTTTAAAGAGGCTGTACTCCAGATTTGACATAAAAAAAAATCCATAAATTATATATATATGACATTATAACAACATAATATTTTACTTCAAAACTGATTATAAACGTCAAAATAGAACAAAAAAAAATATTTTCGCTCCAGCCTGATTTGAACTCTGGACCCTTCATGTTAACAAAATATTTCCAATGCTTTTACTGTCACCACCATCGCCGCATGTGATATTACAGATATTTACTTTAAATCTTATACGATATAGTTATACCGTCGCGTTACGGTATACCACTTTGAAAGGGAAAAAAATCAACTTATAATGTAATTATTTGACTTATTTTTTGTCAGTAAGTTATTTTTTAAGCATTAGTCATAAATATTACAAGAAATTTATAATACAAGAAAACTTTCTTTTTTGTCATCTGGAGCACAGCCCCTTTAAACATTATCCTTTTCTGAAGTATAATTAAACTTTGTACTGCTGTTGTAACATATCGATTAGATTGATACATAATGCAAATTTTAATGCAGATTACTTAAATATAATGCTAAGTAATGAAATAATGCTTGCCTATAATTATTTAATCTTATTCAAAAACAGTAAGTATTGATAAAAGATTTTGACAACTGACCAGTATTTCAGTTGTTCATCTGATGCCTTAGTAGACATGGTAGAGCTGTATATATATCTGAAGCGACTTTTAATCTAAAAATCTTTTATACTTGGACTTGTTTTATTATTTTGATACTGTCTTGTCTTCTAAGGTTAATATGTCTAGATCATAATTACTGTTTCCTGAGCTGAACTGTTAATTCTGTTATTGGACAATTATATCTTATTTCAACTTATGTACAAGGTATATATTGAAGTGTTCTACTCAGAGTTTGACATTCCCAAAATGAATGGCCGAATGTTTCTTCTTGTGTCCGGAAAAAAGGTACACAAATTATCACTTTTTATCCTTGATTATCGATTTATTTAAAAGAAATTTTCTATTTTCATTGTTGACATTTTTATTCATTTTTTTTTAATTTATAGAAAAATAATCTATAATTATAATTACCCTTTTTCTATCAATAGTTCATATTCAACAATTAGTTGTTTTGTAACCCTAAAATATATTATCTTAATGAGATTATATTTATATTAAAGACACTAGCGGCTCCAGAGGGGTGCACCCGGCGCCCTCCCCCCCCCCCCCAAAAAAAAAAAAAAAAAAATTCCCGGACCATAGGTGTTATTGTAGGTCTATTTTAAATATGTCTTTAAATAATGTATACTTCTTTGTTCAACATTGCATTGGATAATCAGAGGCCCATGTGATATTGCCAAATCATAGCATAACCACAACCGTTGAAATGAGGTAGAAAACAGACAATTTGGACCGAACATTTTGCCCCTCCCCTCCACCTGAAATCCTGGATCCGCCCCTGAAAGATATTCTAATTCTGTTCCTGGAAAATCTCCCAAAAGCAAGACAGAAGTAGCTGCAGGCAAATGGTTTTATTTTTTTAATTTGCTGAACCAACCCTGCCTCTCCACATCTTTAAATGAATCGAAACAGTCACAGACTTCACAACTTACCAGAAACTGTCATATTTGTCATTTCCATTTTTTTTCTCTCAAAAATCAATAAAATATACAATATTCTGTTTGCAGTTTAGCAAAATTTTACATGTAATAAGTATGTCTTTATCATCGGCTTCCTTCAGTAGTATTTAAACTGGTTTAAACATTCTACTTAATTTGTGTTAGGCAAGTAACAATTTAGAGAAATAGTATTTTAGTTTAATAATGCATGGAACGTATTTTTGTCAAGAAAATATTGGGTAGTATATTGCAAGATACACAAAGCATTCCATTTTAGAGACTTCTAACGTTCATTTACATGCTCAGAATTTAGCATCGACACGTGTTGCCATCACATCTGAAACGAATCTCACTGGAAGCTCGATTATTTATAATTCACACCAGCGCTATTTGTGCCGTGTGGCGGTCGTAAAAAGTCTCCCCGTTCATATAGTCAGTGTTGGCATACATTTAACGCCTGTTACCGGTGTACTGTGAGGTAGACACTTATAGCCCCGGTTAATTGCGCAACCTTTTTTGAGGGTTGCTTCGATAGCCGAGTGGTCGGTTTGAATCCCATTGGGAACTAGATACATACATGTAAGTGATCAGTGACACTAATTAGCAGTTTTCCATTTGTTGTCTGCCGCTGTTTGTGCCAATATTTATGGACACGAATTTCGCGTGGATTTTGTGGAAAAAAATGAGGACTTCATGCTGTCTCTCGTTCAAATGCTTAATACAAGATTGTACCTACCTAGCACTTATTTTATCTTATTTAATATCCAGGAGTATCAGAACTTACACACTGTCACACTGCCAACAGAATTTTAAAAATGCTTGTTGCTAAAGCAAACTAGTTGTTACTCAACATCGTCCCAACTTTCTTTCACCTTCGCCTGGAAGTAATTTCCTAGAAAAGCCCTGGATTTTATTTGAGCATTATGATGTTGAATGTTTTGTATTTGTAAACCAAATTTAATAAAACCATTCTCAAAACACTTGTTGTTTTCTGTATGTACAGTAAAACTGCTTAGTCAACAAGGCAGCCATGATTGCCCTTAAACACTGAATAAAATTAACAAATCCGAGTATGAAGTACTCTAGTGTAGTCTCATGTACCATAGAAGAAGAATGTTAGAAAACTTGTGAGAGTGAGCCAATCGTAACAACTCGGCCTTTTCGACAACTTCGTAAAAATAAAGTCGCCCGAGGTGTTCCGAATGAGAGCGAGCTAGTTATAAACCAAAGGCAAGAGAATTGAGGGTCACTAGATGGCGCTATGTTCCGTTTACATCTCGTAGCTAGTTATACTTCAGTTCACCCGAGTAAACATCGTGAGCTTTTGTCAGTGATTCCCTGGTGTCCGGCGTCCGTCCGATGTTCGTCGTCTGTCATACACCTTATAAAATGTGGTTCCTTGGGAAGAGAGTAATGACATTTCTCGGAATATTTTTATAGGTGTGTACATACAACGTTGTATGAGAACTGTCAAAGTTTTAGGCTATTTGGTTTTCGACAAGAAGAGCTTAAGATATTTTTCCTTTATATTTCTTTAAAATACGTCACCTCTAGAGCGTGGCCAATTCTGATTTATAATTTGAACACCAGACAAAGGGTACAAACCAAAATTACAATGTAGTACTTTTGGTCTTGTGAATTCGGAATAGAAGAATTTTAGATATGCGGTAGTGGCCACCGGTGCTAGAGTTCGGTATCGTTTCATGAAGAAAACATCCTGCAAAGTTTTATCAACTTCCCTGTAGAAGTTTAAAAGAAGGTATTTAGTTTAAACGTATTCATTTTACATCGATTTGGAAAGAATTCCTTGCAACTTACATTGATCCGTCTCTCTGACATCTTCCTGGATTCAAACCGAAAGTATGGAACGCAGAAAATCACTGGAGACTCTCAGCCCTCGTGTGATTCGAACAAGAAGATATTCAGATTAATATAACCTTTCAACCATTGCTCTATCAAGATATCACTTGAAGCTAATTGTTTAAGAAAGACGGCGGACAAATGCCTATCATTTAAGCTCGAGCTCTAAGGATGCAAAACGGAAATAACAACTGATAACTACCAGTCATTATTACAGGGTATTACAGTTTGCTTTGAATTTTATAATTCAGACGTATGTTGTTGTTGTTGTTAAAATACAGGTTATGTTAATGTCTGCTGTTAACATGTATTACTGAAGTTATGCGCTTGCCAGTTACAAAAGAAATTATTAAGTAGGTTTCCTGCCGTACTGACTATATTTGGGGTCAACCCCTTTATTTATAATACAGTATCGGATAAGAACTGTTGTAGAGCATGTGGCGTAAGAAACAAACAGCAATAATTGATTGCTTAACCCTGCGCTGATTATCTGCGCATTAAGGAAACCTTCCTTCTCTTTCTCTGTACTAGCAAAGAAACCAAACCGTCTGCCGTTTATTTTTTCTAGTAGAAATTCTTTCCTGTATGAGCATCTACCACTGTCTACACGCGAATGAGGTTGTTCATCTCGGTAAGAAAGAAGAATATTCACACAAATAAAGACAAGGACAAAAGACTTTTCTTAATACCTCAAACAGTGGAAAAAACAAGAGTCCGTAATTCTATGAAGATAGTCGCAACAACAAAAAAATACTTTCATTATCACTACTACACACCTAAATTTTCATCTGATAAAGTTTGTTACAAATCCTCAAAAAGATGAACGCGAAGATCGACAGACAGAATTTGGTTGTGCGATATTTAGTGAAAAATACAACTCAAAAGTTTATTAAAATTTAATTTATATAGAAACCAATTTTCTCTAAATAAAGTAGCGCTGAGTGTGTTGTAACAATTGTATGTATGACTTGATTAAATAAATCCACCTAAAAATACCACAAGTATACCACTACGACCTTAAAAAAATGCCACTAGTTTAATCGTCATCGTCTTGCAAAACGACCTGCACCCAGTTGATCTCAGCCCCCAGATCAAGAAGCCTGGTACATTAATGTAGCAGAGATATAATACGACACTTCTACTCCCTTGCCAATCAGCTAGTTTTTATGGCGACGTGGTAGAGTGTCCGCTTAGTAACTGAAGGTACCTGAGTTCAAACCCAGCTCGAGGCAGGTGGATTTTTCCGGGTTACATTAACATGGGCGGCTATAGGAACTAAATGTAAGCTTTGGTTGTAAAACAGACGATTTTATGAAAAAATAACGCATTGCAAGCTGTAAGTTCGAATGTTTGTTTAAAATATGGAATGAATAATATTGATGTCAGATCTACACACAGACCTAGCTAATGTAAACGTGCAAATAAATAGCTATTAAATGAAGATAGCTGATAAGAAAAAGAAATCTCGGTGCCGTGTAAAATCTGGAAGCCTGGATGATCCGTGAATGTCCTTGTACATAATCAGCAAATAGGAAATGCATATTGTTAGACATGACTTGTCTCACGGTCATTCCGTAACATCCTAGTACTTTTAGCGCTTTGATAAAACGCTCAGTCATCGATAACGACCGTTAGTGAAACCATTCCGAATGATATCAACAAAATCGATGAAGTGAAATCGGTAGGTCATTTTTTTTACGTTTCTTTCAAAATATTACCATGCACGACTGTGATTATCAGTGCGATGCGTAGATCAGCTACTTTGAAGTAGGATCTCTTTTTACATATTGATGTTTAAGCCGACATTTCAGTGGATAATTCGTAAGATCTTGCCGAAATGTAAAACGGTGTGATGATACCTGACTTCCTGCATCAATATATCCTATCGTGCAACCATTACTTAATTTTTCATTCAAGTGAATTTTTTCTTTAACTGTTAAAACAAAATGTGAAGTTGGCAATGTACAATATAGACGAATTATTCTTTATATTTAATTGTTAAATTGTACACTGGAATACAGTCATTTATCGTGCATACTCATTGGTTTTTCTGTACAGTGACAAATTTTTACAACTAATGAATAAAACCTACATAGATCGAAGAAGAAATCTCTTGTCTTTTCAAGCATATAAAAAATCCTTTTTACATTTGGATTTTCTCTTTTCATGTAAATTAATTCTTGTAAGTGCTGAAACTTTTATTACACATTCACATATGTGCTGGTTGGTGTAAACAGCAAAATGAAGATTACATGGCGAAATGGGCAAAAATGTGTACAAGTCAATTATAGTGTTTGTATTGACAAATCAATGGTGTCTGGACATTTCACCTCCTGGATGTTTCGGCCATGGTCTTTTCACCTCCTAGACTTTTCGGCCCCTGTCTTTTTGGCTACTTGTTTTGTTATAGTATGGTATACTTGTTTGACATGACCTATGTTGTTACAGCTTAATTGGTCAAGTGATTGAATTATCTTAAGTGCTAACTGAGATCACTCAAGATACTCCAATCAGTTGACCAGTCAAGCTGTATTATCCTGTGCCAAGTCATTCTGAATTTAATTCCATTTATACTTTAAATGATTGCCTTTGAAAGAATATTTTTTGAAAACATTTTTTTGAGTGTCATAATTTTATATATTAAAATATGACAAAAAATCTTGTTTATATCATAAATGTAATGTGTTTGCAAGTTATATACAATTTTATAACTCATAATTGTATTTATTTTACATCTTCATCGAATTTACAAAAGATGCCCAAAAGACCAGGGTTTTTAGGCCAAAACGTCCAGGAGGTGAAAAGTCCTGAAACCGAATCAATAACTATGCATCATTGAATGCCCCCCCCCCCCCACCCATTGTCGTTTTAAGTAAACTAATCAGATAATCGCCTCATCTCCCAAACATCAGTAACTTGTTAGTCTTCTAATGTACAGAGATTTATGTAGTTTTTGTTTTTTTTGGTTAAGACAAAATCTGTTTTTAATTTGTAAACAGTGGTTGAGCCAGGATTATTGTTGAATTTTCAGTGTACTTTATAAAGCCAGTTAGACGTAGAGAATTTCAACTACCTTTTTAAACCACCAGAGAATCAATGATTTCAGTACTTGCCTGATAGTTCTTTAAAAACTTCTATTTTGTGAAATATTTCTCTTCATTTATTTATGTTTCATTAGGTCTTATTTATTAGTTGTGAAACTAATGTTGGAAAAAAGGCCAGTAACAGTACTTCATTGTCTCAAAATTTCATAAGATTGTATCTAGTCTTTGACAATATCCTGCCAAAAAGCCATGGTATTATACGCATATGATCCTTTGCATGTCGCTGTCCATATTGTTTTCTTTTAATTTTTATTTTTTCTATTCTTTATCTATGATGGTTAATGTCTTACTGTTTCAGGTTGATAAAACAGTGCTCATGTTGAAATCATCCCAACATTGATGGTATTCATCTCTGTGCAGACAAAGTTGTCGATAAGAAATACAAGGTAAAACCATGAGCAGGATTAGTTAAAGATAAATATGTATATATATGAATGGTAATGCATAACAACTTAAAAAAACAGGTATTTTTTAAAAATGATCTGATTGTGGCAAGTGTATTTTTCACAGAATGTCAGACAAAATACCCTTCAGACAAAATCCCCTTCATGTATTTTTGTATATCTGGACATAATCCCCTCCATGGGTGGACATAATCCCCTTCATGTGTGAAATTTTGAAGTGGACAAAATCCCCTCAATAAAGTTGCTACGTAGGACAAAATCCCACTCGGATAAATTTTCTGTTTATAAAGTGGGTATGAGAGCAACATACTGCATTATTCTGTGTGGTGATTGCTAGTACTTTATTCGGGAATATTGGTTTCAACATCAGTTCTATACTGCTAAGGCCTGTGCTAGATGGACAGTGTTGCACGATTCATTTCTTCCTCACCATCTTTCAGAATTTATAGACGAGTTGAAATAGTGTTTTTCTTTTTCCGGAGTTTTGAGGTCCCTTGGAAAGGGTTTTTGGCCCTGGCTTGTAAATTTCTTAATGTATCAATAAGCAGAAAATATTTCAATTATTTACATTTATTTTTCAAACTAATTATGGCATTATAAAGGTTAACTTGATACATACATGTAATTATAAATCAAAAAACAAAAGTTCATTATTCATCAATTTTTATGGAGCATAATAATACATTAGAAACCTATGAAACAAGGGGATTTTGTCCATGTAGGTAAGGGGATTTTGTCCAGCCTTGCAAAAACATGAAGGGGATTTTGTCCACCCATGGAGGTGATTTTGTCCGGGTATGCGAAGGGGATTTTGTCCGAAGGGGATTATGTCAGTACACCTTTTTCACACAAGTATCCTTTCTTAATGGGTTGTATTTTGCAGTGAGTCTTCACACAAAATTTCTTGATGGGATTGTATTGTGCAGTGAGGCTGCTAACTTGCATAATAGAACAAATTCAAATCTCTGTAATATTAATTAACAAATACAAAGTGGCAGTGATTAAATTTATTCTGGTATTTATCCTATGAACTGCACAAAATTTAATGCTTCTGTTATGGTTCAGTTGTATGAATCGCATTCCAATCTCTGATGACTGTGTCATGAAATCGATTCTTTGGTTTTTTATTAGCGAAGTTTGAATCCTGCTCTGGTTAGACTGTTCCAAGATACACTGCATCTTTCTGTTACAAACTTTCATGTTTATAAGACTAGTAATACATATACAGTATCTGTAGATTTTTGGGTACGCTTCAAATATTTGGCAGAATATTTGTCTTGATCCTTTTCTTGCTTTATACTTTTTCCGCTTATAAGACCAGTCATAATATGATCTGAATAAGAATATGATCAGAATAAGAATATGATCTAAATAATAATATGATCTGAATAAGAATATGATCTGAATAAGAAATCCTTTTTTCTCTCAATTTTATTCGACTTTGGTTCTGAAGAAGTGCTTTCAATTTTTTTTCTGATTTTGAAATACTATGAAAGTTACCGTACTATGATTATATCACTAATAAATAGTCTTGAAAATATGAAGTGGAAATACATAAAACTTGATCATAATATTGTTTCCATTTCTAAGAGTCTTGTCATGTTACTAATTGTTAACATAGTATAAGTTTACATATCGGCTGTTTAGCAGTAGACTTGTGCGGGAAAATTTTCCGGAAAACTTGACAAATAGATTGGTTACTCCTAATTTGAAACAAGAAACAAATTTTGACCTAGACTAAGCGATGAAAGGTGCCTGAGCCCTCAAATCTCCAAATAGATCTGTTAGACTGAATGAGAGACATTGCTGATAACAAATTATCTCCCTTACTCAGATAACATCAGAGGTAATCCAAATTGCACTTTGGTCCTTTCAGTTGGAATCCTCTGACTTTATCCTTGTTTCTCTTTGAGATAGTCTTGACTTTCAGTTGTGAAAATTGTCACTTACATATTAAATAAAAAGTTAGGAATATAAAAAAACAAACTTTATGTGCTAATAAAACATATTTTTAAACTAAATGTTTAATCTGACTACTATTGTTGCAAATAATAAGGTGTAATTATCACCATACCATAAAGGAAAACAGCGATGAAAGCAGAGGAATCCAAATGGAAGGACCAAGTTAATATTAGAGAGTATTCAGGGTAGATAATCCACTGATGTCCCCCATTGGAACCCAGTTTTGAGATATGATAAAGAGAAGCTTTTAAGACCCAAGGGGCATGTTATTTCATTGTAATAGTATTAACTATTATACAAATGTACCTTACTGTTTTTTCACAGCATACTTGTACACAATTATTGTGTTGTATCCAGGATTAAAAAAGGGCATGGTGCTGTGAAAAAGGGGCAGGGTGCTGCCAAAAAGGGGCAGGGGGCAAATATGCGTCTTTTGCTAGCAAAAGGGCATTTTTCACCATACACCGTGCATTATATTATGCCAAGCATCGTCTCTTTATTATTATTGTTATCATTAAAACTATATAGTGTTGTAAAGTGTGAATCAAATACAGGTATTTGTTTTATTTGATTTACTTTTTAATCATTGTATAACTACTAGTATATGTTACTGAAAACAGACAAATACTGCAAGAAACTTCTAACAGCTTTTATTTTTCTAATCTCTCCATTTCATACAATCATGTAGATCATTGCTAGCATTTGAACAGTATACACATTCAAGTAACACAGCATACTATAACATAATGCACAGTAACCTTTTAAGACTGTTTTTATCTACTTGTAATCAGTTTGATGTTTTAATGTGCTAATTCTGACAATAAAACAGCAAGAGTACAATCTTGTATAAATTGAAATCGTAACCGAAATTAATTTATCCGAAATATCATACACTTATCACTTTCGGTTTTGTATCAACGGTTTTATTTGACAAAATTATCAGTTACAGTTCGATATGTAAATGACCATTTAACAGTCCGCTCGTTAAAACTAAATATATAGGTGAAATGTTTATTTCTTATTAACATTTATAACGAACGAACTTTCCTGTGTTTTGGCGCAAAAACGCACGTGCGTCCTAAAAACGTGCATTTTGACACAACCGATACCAATCTGGTACGCTTAATTGTGAAAATTGACACATGTATAGTTTTTTGTAAACAAACACGTTTCATAATTAATTTCTGAAGGCTAGAAACAGACTTGTTTTAAGATCGGCGAAACAGTGATTCGTTTTCGCTGCTTTTGTCCGTGCCTTTTCTAACTGAGCCAACTTTCGTTTTACGGAAGGTATTGTATATGCAGACAGAGATGTTAGTGCTTCTAATTTTTTGGTAAGAATGACTTTTAATGACTAATTGGATAGGTGGACAATTAAAATCAAAAAAGACAAATGGTTTTATTAAGTTCTAGTTTATTTTTCACAAGTTTTATTGTGTTTACCGATAGTGACGACAAACACTTGTTATATTCCCAATCAACGAAACCAACATCATTTGTCATCTGTATTGTTTGACTAATCAATTCATCACCTTAAATAACAAGTTTTTGTTGTAATGGCAATCCAGACATTAATCCGCTAATTGATTGGTAATGATACAGGACCCAGTGCACGCTTGATTATTGATTTTTCGGCAGTCGCTGTAGGGTATGTATACATGCGTCGCTGCGTGTCTTGCTAATTAGAATACACAAGTAAGTTAGGAAAACATAGACACTGAATAAACAAAGGCAGAATTTGTGGTGATAAACATTTATGATTAAGGACAGAAGGGCGCTAGTGGGAAAAGGGCAGAGTGTTAGAGATTTAGGGCAGAAGGGCGCTCTTCAAAAAGGGCGGGGCGCAGCGCCCCGCTATCACGCTATAGATACAACACTACTTTTGAATAAATGTTGTTTGAAATAGCTGAACTTTTTTTTTTTAAGTTTTTTTTTTTTATTCAGCCATTACTGTAAACTTCATTTACACCCACTTCTTTATTTTCATTAAAAAAAAATGTTTATATTTCTTTACAGTAGTATAAGAGTGTATTCCAAGCACCTTTCCACCTTTACACTGGTGTGATTTAGAAACAAAGTAGTTATCGATTTCTTAAAGAAATGTTTCCATCAGAAAAAGAGGTAATACTGTGACATGTTCAGCAGTTTGAGTTGTATGCTTTTTGTGCTTGTTTGATTAACCCTGACCATGCAAAATATATAAAATGGACTTTTCCATCTATTCAATTTGGACAGATCCATTAATTCTTTATGGGGGTGCATATGGAAAACTTACTGACTGAATGGCAAACAGTGCAGACCATGATCAGACTGCATGGATGTGTAAGCTGATCTTGGTCTGCACTGGTCGCAAAGGCAATGTCGGTTGCCTTCAGCAGGGTAAGGGTTAAGACGAAATTGTTGTTGTTTGGCTGTTTAGATTTAAATGGATTGCATTTATTATTATTTTATATTTTATCCTTGATCTTTCCATCTTTAAATGAGTTCACCCCCCCCCCCCCCCCCCTAAAAAAAAAACAAAAACTTATTGCCCCTTCGTTTGACAAGTATAAAAATTTTGATGCTGTATTTTTATGTGTTTTATGCTTTATATGTCTTTGATACTATTCAGTGAATATAGACCCAAGTAAATCCTAATATGTTGGAAATACATTTTCAGCCCCCAAAACTTATTGCCCCTTTGTTTGACAAGTATTTTGATGCTGTGTTTTTATGTGTTTTATGCTTTATATGTCTTTGATACTATTCAGTGAAAATAGACCCAAGTAAATCCTTATATGTTGGAAATACATTTTCAGCCCCCAAAACTTATTGCCCCTTCGTTTGACAAGTATAAAAATTTTGATGCTGTATTTTTATGTGTTTTATGCTTTATATGTCTCTGATACTATTCAGTGAATATAGACCCAAGTAAATCCTTATATGTTGGAAATACATTTTCAGCCCCCAAAACTTATTGCCCCTTTGTTTGACAAGTATTTTGATGCTGTGTTTTTATTAGTGCCTTTGAGAAAAAAGAAATGCAGATTCCTATTTCAGCTACAGGGTCCATATCACACTTAACTATACTCTTAAGTTTAAGGGGGGCAATTACATGTAATGCTCAAAACGAACTCCTTTCAGTTTCAGATTAAACAAGCAAAATAAATCCATTTACACATTTTAATTGATACTGATTTCATTACGAACAACTTTATTGTTTTTTATAAGTGGTTTTCAGCAAAGTGTTTACTTAGTACAAAAAGCTGCTGAATCAGCATGTTACAACTTTAAATCATTGTTATTATGTTGAAATCTGACCTCACAAGGAAGTAAGTATATTGTTGAGTTGTGTATTTGCATCTCAAGCTCACCTGAGCCTGAGCTGTGAGGTCAATTTTCTTCTGGCATCCACAATTCATTTTTAAACAACATCTTCTCTGAAACTACTAGGCCAAAGTCGATGAAACTACTAGGCCAAAGTCGATGAAACTACTAGGCCCAAGTCGGTGAAACTTGTAGTCTAGATATTTGGCATATATAAAGTCTTGTTAAGTAGACCACTACCAAGATTATTTAAATCATATCCATAGTGTGATTATTTATCCTGAGTGGGGTTTTTTACGCTGATACATTAAGGAAACAACTAAAAATTTACTTCCCTGAACCTGTAGGACCTGATGTTTAGATTTGTAGTGTGTGGCTTTTTGTTATGATGCTCTACAGAATGCGTCAAATCTTTGATTTCATTACGAACAAAATTGGCCCTACCCTAGTGTCACTAATTTAACCTATATAGTTATTTTAAAAATATACATATAATCTGATACCATAAGGCCCAGAGCAATATTTGTTCTGTATCATTGTCAAGTGTTTTTATACCCTTTTTACTTTTTCAAATTATAGCCCCAGGGTCTGAAATGCCCAATATTTTTATAAAGACTTACATTAAAAAACTAAATATCTGCTTATTTATTTTGGGAGGAACCTTCATGTTCACTTGTATTTAACTTTGTTCTTGACCTTCCTTTGATAGACCTTGACCTGCTGACCTTCTTCCTTGTTTTTGAAGCTACATCAGCATTGAAACTTCAGTTATATATAAATAATTTTGCAGACAGATTTCAAGTTTGACCTTGTTTAACCTTGACTTGCTGACCTACTTTCTGTTTTGTTTTTTTAAGCTATGTCTGGTTGGACTGTATATTCTGTTTCAGCTTCCTTTTTAAATTAGATGAACTTTATGTTTAACTTAGCTTTCTTCCGTATTTGCTAAGCTACAGTATTAAAATTTAAAGAACATGCATAATTTTGCTGGCACTTTTGAACTACTATTTTGTGTGACCATGAACTTTCCTTTCTCAGTGGCTTTCAGGTTTTTGGTGCTACATCCATGTGCCACATGTATAGTTTTGCATGCAAATTGATTGTGGCTGACCTTGAACTTCTGAATTACTTTCTTGTTGAAGGTACAGAAAAGAATTTTTTCTGTCAAAGGGGCCACCAGTTAAAATCTAAGTGATATTCTCACTATTTAAAATCTGGTCAGATGAAATGTGGTAAGGGTCCATGTAAAAAACATGCCGTTAAGTGAACATAATTTTGGATGTCTCCGTATGCTGTACTTTATTTGAATGTCTTTCACTGGTCAGGTGAATTGTTGTAAGGGTCCATGTAAAAAACTTGCCTTTAGGTGAACATAATTTTGGATGTCTCTGTATGCAGTACTTCAGTGGAATGTCTCTCATTGGCCTTAGTTTTAAGAGCAGTGCTCAGGTGAGTGATAAAGGGTCATCATTGCCCTCTGTTAGATTGAATATTATTGTTAAGTTTTGATAAACAAGCTAAATATACATAATTTTGTGTCACTGTATGTTATGGTTAAGTTTCATAGAAAAGTGATAGTTTAGTATAGGTAAGTGTTTATAAGTACACAACAGCAAAATTTATTTTGTAAATAGTGTCGCAGCTAATTATACAGCCCATTTCATTGCATTAATTTGTTTTTAAAGAAATTAACTAGGTGGTTGAAATTGTATTTTGTGAACCAACTGAAATCAGAACACACAGAATTTTGTTGCAGGTCTACCAGAATAAATATTCTCAAGAAATAATAAAAAAAAAAATCGCAAATAATATTCAGTCAGAGAGCAAGGGGTAAAAGTTAGCAGTGCTGGTTTTTAGGGGTTTTTTTTTGTTCATTATTATTTGATTTTATAGCATTCATCTTTCAAGTAATTCAAACCATTTGGTGTTTTATCTAAGAACTCTTTGCTGTTGTAAGTAGGTATAAGAGGGACATTTTTTAATGTATTGCTATGTGTTTTTTAAAAATTGTTATTTTTACGTGCCCAAGGAACCCATTATGTTATGCCCCTGGTCTTCCATTGGTCCCTCTGTCCGTTAGCTATATCTCTTGAACCCATTGAAGGAAATTGAAACTACTTGGCAGAAATGTTAACCATACTGAGAGAATATTCAGAGGGCAGGTCCAGGGTGCTCGGAACAAGGTCAAGGTCACACTTTAAGTAATTGTGATTCAATATGTCAGTTTTCTTGTCTGCTCTGTATCTCTTGAACAAATTGAAGGAATTGAAACTGTCTGGCAGAAATGTTAACAATTCTGTGACAATGTGCAGAGCACAGGTTCCGGCTTGCTCAGATCAGGGTCAAGGTCACACTTAGTCATTATTATTGAATGCGTCAAGTTTTGTGATAGCTCTGTATCTCTTTAACAAATTGAGGGAAATTGAAACTACATGGCAGATTGATATTTTGTGTGATATTTTGATATATATGATGTATTTTGTGTCAGAATTTTATCTTTTGAACCAATAATAATTGAAGGAAATTAAAGACATTTGGCAGACATGGTAACCAAACTTAAATGATACTGGTTTGCCTCAAAGTCAAGATCTCACTCGTTTTTGTATAAATTGTGAATTTTGTATCTGCTTTGTATCTCTTGAATTGATTGAAGGATGTTTAGACTGTTTGGCAGAAAAGTTAATATGCCTGAAGGGACGTATTATGTTATGCCCCAGGTTGTCTATCCATCTTTGCTGCTGTCTGTCCTTTGGCAATTTCTGTTTGGCAGAAATGTTTGAAAACTGCTTAAAGGTACAAGTTAATAAAATATTTAGATTTAATACAATAATGAGATGATGGCAGACCTGGATCGGTCAAGGATACTTACAAGCTACTTGGTATACTTATCTTGGACTGCTTGTTTAATTAAATGTGGAGCCTTGGAAGCATACTATATATACACTGACCATAAAATTTGCTGGAAAACATGACTAAAGAATTAATTTGTAATCAGTAAACATTTTGACTTTGCAGACATTGTTGTAATATTGTCCTTATAGATAAACCACATCTTATTATGTTTCCTGTTGATAAGTGTTTGTAAAATTGTAAAAAAGTTCTTCTGCTGTCAGTAGCTTTCTTTTGGGCATATTGCCGGGCCTCAGCAGAGTTGTTGTTTTTATCCAGGTTATCTTTAGGTAATTCTTTGGGCTAACAGGGAGGAATTTTAAAATAATAATAATAAAAAAATATTTTTAAATTTCAGCAGTATAGTTATTACAGGTAAAATATATTCTTGATTTTTTACTGTATTTTTGTTTTACTAACAGTATTGAGTATTTTTAACTGAAGTGCTGGCATTGATTTGTGGTGAAATTTTCATCAATAACTGGTTAGTTCATATTAATACCTTTTATTTCTGCAGCAGATCAATAGCTGTCATTAGAAAATCATTTTGTACGATAAAAGTGCAGGTTTCTGTAAAAATCAATTTTAGCATCGTTAAGGCTCTTGTTATTAGCTCATCTGAGCACTACCATTAACCCTCATTTAAATGCTCCTTACTAATAAATGTCTCAGAATCTGTCCTTGAGGTCATTATATTTGTGACAAAAAAATCCAAAAGGTGTTGAATTATAATCTTCATATAATTATGCAAAAATGTATTTTGGAATCAAACACATTCTGATGGGATTTTACTTATTGAACTTTAAGGGGAGAAAAACAAATCAGCTAAATGCATCACCCTTTGGGCATTAAATTGAGGGTACACTGAACACTGTAATCTGGGAAATTTCAGAGTATCATATTGTAGATACTAATGTGTGGAAGCAGAGCATATGATGCCTATCAAAGATAATTGTCATGTTTCAAATATTACGACCCGCAAAACAAAATAGCACCACCATTCACTGTAAGTGTAGTCCCAATAGTTATAAAGTTTGAAGGTGTTAGGAATTTCTGTGCATATTTCAGCAGAGATATGTAACAATACCATTTCAAAACTTGTTTGCTTTTTTGACTGCCAAGTCTTGCTTTTGATGTCCCAGAATGATATTTCAGAAACTGAAGTGATACGCTTCAAATTTTCAAGGGTTAATACTGCCACTTGGATTTTAGGACCTCAGATTTGTCCAAGGGTTTTCACAACATTCTCCCCCTTTGCCTGGTCAGAACATGTGGGCTCTGATAACAGAAAAAACTTTCTGTTCAGTATTAAGTGCACCTACTTCTGTACTATGTGTATTGACTTAATGGCTTCTTTGAACTTTCCTATTATGAGTTTTTTTACATAATTTGGAATATCATTATAAACGGTCAGGAAAGGGAAGTATAAATATATGGGTCTGAAAATGAAGAACCCTTGAGCTATATTTGATAGAATTACATAAAGGAAAGATAAATAGCTGGCACATGTCTCTTCTGTAGGTATGTAATGAAATATAGAATGTTTTATGTTGTCTACTTTAACTTATGAGCTAAATTTACAGCACGATTTATTGAACTGATGGCGTGTGGGCAATTTCAAGTGATATACCCTACAATTAATGGACGAGGTACTGAATATTTTATTGGCTCATTGCATAAGGTAAAGCACATGTTCAAGAAATTTTCTGTTAAGCATTAGGACACCAAGAAAGCATTCTGTTGGAACAAAATGGCTATCCACCCAAAAATTGCTACAACAACAACTGTCTTTATACAGACTTAATAATAACGTTTTCAGTTTATCTGATGTACTTTTACTGTCAGGTTGACAAATATTAGGATAATGATTTATTCAGTATCATTCACATGAAAATTTTACATGATTTGAAAAGAATACACTTAATTTTAGGGAACGCCTCGTTAATATACTCGGCTTTACAAGAGCAATAAATTACAATCTATGTACTATACTTTGTATGAATTAACGTATAGCAGGTGCATAATTTGGTTAATTTATTTTCTTACTTCCTCATCTAGTAAGAAATGTGATGTGAATTAACTTTACAAATTTTTAGGCCAGGGTGCAAGTCAAACCAAATATTTTGTGTCAAGTTTATTTATCCGTTAACGCTGTGGCTTGAGTTCCCCGCTGAGGCTTTGTGGAATTCACATCATTTTGATAAAACAATACTAGCTGGGTAATCTTTCAGTTTACAGTCACTTGTGTTATCTGTACAAATATTTACAAATACCGAGATACAAATTTCACACTCATGTGTAAACATTGTCATATTCCATTGCTACCCAATATATCATATGTTGTCTTGTTCAAAACTCTTTCTCATGCAATGAATGGTTTTAAGTTACTGTCCATTATTTTCTTTTAAAGATGTTGAACATTTTATAGCTATTTAACATTTTGTACTTGAACTAAAAATTTCCTCATGTAGCCTGCAGAAGATGCTTTTATATAACTGTGGCCTTTATTTAAATTGTTCAGATAACTTTAAATGTTATGTTGAAATATTTATGTACTGGTATCTTTAAATGCTTTTAAAGGTCTTTTTATCAGTTTGAAAAACAAAAACGGACAAAAACATTAATTTTGTACTTCTTATTTTTGTTACTTGTTAATACTAAATTTTTTTGCCGAACTCTGACTTTGTTTATCTGACTTTAATCGTACATTACTTTTTTATATTAATACTTCTGTTTAATTGGTTATTTCTACAATCTTTGATCAGTAATTGGCCCACTTTACTTTACTTAAATCAATTGTGAATTTGTTGTTTTATGACAATTTTTTTCTCCATTCAAATATTTTTGAATGTGCCTCATTTTGACATTTCAGTAATGTTGATATATTGTTGATACTTAAATTGTATATAGCAATAAATGATATGGATATTGAGACAGTGGTAAATTATATTACATTTTAAGAAAGTTATTTCAGAATTTTGGAATTTAAACCAGGAGGTGATATCTAAATAAAGTAGAATATAGGTTAATATAAGTTTTATTTTTATTAGGTCAGTGAGTTGTAATGTTTTTATTTTTTGTAAGTTCAATAAATTTTAAGATTTTTTTATATATTAAGCTCACCAAGCTCAACAGATTAATGGTGAGCTTTTGTGATCACTTTTTGTCTGTAGTCATTTGCAGTTAATATATATAATTATATTTTATAAAATTTTGATATAATTAGGTTTTGTCAAAAATTTTCCTCAGATAACATCTGATAAACTGCAGACTGCAAGTGAGTTGCTGTCAGCAAGAATGTGATTTGCATGAAGTTTTATGAAAGAAATACAAAGAACAGTAATAATTAAATGCAAAACAGCTACCAAATTTTCTTGTTAAAAATTAAATATCCTAGAGCTGAAGGACCTCAAAAAAGTGGTAAAATTCTGCCCAAAAGGTTATGACAGACGATGTCTAAAATGTCTGTTGTCTGAAATTTTTGTAGCCTGAAATGTTAGTTATCTGTGAGGTCTGCTATCTACAAATGTCTGTTGCCAGAGAAGAATGTTGCCTAAAATATCTGTTACATAAAATTCAGCTGCCTAATAAGTCTGTTAGTAATACATAAAAAGTCAGTTGCTTAAAATATTTGTTGCCAAAAAAGTCACTTGCCTAAAATGTCTGTTACATGAGAAGTCAGTTGCCTAAAATGTCTGTTACATAAGAAGTCAGTTGCTTTAAATGTATGTTACATTAAAAGTCACTTGCCTAAAATGTCTGTTACATAAGAAGTCAGTTGCCTAAAATGTCTGTTACATAAAAAGTCAGCTGCCTCAAATGTCTTTTGCCAAAAAGATCTGTTGCTCCAAATGTCTGTTACATAAAAAGTCATTTGCCTAAAAAGTCTATTACATAAAAAAGTCTGTTGCCTAAAATGTCTGTTGCATAAAATGTCAGTTGTGAAAATGTCTCTTGGCTCTTTAGAAGTCTGAAGCTTTAATAAGACTGTTGCAAAAAAAACTTGTGTTTAGAGATTCTTCAGTGTTCCAAAGGTTGAAAAACCGGTGCTTCCTTAATACTTTACATCTAAGTTATGTGCATGAAACATTTTTGTGCAGCCCTGTCCAACTAATACAGTAACATACCTTTGCCCATACAGTGTATAGGTCACATTCAGTGACTTAAGTTTGCTTTTATTGAATTTGTCAAGGTTACTGGAATTTTTATACACAGACTCACCTTTCAGGAAAGCAATAGCAAAATCAGTCAGCCAGTACTGGTCCTCATAGACTTAATACCTTTCAATTATTGGAATTTCCCAAGCATGGCAGACTGCAAAAATAGGAGAAAGGATTCTACATGTTATAATTAATTCCATTTTGTCTGCAGATTTTCATTATTAATGAGACAGCTTTTTTAAGGCTTAGTTAATGCATTTTCTGGTGTCTTAAAAGTGTGGTTTACTTTATGCTGTTGTACATGTAAAATGGAAATTGGACCTATAACAATAAGGGATGTGATAAAGAGTTATGAAAAATTATTTGGAGATCCTTGTAGCTCTGTTGGTCAGCCTAAGGTTGTTGTTTTTATAATTGTTTTGTCTGTTCAAAATAGCTATGCTTTAATATAATAGCGATGCTTTAACATAATAGCCATGCTTAAACATAAAAGCTATGCTTTCACTAAATGTCAAAGCTATGCTTTAACATAATATTGTATGCTTTAACATAATATTGTATGCTTTAACATAATATTTTATGCTTTAATATAATAGCTATGCTTTAACATAATATTCTATGCTTTAACATAATATTCTATGCTTTAACATAATAGCTATGCTTTAACATAATATTCTTTGCTTTAATATAATAGCTATGCTTTAACGTACTTGTAGTAGCTATGCTTTAACATAATAGCTACATGTATGCTTTAACATACATGTAGTAGCTATGCTTTAACATAAAAGCTATGTTTTAACATACATGTAATAGCTATGCTTTAACATAATATCCATGCTTTAATATAAATGTAATAGCTATGCTTTAACATAATAGCTGTGCTTTAACATAAAAGCTATGATGTAACATAATAGCTAAGCTGTAACAAATATCTTGCATTTTTCTGGTTCATCGATAATTTGAAAATTGCTTTTCTTAAATGTCAGAAAAATTCAAGTTTGGATAAAACCTTGTTTCCTGGTGTTTGGATATATGAGTTTTCTTTATATTGTCAGATGAATTTTCATCGTGGGAAAGACAGGTTGTAGGCTTTAGACAAGACAAGTATTTCCTGAATACAGCATGACCAAATATGAATAATACAGTAAATTGTCTTCACTTTATTTAAAAGCTTTAGTTTAGTTTTAGTGGAGTTAAATACCTTCAGTCAGTCTAGTAATGAGGGCAGTTTACATATTCATTGTTCCCCAAAAGGGACCAGTACAAAATGCTCATCCTCTGTAAGAAACTGCCAACTATCTCACATAGTCATAGTCAGTTCCAGAGCTCGAACCCACAATCATTAAATTGTGGTTATTTGCATGAAATTATTGAGGGAGAAAAACAAATATGGTATTAACACAATTTATTTTAACCACTGGTATTAGAGCATATGATTTTAACTGTTGGTAGTAGCATCTACTATGTTTATCAGTATATAAAGATACAATTTAGATATATAAAATTGCTGTTACCATTTTCTTGATAGCATCAGCTAAAAAATCTTAATTGGCCTAATTGAGCTTGAAAATGCTGAATAAAAGGGTAAAAAAATTGAAAATGTAACATAGTTATGATTCAGTGACTGTAAGAATATATGTGGTAGGGAAAGTTTAATTTCTGAAATCTTAAAGAGGATGGGAGTCTATAACTTGTCCTTCTGAGGAACGATAGTTAACCCTTTACTCCATAGATACGTGTTTTAATGCATATGCGACCAGTGCAGATCCAGATCAGCCTGCACATCCGTGCAGTCTGATCAGGATCTCCACTGTTCGCTTTTAAATCCATAAAAGTATTTCTGACTGTGGTAAAGGGTTAAGTAAACTGCCTGCCCAGTATGACTTTGACTGTAAAACCAATTTGACATCTACAGCGTAAAAACTGACTATTCTTTCCTTTCATTAGATATTGTACATGTAGTAACCTACTGATCTACCCTATCCTTGTTGTTTAGTGCAATAGTACTCAGGTGAGTGATATTGGGCCATCATGGCTCTCTTGTTTATTAAATTATTCCATTTCAGCTCGTTATTTCTATTTTTGTATGTTTTGTATATTTTGCATTTCAGATGGCCTTCAAGCTTCGGGTCTCCAAGTTTCGACATATTTACGGAGAGCCCCACAGAAAAGAAAAATGTTACGAAAACATGAGGCTGACACGCAATGCCCATGACAGTAATTTCTGTGCAGTCAATCCGAAATACTTAGCCATCGTGACAGAGTCTGCTGGGGGTGGTTCGTTTGTTGTCTTGCCATTGAACAAAGTAAGTAGTTACTTGTAGACCTAAATAAAATATATATAGTTGTATTCGTTATGACCTAAATGCATGATGTTCAGTGGTGAAACACAATGAATGCTCAGTAATCATGTTAATTTGAAGAAACAGTTTCTTCACATGAATATGAAGAAACTGGCCAGTGATGAAATTTGAATATTTTAATTACGAACAGTTATCAGGATTTTTAGACATGATTTTCAGCACTCATGCATTTAAACTAATTCATCACTCTTGAATTTATAAAGCTTTGAAATTCTCATGTAACCCTGGTGATAACTCATGCTTTTCAATTCTATCAATCTGTCTGAGTTATTGGCAATACAGGTTGCCCATATGACCAACATGGAGGAGTGGGGATTCAAACAACACCTAGATAATAGTAGATTACCACAGGTAGGAATATATTTTTGTTGAAACTCTTAGTGACGAAAAAAGCTCTGTGTTAGATGTCTGTATTAAGACAATACAATTTCCATTACAGACTGGTAGAGTGGACATAAATGCTCCCAAAGTGTGTGGCCATGCTGGTGAAGTGTTGGACATAAAATGGAGTCCTTTCCATGATGACATCATTGCATCGGGTTCAGATGACTGTACAGTTAGTACCATATTATATTATCTCGGCCATGATCATTGTACTTCTTTTTTTTCATCTGGTGTGAAAATGTATTTAACAATTATGTGCAAATTCAAAATCAAAGCTGTCTTGCTATTATATTATATAAACATTTTGTGTTGCCCATGGCAGATTGTGAAAGGCCATATTGGCTAAAACAGTCTATTTTTACTTTAATGCAAAATTCAGTTTCCTGAAAAATTACTTTGTTTGCAATACTTGGCTTGAAAATTACGATGACAAATTTTGCGACAGTTTGGTAGTTGAAAATTCTTTTGAACAAGTTAATAATTTGCCATGCTTGTATGGTGGGTTTGAATGTGAGCTTGGTAAATTCAGCTAATCAGGTTGCATTTATCCTCTTTAGTTAACAATTTCTGAGTAATTTTTTTCCTTCATCATTTTATTTATGAGTTTCGTTTTGCAAGCACATTCATTTTTTAAGCATTTGAAAAAAAAAGGTTTTTTTTTTTTTTTTACAGGTTAAGGTTTGGCAGATTCCCGAGGGTGGGTTGAGAACAAACCTTAGTGAGTGGCATGTTGACTTACATGGGCATGGCAGAAGGGTGGGCTATATAGAATGGCATCCCACCGCAGATAATATTATACTGAGTGCTGGGTTGGATTACAAGGTATTATTTTTTTGTAGGGATAAAAAAAAAATATGCATTGTTTTCTTTTGGAATAGTTTCTAATGATTCTTAAATATTCTTATAATGTTGTTCTGTTTCAGGTGTCCTGTAGATAATCTGTTGTCATATCAGATTGTTTACAGGTGCTGTGAAGAACAATGACATCTATTTGTATGCTATATACACCCTTTACCACCAGCCATTTAACTTTGGTTGTGGGGAACAGGAATGATGCAAGGCCAACATGGCTTTCTCCTTAATGTAATTGTAATTACGATGAACCTTAAAGTTGATGCAGTCACATGAATCACCATTGTACAAAATGCTAGTGGTTCATGAAAAGACCACCTTAGCTTTCTTCTAAATGTGGTAGTAATTATGACAGCTCTTGACCAGAAATGTTAAAATTAGTAGCTTAGTTTAGTTTGTAAGTTATTTTACATCAGTTGGGAAGCAAGTTCTTGCAACTTATATTTATCCATCTCAGTGGCTGCTTCCCGTGTTAAAACCAGTACTTGTGCCAAAAGTGAGGTATGTGAAAAGTAACTGTAGACTCACAGCCCCTAGTGGGATTCGAACCAGCGACCTCCAGATCAGGAGTCGGGCACTCTAACCCCTTCACCATTGCTTGCCCTCCTATGAACAGTTGTTCATAGGGTAAATACAATCACACTGTACACAATTCTAGTGGTCTAGTGGCTTCAGTACCTCATGGCATGCACAACCAATAGACTATGCAAAGATAAAGACGATTTTACAAAAAAAAAAAAAAAAGTACAGGCCCATTGCAGATTCAGAGACTAAAATATATTTCAGATGTATTTAATTTCAAGGTCATTGTTAGCAACACACTTATTGTTGGTATAAATGTTACAATTTTTCAGTGCATTGTATGGAATGTTACAATTTGTATGGAATGTTACAATTTTTCAGTGCATTGTATGGAATGTTACAATTTTTCAGTGCATTGTATGGAATGTGGAGCAAGCAGAACCCGTGAATGTTATTAGTTGTCATAACGATATTATCCAGTCAATATCATGGAATCGTGATGGCAGTTTGTTTTCAACCACATGTAAAGATAAATCTCTGCGACTTATTGACCCTAGAGTGGGGGACTGTGTAGCAGTAAGTATTTCAATGTTTAACCCTTACTCCACCTAATTTCTAAAATAGATTTATCCCGTCTTTCTGTCAGGACACAACCATTATAAGTATAAGGGGTTTTTCAGTTGTATTAATTGATATGATTGTGCACTCAAAGGGTTCTGATAAATCTGCAAGTATGCAGCCCGATCTAGAATGTATTGTTAGCACCATCAGAAATATACATTATTATGACTGATAAATTACTTGGTCCATTGTCAGTCAGGTCCATAACCTGGAATATTCACCTTGTCATCATTAAGCTATAACATTAGGAAGAGTAAATGACTCAGCACTTTAGATATATACTGTAATTTTTGCAGGGGTGAAAGGTCAGCTGCTGGTTCCTTTAGAAGTGTCAGTTTTTAAGGGCAACAATTGAAGAATTATGATTTCTGGCAACTAAATTCTGACAACTATATTATAACAGTGTTTATTTATCAGCAGTGGCCAGAAGTGTTTTTATCACCCACTGAAGGATTTTAATGTGTTAGGGGTCTTTTGTCTGTACTTTTATTCTTTTAAAACCTGTTCAGATTCATTCACTATTCATTGCTGAAATAAGAATTATGACGGAAACTACTAAAAAACAAAACATTAAAGTATGAGTATTATAATCACTTATTGATTGACAGGTCCAAATTAAGTTTTCTCCCCTTTTACCTGTGTTTTCTACTTATTTATTGGTAATTTATTGTGAGCTGTATAAAAGCCGTTTCTGTAATCAGTTTCATCTGAATTCATTACATGCTTAGTGTGAGGAAATTGATTTTCTGCGAATAACCAGGAGGAAAATCATGACTTCATTGAAATTTAGTTGGAGGTGGGGGGGGGGGGTTTGTTTTAAAGTTCAAAGGTCAATAAAATAATGAGATACCTTTTGATGTAGAGACAAAGGGCATTGAGGCTTACAAGTAGGACATTTTTTTCCCTCTCAAAAAAATGAAAGAAAAATAATCTATTATCATTGATTAGATTTATTGCAGAGTAATTTCATTGGCTTTTGCTATCACTTTTCGCGTAAGGTCGTTGACATGACTATTGTGAACTGCCTTAACCTCTAATCTTATTGGGATTCAATGTTTCAGATTATGCAGTGAAGAGAAAATATTTTGCAGTTTCTTAAATTTGTTATCAACTTTATATCTTTGTTTTAATGAAGCAAAACTTTAAGTGTGATGCTAATTTTGACATTGTTTCAGTATATTACCCTGTTTCAGTGTAAAGGATACAGCAATTTTTAGTTATTTAAAGGTGTTGTTAGTTTGTCCATTAATGTCATACCTTATATATATTTTTTTTTTTATTTTAAACTAAATGTTATTAACAGTTTCTTTTATATCTTCGTTAAATTAACACATATTTTGTAGGCTGTATTATCCTTACCATGTATTTCGATGAAACAAGTTTTGTTAAAATATCAAACATAATATAATATACGGTCAGATCAGTTACTGACTGATGAATTGCATTCTATCCATGTGTCATAACATTTGTTCATAGCACAAATTACTGAAGGGTCTGAAGAGTCACCGTAGATAATTCTTATAATCACAATTAAACCATCTTTGTTAAATGTTTATTAAGCTTAAGTCATAATTATGTTAAATGCTGCATTTACAAAAAGAACTTACGTTCCTTTCAGGAAGCAAAGGAAATATTTAAGGGAGTACGACCAGTGAAAGGGATATTTTTAGGGGACACAGGAAGAGTGTTCTGTACAGGCTTCTCGCACAATGGTGAAAGGGAGCTAGCTATTTGGGATATTGTAAGTAAATCCATTAAAAATTATTGGCCGGAGTTTGCTTTATAATCACATATGAGAGAAAAATCGATGTAAATATTTTTTTACCATGGTGGAAAGTAGCGATGTTTGTTTAGTTGGAGAAAAAAAAAAAGGAAGCACGTGCTGTGCCATAACTGACAAATCCTTCAGTGTTTCTCGGCCTTGATATACCCGCCTGGTATATCTGAAATTTGAACAGTCAAGAAAAACGAAAATTATTGTTCTCTATGGTATATTGTAGTATTAAAACATTCTGTGTAATGTCCATTGTTAGATTTTACTCATACACTGAATTGTAGAACAGAACTTGCCATTGGTATTCATGGATGATACCTCCTGCATTAAACAGCCGAAAAAGCCAAAAAATCACCTTGAATTTAAGTACCAATATACTTGATGACACAGAATCAACAGAAATTCACTAAATAGACTTGGGTGGGGCATACACAGTAATGTGTATTATTTTGCACATCCTTTTTGTATTTCACCTTTTTTTAAATTTATATGAGCAGAGCCAAAGCCTCGTGTTCAAGAGCTTTTTAATTTGTAATACTATTACATATATATATATACTTATGTCCTCAGTAATGAAAAATGTTAAGAAATATAATAAGTTATAATTTTGCACAGAATGATGATAAGGAATTCGTTATTAACCTAAATACTGAAAGTTGTTATTTTGGATGCCTAGAATATGATGCAAATTGAAATTGTCCCGAATTTTTTTTTTTTCAGAAAAATATGAAGAATTCTTTGACGAGGAAAACTGTAGATAACTCTAACGGAATATTGCTGCCATTTTATGATCATGATACAAGAGTTGTCTACCTTGCTGGAAAGGTATGGCACTGAGATATTTAACAGATATATTCCAGTTAACTGAAGAAAGGAGTGGATAAGTGGTCCAGTGGTAACGTGCTGAACTGGTAACCCAGGGGTTGCAAGATCGATCCCAAGCTCTTCTGCTAATATTAGTAATTGTCCTTCGAATGAGATGTTAAATCAAGGTCCCATGTATCAGTGCTGTGTACTGAGCAAAAGAACCAGGGATGTCGCTCAAATGGGATGCTTTCTGTATCTTGCAGTATTGCCCACAACATAAGATAACTTATTTCTGCTGTGGGTGGGGGGTGGGGTTGGTCATATGGGCAAGCGGTACCTTTGATAAACTCAATAACTGAAGAAAAACAGTTGTCGTGGTATCAGTATAGCCTTTGTAAGTTTTCCTTGATGTTGACTCTGGATGTTTTGTCATTGTATTCTATATGAAAAGGCTTTATTGCTCATGCAAGCTAATCTTGAGTGTAAAGAAAGTTTACAGTATGAGATGCACTTCCATGCTTTAATCTCATCAATGTTTTTTATCAGATTTACTTGCATTTTGCTATTCAGTTATTCACATTATGTTTTTTTTAATGGTCATGTGAATAATTACTTCTTCTGGATTTGTTATTTCTTAACTTTGTCAGAAGTGTAATCCGACATTTTGAATTTAGTTCATGAAATAAAAAAACTGAATATTTCTTCTTTTTTTGGGTACTGTGTAATGATTCAATGATACAGGTGTTAACATGAGAAGTTGATATATTTATAGGGTGATGGAAATATTCGTTATTTTGAGATGGTAGACGAGGCACCATATTGTCATTTCTTGAATAATTTTGGATCGTCTTCCCCACAGAGAGGCCTTGGTAAAAATGTCTTTATATGTGTCATCTGAGAATATGATTTCTGTTTATATTATTTCAGTATGTGTAATCTATTTTTGAGCTAGATTTTATCTATGCTCATTTGTCTGAGCATAATTTTAAGCTTATTTGATCTGTATTGATTTATTTCAATAAATTAAATGTCTTACTTAATTTGGAATTATCCACGGATTTAATTTCTTTCTTTTGTTCACAGGAGTTATGCCCAAAAGAGGCTGTGATGCAAGCAAGTGTGAATTAATGAGGTTCTACAAATTACATGCTGCTCGCAACTTTGTGGAACCCATCTCTATGATTGTTCCCAGAAAGGTAAAAAGCTTCGTCATTCATACAGTGACTTTAAGTGAAAGCAAGGTCATTTTGAAGGTCAAGATTATTCACTGACCTTGAAAATTTTAGTGAATTCAGATCACTAATATGAAAATGTTCCATTTACTTTAAATTTCATGCTTTGGAAGGATTGTCATGGCTATAGAATACGAAGGTTAGAAGTTCAAAGCATAAAATTAGAAGGACTTCTGGGTCAGCAACAGTTGTGCTTGAAACATTTTTCCAGCTTGTTTTGAGAAGAAAAAAAATTCAGCTCTCTGCGCCATTCCTAATGATAGTGGCTGGATTTTGTGTTGATGTCCACCCTCTCTGCATGAATGGTAAAATATTAAATATCATGAAAAATACTTGAAGTAAAATGCCAAAAATCCTCAGGCACAGGAGTAGCAGAAAGGATTATAAAATTGTTGTAAGGTAGTGCCAGAACTGCCAAAAGCCGTCTTGCTTTTCAGTGGAGAGAGCCAGCCCAGATGGCTTAGTTGGTAGAGCATCTGACTGTCAACTGGCTACATTTCTACATGATAATTGATCTTGGACAAAAAGTCACCTCTTGTTCAAGTGTGGAAGCAGTGTGATTGGTTAGTAAACTCGTTGGAACACTTGTTTGGTGGACTAACCAATGGAACATGACCAAAAAAGGTTGAAAACCATGTTAAACCCCATTTAAATCAAACAAACAAAACATCATTGGAGAGAGATTTTACATTAACTGTTGTTCTCTTGAGTTGGATCATAGTTATATCTTTTTTTGTTTTTCAGTCCAATTCTTTCCATGAAGATATTTTCCCACCAACGGCAAGTGCAATACCATCATTGTCAGCAGATGAATGGATTAGTGGACAAAACAGGGAACCAATATTGATCTCAATGAAGGTATTCTGAAAGCTGGGTACCAGAAAGTAAAGGGAAATCACTTTTTCTGACTACCTTTATCTTTTAATATAGACTACACAGAGTTACTTCCCATCATATCAGTAACCACAACCTTCACTAGTTAATTCAGGCTTAGAATGACCAGATTTTTTTCAATCCTTTACCGAAAGTATAACAATGCTTGTGGTACAACTTTTTAAACCTTAGCCTTGAGTTTTTTTTAGTCTGAGGACCATTTAGGGACGGATTGTTAAGTAACCATAACTATATCTAATACATATGCAAAACTAGTAAAAAAAATAGTTAGTAGCAAAAGATATGTCTTTGATAATTCCTTTTAACAAGAACAACAGATCACTCATATCATTTGAAGGTATCACTCTCTTTTCATTTATTTTATCTATTTTATTTGTTTTTATTCCTGAACATGCTGAAATTTTGTAATGGACTTGCCCAGCTTTGCATTTGGAACAGTCCATTCAAAGTTTAAGGGATTTCAATATTAAAATACAAAAATGGAGCTACCAACAGTATAGAGCCTGGTCAGACTGCAGGGATGTGCAGGCTGGCCTGGCTCTATACTGGTGGCAAGGCTAAACACTTTCGGTTCTAGCAGGTTAAAGGTTAATACCCAAGGCATGGTGTGCATTTTGACAGGTCTTTTTTAAACTTCTTTTAAGCTTAGACTTTGGTTTAGTTTAGACTCATTTATTTTACATCGATTGCGATACAAGTTCTTACAACTTAGATTCACCATGCTCGATGACTGCTTCCTGGGTTCCATACCAGTATTCGCGCAGCGGTGAGGAATGTGAAGATCTTGAGAGAATCTCGCCTCTGACGGGATTCAAACCCGCGACCTCTGGATCCGGAGCCCTGCGTTCTACCCCTGGACCACGGTGCCTCCTTTTAGACTTTGGTGCAAGGGTAGTCTCTAACTTTATTAGGAACTGTAAAAAAATATTAAAACAGATGAAAATACAAAATAATCATTGATCATTTTAACTCTTTTAGGAAACGCTAATTTGTTAAAAAATTCCCTTAGGTGTTTAAATTTCTGACGTTGGCTTTTTTTGTTGGGTTGGTAAAACAAACCCCATTTATGTAATAGTTTAGACAGCAGATATACAATCCACAAGATCAGTATCAAGACCAAAGGAAATCAATACAAAGTTTTCCACACTTCTGAAATTTCATACAGATATTTTCTACTTTCCAAATATCAGGACCAAAGTATTGATGTAAATTTTTCTACTGTAATGATACTTCTGGATTTTCTAGTTTACAGAATTTTTACTAGTAAGCAAATTGTTTATTGAATAAATCCCCCCCATCCCCCCACTTTAACCCTTGCCCTGCTGTAGGCAATTGACTCTACATTTGCAACCAGTGCAGACTAAGATCAGACTGCCCATCCATTCAGTCAGATCATTGTCTGCACTATTCGCCACTCTGTAACGTTTCAGTAAACACTCCCATAAATAGTTAATGGATCTGTCCAAATTGAAATATGGCCAAGTCCATTTTAGATATTTAGCACGGTAAGGGTTAAAAATATGAAGAGGTTATGAGTATATCTTTCAACACAAACCATGATTTGTTAATAAATCAGCACTTTCTTCTTTTCACTGCTGAAGGTTTTGTTGGTATGCCTTTCACATATAACCTGTCAGTTATCTTTTCTGTTATATATCAGTCAGTGTTTTGTTTTTGCTTAATTAAGAGTGTCATTTCTCTTTTGTTTAGCTCATTTGATGGCTTTATTGTTCAAATGGTTTGAAATGTTTACGAAGCCACACACTTTTGACATGTTGATTTCATTGATATCTTATAAAAAGTCATATAAGTTCAGGAGCTTGAATATAAAACAAACGTAAGCTTCAAAGCTTTTACACAGATGTTAAGGTATGGCAGCCTTAGTGTGGGAATTACATCAAAGCACTTTGGGAAATTTCAGTGACCTGATAAGTATTCTCTCTCTTTCACTTCCCTAGGTCTAGTTCAAACCCCACTAGAGCCTGTTAAATTTCTCTCTGTGTTAATTGATCTCTGACAAAGAGTTTAAAGGTCATTTGTTCCTCACCTCTGATTCAAGTGAGGAAGCAGTCAGTAGCATGTGGAAGAATGGCTAGAAAACTGGTTGGGTACCCAGGACCACTTGTGAAGTGGACTGACCACAAGGATACGACCAAAGGAATGTAAACTTTAGGTTGAACCCCAATTGACAGACATGCAGAAAATGAACCAAGGTCGAATAGTTTGTGAGTGTAGTGATCGCTGTTATTATGTCTCCCCCCAAAAATGGGGGAGACATATTGTTTTTCCCCTGGTTGTCCGTCCGTCCGTCTGTCCGTCCGTCTGTCCGTCCGTCTGTCTGTCCGTCACAAAATCGTGTCCGCTCTGTATCTTCCAAAGCCCTTGAAAGATTTTTATGAAACTTGGGTCAGATGTTCACTTCATCAAGGCGACGTGCAGAACCCACTTTGCGGGTGTGGTGTCTCAAGGTTAAGGTCACACTTGGAGGTTAAGTGTCAAATGCCACAAAATTGTGTCCGCTCTGTATCTTCAAAAGCCCATGAAGGATTTTTATGAAACTTGGGTCAGATGTTCACCTCATCAAGGCGACATGCAGAACCCACTTTGCAGGTGTGGTGTCTCAAGGTCAAGGTCACACTTGGAGGTTAAATGTCAAATGCCACAAAATCGTGTCCGCTCTGTATCTTCAAAAGCCCTTGAGGGATTTTTATGAAACTTGGGTCAGATGTTCACCTCATCAAGGCGACATGCAGAACCCACTTTGCGGGTGTGGTGTCTCAAGGTCAAGGTCACACTTGGAGGTTAAATGTCAAATTTTACAATCGTCTGATTCAATACTGCCTGCAGGAACTGGCTGGGGGGGAGACATATGTTTTTGTTCAATCAAAAACCATTTCTAGTTATATAACAGCTTAGTTATGCAGCTTTCTTAACCCTTTACTCCATAGATACGTGTATTAAAGCATAAGCGACCAGTGCAGATCCAGGTCAGCCTGCACATCCGTGCAGTCTGATCAGGATCTTTACTGTTCGCTTTTATATCCATAAAAGTATTTCTGACTGAAAAGCAAACAGTGGAGATCCTGATCAGGCTGCACAGATGTGCAGGCTGATCTGGATCTGCACTGGTCGCATATGAGATTTAACACTTAACCATGTGGTAAAGGGTTAATAAAACTACCAAACTTCCAAATGCAAAATAGGCATGTTAGTGAAGACTTTATAGGATGCATATCATTGCTATTTTGAGTGATATATTGTATTTGTGTTATACTGTAGTCTTTAAAATGAATTTGATCTATATATCAAGGGGTGAATACAAAAAAATGCTATTGGCCCTTTATTTTATACCACTTAGAACTTCTTTGTACTCACCCCTTGGTATAAAATTTGAACAAAAATAACAGAACTTACTGCGATAGCAATACTTATATTGTAATAGTTATATCGTTTGAAATGAGATCTTCATGGTTTTGATTGGGAGGAGTAAGGCAAGGGAGCCTTTCCTGACCGTTAAGATTTTACAAAACATGGTCTGTGGTCTAACTAACTTAGAATATAACTTTTAGTTTGATTTGCCAATTGGTATTTTAGTACTGTTTCAACAATGTCACATTGTGACAATCCGTTTTCACATTTGGTTACATTTACGTAAATGGAGCTGTGAAAAGCCAGCATAAATATCAGGTTATATCAGAATACATCCTGTTCTTTATAATTAAGTGCTGTTGATCAATGTTTTCATTGGCCGAAAAGTATAGGTTAAATTCTAAGTGAACTAAAAGGAAAATGGTGTTTGAAGCTGTTTCATTAAAACAAAAAGGAATTTTTCTTTTACAATCTAAATAGTAAAATGTATGAATAGAGAAGAAGGTTCTGTTTTCTTTGTTCAACAAAAGTGCATGTGTTTCACAAAGCTGATTTTTCAAAAGGCAGTCCAATATTTTATTGATAAATTACCAAATAGAGTTACAAAAAGCAGTCTTTAAGCATTAATGTGTCCCAAGACAAATTGTACCAATTCTGTTGCTTCTGTATTGAGGCAAAACATGACTGGCTTTTTTCTCAAGTAGTGTGTTTTCATTAAGTTCATGGTCATCTTAATGTTTTAGTAACAGTGACTAGGGTTGAAGATATATTTGTAGTTTATGTTTTTTACAATGCAGAAAATATATTTTGTTTAAGGAAGCACATGTATGTCACAAGGGTTCAGTGTGAAACTATTGTTTCTCTTTCATTTTTTATAGCGTATACCCCTGTTTAAATGCCCCAGGGGAATATGCATTTTGCAGCCTGGTGGCATTTTTTTGCACTAAAAATGAAAACAAAATTTTTTTTTTTTCAAAAGTGCCTTTGTGATTTTTATTTCTGTTTAAAAATCAAAGAAACAAGTCCCAAGCTAAGTGTATCAAGAGAGGGCAAGTCAGTAATCTTGGCTAGGAAAAGCAGGTGCATTTATCAGCGGGGAGCATTTAAACGGAGGTATATGGTATATAACTTGCAATAGTTAAGCACTGATCCTGTAATTAGTCGTCTTAGTTCCTAGTATTGTGTGAGCATTTCAAGATCAAGTAATTGTTTGTTCTCATAGGACAGGAAATGCACATACTATACTCCTGAAATCTTATAGAATGCTTGAAATAATTTGCATGTGTCACCTAAGTGTTGTTGCTTTTATCATAGGATCATCATGTTGTGAATGACCCTTCATACACTCCTTCAAGGGCAGGCTTGCCCCAGGTAATTCTTTTAGACCCATTGCATGCAAACATAATTATATTCACCTATATATAAATTAGGGATGTCAACAAATAATGCTTCGTATGCTAGTACTTAAAAAAGAAAAATTTGAATGGTTGACTAGTTATGCATTAGATATATACATGTTGAAAAAAATCATAATTGGGCAACATTCTGTACAAGGTATATCAATTTGAAAGATAGTGTGGGGTTCTATCTAGTTTCAATTGAAATGTTCATAAAGTTGTGTATTTATTTATGTTATTGTTTTTTGAAGTAAAAGTTAATGTTACATCTTACTTTTTATGCCCTGAAAGATGGCAGATAGAAGTGACACAGTCTGTCCATTATTCCGTTCATTCATCCACTTTTCTTTCTTCATACACTTCACATTTTCACCAGACTTTCACACAATGACCAAGTGCCAATTTTAATTTTACTTAATATTGCTTCTGTGTACAAATCCTCCTACCAATTGATCATTCACATTCACACAGTGACCAAGTGCCAATTTTAATTTTACTTAATATTGCTTCTGTGTACAAATCCTCATACCAGTTGATCATTCACTTTCACACAATGACCAAGTGCCAATTTTAATTTTACTTAATATTGCTTCTGTGTACAAATCCTCTTACCAGTTGATCATTCACTTTCACACAATGACCAACTGCCAAAGGGCATATACCCTGGCTTTTGTGATTTGTTTATTTTTGGTAAAGTTATTGCCCTTTGTTCAATTTTACTTAATATTGCTTCTGTGTACAAATCCTCTTACATTCTCATGCAGTTTCCATCAAAATTTCAAAGATTGATCATAATTAAGTGCTGCAGCACATACAGTACAGCTCTGGAGGATTGTCCGAATTTTGCGAAGTTTGGAGTAATTGCTAAATGCGTGACTTTGAGTAAAAGATGATTTTCTCCAGTAGAAATTAAGTGACTTCGTGGTCTAGTGGAGTAAAATATCTTTTGAGTGACTTCGCGTTTCTGCAGGTAAAATTTGGAGTGCCTTCGCGTAGACACATAGCTACATACTACACTGTTTTATGAAAAAATGAAAACATTTCAAAAAAGGTACATTTGTTAGCATCCTTTCTCCCTTGAATTATCCAAAACCATTGCAAATTAGCACATTCTTAAAAATAAGTACATGTTGCACATGGTAATTATCTGCTACAACTGTCAAAGAAATTACGTCATCCAACAGCAGCTTTCAACTTTTTACAAAGGGCGCCAGGTCTTCAGATAAACTCAAAAACACAGAAGCTGACATCTGTGTGAATAACATACCTAAATTAAAACTAAAACACCATTTTTCAAACTAGTTTGTATACCAATATGTGAGCTCAGGTGTGAAAGTGAAATTTACAGGTCTTTTTCGATGCAAGACAAAGAAACAACCTGTCAATCACACTTCCTGTGACCTATGACCTTTACATATGATACAACACCATCTTTTTTATTGGTTGTTATTCTAAGAGATAACCTTTGACAGCAAGCATGAGTAATTTTCCATAAAATATCCCACATTTTTACTGCCTTTTCCACATCACATGACCTAAAACTGCATCCTTTTCTAAAAGTAGCAATGCCTAAACTCTTTTACTTTCAATTCTCATTTTTGGAAAATCTTGACATAGTAACACCTTGAAAAAAACATTCAATTTAGTATTTGATTTATTTGATTTTTCTGAACCTTTGATTAAAAGCAAAGGAGTAGAAATGTGTATTTATATAGATAAGGAACAAGCATAGATCATCTATGTGGGAAAGAGTTTAAAGTTAGAACAATATGCAGGGTCATTGTCTCTTTCGTAAACAGTGATTTTCAATGGAAATGAGAGTAAATATTAAAGATTTGATTGGATTTTCTTTAATCAATCTTCATGTGTCGGTAAAAAAATCATATATTCTTTAAAAATCATGATTTTTAATTTTGAAAATGGTGAATATTGATTTCATCTTTTCTAAATTTTCATAGGGAAATGTCCGATTTTCAAAAGCAATGACAGCACATTTAAAAAAAAAATTGTTTCATTTCTCTAACCAGTTAAATTTGCGGAGTGCCGCAATATTACTCCCGCCAAGTGCCGCGATTTTACTCCTTACTCGAAGTGGCTTCAGTCACTCTTTTTCATGCGAAGTCACTCTTTTTTAAATGCAAATTACTCCCGCGAAGTGTGGAGTGAATTCCTCCAAATTTCGCATTTTTTGGACAATCCGCCTGAGCTGTACTGTATACTCAGGCCTTTGGGATTTGATCATTTTGGTAGAGTTATTGCCCATGGTTTAATTTTACTTAATATTGCTTCTGTGCGCAACTACTACAATTTTATAATTGACCTATATTTTCACCTATGGTGTTCAACTGGAGCATAAAAAGCCAAATGTTAAAAGATAAGAAACTGTTTTAAAACACTGTCTGTAAAAGACATCTGGTGATCTATGCCTACAAAACACTATATCAGTTTTGGAAATTTATTAAATTTACCAGCCATGCAAATAGGTAAAGGACATATAATTGTCTTACCCCTGGATATATGGGTACTTTGTTCAGTTCACAGACTGCAAAATGTTTTGGCACAAATGAACAAGGTAACATTTCAAGCTATAAGCTACCATGACTGTGACAATTGCCATGTTTTTGGGGCATTCAATGGCTGTGACAAAATTAATTTCTTTTTTTTAAAATATTATTTGTAGGTTAAATTAACATGTTCTTTACACTTACAGTCTCCAGAATTTAGTTGTTTTTAGTTGTATTTTTTCTAGCTTTGCATCATGTTTGCACACTGAAGTAACTAAATATAACTTTGGGTCAAACTATGAAGGAATAATGCCAGTTGACTACCCGCACCCCCTTTCCCCCACCCCCATTCCCTCCCACTGTGGGCAGGCATGTAACAATATTTGCTTCAAACAGTATAATAGATTACTTGTTGACATCCCTCATAAAACATGTCAAGCAAAAATACATGGTAATTGGACAAATGGCGTTAGTTCTAGTGCAGCAGTGTCACATTGTTTTAAAATAGCTACACTGCATATACGGTAGTTGTGTAATGAAACAATTATACTGCATATACGGTAGTTGTGTATTGAAACAATTATACTGCATATATGGTAGTTGTGTATTGAAACAATTATACTGCAAATAATTGAATAGTGTCCTCCATTGTTTGAGACATTGGCAAAATATTGGCAGTGAAGTGTGACCATCTACCATCATTTTGCTTGGCATATTAGATAATCTTAACACCTTAAAAATGCAACCATAAAAGTAATGATTATAGTATTTTAGTTGGGTTTTTTTTATTAAATGACTTAAGATGCTATCATTCTACAAGTTTTGCATTATTTTAGAGAATACTTAACATGATTGAGATAATTATGTTTCAAGATATGTATAGAGAAACATCCCCTTAGTCATGAAAATATCTAAAAGTTTGCATACAATAAAATATATTCAGCATTTTAGAAATCTATGTTGAGCAGGGGAAACACAACTTAGTTTCTTAAAGTAGGCAATGATTTTCTCTGTTGGTATAATTAGTTACTGTACTTGTCAAGTGGATGTAACTTAAGTTTTATATGTGTACATCCTGTGTTAATGTAGTTTGTCTTATTCACCCAGCTCATCTAATTAGCACAACATGTTGGTGGAAGGTGGAGTCTTGTGTTTGTGTTGGGGGTGGGGGGGGGGTGGAGAAAGGATCAGTGTCTTTTATCCAAAATTCTTTCAAGTATACAGTATGTTATTCTAGATTTAGTCCAGTATAACTTGTCTGCACTTTAATCTGAAGGCAAGTTTAACATAAAAAATGGGTGAATGAATAATAGTAAAAGCATGTTAGACATTTCTTATTTGGAATTTTGCCCCTCAACCGACTACACACATCCATGGGGAGCTCAATAGAAACAGTATGGTAGTACTTTTTTTGTGAAAGAAGTTTTAAGTGGTACATTTATGAGAATTTATCTCTGTTGTCATAAATTAGTGCTTTAAGCATTCTTTGTAACAATCAGTGAGAATCAGTTTTAGTTTCATAATGTTGAGGTTGCATTTTTGAAGTTGTTAAGTGTTTGTGGATATGGTTAAGTATTTAGATCATTCATAAGAAAATGACACTTATATCACACAACCATGTAGGCATACAGGGATGATCGAAACTATTACTTACATTGAAAGAGGGTTTTTTTTTTTTTTTCTTTAAAAATGTTGGTTAAAGGAGAAGGTTATTTTCATAATGAAAGAAAAAGTTGTTAATTTAAAAGAGGACATACCCTAAAATCAAGAGTAATTCGTTTCCTGTGAAATCATAATGATAATAAATCATAATTATTATAAATCATTAAAATTTTAGAAAGTCAGAGTACAACAATACAATGTAATAACAGCCGTATTTATATTCGTACAAAGAGATATGGTTGTACAAACAGCAGTTGGGAGGATAGCAATTTATTTCTGTAACAAATTACTTATATAATGCTTATATAATGCTTTGATGACTATAAATAAGAAGTATGTTTGAACATATTTTCAGTTATTTTTCACTTTGGGATATGAGACTGTGAATTAACATTATGAAGTATATTATTAGTTATTCTTAGGGTATGTCCCTTTAAAAAAGAAGAGTATGTCCCTTTAAAAAGAAGATATAAGTTATACTTTCTAGGGAAAGAACTGGTATATTGGATAATGGTTTATTTTGGTGAATGGAGGTTTAGGGGTTTAGTAGAGTTGCCTGCTGAAGATAATTCCTAAAAACAAATTTTGATCTTAATCATGCTAAATTTCTAAAATGGACTTGTCCATCATTCTATTTGGAAAGTTCCATTATATCTGTCAAGGGGTATCAATTGAAAATGTTGATAGGATGCATGGAATCCAAAGTTTTAAAAGAAAATGATTCATATATTATCTGCATCGTGATTTTTTTTTTTTCTTTTCGAAAAAAAAAGATTAATGTCTTCTGATCATGTTTAGTTGCTATACCTCCAGCCTTTTAAAAAAAAATTTAGTGTAACGTTAATTCTCATATAACCTTACCATGTATAACTTGATGTACATTTATATGTTAGAGTAGAACTCATACAGCTTTTAAATCAGTCATTTTTGCTTCAGCTTCATATCTTCTGCCAACCAAAATGCCTTCAAAACTGTTACACTATGATATCCTGCTAGAAATACTGTAGAAATGTATTAAACTGTGCTTCTTTATTTGTTGAAAAAAGAAAATAACGTATTGCCAATAGAAACGATAGCTTAACTGGTCTTTGGTTTGACAGAAAAGGCACAAGAACTTGTGTCAGTGTGTCATCCAGGACTATAGATCTTTTTCATGCGTTTGTACATGCATTAAAACTGATTTTATAAATCAAATTTTGGAATCTTAAACAATGTGTTTTTAGCCAAACAAAATATTTTTCACAAACAAACAAAAACTTTCAATCTGAAACTGACTATTCACAATCAGTAATATTTCAAGTTCTTTTTTAAAAATGATATTTTTTATTATCAAAATATTTCAAGTCTGTAATTTGCATGTCTTCTTTAAATGTTATACCTATTAATTCTATCACCAGGATTGTAGATTGATACAAAGCTGTTTATTTCATCCAAAGCCTTCAAATATTTTAGCATTTATTGTATGTATTTGCAGGATGGCGCCCTAAATGAGGCCCCTACAATAACCACCTACAGGGCTGTCCGTTCATCTCAGAGTGGGGGATCAGGTGAGCCCCAGAAGATCCCAGCATCATTAAAGAACATTAAGCGCCTTAGTACATCTGAGGATGTTGTTATTTTAAATCCAGCTAGGTGAGAGTTTAGAAATTGATTCTCTGTTTGTTGTAAGTTAACATTTATTCATTCTCTGTTTGTTGTAAGTTAACATTTATTCATTCTCGGTTTGTTGTAAGTTAACATTTATTCATACTCTGTTTGTTGTAAGTTAACATTTATTCATTCTCTGTTTGTTGTAAGTTAACATTTATTCATTCTCTGTTTGTTGTAAGTTAACATTTATTCATCCCTGTTACAAAAAAAATTTGAACAGTTCCATAAGCAGGTTGAAAGGATTTATTGTTCCCTTGTGTGTAGCTGGGCAAGATTTTAGTCCTGTGAAGGGATGTCACCATTTACTGTAATGTACAAATGGCCTTGTTCCATTCACAGTTAGGCCAATGTCTTTTGATTTTTCTAAACTCAGAGCTATCAACTTGAATTTTTGCCAAAATGAAAAGAAAAAAAAAAGATGAAAAACGAGAATCACAAGATCTTAGTTGTCTTCCTGACAGGCTTTTTTCTGTAACAATATCAGTTTTCATTCGCCTGCAGTCAAGTGTTCTAAGCATGTAGATGCATATTCGGTAGATAAAAGCTTATAAAAAGTGTTGAAAAATTCCTATTAAGTCAAAACAAAAATGATAGCTGTTTTCCAAAAGAAAAATCATTGAAGAATTGAGGAAATTGTTATGACCATGATGTTATAGTTCCAGACGCACTATCCCGGGAAACAGAAAATTACCAACAACATAATTCTCAAAATCTTATGGCAGCAATTGTTTACCAAAACTTTTACAAAATCTACCGGTAGTGAATTTTATCAAATTAATGAGGGTCAAAACTGCAGCATTTTACATAAAAGTAGTACATGTAGGTCCATACACTAGATACCATAGCATTACTTGTTACATTGTAAAATGTTAGCTTGGTGAGATGAAATGAAATAAACGGGAAAATTATTTATTTTATTGAATACGCAATTTTAACCGTTTCCACCAATATTTATTTCTGTACGTTCCCAATATACTTTCAGTCAAACCAACATTGAAGGTGTGTCACAAGCATCTTGTAAGAGAGCCTCCGTCACAGACGCACAGACAGAAAAAGACAAGGCTTTTGTAAACAGTAAAATAGCTGCCTTTGAGAATAAAGGTAATATTTTAACTTACTTTCGTATCATTCTTGCATTAAGGGGTTACTGGAGCCTTAAATTAAGGTTTCATATATCCATTCTATACACTGTACAAGGAAAAGAATTGGGGGTGTCTCTAAAATTAAAACCTTTTGTATTTTACACTATTCACTTCAACCTAAACTAACCTAAGTCTTCAAGTGGGGTCAATGAAGGGAAACTGGTGTCAGAAATAAATAAATTCACAAAGATAGACATCAATTGAAAACATCGTGGCATGCAGACATGAAATTGATAACCAAGCAATATTGATTCATGAATCTAAACATATTTGCCACCAGGTAAAATTATTGCCCAAAATATGTAAAGTATGAAATACATTAAAACAAATAAAATAGTTAAATATTACCATCTTAAAAAAATGAATACATCATTTTTGTCGAGCCCGCTAGTGGTGAGCTCGACTTAGTCGCTACTTTTGGTGTATAGTTAGGTGTATGTCCATCCATGTGTCCGTCCGGATTTGTCCGCTCTATATCTTGCTCATTCTTTGAAGGATTACAAAATAATTTGGTACAAATGATCACCATGATGGGGTTGTATGTCGCACACAAAACCAAGGTCCGCCGCTCAAAGGTCAAGGTCACACTTGCGCAAAACTCGTGTCCGGAGCGTAACTTCTACATGCATGGAGGGATTTTAATATAACTTGGGACAAATATTCTCCATAGTGAGTTGGAGTGTCGCGCGAAAAATTCAGGTGTCTGTGGCAAAGATCAAGGTTACACTTAGGGGTCAAAAGTCAAATAACAAAATAAAACATTCATTTGTGAGTTTAACTTCTATATACATGGATGGATTTTAATATAACTTAGCACAAATGTTCTCCATGTTGAGTTGAGTTGTCTCCCACAAAATGAAGGTCAAGGTCAATAGAGGTCAAAGGTCAAATAAAAATACTAAAATTTGTTTCTTGGCGCTGTATCTTGGATATGCTTTGAAGTATTATGCTTAGTGGTCAGAAGATTTGAAAAATTGAAGTGTCTGTGGCAAAGGTCAACGTCACATTTAGGGATTTGTCTGGTCTATATCTTGCTCATTCTTTGAAGGATTTCAAAATAGTTTTATACAAATGTTCACCATGATGGAATGGTGTGTCACACGCAAAACCCAGGTCCGCCGCTCAAAGGTCAAGGTCACACTTGGAGGGTCAGCTCAGAATCCGTGTCTGGAGCATAACTTGTACATGCGTGGCGGGATTTTAATATAACTTGGAACAAATGTTCTTCATAGTGAACCGGAGTGTCGCATGAAAAATTCAGTGTCTGTGGTAAAGGTCTAGGTCTTACTTCAGGGTCAAAGGTCAAATAACAGATTAAAACATTCATTTGTGAGTATATTTCTTTGTACATGGATGGATTTTTATATAAGTTATAACAAATGTTCTCCATAGTGAGTTGAGTTGTATTGCGCAAAATGAAGGTCAAGGTCACAAGAGGTGAAAGATCAAATAAAAATATCAAAATGTTCAAATAACATGAATTGAGTTTTTTAGGCACAAATGTTCATCATGAGACTTTGTGTCATGCACATGAACCAGGTCACCGGGTCAGAGGTCAAGGTCACCTAAGATGATTCAATGTCAAGATTTTGCATTGGGTATAAAGAGGATGTGCTGCACACATCTCACCTATGTATACATCTTCCTCCTTAATCTGAAGCTTAAAGGTTCAGGTTTGAATTAAGAAGAACGGGCTCGAAATTTTGCCCGTGGGTATGTCTTGTTTATATATTTATTTTGAATATCAACAAGTTCAGAGAATACATTCAGTCTGGACAATTTTTTATTTCTTTACACTTTACACATTTAATTGTACATGGAAAACGGGGACACACATTTGCAATAAAAGGGTCACTTTGTCTCTAAGTAAGAAAGGGAGAAGTAAAACATGTGAGCTAAATGTTAATAAGATTTCAATTAACACGTTCTGAAGTAAAAAGGAGCTACCTTTGATTACAAAAGATGCATCAATAACAGTCTTTATTAACAAAACTCGACCTATGTCTATGGCTTCAGAACAGTGAAACATAATACAAGAATACACACAAATAAGCTGGAAAATGAACAAAATGATCTATAGTATGAAAATAAACTTCTACAAAAAATACAGTGCAATACAGTTCAGTTGAAAGTGTGAAGTTTATAAATTTAAGAAAAAAAAATGATTCAAACTTTCTAAATGTTATTATCTTTAAGTGACATTAAGAGTACAAATCTGTAGATGAGATAACATTGTAATTTAAATTACATTCGAGTACAGCCAGATCTGTGAATGAGATAACATTGTAGGTAATTTAAACTAAAAATTGAGTACAACCAGATCTGTCAAAGAGAAAAATTGTAATTCAAATGGGAAAAAGAGTAGAGTCAGATCTGTTAATAAGATAACATTGTAGTTTAAATGGGGGAAAAAATTGAGTACAGCCAGATATGGTAATGAGATAACATTGTAGTTTAAATGGGGGCAAAAATTGAGTACAGCCAGATCTGATTATGAGTTGGCATCGTAATTTAAACTAAAAATTGAGTACAGCCAGATCTGTTAATGAGATAACATTGTAGTTTAAATGGGGGCAAAAATTGAGTACAGCCAGATCTGTTTGTGAGTTGGCATCATAATTTAAACTAAAAATTGAGTACAGCCAGATCTGTTAATGAGATAACATCGTAATTTAAACTAAAAATTGAGTACAGCAAAATCTGTTAATGAGATAACATCGTAATTTAAACTAAAAATTGGGTACAGCAAGATCTGTTAATGAGATAACATTGTAATTTAAATGAAAAAAAATTGTGTACAGCCAGATATGGTAATGTGATAGTATCATTGTTGTTGAAAAGTTAACGATCTACAATTATAATAAAAAGAAATTTAAGTCAGTATGATCCTCAATTTAAAATATGAATATTAGAGAATTAAAAGGGATGTGGTAAAGTAATGGAAATAGAGTCAGATTTACAACATGTGTGTTTTATTCCAGGTTTCTATCAGTTAGAAAGATAAACAGTGTATGCACAAAGTAATTTTTTAAAGAATAACAAAAAAGACATACATGTAGTATTTTCAAAGTCATTTTGTATTGAAATGTGTACATTGTACTTTTGACGTAAATGTGAATTGAATAATATATGTTGTATTTACAATTTATTATTTATGGATATTTTTTTTTTTAAATAAACATTGTATTTACAGGTAATTGAATAATGTACATTTTATTTACAAAATGATATTTATTGAATGAAAAAGTTCATGTTGTGTAATTACAGTACACGCCAGGAGGAACTCTCGTTTTCCTCGAGGTCGTCCCGGACTACCCATTCCTTAAAACGCGACCAAATCTGCCGCATTTCGAGGATCACCGCCGCGGACTTGGTCACCAAATATCGCGGCGGACGTCCGCTAAATGGTTCCGCGAACTTTTTCACAGGTAAGAATTGACGTATCGAGGCTCACAAAGTTTCCTGATTACACGCATTTCGGCGAATTTTACGCTTTAAAATATCATTTAAATGTATTAATCTCTCATTCTGATGCATTTGTTTACGAATGCTCGTATTTGTTAATGGAAGGAATGACAATTCAAAACCGAAAGTAATTGTTGCTTCTCGGAACAACTGACCCTATTTTCAGAAAATAAATTGACTGGTTTCCGAATTACACGTAGTAAAACTGCTTTCCTATATCTAAAGAACATGTAAACCATACTGCGACATCTGTATCGTCTATGCGCTTGACAAAATTATTGATCGATTTTGGTATACAATAACGAGCGTTTTCAACGACGTAAGTACACATAAACCTACACAGCAAATGTATTAGAAATTTGGTTTTAATTTTACCAAATGTCACAGAATTGGCAGTAAAATGCTCAGTTTCATTACGGTCATTTCACTAAATGTTCAGCTTATCCAGGTGAGTTATGACCCTAATTATTTTCACGTTGGTCGTCAAATATCGCCGTGATATTTCGCGATGTCGAGACATCAAGGAATTCCGTTTTTTTCCTTGATGTCGTGGCGGATATTTTTTTTTCCGCGTCCGCGAAATAAAGCGGAAAATGTGAGTTCCTCCTGGCGCGTACTGTATAATGTATTTTACAAAGTATTTTTCATTGAATAATACAAATAATATATATTAAACAATGAACATTGTATATTGAGGGGTGGAAGCAAAAAAAACTTTCTGTCCTCAATTTACAAAGAAATTTATATTGAATAATATACAATATTTTGAAATTTATACATTGAATACCGTACACACTCAGCCAAAAGTTGACTCAACCATTAGTCGAGAAGGGGTTTTTGAGGTTAAAATTGATGATTTTTACTTAGACCCTTTCATACGTCGAGTTGGATTTTTTAGATTTTATGCAATCGTACAAATTGCGTATCTACAGTAAAGGGAAGCAACTACGTCGATAGAGTGGTGTGCGGTAGTTTCATTATACTGAAGACATAAGGGCAGTATGTTTTAAGACATTTTGCTAGGGATAATTTGAAAGTGACACAGTTTTTTGCTGTCAATATTATTCGTTTAATTAATAATTAATTTAACTTGCAGGTCATTCAAAATGCACAAAAAAAACAAACACAGAAATGTAATACCGAAGCACATGAATAATTTCAAACAGGAATTATCACACTGAAATTATATGGGTTATTATGAAAAAAATTAATGCCAGTAATTGTTCACACCTTTGATTTCTGAATAAAGCATAATGCTGTTATGTTTACACACCAATAAGGACCTGTATGATATACGATTATACAACCGGAAAAGCCCTGACACTGGACAGACTTTATCAATAAACAAGGGAAGTCACTCTACAACAACCGCAACATGGTCGTTTGTTTATTACATGTCAATCATGTAATGATGTGTGAAAATATCTTTGTCATACTGCCAAGCAGACTAATAAAACAAAACAAAGGTAGTCCCTTCTATAAGTTCTTTATTGATTAGAGAAGCCTGCTGAATAATAATGATGTAATTATGCTACGGGGTTACCTCTGTGTAGTGTAAAAAATATGACTGTCATACGGGCAAGTACATTTGATAATTTTTTTCATTTTCTTTACATGACTCGCCCATACGTCGAGCAGTGACTTTAAGGCCACTTTCTGGGGATTAAAAACTCGACTTTTGGCCGAGTATATACGGTAGTATACATTATATTACGAAGTAATTGTTATAGACACCAGCACACTTAACCCTTTACCTGCTGGAACCGAAAGTTATTAGCCTTTGCCACCAGTACAGAGCCAGGCCAGCCTGCACATGCGTGCAGTCTGACCAGGCTCTATACTGTTGGTAGCTCCATTTTTGTATTTTGATATTGAAATCCCTTAAACTTTGAATGAACTGTTCCAAATTCAAAGCTGGGCAAACCCATTACAAAATTTTAGCATGTTCAGGGTTAAATACCATGCAGCTTTATTCACTGTCATGTCTTGACAGGATGATGTAATAAGTAACAATTAATATAGTACCCAGTACGTAAGACTAAGACACCAGATCATAACTATTTATTTACCCTGACCATGCTTTATATCTAAAATGGACTTGTCCATCTTTCAATTTGGAGAGATCCTTTAATTGTTAAAGGGGGTGCCATATGATAAAGCTTCTAGAAACTATCTTGCTTATTATCTAAGTCGGTTAAATGCATCTGTTTGAACCCTGAAGGTGATTTCAAACAAAGCTGCAATGGACACCAACATAATATCATTGTAATTGATATTCCACATAGAGAAGCGTAATCCAGTAAATTTTCCGGGGGGTGCTGCGACAAACAGGAGTAGACAGGAGGAATGGCAAAATGGGACGAATGAATGTTTATTTAAACATTTCCAACACCCCAAAATGATGAATGATGAAGTTGTTTGTTTTGGGGTTTAACGCCGATTTCAACATATGTTATATCTCGGCCGTCAGTCCACCTAACCAGTTTTCCTGGATAACTAACCAGTAATTGCCAATTTCTCCACAAGTGACTGACTACTGTTCCCACATGATCTACTCTGAATCAGCGGTGAGAGACAAATGAACATAAGACACAATGTCTGAGAACAAATGTCACGGAGAAATTTTTGCCCTGCCCAGGGGTCGAACCAACGACGGATTGATGATTACTTATCCAGTGCTCTACCTATTGAGCTAAGCAGGCGGGGAAGTTGGAAAGTTTCTGTCACTTAAATTGTCACCATCCTAGGACCAGATGCAAGCCAAAGGATGTTTGCCTAATGGACTATTTGATAACTTTAACACTTTCTTTTTGATAGAGTGATCACCTATGTTTTCATAAAAAGGAAGTTTGATTATTGTTGGCCATATAAAATTGATGACCTGTCTGGACAATGTGTACAAAACAATTAGAGTATTAGCCTGACAAACTAGCTCATGGCTTGAGACTACAACAGATCTGACTTAATGTTTTTACAAAATGGCTTCACTAATTACACTGTAATTATACTTTATATAAAAATCTTAAATTTTCAAATTCTGCTAAAAGGATCAATTGAATAAAAAGCAAAAAACAAAAATGGCCTGAAAAACACGGCATAACAGAAGGCTTTAAAAAAATGTATCTTCTTTCTTTTATAGTTTATATATCGTGAGTACAATGCAAATGTTTTGTAGATATATGATAACTTGTAAACGTGTTTCCTGTCTGGTTATAGGACAGTCTAGTTACTCAACAGTTGTAGTATCTCAGTCAAATTATATTTTTAAAATAATAACCTCAGGAAAATATGTTGATTTTCTGTATCCCCTTAGATTGTTGAATTAAGTAATTCAGCGATGCCACTTTCTGACAAGTTTCTTTGGGCTGAACTTGTGCCTGAGAATTTACTCAAGATTCTAAATTTCAGCGGTTTGCAAAATCACTTTTTAAAGACATCTTTGAGATTGTTCCAAAAAAGTTCACGCCCCACAAGATCTTCGGTCCATTCTATATACGTTGTTGTTTCGAGTAGAAGTTTTATGGTATGATTCATATTGTGTGCATCAATTTTCTCTAAAAGAATCACCACCACATCAGTTCCTTCTTCAATCAGCCTGGATTGTGCAACCTTCAGTTCAAATATGCACCAGTCACTTTGTGCAAACACATTTGTAAGAATGATAATAATCTTCTTACTTTTTTCCATACATTTGACAATATTGTCATTGATGAAAATGCCGGGGAGAAAATCACGTTCATGTATGCAAAGTTTCAGTTCTTCTGTGTCTTCGAGGACAGGAAGTAAGCTGCGACGCACCCATGGAGAGTCATTTGCTTCGTAACTTACAAACGCATCATATTCATAATCGTTTCCACGTATTAATTGATAGTTTCGTCGTTTTCTTAACAAATATATGTAATGTTTGATATTCCACCTGTTTCTATATATGACAAGGGAGATAATAGCAATGACAACGATGCAAGGACAGGCAACCACTGCAATCCATATTCCAATACTCCAGGGATGGCACTCCCTGTATGAAAACTTCACCTCAGATAATTTCATATTGGCTTTGTCTGCAGGATTTGAACATATGTAATCTTTAGGATAATTTAGAGTTTTATTTTTGCCTGATGATGCCTTAAGCCAATCAATGAACCAGAGCAAATTGCAGTCACATGTTAATGGGTTTTTACTAAGGTCAAACTCTACTAAATTGTTGAGCAGTTCTTTGGGTAATGCAGATTCTTGTAAGTGACCAATTTTATTAAATCTCATTTTCAGTTTCTTCAGTTTCTTGTTATGCCCAAATGTTTCTTTGCTTATTGTTTGAACTAGATTGCTACCTAGATCTAAATTATTTAACTCTGGTTTATTAGCCAGAATATGTTTTGGATCAATAGTTATCTTGCAGGAAAAACAGCGAAGGTATAGAAGCTTTGTTAGTGGACCAAAAAGTTGTCCAAAGTCTTCAATACTCAAATGTAACATACTAATGTAATCAATCTTGAGAACTCTGAGATTTGGTGCTGATTTAAATGTATCATTTAGAGAAGAAAAGAGTGAAAGGGCCTCGGCATTGTAACCCATTCTGATGTCTTTTAAAGAATTGGATCGAAAAGCATAGGGCTGAATTTTGTTGAAACGCCCATTTTGATTTCTGATGTCCAATGCCTGTAGTTTAGGCATGTTTTCTAGGAAATCATTTGGTATGATACTTAGAAAATTTATTTGAAGTTGCAAAAACTTCAGGTTCTCTAGGCATTCAAATGACGCTTTACTAACGTCAGTAATTTGATTATTGCTTAAACTTAAAAAATACAGTTTTTGAAAATAAGGCAATGACTGGTCCCCTGTTGTTTCACAGAAGTTTGGAATGGTTCTCAGTCGATTCATAGTAAGGTACAACTTTTCAAGATGAGGGAATCTGTACAGCACAATGTCTGTGATATTGTTCCCTGCCAGAACAAGGCTACGCAAATAAGCAAAATTCTTTAAGACCTTCATTGAAAATGAACCGAGCTGGTATTGTTTCAGAATTAAAAAGTTGATTTTGCTCCCTTTCATATGTGAAAATAGGTCATCTGTTGTTGTTATTGTATGAATAGCTGACATTTCTAAAAATCTAAGACTTCTCATTTTGCTTATAGCACTGAGAAAATTCTTGAGGTTGTAATAATGGAAAGGATTGCCTGAGATATGCAGATAAGCCAGATTTACAAATCTTTCAAGTGCATTTGAGGATATGCTGTGGATATTGTCATAGTTCAGATCAATTCCTTTTAAATATTCAGGTTGAGATATGTTAGTGAATGTTTCTGTTGTAACGTTTTCTATATCATTGTATTCAAAGATAATGTTGTCAAGTTTCATTGAAGTTTTAGGAATATATGTTAGGTTTAAGTGAGAACACAAAAGTGTTGTAGATCCATCATGGGTAAGAATTTTACAGTCTCCATATTTTGTCCATGATTTGATTCCAGATAAACTATCTAGTTCAGAAATGCTTGATGTACTAGTAGCTGTCATTTTATCTGAAATGCTATGATCGCTTATTGCCGGTTCTGTAAATGACTCTGTTTTTATCTGGGATTCTGGTTTTGAATGTGTTCCTAAGATGTTCTTGGCAGACGTATGTGTAGTCAGGAAAGCTGGCGTTTTAGTTGTCCCGAGTTTTGAAGCCTGTCTTTGTTGTAGTTTAGACAAAATCCTTGCTTCTTTTGTAACTTTAAAGCCTGGTTTCTCATCAAGTGTTTTGTAAAGTTGAACAAGAACTCTGGCTGCTGGAACTTTAGTAGTAATATTTGCTATTTTGTTCAAATCAATCGTCTTGTTTTTTGTGCAATCTTGTTCAGAACTTGAAAATTCCTTTGCAGAAGTTGAGTTAATAGGTTTTGCTGACCAAGGACTTGTGTCTGGTGTTTCTTCTGGGTTAGGAGGCTTGAAGAATTTGTCCTTCAGCGCTGAACCATCAAATGGCTTTTGTTTCAGGTTTTGATGTGTGGATGAAGTTGTGGAAATTTTAGGATGTCCTGCTTGAGATTCTAATAATTTAGAAGTAGATATAGGTCTATCAAATTGTTGGGAAGTCATACCAAGTGTATCCGGCTCTTCAGAAGTTTCACTTGGTGGTACCAGAAGCGTAGAAGAGGCATGAAATGTATCCATCTGTTTAGGAGTCTCACTGATTGTTTCCAATACGTTAGGAGTAACAGGAAGTATACCAAGATAATTGGAAGTTACATGTGGTTTTTCCAATAGGTTAAAAGAGACATGAAATGTATCTAACTGGCTAGGGGTAGTAGGGGTATCATCAGCTATTTCCAGTGGCTGAGAAGTAACAGATTGTTTAACCATTTGGAAAGGATTCATTTCCTTCAGAGATGCTTCTTCATCCATATTGAATAGTCTTTGTTTGAATTTGGAAAAAACTTGTGATCGTCGAGACTTTTGTATACTGGTTATATCTTCAACATGTTTGTTTCTCTTGTTTTGTGGTATCAGGGTAGAAGAAGTGATTTGCCACCTTTCTGCAAGTTTTGTCATTTGATTGGCTGATTTCTTCCTTGAAGCAGTTACTGACTCCTGCTTGGAATTCATCTTTAGGGATTTTAGCCTTGGAGTTTGGTCTACATTTGAGTACAGACAAAACAGGTTCATGAGAACTAAGACCTGGATGCTTTGTAAATACATTTCGACAATAGACTGCTTCCTTGTAGCTTAAGGTTGTAAACTAACTGTTATGTTTCACTTCCTTTTTTCCAGGTAGGCTTTTAACAAACCTGAAATAATGGAAATAAGTTTGTTCAACATGATACCTTGAGTCAGGGAACAAATTTACAATAATTAATCCATAAAAAGCCTTAGTACATGGACATTGCTTGCCAGGAAAGGAACTTTCCACATATATTTGTCATGATTAGATGGTATATATTCTTGAAGTCAGCACATAGTCACATAGCTGGCTCAGAAATGTTGCCCTGTGGGCAATATAGTCCTATATTCCCCCGTCAGCTTTTAAATGCTTCTATACATTACCTTTTACAAAATAGTCTCAAACAATTATTGTAAGCGCTTAAAACATCATTAATTTATTCAATTCTTTATACTCCCACCAAACTCAGAGTTGTATTTTAACCTAATTGTGCCCCTTTTTCACTTAGAAAATGTCTCAGAATTAACATTTTTCCTTAATGTCTGTGGAACCAGCATAGTAATTAACTTGCAACTTAAAACATATACAAAGAACGAGAGGTAATCTCAAAGTTTGATAATTCTGACCTGTGGTTTGATGTAATTATGCCCCTTTTCACTTGCCATCAGTTTCCCCTCATAAGGCACCCTGGCTTATAATTTTGGGTCAAAAACTTGTACTTTTTGCATTGACTCTCTTATAAGACATGGTATAAATGAAGAAGATTCGAGGCATAGTTGAATGATGTAAAAGTAATTTATAGAAATTCCGGCCACATCTGGCCTTGCATTCAGCTTGCACATTGATTCCAAATGCAAATTAGTTGGTTGCTTTTAAGATCTTTAAGAATGACCCTGGAACCATTGATGTAGTATTTATGCTGGCCTGATGGTGGATAATGGTTAGCAAAAGTCATTTTTGCTTCTGCAAAGACACTTGTAGAATGAACTTACAAGATGACACCCACACTGAGTTCCAATTTCAAGAACAAAGAGTGTTTCATATAAGCGAGTGTATATGGTAGATAATGGCCAAGAATTTCTTGAATATCTCTGAAATCAGTACTCATATTACTTAAAATATATATGAAGTGTCACAAGCTAATTCAGTACGGCAAAAATTATTTTATGACTATCATGCAAAGAAGGAATTTTGATTGGAACCAAAATTTTTATTTTGTCATTATTATGCCCTCTTTTTGCTACTTAGAAAATTTCCGGAAAAAATTACATTTTATTGAATTGAAAGTGTTAACCTTATTGTAAGCTACATATACGAGGATGGGTCATAAGGATAGTCCCATGTCAGGTGTCATAACTCTTGTTTTTATTTTTACTTTTATTCCCTTTCATTTAGAATCATTCTAATTGTGCAAAATATTATTACCTAGGATATAAACTTCACATAATATTTTTTGAATTTTCTGCATGCTTTGACAAGAAGTCAGAATTTTTTTGGTAAATTTTCCTTGCCCAATTTTGTACAGGTATAGTTTCTTTTTTCAGCAAAAAATTTCAGTTTTTCTTAACTTTCAAGCTGTAAAATTTAACAAATATGTTTCATCTGTTTTAAAACACTGCTTAGAATAATTAAACATTAGTTCAATTGTATTAAGTACTCTAAATTTTCAAAGCTTACCTTGTAAATACATCAACTTCATTACCAGCAGGATAATAAACTAATGACAGTTTTGAGATGCTTAAGAGGCCCTGTGAATGAAGATTTTTGTACTTATACTCAAAGTATTCATTTTCAGTTTAACATAATCGGCGGAAATGGATGAATCATTGAGGCTTTATTCGTTTTTACATCAAGGCCACTGGAGTATTGTTTATTTGTACTTGAAGTTGAGACCCTTAGGTTTTGCTTTCTTCTTTGAAAAACATATTTCAGTCAGAGTAATATATATTTATTTAATAATTCACAAAGTATAACATCACAATGCTGTTAAGGTATCCAACAAAAGTAAAAACAATAATTTTATTACAATTATTCAGTATTTCCATATACAGATCGGTAAATCCTGTCTTAAATGATTTTTTTAACAACAAATGTACAAGTCAGGGGACAGTCCAACTGGACTGCACAAAGGTTGATCACCAAGTGAATTCAAGATGTTAATAAAAAGACACCTTTAATAAGCAAAGGAAGCCAGATTTAGGTGAAAGACTTCAAAAGTGAAAATAAACTATACATTTTTATATGCCCAAAAGGGCATATTATGTTATAGTCCTGGGCATCTGTCCATCCGTCTGTTAGCAATTTGGTTTCTTGAGGATAACTTGAGAACTGTTTGGCCTACAGTCTTTTAACTTCATGTGATGATTTTCCACATTGAGTGCATGACCCCATTTTGGAGTCAGTAGCTCAAAGGTCAAGGTCCCAGTGACCTTAATATTGAAAACCATTTCTGCCATGTAACTTGACAATCATTTGTTATAGAGATTTCAAACTTTATATTGAGATTGCACACATTGAGTGGATCACTCCAATTCATTTTTGGGTCAGTATGTCAAAAGTCAAGGTCATGGTGACCTAAATGTATAGAATCATTTACACTCTGTACCTTGACATCCATTTGTCATAGAGACTTCAAAGTTCAAAATAATGGTTGCACACATTCATTGAATGATCTCTATTGATTTTGGGGTCAGTAGGTCAGAGGTCAAGGTTACAGTGACCTTAGCACTGAAAACTAATTCTGCTGTAAAACTTTATAACCATTCATCATACAGACTTCAAACGTAGAAAATGACACCCATGCAGTGACCTAAACACTGAAAAGCATTTCTGCTATTTAACATGGCAACTACCTCCTGTACAGACTTCAGACTTCCTAGGATGATTGCCATCATTGATTACATGAACCATTAATTGTTCGTGGTAAGTACATAAAAGGTCAAAGTAAGAATCAACTAAACAATCAATATTTCTGCACTATAACTTGATAACCATGCATCACAGCATGAACATCATAATTTCTGAAAGACTGACATTTACAAATTATAAAAGGTAAAATTCAGATATTGCAAAGATCTATAAAACTCTAAAATTAAAATTATAGAATGCTAAAAATCAAAATATTATAAATCAAAAACAAAAAACTCCAAATTTAAAGGAAAACGTTTAATTTCAAAGCCTAAGGTTTCCTCCCTCTTATCATAAATGCATCATACTTAGATTGGTATATAGGAGTCACCTGGTGGTTGGTCGGGCGGGCGGGTGATCGGTCAATCTGTTGCAATTTCCTTGTCCAGAGTATATCTTGAAAACTAATGGTTTGAATTCAGTGCAACTTCATACAATGGTCAAGCACAATGAGAGGAAGTGCAGTGTTCAAGAATCATAACACCATTTTCACTTCTTGCAGAGGTATTGCCCTTTGTCCGTTTTCCTTGTCCGAAGCATAACTTGAAAACTAATAGTTGAATTCAGTGCAACTTCATACAGTGATCAAGCACAATGAGAGGAAATGCAGTGTTCAAGAATCATAACTCCATCTTTACTATTTGCAGAGTTATTCCCCTTAGTTGGTTTCCCTTGTCCGGAGCATAACTTGAAAACTACTGGTTGGAATTCAATGCAACTTCATACAATGATCAAGCACAATGACAGGAAATGCAGTGTACAAGAACCACAGCTATCTTGAACTGCCCACAACCATAACTCTATTTCAGTTGTTTTACAAAGTTTTCTGTTTCTAATAAGTTCCTCAGTTCTGAAGCAGTCTTGCAGGGGTATTAATCATATTAAGTGCTAGCTCTAGCTTACTTTAAGGGGTCATGATATCATAAAACAAAACCCAAAAAAAATCAAATTGAAAGAAGTACATGTTTTGTTTTTTGTTTACTTGCAACTGTCATAGTGTGACATGCATGGGGTTTGAATCATTACCTTTCTATCATGGTGAGTAGTATTGCAGAATTTAAGATTTACATAATTTTATTCTTTTTCCATTTATTTATCCTTAAAGGGGCTGTGCTCCAGATGACAAAAAAAGAAAGTTTTCTTGTATTATAAATTTCTTGTAATATTTATGACTAATGCTTAAAAAATAACTTACTGACAAAAAATAAGTCAAATAATTACATTATAAATTGATTTTTTTCCCTTTCAAAGTGCTAGTGTTAACATGAGGGTCCAGAGTTCAAATCAGGCTGGAGCGAAAATATTTTTTTTATTCTATTTTGACTTTTATAATCAGTTTTGAAGTAAAATGTTATGTTGTTATAATCTCACGGCATCTAAATATATAATTTATGAAAAAAAATTTTTTATTTCAAATCTGGAGTACAGCCTCTTTAAAGGCAAGGACAGATTGTCAGAACGATTGATTACCTCTTGGAAAAGGTTCTTACTATGCATCATAATGCTGATTATATCCCTGAAATGAAGTCTTTGGGTGGAATATAGGAGTCACCCAGTGATTGGTCAGTCGGTCGGATGGTTGGTCGGCTGGTCAGGCTGTCGGGCAATCTGTTGCAATTTCCATGACTGCAGAATAACTTGAAAACTAATGGTTTGAATTCAGTGCAACTCGAAACAGTGGTCAAGCACAATAAGAGGAAGTGCAGTGTTCAAGAATCATAACTAATTCTAAACCATTTGCGAGTTTTGAGTTATTGGCCTTTGTTGGTTTTCCTTGTTCGAAGCATAACCCAAAAACTAATGGTTAGAATTCAGTGCAACTTCATACAATGGTCAAGCACAATGAGAGGAAGTGCACTGTTCAAGAATCATAACTCCATAATATCTCCTCAGTTCTGAAGCAGTCTTGTGGGGGTATTAATCACATTTAGTGATGGCTCTAGTTTTTTGTAAATTTTAGGTTCAAATAATAACAGTAACAAAGAGACTGTGACTTCACCTACCAGAAAACAGTTTGAGCGGAGGTCATGGTCAACGAGTCAAGAAAACCCTCCAGACGTTATAGCCAATGGAATCAAAGGAACAAATGAAGTAAGTTATACAAGTGTTATGCAAGTGCTGAAGTTTGAAAAAGCTAGCTTGAAAACTGCCGACTTCTGTTATCAGCTTAGTAATAGCCTGATTACATCTCATTTTAGCTTTGTTACTCTGAATCCAAGCGTTTTGATACAAATTTGTAAATATATTCTCTAGTTAGGCAGTATGCTTATGCTTGCATTGCAATCTGATACATAACGTATTTCAAAGAAGCTTCAACTTACTTAATGACTGTTCACAATATTTTTTTTCTTATGGTTTATGGCTTATCTTTATTATTGTACATATTAATTGGCTGCCTAAAGTCAGGTTGAGCTTGTTAAATGCAATTACTTTGAAATATCTTATCATTTTTACCTTGACTGTACAAAGTATATGGAGAGCTCTCCTACTCACCCTGGAATAGGCATTTGCGTCTGCGTTCAGATTTCTGATTATAGTTTTTGTGCTGTCAATATTTTTGCTATAACTTCTTTATTTCATTAGGGATTTACTTCTGACTTCAAATAGATGTTCCTTATCAGCACCCACATCATAAGTGGTAAGGTTCATAACTCTAGCACCCATATATCCAGAATTATCCCCCCTTTAAATATTGAATTTTCTTTAAAAATTGTAATTTTTTACTGTAACTTCTTTATTTCATTAGGGATTTACTTCTGACTTCAAATAGATGTTCCTTATCAGCAACCACATCATTTGTGGTAAGGTTCATAACTCTAGCACCCATATATCCAGAATTATCCCCCCTTTAAATATAGAATTTTCTTTAAAAATTGTAATTTTTTACTATAACTTCTTTATTTCATTAGGGATTTACTTCAGACTTCAAATATAGGTTCCTTATCAGCAACCACATCATATGTGGTAAGGTTCATAACACTAGCACCCATATTTCGAGAACTATATCCCCTTTAAACTTAGAATTTTCCTTTTAATAAATATTATATGACATTTCATCTACCATGGAGAAGATTCTGGTCTGTATATCTATGGATCTTGAATTAAACTGATTTTTTAATAGTTAACCCTTTCTTAACTGTCCAGTATTTAAATAGTCGAGTGTTCTGTCTTCACTGACAGCTCTTGTATTGGAATACTTTGACAAAGAGACTCTAAATGTAAATAAAACTTAATAGTAAATTTTTTCTTCTGGTGACATATTAGAAATATTTGAAACAGCACTCAAGGGAGATAATAGAAACAAAAGTATCAGACAAAGAAATAGAGAAGAAAAAAGTCCGGAATTGAGATTGCTTTGCCCATTAGACCGAATAACTGTCCAAGTGACATTGTGTATAAAATTACTCTTTTTCTCTTCATGTGAAGTCTTCCCTTCTACGAAACAGACCTCTAAGTGTTCACAATGCTGCTCAGTATTTCGAGCACAGAGAAATTCAGATTGTAGACATTGCGGCTAGAGAAAATACCACAAAGTCAGAAAACACCAGAAAAGATGGAAATTCAAATATATCTTTCCCTGTACATTCCTCTCCTGCTGGTAGATTAATTCTGGGAGAGTTAAATGAAGACAGATCTCAGCAAAACACTCATGTAAGTTAAACAATTAGAAGTTCAAACAAAGTAAGAAACAATGCAGATGAACTTTAAGTTAATGGATAAAATCTTAGGGCTGAGAACTGGAACTCAAATTGGTATCTGAATAACCATTTCTGGCATTTGAATAATCATTTTTGGTATTCAATAACCATTTCTGGTGTTTGAATAACTATTTCTGGTATTCAGATAACCATTTCTGGTATTTAAATGACCATTTCTGGTATTTGACTAACCATTTTTGGAATTCGAACAACCATTTCTGGTATTTAAATAACCATTCTTAGTATTCCAAGAACCATTTCTGGTGGTCAGATGACCAATTGTGGTATTTTGAATTACAATTCTGGTATTTGAACATTCTATGAATAACTTTATCTCTTTAAAAAGGATCAAATAAACAAAACATAAATGGTAAAAAATTTTGATAAAGTCATCATTCCTTGGGACATTTTAAATCATTCTCATTGTATGTGGTTGCAAGATTATAATAGGTTTCTATGTCCTAGTCCACTGTTGTCATTTATTAACGTGATAGTAACACACTTTGGCCCACACTTTGGCCATCTCCCTATAATGAAGAACATCATTATTTTCCCTTTAGAAATACTTCATGACCCTATTTCGTTTGTGTACTTTCTTTGTGATGACTGTCATTGATTCTTTTGACGATTTATAAAATAAAATGTATCTGTATTTTTTTTTTAAATTATAAAGGAAAAGTTTATATATCCATTACCCAGAAAATAATGTTGCACGCTTATGCTTCGAACTAAATCAGTTTTTGTACCATACTTTTATTCTAATCTTGTCATAATAGTAGAAAACAGCCATACAGTTATTAGATTATATCAATTGACCCTTATTCCTGCCCTTTTTAATGAGCACAATGTGATATTTTACGGCCATAATGATGAGGCAGGAGAAAAATTGATTTGATAAAATATTTTTCAACAAAATCAAATATTATCAAACTGATTTTTGAAATCTCACGAGATTATTTCCAAAAGATTATCTATCGATAAAGTCTTAATTAGTTCCGGTTAGCAAAAAGGGGTACTGTCAACTTTATTTGCCACTTGCCCAACTTCAATGACAAATGTAAGATGTTGTCTGCTATCAAAAGAAAAGTGATATATTGAAGGTTAAATGTATCAGTTACTTACTGACTAATTTTCATTCAAGATTTTTTTTTATTACTTACAGATGGCTTTTGCTGAAACTTGCTTTTCTTACAATTATGCTGCATTGTTCCTAATTTTTGTTGAAAAATCATGTAAAGGGACAAACCATTCACCCCTGAAAAAACTGCTAAGATAGGTCCATATCAAAGGAAGAAAAAAACCATTACAGAAGTTCAGGGGTGGAAGGGTTGTAAATGTTATAACTTCATTTATCTTTTTTTAGAAGCTGTATTTAAATGAACATATTATGTATTAATTTGTAAAGCTCTAGAAGCTAGATTCATGCATAACTTGAATACTTCAATTTATATTTCATATTTATTACTTGGCTAGAAAAACTTCAGCATGTTATGATTCCTATAAAACCAATTAAACATTCTAGCTATGATTTGAATGTATGCTTTGCAGTGCAGATCCCTTGCATAGAAAAAGGTATTTTTTCTACTTTCAAACTTACTGCAAGTATCGAAAGCTAATTAATATTTACTATATGCACATAATTATAGTATCTATATTCACTTTGAACTATCTTGGAATCAGCAGATGCCTTGTGGTTGAGGATCAGAATAAATATAATTATTCTGTCACTAATGACACTTTCAAAATAATAACTAAGTGCCGTGTATGTTACTTTAGTCATGGCAGTTGGTCACATGACCTTGATATACAGTTACCTGATCATGTGATCAGCCTGGCTGCTTTGTTATCAAACTTTTATCGATTTAGGGCTTGCAATCTGTTGTTTTTGTGGGATTTTTTTTTTTGTAAAATAGCAAAAAAAAAACAAAAAAAAACACACAGAGAGTATGACAGGATAAAATTTTATAGAATAAAAAGGTGCAGTGGATAGAAAAAGTTTATCTGACTTGGCTCTGAAATTAATGGCTCACCAGATAAATTCCTACTCCTTGCCAGAAAAACTTTCTCCATCCACAACAGCAACGTGTTATTCTCTATTTCTTCACTTTTCCCTGAGCTGTTTGATTCAGAAACTGTTCCAAAAGACATGTTCCTTTGAATATGTTATGAACTGTTATTATAGCTTTAAGGCATCTGTTAGATTCTGTAATAGTACCGTTTCAGTTGAGAGGAAGACATTGGTTCATTTATTAAAACAATATCAGTGAAAACATCTTGAAACTTTCTCATCTGTACAACAGCCATAGAATTTTTTTTCTGGTACCAGTCTTCAATCCCTGATTTGTGATTGGCTTATTTTAAAATGACTTCATTTTCAGCCATTCAGAAAGAAGGGATTTTAGACTGGTTACAGGTAAATATCTCTTACAGTATTTGGCATATAATGTCATTGCAAATTCAGAGAATGCCATATGTCTAACTCTTGATTCTTCTATGTGTAACCTAATATCTGCCTTTTTTTCTACCCCTGCTTGTAGAAGATACATGTAAAGAAAACCTGGTCTCCAATTAAACCACCCAGTAATCCACTCTGGGAGGAGGAAGCAAATGCACCAAGCACAGACCCAGAGGTTAGTAAAACAAACAAAAAATGAATATTTGTTTATATGCAGATGGTTCAAGGTGAAGAGAGAATGGCAATGCTTTTAACCTTTAATCTGCTGAATTTTGTAATGGATTTGTCCAGCTTTGAATTTGGAACAGTCCATTCAAAGTTTAAGAGATTTCAATATCAAAATACAAAAATTCAGCTACCAACAGTATAGAGCCTGGTCAGACTGCATGTATGTGCAGGCTGGCCTGGCTCTATACTGGTGGCAAATGCTAATCACGGTTCCAGAAGGTCAAGGGCTAATGCTGTTTATCAAACCACAGACACAGAGATTTGTAAAAGAATATATAGGCTTAAGCCTTTTAGTTTGTAGAAATGTTTTGTCTTTAATAATATTTTGATCCATTCAGGTACAAACCCAGCAATAATTAAATCTCAGTGAGAGTTTTTTTTTTTCATTTTGTCAGTAATTTTAGTGTATCAAGAATAATGAAACATACATTAAATTTTATATATGATTTTTTAAGATTTTGTATTTTTGTTGTTGTTGTTTTCTGTGCTTTATGAAATTAGATTTCAAGTACTGTTTGTATCATTTTCCTGTATTCAACACTATATATGAATGTATCAATATAATTATCTAGCTTAGATGGTGACTACAGATTGCATAGACTTGAGTTGCATATACTTGAGTTGCATACACTTGAGTTGTATACACATATCTTGCATACACTTGTGTTACACAGACTTGAATTGCACACAAGTTGTATGCACTTGTGTTGCATGCACTTAGAGTTGTATACACTTATGTTGCATACACTTATGTTACACAGACTTGAATTGCACACAAGTTGTATGCACTTGTGTTGCATACACTTGAGTTTCATACACTTATATTGCACACCCTTGAGTTTCATACACTGGAGTAAGATACACTTATGTTGCATATTTTTAAAGTTGCATACACTTATAAATTTCATGTACTGAATTAAATATGTTATTATACCCCCACAAATGAAGTTTAGGGGGAATACATAGGAGTGAGCTTGTCCGTCGGTCAGTCCATTTCATGGTTTCCAGATGATAACTCTTAAAGGAATCAATGGCTTGTAATAATTTTAGTGCACAGGTGTAACATCATAAAATACAGGTCAGGTTTGAATTTGAGAGTTATTGCCCCTTTTCATCTTATGTGTTTTTAAAAAAAAGTCATTTCCAGATGATAACTGTTTAAGGAGTAAATGGATTGAAAGTATTTTGTGTACACAGATGTAGCATTATTAAATACAGGTTGAGTTCGAATATGGGTTCAGACCACTAATTTTAACATACCGTTAGTTATTGCTCCTTTTCATCTTCAGTTTTGCAAAAAAAAAAATGGTTTACAAATGATAATCCTGTAAGGAGTCACTGGATTGAAATTATTTTTGATACACATATGAAACAACATAAACTGCAAGTCTAGTTTGAATTTGGATTCAGACCACTAAATAATTACATAGTTATTTTTATCTGTTATTTTGCAAAGAGATGGTTTCCAGATGATAACTCTGTAAGGAGTCAATGGATTGTAATTATAGTTTGTATTCAAATGTAACATTATTAAATACAGGTTGACTTCAAATTTGGGCATAATAGACTACTTAATGTTTACATAGTTTTGATTTCTTTTCATTTTACCAGTTTCAAACTTGTTTTGATGATTTAAAATCTTACTTGATACAATTATCCATACAATGTTGTCTTTCTTTTCACTAGAGATAATTTCTTTTTACATGTTTCTTTTTGCCACAAAAGTAATTCCCATCTCCATCAAGGACATCAGTGGGGGTATTAATGACATTCAGTGATAGCTCTAGTTAACCATAAAAGTGTTTTCTTGCACTTTTAGTATTTTTTAATGAAAAAAAGTTCAACCAGCCCCCATAATTATGAATATATCACAGTACTACATTGGAATATACTAGAGAGGTTTGTTTATTTTGTATGAAAAAAAAAAGAGAAAGATCATTTTAAACCCTCTGCCTCTGTTAGAAATGTATTAAAATACAGAACTCTGGATGAAGAGGACTTCATGGGTCAAACTTTACTCTTGTATTTAATACAGGATTATTGACATCATTTAACCATGAGGTTTTAAGTTATGTAACTTGTGCATTTAGGAAGATTGTATTTGCCTGAAGATACATTTTGTACTGCTGAGTTCTCGTGTTTAATTAGTAATTTTCAAAAAAGAAGTGTTGTCTTATGAAAAAATGAAAAAATATTTGGATATGGTCACCATAGCCGATCTTTAAGAATGTTTCTGTATTAATTTTAATGTGTAGTCAATAAATAAACAAAATTTCATTGGCTGAGAAGACATTTCTGCTCAAATAACATTTTGATATTTTTACTTACCTTGTCATTTCCCCTGCTACCTAGGTAAATTGAAAGTATTTATTTTTTTCTGGTGGAAATCACATCATATTCAATCGCTCAGTAGCAAAAAATAAAAATAACAATAATTCTCTAGTTATTGTAATGTTATTTTCTTACAGTTACGCAAAGCATACTTCCAGCAAGTCCAGGAGATCAAAGCTTTGAAAGAACAGCTAGCTTTGAAGGATAAAAGAATCAGACAATTAGAAGAGGAGGCAGAGCTTTTGAGAAAGCCCCAGCATGAGAGTCATTGTTGAGGATTTTTAAGTGCATTTTGAAAAAACCCCTGCATGAGAGTCACAGTTGAGGATTTTAAGAGTGTTATGGGAAAACACCAGCATGAGAGTCATTGCTGAGGTTTTTATAGAGTGTTTTGAGAAAACCCATACATGGTAAATAGTTATTGTTAGATAATATTAATTAAGTTTGATTTATTTAGAGGATATTCAATTTGATAGTCATTGTTAATTCAAACAAAGACCAAAATGTGTTACTGTTTTGAATAAACTTTTTTTTTCTTTTTTTTTTTTTCTTCAGAAAACCCCAAAATTGTAAAAAGAAATATCACAAATAATGTGTTCACTAGCATGGGGTTTGAAAATGATTAATCTCTTGTTTTAGGGATGACTTAATTCTATTAAAACCTACAAAACATTTATAACCTAGATGACAAAACAGTTAAAAAAGATCAACATTTTAAAGGAAGGGAAAATCTAACAGTTGTGATTTTATAGAGAAAATGATTGAAGTTCAAGGCATTTATGTTTTGAAAGGATACAAAATGAAAACTGCAAAGTTAACACTTTTTGCCTAAGTAGTTGTTTGAATATTAACAGTAAATACACATATAGATAAAACCTTAAATTAAATACCTTACTGATAAAGGACATTCCAGCAAAACTTATATTCCACCCAAGGAAGGCACTTCCAAAATAAGGACCAACCCAATTTAAATGTTAACTTGACAAGAAAAACAAACAGCCTCCCCTGTTACCACCACATAAAAATAAGTCCACCCTTGACAAGATTTCTTAATTTAGTCATCCTGAGATAGAATATATGTTTTACTGAAATGGTATACTTACATACTTTAAAGAAAATTTGTATTTTAATAAAGTTATATTTGAACTTGGTCATAAACAAATTAAGACCATAGTTTGGGTTTTATCTTCATTAATATAAAAAAACTTTCTCTTTCAGCTCTTTCATTTATTAAAAAAAGAAAAGTTAGTTATTTCTAATTTTATCAAGTAAATCTAAAATATTTTGTTGTTTCATTGGATGGAACTGTGTCTTATTTTTAGATTGTTCTGTTAGTTTTTTTATTAAGGCATAACAAACATGTATTTTTGCTTCAGTGTCATTTTGCCTTAAATATTGATAGTGTGCACTTTTTACAAGAATATATATGCATCATAAGATTATAACATTCCATTTTTATTGGACAAAAAAATTCCAATTTTATCATTTTTTACAAGTGTTTTTTATTCCTACTCTTCCCCTTTGTTAGCAAGTATTTTAACTTTTTAACAAGGTTATCTCATAGTGAGTCTGCAACTATGAATATCATTTCTTTACTTTTCCAAGCAAGTATTTTTGCCTTTTTAGCAAGTTCCGTTCATAATCAACCTGCAGTATAAAGTACTGAGTTCAGTTCATGGTCTTCCTGCAACATTTTATGTCAAGTTTAGTTCATGGTCACCCTGCATCAGGAAATGCCAAGTTCAGTTCATGGTCACCCTGCAACATAAAATGACAAGTTAAGTTCATGGTCACCCTGCAATATTATATGTCCTGTTCATAGTCGTCTTGCAACATTATATGTCAAGTTCAGTTAATGGTCATCCTGCAACATAAAATGTCATGTTAAGTTCATGGTCAACCTGTAACATTATATATCAAGTTAAGTTCATGGTCATCCTGCAACATAATATGTCACGTTCAGTTCATGGTCACCCTGCAACATTATATATCATGTTAGGTTCATGGTCACCCTGCAACATTCCATATCATGGTAAGTTCATGGTATCCTGCAACTTTATATGTCACATTCAGTTCATGGTCATCCTGCGACATTATATGTCAAGTGAAGTTCATGTTCATCCTGCAACATTATATGTCAAGTTAAGTTCATGGTCATCCTGCAAAATTATATGTCAAGTTCATGTTCATCCTGCAACATTATATGTCAAGTTAAGTTCATGGTCATCCTGCAACATCATCTGTCAAGTTAAGTTCATGGTGAAAACTTGCTCTGTTTGGTTAAACTTCAGTTAAGTTTAAATGAAAAAACAAATTTATTATTGATAATATAATATCTATGTATATACTGTCTGTCTTATAATGTTGGTAAGTATGTATTAGATATTAAGTTGATTTTGAGTAAAGACATTAAAATCTCTTGTTGCATTCAACCTAAGTCTCTCTCACTATTACAGCATTTCATGTGGTTTTTTTTTTTTTTTTTTTTTTTTTTTTTTTTTTTTTTTTTTTTTTTTTTTTTTTACAATGATAATTTTGCTCAAAGAACTTCTCAGAAAGTATGTACATGTATGTACCTTCATGAAATGCATTGATGATCTGATATTTTTGTATGGTTAACTCATGACTTTTCTTAGAATATCTCCCAAACAGTTGTTCCTTGTACCAGTACTGTGAAAACACTCTATTAAAGTAAACAGCTACTTCTTTGGTCATTTTATACAGTTAAGTACTCCCAGCCTGTTCATTCATAGTGTCAACAAATAAATTGTATATCTGTAACATAAAATGGTGTGAATGTATGTTTTTCTATACTCATTAGAATTGACTTTCTATATAAAAAAAAATGTCATTGACGGGAGTTTTTAAGTTTTGTATTCTGCAGTGCTTTATAAGGAACTGTATTTTTTTAGTTCACTGGTCAACAAATGTGAAAAAGTAAGCTTGTAATTATGTTCTTCACTATAAATTGACTAATTGTTTAACTGTTTTGTGTTCTTCTAAAACACTGTTTGTTTTGAGGTTCTGCACTCACCTTTCTTTATTGCAAAAAAGGCAGGCTTTTCAACTTGACGTTTGTAATTAAATTCTTTTATCATTTTAAGCTCGGCTGTTTTTGAAGAAAACATTGAGGTATTGTCACAGCTCCCTCGTTGTCTGCATCTGCCTGCAAAAACTTCTACATTTTCAGATATCTTTTAAAGCTGGGATAGCCGAGAGTTGGTACCCGCAGGTGGTGCTTAAGTTATTTTTCTGTCCATTTCTTTCTGTTTTTATTTTCTACACATGCCAGCAATATCTTTGTACAAGTTGTTTTAAGGGTTTATGATAATTATGTTAGCTAGGGTTTCATGAGAAAGGCTTTAAATATACTAATTAGATTATGTTACATATGTATTTGATTTATGTTTTGATGTACAGTTGATATAACTATTATTATTTTATGGGTCCAGGTAAAAGTTTTTACAAAACCATTCCATGTTGTTTATATTAAGTTGAGATAGCTTTATTTACAAGTGTTATAGTAATTGTATAATTATAATGATTCAATGTTGCTTGCAAGTTAGATATGTTTATTTATTTGTTATTTGTCCATGAACATTTTAAAAAGTTTTAACATTCCACCTTCATGTTTTTTTCTTCTTAGTATGAATTATTGTGGGATAAAGCAGCATATTCTTGTAAAAGTTAGGGTAAATCAAGGTCAGACTTAGGGATTTTTTGTCCAAGAAAAAAGACAAAATTGTGAAAGTTACTTAAGAATCTCAACCTTTGTGGGATTTGAACCAGCAAGATTGTACCAAGGAATCCAGGTCTCTTACCCTTTGACCTCTGCTTTTCCTACAAGCCCTTCAGTTTTATGATGAAGATAGCAATGTTCTGTTGAATTATATGATCTTAATCTCATGTGTTATCAGTATTTTGTTCAGAAAGTCCCTTTTGTGTTTTGTAGTTAGATTCATTTATTCAGGCTTTCTACCGGTCCCTACTTTTCCCTACTTTTTAGCTCACCTGAGCACAAAGTGCTCAGGGTGAGCTTTTCTGATCGGTCTTTGTCCGTCGTCCGTCAGTCCGTCCGTCCGTCCGTCGTCAACTTTTCATTCAAACGACATCTCCTCTGAAACCAATGGGGCAAATTTAATGAAACTTGCCTGGGATGTTCCTTGCATGAAGCTCTACCAAGATTGTTCAAATGGTTCTGGTCCATTGCATTTCTGGTTCACTGGAGCTAAAAATAGATTTTATAAGTTGAATCTTTAAAAATCTTCTTCTCCGAAACCACAAGGCCTGGAGCTTTGAAATTTGGTATGAAGCATCATCTAGTGGACCTCTACCAAGTTTGTTCAAATTATGTCCCTGGGGACAAAACTGACCCCACCCCAGGGGTCAGTTGATTTTACATAGAGTTATATAGGGAAAACTTGAAAATCTTCTTGTCAGAAACCACAAGGCCTAGAGTTAAGATATTTGGTATGTAGCATTGTCTAGTGGACCTCTACCAAGTTTGTTCAAATCATGGCCTCTGGGTGAAAAATGGCCCCACCCCAGGGGTCACTTGTTTTACATAGAGTTATATAGGAAAATCTTTAAAAAATCTTCTTGTCAGAAACCGTAAGTTATAGAGCTTAGATATTTGGTGTGTAGCATTGTCTAGTGGACCTCTACCAAGTTTGTTCAAATCCTGTCCTCTGGGTCAAAAATGGCCCCGCCCCAGGGGCCACTAGTTTTACATAGAGTTATATAGGAAAAACTAAAAAAATCTTCTTGTCAGAAACCATAAGTTATAGAGCTTAGATATTTGGTGTGTAGCATTGTCTAGTGGACCTCTACCAAGTTTGTTCAAATCCTGGCCTCTGGGTCTAAAATGGCCCTGCCCCGGGGGTCACTTGTTTTACATAGAGTTATATAGGAAAATCTTAAAAAATCTTCTTGTCAGAAACCTTATGTTATAGAGCTTAGATATTTGGTGTGTAGCATTGTCTAGTGGACCTCTACCAAGTTTGTTCAAATCCTGTCCTCTGGGTCTAAAATGGCCCCGCCCCAGGGGCCACTAGTTTTACATAGAGTTATATAGGAAAATCTTAAAAAAATCTTCTTGTCAGAAACCGTAAGTTATAGAGCTTAGATATTTGGTGTGTAGCATTGTCTAGTGGACCTCTACCAAGTTTGTTCAAATCCTGGCCTCTGGGTCAAAAGTGACCCCGCCCCAGGTGCCACTAGTTTTACATAGAGTTATATTGGAAAATCTTAAAAAATCTTCTTGTCAGAAACCGTAAGTTATAGAGCTTAGATATTTGGTATGTAGCATTGTCTAGTGGACCTCTACCAAGTTTGTTCAAATCATGGCCTCTGGGTCAAAAATGGCCCAGCCCCGGGGTTACTTGTTTTACATAGAGTTATATAGGAAAAACTAAAAAAATCTTCTTGTCAGAAACAAGAAGGCCTACAGTAAAGATATTTGGTATGTAGCATTGTCTAGTGGACCTCTACCAAGTTTGTTCAAATCCTGGCCTCTGGGTCAAAAATGGCCCCGCCCCGGGGGTCACTTGTTTTACATAGAGTTATATAGGAAAATCTTAAAAAAATCTTCTTATCAGAAACCGTAAGTTATAGAGCTTAGATATTTGGTGTGTAGCATTGTCTAGTGGACCTCTACCAAGTTTGTTCAAATCCTGGCCTCTGGGTCAAAAATGGCCCGGCCCCAGGGGCCTTTAGTTTTACATAGAGTTATATAAGAAAATCTAAAAAAATCTTCTTGTCAGAAACCGTAAGTTATAGAGCTTAGATATTTGGTGTGTAGCATTGTCTAGTGGACCTCTACCAAGTTTGTTAGAAAAATGTCCCTGGGGTCACTATTGGCCCCGCCCGAGGAATCACAAGTTTTAAATAACAATATAGAAGAAAATCTTAAAAAATCTTCTTGTCTGAAACCACAAGACCTAGAATTTTAAAATTTTGCATGAAGCAAGCTTTATCAAGCTTTTTCAAATTATTGGATTAGGTTAAAGGTCACGGAGGCTAAAAGTAGATTTATCTACTGTACCTCATAGAGCCTTCATTTATAGACCAATATCTTTAATATTCAGTATAGAGGTTCCTTGCATGAACCTCTACCCATGGGTAGGGTTTGAGGTCACTGGGTCAAGGTCAAGGACACCATAGCTTATAATAGGTATTTCTACTTTCTGTCGTAGAGCCTTTATTTATTGACTGATATTTTACATATTTGGTTTGTAGGCACTTACATATTTTCAATTAAAAAATGAAATACTGCTTAACAGCAAACCTACAGCCAAAGTACTCAGGTGAGCGATCCAGGGCCATCATGGCCCTCTTGTTTTCTTTACCCTACGTTTCCCTTCTTTTATTAGCTCACCTGTCACATAGTGACAGAGTGAGCTTTTCTGATCACCTTTTGTCCGTCGTCCGTCGTCCGTCCGTCCGTCCGTCCGTCCGTCAGTCCGTCCGTCAGTCCGTCCGTCCGTCCGTCCACAATTAGTTCGTTAACACTCTAGTGGTCACATTTTTGCCTCAATTGTCATGAAACTTGCACGGGATGTTTGTCTCATTGATATCTCGGACGAGTTCGAACATGGGTTATCAGGGTTGGAAAACTAGGTCACAGAGCCCAAATATAGAAAAACCTTGTTAACACTCTAGAGGCTACTTTTTCAGTCCAAATATCCTGGAAATTTGTCAGAAAGGTTCTATTGATGATTTCTAGCTCAAGTTTAAATATGGGTCATCTGGGGTCAAAAACTAGGTCACAGAGCCCAAATATGGAAAAACCTTGTTAACATTCTAGAGGTTACATTTTCAGCCCAAATAATCTGGAAATTTGTCAGAAAGGTTGCTTTGACAATTTCTAGGTCAAGTTTAAATATGGGTCATCTGGGGTCAAAAACTAGGTCACGGAGCCCAAATATGGAAAAACCTTGTTAACACTCTAGAGGTTACATTTTCAGCCCAAATAATCTGGAAATTTGTCAGAAAAGTTGCCTTGAGGATTTCTAGATCAAGTTCGAATATGGGTCATCTGGAGTCACAAACTAGGTCACAGAGTCCAAATATGGAAAAACCTTGTTAACATTCTAAAGGTAGCAATTTCAGTCCAAATAACGTGGAAATTTGTCAGAAAGGTTCTATCGATGATTTCTAGCTTAGTTTTGAATATAGGTTTTCTGGGGTCAAAAACTAGGTCACAGAGCCCGAAAGTAGAAAAACCTTGTTAATCCTCTAGAGGTAACATTTTAATTCCAAATAACCTGGAAATTTGTCAGAAAGATTGTTTCAAAGATTTCTAGCTCAGATTTGGATATGGGTTATCTGGGATCAAAAACTAGGTCACATGGTTCAAATATGTAAAAAACTTTTTAACACTCCAGAGGTAACATTTTCAGTCTAAATATCCTGGAAATTTGTCAGACAGGTTTTCTTGATGATTTCTAGCTCAAGTTGGAGTATGGGTCATCTTGGGTCAAAAACTAGGTCACAGAGCCCAAATATGGAAAAAACTTGTTAACACTCTAGAGGTAACATTTTAATTCCAAATAACCTGGAAATTTGTCAGAAAGCATAATTCTATGGTTTCTAGGTCAAATTTGAATATGGGTCATCTGAAGTCAAAACATTTAGGTCACAGAGCCCAAATATTGAAAAACTTTGTACACACTCTAGAGGCTACATTTTCAGTCCAAATGTCCTGGAAATTTGTCAGAAAGGTTGTTTTGATGATTTGTAGCTGGATATTGGTTATCTGGGGTCAAAAACTAGGTCACAGAGCCTAAATATCGAGAAACCTTGTTAACACTCTAGATGCTCTTTTTCAGTCCAAATATCCTGGAAATTTGTCAAAGAGATTGTTTCAATAATTTCTAGGTCAAGTTCAAATATGGGTCATCTGGGGTCAATTAACCAGGTCCATATAAACTTGGTTAAAAGCAGTCATACTCAGGTGAGCGATACAGGGCCATCATGGCCCTCTTGTCAAAAATAGCCCTATTATCCCTACTTTTTCATTTTCAAAAAAAAAGTAAAATGAAGGCTAACATTCTTCTTAAGGTATTTTGCAGAAATTCAATTCCTTATGAATCTATTGTAATGAGTACAGTTCTGATGTGTTTGGGGGATCACCTTGTGATGTCCATCCTTAAAGCACTAAGCATGGGCAGAACACGGGATTCTCTGAACATCAGATGTACTAGGATGCGTATCAATTCAATGGTCTTTTAATTTTCTTTAGCCCTACTTTTTAACAGTAAAACCCCTACTTTGCCCTACTTTTTGTTAAAATCTTGCCCTACTTTTGCCCTAGTTTTTTTGTGGAGAGGCAGTAGAAAGCCTGTTAATTCAAAATACATATTTGCTTTACCTATTATGAAGTGTTTCCATTGTATAATTTCATTGTTTTTTTACCTGTTAAAAAGTGACATTTTATAGATCTGTCTCAAAGCCTTTCTGCTTGTATTGGATTTGTTGCATTTTGTACATATATTTGCCATTTACTCTTCAAAACCATTAACATGTTTTAGAGAACTTCAGACATTATTTCTGGGGGGGGGGGGGTTTGTTTGCAGATTAAAACATAAATGTCCTACATCATAGCTCTCATTAATGGGTTTGTAACAGGCTTTTAGGTTTGTAATATCTCAAGGTTAATCTCAATGAGATGTTTGCTTTACAAGGATCTGTTATAATAATGTTATATTTTTAGCCAGAAAAAGGTTGGCCATTCTGTGGCTTGTAGAAACATGATTATTAAGTCGTGTACCTAGTTTCCTATAAATGTTACATGTTGTTTAAATACTGTGTTGGTCTTGGCCAGTCTTTCTTAGCTGAGATGTTATTTAGCTTTCAGCTGTTGGTCCTTTTAGTGTTAATATTGTTATTGTTGTATTACTTAGTTCTGTTGGTGAAACACTTTATCTAATACTAATATCCTTTTTTGTTTGATTTCAGTACAAGTTCTTACATCTAAGTAAAAATAAAAAAATAAAAACTTTGCAAAATTAAAGGCATAACTTCAGTTTCTGAAGTATATTTTTCACAACATCAAACATGTGATCACAGAATGCATGTTGCAACTCTACCTGTCAATTAAATATGTGAATTAAGACACGCTCACTAGGTGTATCGGTATCCTAATGTTGAGTGTGGTTTCAGGCAGTCAGAAGCTGCAAAAAACACAAACAAGCTGTATCTGAGGTAAAATTTGTATTTTCTAGCTAATCATAGGATTGCTTTAGATAAGTTTGTCCAGGTATCAGGTGTAAATAGCATCTAATTTTGTAATTAGTTGACAGATAATCGTAGATTCACAGCCAAATTAAAAAAATGCCTGGGAGAAGTTTCGAGAGTAAAGTCAATGTGAGTGCAGATTATCAGCTTTCTGCTTTGATGTTTATAACTGTTAGCCTCATAATGAAGTTGGCATTGTGGCAGTGCTTTAATTTTGCAAGGTTGAACCAAACATAACATAAACCAAATTTAAGTTTAGCTAATGGTGGGTAACAATGTCCTTACTTCCTTTTCTGCACAGATAAATATTTTACTCCATTAAAGATCTTTTTTTCATGTTTTCTTTGGTAGGTATGCAATATATGTCCTGTTATTCTTAAGATATGTTTTATTTGTATTCAGGGTTTTGTTAAAGAATACCATTTTTTTTTCATCCACCAGATCTGTTCACAGAATGTTTTTTTGCTGTTTTTATACAAGTGTTTGAGTTTATGTTCTCGCCAATATTTTTCATTTTCTTACCCTTTCTTCAAAACAATACCTGTTAATAAAGTGTTTGGTGTTGATTCAGTTGAGTGTATTTGTGGTAGATTATAACGAATTATCATTAAATATTTCTCTATTAGCTGATTGATGTCATTAGTAAAGCAAAGACAGTTTTTCCTTTGATAATTGATATTTAATTTGGTGTTTATTTTACCTATGAAAGTCATGTATGTGTTTATCAGTCAGTTTACCACTGACAGATCAACCCAGCTTTCTCGGTAGGTAAAGCATCAGGTTGTCAATCCAGAGGTTCTCAGTTCAAAACCCCACCAGGACATGCTTAATATCTCCATGATGATTGATCTCGGAAAATGTGTCTGAAGGACAGTTGTCTCACACCTTTGATTACTTTAGGGGAGTGAGACAGCACTCGGTTGCTTGCAGTGATAGTGGTTAGGAAACTGGTTGGATACCCAGGAACATAAAGTATGCTAGGTGGACTGACTGCTTGGCATGACGGAAAAGAGGTTGAAACTGGTGTTTTACCCCAGTGAAAACAAACAATCTGACTGTCAGAAAATAAGAAAGTTTATTAATCGATAAATCCATCACAGACTTATTTGTCAAGTTATCTTCTTGGTAAAGATTTTTTATTTTTTGCCTTTTTAACATTGACAATTGGAAATTAGTCAGTTTAATAAACTCTTTAAAAGAGTCATTCTGAGAGTATTATCATTTCAAGGATTGTTGAGGAATCCTATTATTTTGATAAATAGAATGGAAAGTCATTTTAAGTGTAATGATTAATTCAGATGTTTGTGTTTTATCAGTTTCTTTTACTTTGTCAAGCATTCGGATATATTCATCAAATTAAACATAAATTGTATTGTATGCAATATCTTACCTTGCACAGATTTCTGTTCTTTTTCATTCAGCAATTTATTTCATTGAAATATATTTTCATGCATCATTCTTTTCTTGCTTTTAATACACTTTCCAAGTTTATGCTTTGCTTTGCTTAATTAAAGATAAAGCTTTTATTATTGTTTTTCATGTACATTATTGGTCTTTTTAACACTTACCGTTCAGCTCTGTTTGTACGATCACATAATGAGCACTATAAGACTTCACAGGCCACATTTGTCCCCAGAATTCATTGCATCTTCATGCACAAAACTGTTTAGAAAGTTTCTATTTAACCACACTGAATTGAAAGTTTCGATAAAACCACAATGAATTGAAAGTTTCCATTGAAAGTTTCCATTAAACCACACTGAATTGAAAGTTTCCATTAAACCGCACTGAATTGAAAGTTTACATTAAACCACACTGAGTTGAAAGTTTCCATTAAACCACACTGAATTGAAAGTGTCAATTAAACCACACTGAATTGAAAGTGTCCATTAAACCACACTGAATTGAAAGTTTCCATTAAACCACACTGATTTGAAAGTTTCCATTAAACCACACTGAATTGAAAGTTTCCATTCAACTACACTGAATTGAAAGTTTCCATTAAACCACACTGAATTGAAAGTTTCCATTAAACCACAATAAATTGAAAGTGTCCATTAAACCACACTGAATTGAACGTGTTCATTAAACCACACTGAATTGAAAGTTTCCATTAAACCACACTGAATTGAAAGTGTCCATTAAACCACACTGAATTGAAAGTTTCCATTAAACCACACTGAATTGAAAGTTCCATTAAACCACACTGAATTGAATGTGTTCATAAAACCACACTGAATTGAAAGTGTCCATTAAACCACACTGAATTGAAAGTTTCCATTAAACCACACTGATTTGAAAGTTTCCATTAAACCACACTGAATTGAAAGTGTCCATTAAACCACACTGAATTGAACGTGTTCATTAAACCACACTGAATTGAAAGTTTCCATTAAACCACACTGAATTGAAAGTGTCCATTAAACCACACTGAATTGAAAGTTTCCATTAAACCACACTGAATTGAAAGTGTCCATTAAACCACACTGAATTGAACGTGTCCATTAAACCACACTGAATTGAAAGTTTCCATTAAACCACACTGAATTGAAAGTGTCCATTAAACCACACTGAATTGAAAGTTTCCATTAAACAACACTGAATTGAAAGTTTCCATTAAACCACACTGAATTGAAAGTGTCCATTAAACCACACTGAATTGAAAGTTTCCATTAAACCACACTGAATTGAAAGTGTCCCTTAAACCACACTGAATTGAAAGTTTCCATTAAACCACACTGAATTGAAAGTTTCCATTAAACCACACTGAATTGCACGTGTTCCTTAAACCACACTGAATTGAAAGTGTCCATTAAACCACACTGAATTGAAAGTGTCCATTAAACCACACTGAATTGAAAGTTTCCATTAAACCACACTGAATTGAAAGTTCCATTAAACCACACTGAATTGAACGTGTCCATTAAACCACACTGAATTGAAAGTTTCCATTAAACCACACTAAATTGAAAGTTTCCATTAAACCACACTGAATTGAAATTTTCCATTAAACCACACTGAATTGAAAGTTTCCATTAAACCACACTGAATTGAAAGTGTCCATTAAACCACACTGAATTGAAAGTGTCCATTAAACCAAACTGAATTGAAAGTGTCCATTAAACCACACTGAATTGAAAGTTTCCATTAAACCACACTGAATTGAAAGTTTCCATTAAACCACACTGAATTGAAAGTTTCCATTAAACCACACTGAATTGAAAGTTTCCATTAAACCACACTGAATTGAAAGTTTCCATTAAACCACACTGATTTGAAAGTTTCCATTAAACCACACTGAATTGAAAGTGTCCATTAAACCACACTGAATTGAAAGTTTCCATTAAACCACACTGAATTGAAAGTTTCCATTAAACCACACTGAATTGAACCTGTTCATTAAACACCACTGAATTGAAAGTTTCCATTTAACCACACTGAATTGAAAGTTTCCATTAAACCACACTGAATTGAAAGTTTCCATTAAACACCACTGAATTGAAAGTTTCCATTAAACCACACTGAATTGAAAGTGTCCATTAAACCACACTGAATTGAAAGTTTCCATTAAACCACACTGAATTGAAAGTTCCATTAAACCACACTGAATTGAACGTGTCCATTAAACCACACTGAATTGAAAGTTTCCATTAAACCACACTAAATTGAAAGTTTCCATTAAACCACACTGAATTGAAAGTGTCCATTAAACCACACTGAATAGAAAGTTTCCATTAAACCACACTGAATTGAAAGTGTCCATTAAACCACACTGAATTGAAAGTGTCCATTAAACCACACTGAATTGAAAGTTTCCATTAAACCACACTGAATTGAAAGTGTCCATTAAACCACACTGAATTGAAAGTTTCCATTAAACCACACTGAATTGAAAGTTTCCATTAAACCACACTGAATTGAAAGTTTCCATTAAACCACACTGAATTGAAAGTTTCCATTAAACCACACTGAATTGAAAGTTTCCATTAAACCACACTGAATTGAAAGTGTCCATTAAACCCCACTGAATTGAAAGTTTCCATTAAACCACACTGAATTGAAAGTTTCCATTAAACCACACTGAATTGAACCTGTTCATTAAACACCACTGAATTGAAAGTTTCCATTTAACCACACTGAATTGAAAGTTTCCATTAAACCACACTGAATTGAAAGTTTCCATTAAACCACACTGAATTGAAAGTTTCCATTAAACCACACTGAATTGAAAGTGTCCATTTAACCACACTGAATTGAAAGTGTCCATTAAATCACACTGAATTCAAAGTTTCCATTTAACCACACTGAATTGAAAGTTTCCATTTAAGCACACTGAATTGAAAGTTTCCATTAAACCACACTGAATTGAAAGTTTCCATTAAACCACACTGAATTGAAAGTGTCCATTAAACCACACTGAATTGAAAGTTTCCATTAAACAACACTGAATTGAAAGTGTCCATTAAACCACACTGAATTGAAAGTGTCCATTAAACCACACTGAATTGAAAGTTTCCATTAAACCACACTGAATTGAAAGTTTCCATTAAACCACACTGAATTGAAAGTTTCCATTAAACTACACTGAATTGAACTCCTACTGGCTCTGCACAATGCTTCTTGCTTATTAGCCTTTAAAAAGATCATATTGATGCCCATAATACTTTTTTCGGTATTTATCTTGAACTTAATGCAGTCATCTGTGGCATTGCATAATTAATCTGTAACACAAATCTGTTTCATTGTTATCACCTGCTTTGTCATCTTTTTCTGTTTCAACAGATCATCTTTGATACATTTCGTTGTCTTAAACATCACCAAGATTATCTTTTACATGATCATTATCATTTGTCTTACTTTTATCATCGGTTTTAAGAAAGACCAGTTATTAGATGTATCCACACGAACCTGTTATTTTATCAATACATGAAATTAACTCTTGAGTCTAATTAGCCACCAAAGACCCCAAACATATGTATAATAAACAGTGTTTTAGCTCACCTGTCACATAGTCACAGGGTGAGCTTTTGTGATCGCCTTTCGTCCGTCGTCCGTTCACAATTGTTTTCCGCGCCCTAGCTGTCTTAATTTTGGTGTGATCTTCTTTAAACTTTGTCAGAATGTTTATCTCAATGATATCTAGGTCACGTTCATAACTGGGTCATCTCACCCTTAAAACTAGGTCACTAGGTCAAATTATAGAAAAAGCTTGTCCGCACTTTAACGGTCTTAATTTTGGTCCGATCTCCTTCAAACTTGGTCAAAATGTTAATCTCAATAATATCTAGATCAAGTTCGAAACTGGGTCATGTGACCTTCAAAACTTGGTCACAAGCTCAAATTATAGAAAAAGCTTGTTTTTATTTATTTTCAGCTCACCTGTCACGTAATGACAGAGTGAGCTTTTGTGATCAATCACCTTTTGTCCGTTGTCTGTCCGTCATCTGTCCACAATTAGTTTGTTAATACTCTAGTGGTCACATTTTTGCCTCGAGTGTCATGAAACTTGGTCAGGATGTTTGTCTCATTAATTTCTCGGACAATTTCTAACATGGGTTATCAGGGTTGGAAAACTAGGTCACAGAGCCCAAATATAGAAAAACCTTGTAAACACTCTAGAGGCTACTTTTTCAGTCCAAATATCCTGGAAATTTGTCAGAAAGGTTGTATTGATGATTTCTAGTTCAAGTTCGAATATAGGTCATATCGGTTAAAAAACTAGGTCACATGGCCCAAAATAGAAAAAATCTTGTTGACACTCTAGATGTTACATTTTCAGCCAAAATAATCTGGAAATTTGTCAGAAAGTTTGCTTTGATGATTTCTAGGACAAGTTCGAATATGGGTCATCTGGGATCAAAAACTAGGTCACAGAGCCCAAATATTGAAAAACCTTGTTAACATGCTAGAGGTAACATTTTTAGCCCAAAAACTCTTGAAATTTGTCAGAAAGGTAACTTCTATGATTTCTAGGTCAAGTTCGAATATGGGTCATCTGGGTTCAAAAACTAGGTCACAGAGCCCAAAAATAGGAAATTCTTGTTAACACTCTAGAGGTTAAATTTTTAGCCCAAATAATCTGGAAATTTGTCAGAAAGTATGCTTCTATGATTTCTAGCAAGTTTAAATATGGGTCATCTGGGTTAAAAAACTAGGTCACATGGCCCAAAAATAGAAAAATCTTGTTAACACTCTAGAGGTTACATTTTCAGCCCAAATAATCTTGAAATTTGTCAGAAAGATTGCTCACAGAGCCCCAAAAGTAGAAAAACCTTGTTAATGCTCTAGAGGTTACATTTTCAGTCCAAATGTCCTTGAAATGTTTCAGAAAGGTTGTTTCAATGATTTCTAGCTCAAATTTGGAAATAGGTAATCTGGGTTCAAAAACTAGGTCACATGGCCAAAATATGTAAAAACCTTTTTAACACTCCAGAGGTTACATTTTCAGTCCAAATATCCTGGAAATTTGTCAGACAGGTTTTTTTGATGATTTCTAGTTTAAGTTGGAGTATGGGTCATCTTGGGTCAAAAACTAGGTCACAAAGCCCAAATATGGAAAAACCTTGTTAACACTCTAGAGGTAAGATTTTAATTCCAAAAAACCTGGAAATTTGTCAGAAAGCTGGATTCTATGGTTTCTAGCTCAAGTTCGAATATGGGTCATCTGGAGTTGAAAACTAGGTCACAGAGCCCAAATATCGAAAAACTTTGTAAACGCTCTATAGGCTACATTTTCAGTCAAAATGTCCTGGAAATTTGTCAGAAAGGTTGTTTTGATGATTTGTAGCTCAGATTTGGATATGGCTTATCTGGGTTCAAAAACTAAGTCACAGAGCCAAAATATCGAAAAACCTTGTTAACACTCTAGAGGTTTCTTTTTCAGTCCAAATGTCCTGGAAATTTGTCAGAGAGATTGTTTCGATAATTTCTAGCTCAATTTCGAATATGGGACATCTAGGTTAAAAAACTAGGTCAGTGGTAACATTTTCAGTACAAATAACCTTGAAATTTGTCAGAGAGATTGTTTCAATAATTTCTAGGTCAAGTTCGAATATGGGTCATCTGTGGTCAATAAACCAGGTCCATAGCAACTTTGTTAAAAGCAGTCATACTCAGGTGAGCGATACAGGGCCATCATGGCCCTCTTGTTATCTTTATTGCTGCCATTATTATTGTTATGGTTTATTCATCATGCCTCATCAAAATTGATGTATTCTTGTCCTGCTGTGTGAAAATTTTGGATGAAGTGACACTACTTATGAGGTTGAAAGAGGTAGCAATGATAATATATTGATGATTTTTAGGTCACCTGAATACTGCTCAGGGTTAGCTTTTGGGATCGTTGATTGTCCGGCGTCCGTCGACGTGGTCGTGCGTAGTGCGTCGTCAACAATTTGACTTGAAAGACATCTCCTAAACCGCTAAGCCAACATTGATGAAACCTGCCTGGGATATTCATTCCTGGCATGAAGCTCTACCAAAGTTGTTCAAAGAATTCAATTCCATCAAGAACTCTGGTTGCTATGGCAACTTAAAGGAAAAACTTTGAAAATCTTCTTGTCTGAAACCACAAGGTCCTGAGCCTTAAGATTTCGTATGAAGCATTGTCTAGTGGACCTCTACCAAGTTTGTTCAAGTTATGGCCCTTCGGTCAAATTTGGCTCGCCCCGGGGGTCAGTTGATTTTACACAGGCTTATATACTGAAACTTTAAAAAATCTTCTTCTCTGAAACCACAAGGGCCTGAACCTTAAGATTAGGTATGTAGCATTGTCTAGTGAACCTCTACCTTGTTTGTTTAAATTATGCCCCAATCCGGGGTATATGGTTTTTCATTGGTTTATATAGGGAAAAACTTTGAAAATCTTCGAGTCTGAAACCACAAGGGCCTGAGCCTTAAGATTTGGTATGTAGCATTGTCTGGTGGACCGCAACCAAGTTTGTTCAAATTATACCCCTGGGGAAAAATTTGGCTCCGCCCCGGTGGTCAATTTATTTTACAAAGGTTTATATAGTGAAACTAAAAAATCTTCTTGTCTGAAACCACAAGGCCCTGAGCCTTAAGATTTGGTATGTAGCATTGTCTAGTGGACCTCTACCAAGTTTGTTCAAGTTATGCCCCTTTGGTCAAATTTGGCTCACCCCGGGGGTCAATTGATTTTGCATAGACTTATTTAGGGAAAACTTTGAAGATCTTCTTGTCTGAAATCACAAGGCCCTGAGCCTTAAGATTTGGTATGTAGCATTGCCTAGTGAACTTCAACCAAGTTTGTTCAAATTATACCTCTAGGGTCAAATTTGGCCCTACCCCGGGTGGTTTTACATAGCCTTGTTTAGGAAAAACTTTAAAATTCTTCTTGTCTAAAACGACAAGGCCCTGAGCCTTAAGATTTGGTATGTAGCATTGTCTTGTGGACCTGTACCAAGTTTGTTCAAATTATGCCCCTGCGGTCAAATTTGGCCCCACCCCGGGGGTCAATTGATTTTACATAGGCTTATATAGGGACAACTTTGAAAATCTTCTTCTCTGAAACGACAAGGCCTGAGCCTTAAGATTTGGTATGCATCATTGTCAAGTGGAACTGTAACAAGTTTGATCAAATTGTACCCCTGGGCCCAAATTTGGCCCCACGCCGGGGTCAATTGGTTTTACATAGGCTTATATAGGGAAAACTTTGAAAATCTTCTTGTCTGAAACTACAAGGCCCTGAGCCTTAAGATTTGTTATGTAGCATTGTCTAGTGGACCTCTAACAAGTTTGTTCAAATCATGCCCCTTGGGTCAAATTTGGCTCTGCCCCGGGAGTCAGTTGATGTTACCTAGGCTTATATAGGCAAAACTTTAAAAAACCTCTTGTCTGAAACCACAGAGCCTAGAACTTAGATATTTTTAATGGCGCATCAGTTAGAGGTGATCTACCAAGTTTGTTTTTGATGTTATCTCAATAGCAGACCCAAAGGCTAAGTATTCAGGTGAGCGATCTAAGGCCTTCAAGGCCCTCTTGTTTTTTTGTGGTATATAAACAGAAGCAACCGCCTTAATATAGTCAATTAACAAAATTATGAAGCTATGTTAGGGTTGATATGGACTTGGCACCATCGTGATTTTAAAAAACCAACATTATTATGAAAAATCAAGTAGTCAGTCAAAATTGTTTAGCTGTGGTTGGTGTAAAGTGGACATCACAGATTTATGTTGTTCATTTTTTTTAATTGAAACTGAAAGGAATTCTGTAAGGTGGTCTCCGAGATATTAGCACAGATTAATTGCTTTATTAGAATGATTTCCAGTCAAGGATAAGTGTAGAGAAATATGTATTTAGAAGTTAATGATTTTTCTTACCCGTTTCAACTATTTCAGTTTTATCAAGATTTTAACTTGGGATTTGAAATTGTTTATCATTGTCTGTCTGTGGTGAGCAAGGAATAAATATTAAAGGAAATACTTACATTATTATTTAAGGATTTCACAGCAAAATTTAACAAAAATACTTATGTACATAGAAAGTGTTACCAAGCAGATGTGATTTTTCTTCAGGGCATTTTTCTAGGTACAAATACTTACTTAAGCTGCTTTTTGGTTTATCTTTGACTCTAGTAATGGCAGGCAGAAGTTTCATGTAATGTCAACTTGTTGAATGTGTAAGCTAATCCTTTTCCATTATTTTTACTGCTGTTCTCCTCTCCGTTATACCTGTTTTTTTGTTGTTTTTTTTTAATTTGAAATATAAGGTTACCTAAGTTCTGAGTTTTCAAGGTAAAATTACCTTGCCCAGTGTTGTAGGTAAGGCTACCTAGCCCATTTGGCTGATGTACCTCTACCAGAATTATTTAACTTATATCCCTGGGGTAACTGTTAGCCCCCGCACCACCCCCCAACTGAGGTCACTGTTTTTTATGCCAGCGCCATAAAATGGGGCAGGCATAAAGTTTTACACCTGTCCATGTGTGTGTGTTTGAAAAAGTATATACATTTGTATTTCATGTCCATTCCATAACTTCTGAATGCATGATGAGATTTCAAAATTAATTGGTATACATAACCACCATAAGTAGATGATTTGTCACAGGTAAAACCCAGGTCCCTATATCAAAGTTCAAGGTCACAGCAGGGGATTGAACTAACCAATTAATTAGTATACGTAGTTTACTACAATTTTTTCTATTTTCAGCTCATCTGTTTTCGAAGAAAAAGTGGACCTATTTAGGTTACTGGGTCGTCGGCATGGTGCAAAAACTTCTATGTAGCTGATAATTGATAAACCATTGGGCTTAGAGTTTTGATATTTAGTGTGTAGCATTGTCTAGGGGACCTCTACCATGTTGGTTGAAATCATGACCACAGGGTCAATATTGGGCCCACCCTGGGGCTTATTTAAAGTTATATAGGAAAAACTTTGAAAATCTTCTCTGAAACCGCTTGACACAGAGCTTTTTAATGTGAGGCATGCTCTAATAGACCTTTACCATGATTGTTCGTATTATGTCCATGGGGTCACTTGGATTTGCACAAAGACAGTACAACTTAAGACATGTCGCGTGCTTTGAAATGACGTCATTTCGGCGTATTTTATGAATGAATGACATGCTTAGGATGACGTCATTTTGCCGTTATGAATGAAGTTGTAAATACATACACTACTATAAAAAAGTACCAAATAAAAATATTAGATTTTCGTAAATTCTATTAAAATATGATTTACATGTAATATGCAAGAAAAGGAATAAAACACTGGCTGTCATTACAGACGGGAATATCTGGCTCACGGGTTACCGCTGTAAACTTATCCTTGACCCAAAAATTCCGGTCTGTACCGGCAGCCGGTGTAAGACTCTTATATCCCTAGACCTTGCCCACCACCACCATCTCTCCCACACACCTTACTCCACCAGACCCCCTCTCCCCCACAAAAACATTTTTCATGCATAGGCTTTTGCCAACTTAAAGCGCGTGTTGCGGGGCCATCCGTGTCCTTTGGAAACATGTCTTGTTTTCGGGGTTTTTGCATGGACATTTACTGGGTAAAAAACTTTTGAAATCGTGTTTGAAACTGCAGGGCATGATGTCTATATATTTGGTGTGTAGCGCTGTCTGGTGGACTGGTACGGCAGGGGACACTGTTCTTTTAAATAGACATATATATAGGAAAACTTGAAAAGTCCTTTCTGAAACTGTAGGGCATTGATTCTGGATAATTGGTTTGAAGCACTATTTAATAGACATCAGGAGCTTAGGAATGAGGGTCCTAGAGTCAAAACTAACAAGGGGCACGTTTTTACATAAACTGATCCCTCAAGTTTTCCCATTGTTATAGACAGTCATTCAAAGTTTCAGTCAACAGTAACAAAGCACCACAGAGTATTGGCTGTAGATGGACCTACTGCTTACATTTGTAAAACATCCCACCGGGTAACAATTGAATCCATTAAGTTATGGACGACGCCAGGACAACATCCTTCGCCATTAGTGGAGGGGGGGGAATAATAAGAGTCATGTGGCTTTGCACTTGTCAGTCTGTAGACCTGCACTTTGTAAACAGTTTAAAATTAGTTAGTGAAAAAACTCATTGAAATCAAAAAGCATTTGAAAATCAAGGGAAAATATTTCGTAGGTTGTCAGACTGTTGTTACAAGTTATAATTGTTATTATATATCAGATTAATATGAAAAATATCGGGATATTTACTCCACCCTTGTTATGTTTCATTATGTGTATTATCTTCACAAACAGTATAAAGTGAGATGGTTCTGTAAGATGAATAGATTGCCGTGAACAAGTGTATATTTGTTCATGTTTTATTTTGAACTTACTTTTTATCTCAGCTTTCGACAATTTACGTTCTGAGCTTAAAGAAACGAAGTGAAATTTACAACAGATGAATTGATATATTGTTTGCACTTGTCCAAGCCACTGTCGGTCTAAACATTCATAACAAGTACACTATTTTTACGGTATTTGTCAAACACCAGCTACTCTATATTAGTCTTATTCCAAGTCTTCTACTTATGCGGTAAGACACGAAGATACATCACGCAAACAGTACTAAAACACAGGTAACCTAACAATTGCTAAAAATTGTACTTCTTAACATGTTCTCTGTTCATAATCTAAGAGCAACGCTTCTATCTTTTTTAACATAGTGTACCCATTTTTATTTGATTTTATACTTGTAAAGTTTAATGTTCTGACCTATAAGTGAAGTCGTCGTCGTTTCCAATTTTTAATGCTTTCCATATATCAAAGATTCCAGCATCAACAACTGTACATTTAACATGTAGATGAAAAAACGTCTTGGAGAGTTACTGTCTTAAAAACAGTCAACTGGTAACAGCGGCAAATAAAACAGAAACATTCAAATAGGTTCACCATTAAATCCACTTGTTTAATTTATAAAGCAGTTCAGTTTACAATTTGTACTCTCAATAATTTTCAACTCCATCAAAACACCCTTACAGAGAATAAAAGATTTATTTTATATACAGAGAGTCTCACAATCATCTTGAAACATTTGTAGTTAATTAACAAAACAATAGAATTGAGTTTAGCCTTTTCCATCATATATTTATTTAAAAAAAAGTTACAAATAAACCGGATAAAAGCGCAACTTTTCAAGACTCAAGCAAATTAAATAAAGAGAAAAATAATTTTGTCCTTTTACCTTTGTTAATATACATTTACAACATTGTTTATTAGCTTTTATATGATTTATATTCAAAAGAAGTCGAACAACTTAACTATTAATTTTGTGGAGTAAAACTCCAACAAATGAAGGCCGTCTGTTCGAATCGGCGTACAAGCGGTTTGCATAGTATTTTGACTTGACAAACACACGTTCACCAGACTGTATTATTGCAACCGCACCAACGGAAACACACGAAGTGCTGCCACGTTCATAGACGCAACTACGACCAAGTTCTGTTTCTCCATGAACGATAGCAAAAATCATATGGTACGCGGAAAGGCAGCAAACATGTGCAGTAAACTGGTATAATCCGGAAACTGGTGCAGTAAAATAACCGGAAGTTACATCATATCCGTTTCCATCATTTAGCAGGACGTCTGAAAACTTGATAATCTGGTTCTCCGTGTATGATCCGCCTGTAGTAAGGTATGCGTTAAATGCTACCACGGGGACGTTGATCTCTAAAACAACAAATTCAGATATTTAAAGTAGTGATATATCTTAGATATTGACTAATTGGTATTAATTTTAATGGTAACATAAGCTTTCATTAATATAATAACTTAAAGGTACTTTTGACTTCAGATCATTCAAAGAAAATCAAGTATTTTAAAGTGCTCGGTTTAGTTTGGTTTATTGGGGTTTAACGCCAGTTTTAACAGATGTGGTGATATCCCGGTGGTCAGTCCACCTAACGTGTGTTTTCTGGGTATCCAACCAGTTTACTAACCAATTTCTCCGCAAGTGACTTTAAAGTGTATCTGTAAAATATCGACATTATGACTGCCAAGTAAAAAAAGGCATTTTAGTTATAGATTTTAAAGTCTTTTTTGTTTGTTTGTTGTTGGTTTTTTGTTGTTGTTTTTTTTTTCAGAAAACAAATTGATATTACAAAATCACTGATATTACACGAAACGCATACGCTTGGTTTAAAAATCAAATTTTCATTCCAGCCCATTTTAAGAACATTTTTGTTCTCAGTTCTATGATTTTTTATCAAATGTTACCTATTTTAATATGATTTATACTTGGAAAGTTTAGTGTTCTGATCAACTTAAAACTATTTTCTTCCAACACTATAAAAAATTGACCATTGCATTTGAATATTGGTAAAAATGCTCCACAAAATATTCGTTTGCGTTCCTTGTTTATAGGTTTTTTTTCATCAAAATTTTCTTCTTCATTTTATACAGTTGTAATTTTATTAACAGTCAAAAAGCTTTGTTGCCGGCAACCTATTTCAAGGAGAATATTTTCTTATGATTTAAAACGGTATAGTTCAGGAGTCTGTCAATATTTTTAAGACATGCCAAACTGGAATATCCTAAATGTGATTCTTAATGTTAAACACCTTACCATGTAATAAATCAATATGGTTTAAGAATCACAGTAATATTGAGTATTAAATAGTGAATCTACCTTCTGTCAAGTTTGAAATTTTTTCTTGAAGCGCACTGTATTCTACTGAAATGTTTTCTGTCTTCATAGTTTTCTCTTGCTTTTCTTGCTCTTGCTTTTTGCTTTCTTCCAAAAATGTCGTCATTTGCTTTTTCTGTTCGCTGACTAATTTCGACATCTCTTCCCTACGGTGTTCCAATACAGCCATGATAGTCTCTTCAAACTTTTTAAGTTCTCTGTCCCATTGCTCCATTTGAATTTGGACCCTTGTCATTTTTCCTAAAAGCTGTTCTTCGTACAGATATTTGGAACACACAGGCCCATTTTCTATTCCGACAACGTAAGATGGCCACCAGTGCACCGACAATAAAACCCATATCAAGCTGAAAAAATCCATTTTTCATGTAAGACTTCCAAACTAATCGCTGCAGTTAAAATAGATAATTATAATGACTGTTGACAGGTGTTATATACAGTAAGAACACTTTTGTTACAAGGAATATTTTAGCTCACCTGAGCAAATGCTCAGGGTGAGCTGTTGTGATCACCCTGTGTCCGTTGTCAACATTTTACTTTGAATTACATCTCCAGCTAAATCGAAAGGTTATTTTTAACCAAACTTGATAGAAATGTTCCTTATATTGCACTTTTCTAAAATTACTCAAACCGTTTTGCTCCATTGCACGTATGGGTTACAAAAAAGCTTCCGCTTCACTGAACGAAATGGCCGCCAAAGCTAAAAATAGATTTTTGTCAATAGTTGGCTTCAAATGACATATCCTCTAAAACCAATTGTACATTTAAAACCAAATTTAACAGTATTTTTCCGATATATTTTTTAACTCCTCAAACTGTTCTTCTCCATTCCACAAAAAAGCTGCAACGGTTAAAAGAGGGAAAAATGAATCAGCATCATCTCCTAAACGGCAAGATAATTTTCCACCAAATTTTACAGAACTGCTCCGTGCAGAGCACTGTATTATAATTGCCCAGGTTATTCCGCTCCATTGAACAAAATGGCTGCCAGAGCTAAAAATAGATTTTTGTTAATATTTGGCTTCAAATGACATCTCAAAAATCACTAGGCTACTTTAAACTAAACTTGATAGAAATGTTCATTATAAGCCATTTTCTAAAATTGCTCAAATCGTTTTGCTCTATTGCATATAAGGGTAAAAAAATCTAAAATTAGAAAAAAAAATAAAGCAACATCTCCTCTTTAACAGCAAAGTGATTTTCCACTAAATTTCACGGAAATGTTCCCAACAGAGGCCCCTATTGAAATTGCTAAAACAAGTTCCGCTTCATTGAACAAACCGACTGCCAGAGCAAATGATACATTTTCGTGGCTTCAAATTACATTTCCTCTCAAACCGCGAAGTCATTTCCATTTTATCATTACAGAAATTTTCATGATATTGTCCTTTTCTAAAATTGATCAAAACGTTCCGCGCCATTGAATTTTAAGGCTGCAAAAGCTAAAAATAGACAAAATTAAAAAAAACATGTCCATTTAAAGGACAAGGTGATTTTTTCTACCCAATTTTAAAGAAATATTCCTTACATAGCTTTCTATTAAATTTGCTCAGATTGTTCAGCTCCATGGTATTAAATGGTCACGAGAGCTAAAAATAGATTTTCGTAAATATTTGGCCTCAAGTGACATCTCCTCACAAGCTGCTTGCACTAAATTGCCTGTGCCGCATGGATTTTTTTGTATGAAATATGAGATCTTTGACAATTTTCAATTAGAAAATGTAATATTGCGTCTGATGTTTGCATAACAGCAGACCAAAAAGCCAAATTATTGGATGAGCGATCTAGGGCCATCATGACCCTCTTGTCTTATTATACAAGTACGTGTTTTCGTAAATAGTGTGTTTATGCGTCCTTTTAATGCAGTATCTGTTTAAGTGATCTTAGTTTTTAAGATACTATTATTTTAACAAATTTGCTCATTGTCATTTGTTTTGAGGATCTGAATAAATAATAGGTAAAGAAGGAAAATAAAGATGTTGCAACACGCTCAAATAACAAACAAAATTATTACAGTCAGATAAACATTTTGTGGAAGAATAATTACAAAACTTTGTTTGAATAGTGAAGATTAGAGATAAAATATGTTTATATTTGCCTTTTATGCAGTATCTGTTTGGTTTATCTTATTTTTAGGACATGACTGTTTTAACGAATATACTTATTGTCACTCCTTATGAAAGCCTTTATAAATGATAGGTAGACAAGGAAAATAAACATGTGACAGCAGACTCAAATAACAAACAAATTCATGACAGTCAGACAAACATTGCATGATCGAATGAATACAAATACTTCGCTTGGATGGTGAAGATCAGAGATAAGATAACAGCTATGTGAATATACAGGGTTTTTATGACTAAGAAGAAAAATTGCTAAATTTTAACAAACGTGCCAGTTAGCAACAATTTCGCATTTCCAAATATTAACTTTTTCTATTTAAAAATCGTAAAAGTTAAAAGAGTTAAAATTTCACCTTCTTCACCAAAAGAAAATAGTATTTTAGCACAAATTACTTTCAATCAATAATAGCGCTTGTTAAAGTTATCACTTTTAAAACACAAATTATGTTTTTTTAAGACTTTCAGATTTTATCTACTGTTGTAACCCTTAAATATAGCCGACACTTGGTGTTTCTAGAACTGTTTTAATGCTCCCCGATGGAAAAGCATTTAGTTGGTGACTTGTCCTCCTGTCCTTCTGTCTGTCCGGTTTGTCGGGAGTATAACTAAACAGCTAATGAAAGGATTTATTTCAACTTCATAAAATGATACAGGACATTACGGGTGAGTGCAGTGCACAAGAACCATTACTCGTCTTGTCTAGTTTTCTCATGATCTCCCCTTATTATTGTTTGCTTGTCCGGGGCAGTACTCTTATATAATTTAAGGCATTCAGTTGATATTTAGCACATTGATTGAGGATGTTGGTAGAAAGTGCAACCTGGCAATGCATTTGATTACCTCCCCTTATGATTATATTTTGTTAGAGGCCAAATAGAGGAAGTGTAGTCTCAGAACTATAACTACTTTGTCCAATTTTGTTAATTTTCGCCCTTATTATTATATTTTATAATACATTTCAAGAGCAAAATTCTATAACTGTTCAAGAAATTTGGTTTATTTTATAGGGTTAACGCACGTTTTTTCGTGCTATAACATCTGCAGAATCCCGAGGGATGGTTGGTGCCCGAGCCTGTAGGGCTTTAACGCTATTCTAGCATAAAATGATCTAGAAAAGACATGTTTACGAAAAAATAGATAAATAAATAAATAATAGTACAGTCGCCTTTAGGTTGTTATGGATACGTGTTTTAAATACGCGTTTCAGGGCGACACGGTTTTCAACTTGTCGAGCGGCCATCTTGAAACTTAAAAAGTGTCGATTAAAAAAATATTTGGAAGGATTTCATGTGGATTTACAATTGTACAAGGCCAGCCATTGATTGTATTAATAATCATGAATGTTTCGTCTACGTTCCGACCTGCGAAGTTACATAAACTGCCGATTTGGGGAAAAAAGACGGATCAGCGTCCATTATTTACAAAGGCCCTGTAACGCGCATAACTGAAAACGGGTTATAACAGCGCGTGAGCGCGAGAACTTCCTTGTTTACACACCTTTTGCTCTCGTAAAAACATAGGCAAAACGGGCAAAAACAGCGATTTTATGCTAGAATACAAATATTGATATAAGGGTATATAAAGAAGGGGCAATATCTAAAACAACAGTAATTAACATCTACTAATGAATTATCTATTTATTATTACATTTCAGAATATTTATCCAAAGCAAAACTCTTCAATTGTTCAAGAAAGTTAGTTTATTTTACAAATATTGATATAAGGTATACAAAGAAAGAGTGCAATATTGCAGATATTTAAGTATTTTTATACCCTCGACAAAGAAGTTTGAGGGGGTTAATAGGAGTCACACTGTGGCGGGTCAGTCGGTATTTTGTATTTTCTTGTCCGGAGATAACTCTAAAACTGTTCAAGATATTGACTTGAAACTTAAAATAAAGACACAAAGTATATATACACGGTGACTAGGAAAAATGCACAGTGAAAGAAATACAACTCTGCCTGGCCCTGTTTTTCTATTATCCCCCTTTTTGCAATTTTGCTGCAAATTTCTTGTCCAGAGCATAACTCTAAGACTATCCAAGGGATTGACTTGAAAGTTAAAACATATATAGTGATGAGGAACAGTGCTGGGGAAAGAAACATAACTCATACTTGTTCCATTTCTAAATTATTCCTCTTTATGCATTTTTCTTTTACGGAGCATAACTTCAAAACTATTTAACAGATTGACTTGCTATACTACTTAGAACAATATTACAAAGTGCACTGCTCCAAAAACTTACCATCAAAACTAAGAGCATTGTACTAATTTTAAAAAGGGAGACTTCTCAAGAGTAATGAAATTCAGCATTTTCGTTATGTCCAACTGTATTATCTTACTATTCTGTACACATGTATACACCTAATAGCTTATCTTTTTGTCCTATTTAAATTAATTTACCTGTTTTATATTTAAATGTCGTCATCGAGGTGAACTTGATATTTTTACCTTGATCTACATTTAGGTTGAAACACGTCGCTTCCTTCAAGCGGTGTGTAATCTACATTTAGTTGAAACACGTCGCTTCCTTCAAGCGGTGTGTAATCTACATTTAGGTTGAAACACGTCGCTTCCTTCAAGCGGTTTGTAATCTACATTTAGGTTGAAACACGTCGCTTCCTTCAAGCGTTGTGTAAGAAGATTGTGAATTTTTTGTATTCTGAATTTGTTTTTGAGATATTGGTTTAAGCAAGTTTGGTATGTGTTAAACAAATTACACAACGTATAATTGTGTAATATATAAAGCTTCTATTGCGTTTCTACAGAAACCGATACATGCTGATGCGGCGCACACACCTTGCTCAACGATAATCTTTATAACAACATGTAGTAGTAATCATTGGAACTGGTCATTTTCCAACAAAATATATCCGCTATTTCGTCATTTCTGGCAATTTTGAAATGTGAAAACGTTTCTATTCGAGGTATACATACCAGCAACTGTTGTTGCTGACGAGCATGAAAGAGACTAAGCGAAATTCGACAAAGACGTTGAAACATCTCGAGCAGTCTGGCAGATCTTGCAGCTCATCTCTAGTGTTTAAGTGGCACGCAAGGTTACGGATGGACAGGCAATTTATCTGAAGTTGCTCGTTGCGGTCGGACATCGAAAGAAAAATCGATCAGTAATGAAGGGAAATGTTTCCTGAAGTGAAAGTCCAGCTGCATGTGAATCATTTTCAAAATACTAAAGAGCTTCAGATAATTACTCAATTTAATTACTTGGTTTAGGAAAACGGTCGAAACCCGCCATAGTATATTTGTTGCTGTTCACGGTGATTGCGTTGACGACATGTGAACGTTTTGACGTCGACGTCTAAATTGTAGTATTGTGTGAAACATAGGCTGAAGTGATTGTCTGTAATTTATTGTTACATCTTACTTGTTCGATGTTAAATGAGGAAATTTGATAATGATATAAATGATTGATTTGATTTTAAAAGACAAAAAAATGTCCACGAACACCCTCGTGAAAACGATTATTTTGTTGTTTTTTCCGGCTTTTCAAACTTGAAGCGTTTAACGTGTAATATCATGCTACCATGTGATCTTTGCTTTAAAGCCATCATAAGGCAGCATCTAATATACTAGATTTTATACTATTTTAGATTGTATAAGTTGATACAAATCACCATAAGGTTATCACGTCATATCATTTCTGTCAAATTTAAAAGTTAAAATGTAAAATTTACACGTTTTTTAAACATTTGTTTTCTTTCCCCATTAATTCAAAAGTTCAAGAGACTTGTCCTAAAAAGTACATAAACATTTTAAATGTATTCTTTGTTTAACACAATTTTTTTTTAAGAACGAAAATTGTTTTACTCAAACGTTGGGCAAATTTCAAAGACATTACTTTGACCAAAACTATCCACAGTTATTTTAAACATCGTATGATATATACTGGTGACGATCTATAGCAACGTTGACGTCATGACGTTACCGCTTCTACGCTTCTCGTAAGTTATTGTTCTGTGACGTGTAAACATTTTCAAAGTACTCATTTGTGTATTTCACACAACTTTTATGACGGGTCACCTGTCAAATACATCCCTCTACCATTTACTGTCATACTACGAAATGATGTACTGAGTTGCATGTTTTATTATTTCGTCTGAACAGAATTGTCGCCCTTTTAAGTGCGCCTTTTTTACGGGAGATATGACGAAGTCCACAGGCGCAAAGTTGGTGTAATAGAGAAAGCCTCAAATTTTCGATGCCGTTGATACCAAGTGTAGAAATTATTTGTATTGTATAGTATTGGTTTTAGCTAAGGTAGAGATTTTTGTAAGCGTATAATGGTTACTCCCCGTTTAGTTTCCCAGCACTTAGTCGCTTATGCCACCTGCACACATTTCTAGTTATCCCTTGATTTTAAGAACCTGTTTCCAAATTGACGTAAAATTAAAATAGCGAAACCAACTACCGCTAACAGTTTTACATGTTTAGTTTATATTTCACACTTCTTTTGTTTCTTCGTGAACAGTAGAATAGGATATAATTATGGTAATTGTTTCCTTTGTTGATATGTGTAAACAATAGTACACGTCAGAAACAGATGCTATAAAACCCTGAATGTTGAGTCAAAACCGTCACCTTTGCTGAGTAGGAAGTCCATATTATTGACTTTCTCTTTGATAGTAAATAGATCCATTTCAGTAATTAGGACTTCTTAACTCTAAAGTGTAACAAAATGGAAACAAATGAATCGAAAAATCTTTGTAAAGTTTCCGTGTCAATGATATTAATTGCAAAGACAAAATAGGGTAGCAACACAAGATAGAAGATCCCGTAGAAGTCGGAGCTGATATAAAAACTGATAATGTATGAATTATATTGGTCAATAGGTCAATATTATGGACTTCCTACTGAAAAAAAAACTGAATTATGGGGGTCCGATTCATTACTCCGGAAAATTCATTAATCCGGAAATTTTACTGGGAACAATAGTGTCCGGATTAATGAGATTAACTTGAATGTACAGACAATACAATCGGTTCTGACTGAATAAAAATTACAATGTCACCTTATCTGGATTTCTCTCTAATACGGGCTTTCTGCTCGGTCCTGGCGCATTTGATATTAAGATGTTTTTTCTGCTAAGCCTAAGTAAATATACACTGAACAAAATTTAAACTTTAACAGATTTATTGAGTCTTACTGACAAACATTTTTAAACTTAAAACAGAACTGTGATACTTCTTGATACTAGACACTATAGTTTCAAAACCTAAGCACTTACTTAAAGGATAAATTTGAACATAAAAATCAGGGGTTTCATACTGTCAAACTTGGAACAAATGATCGTAGATTAGAATGCATATTACAAAAACATTAAACAAAAAATATTCAAAGCTTTAATTTGTTTTTACGACAATGTGTTTATTTGGCTAGAAACTTATATACATATAGATAGAATAAGAGTGTCATGATGGCGCTAAATTGCTCACCTGAGTACCATTCCTCTTAACATCAAGGCTTAAGTCGGTCAGAAATTCAAGGTATTGGTTTGTCAAGTAGGTCAAATATTAATGTTTTTCCTTTGAACATGAAAAAGAAGGTCCGGTAGAGTTCAGCCGATGTTGAAGTATAGTTCAAGTCAATAACAAAATGCAAAATTGCAAATATAATTCAAATGTCAAAGATGTAGCTAAAATGACAGAAAGGTTAGCAGCTCATGCCCATTGTCGCTTAAGGGCAAAGCTGAAGTCTGCATTCAAAAGTATATGAATATTTAACTTTTCTATATTGTAATTGCCAAAACGAAGAAAGAGGTTAGAAGGTCAAAGTAAAAGTCAATGCCACGTAAGGACAAGGTACGAAATGTGCATATGAAGGTTCTTTTAAAGTTATACAGCATCATTTATTTTTCCTATTTAAGTATACATAAAATAAGTGACTCCTGGGCCGGTCGATATTGACCCTAGGGCTATGATCTGAACAACTTTTGTAGAGAACCACAACATGATGCCACTAACTTAAATAAACTTACAGTGATAATAAGCAACTAATAACTTGCTGTTTCCGAGAAGAAGATTTAAAAATAAATTTCTATGCATATTGTAAGTATTTGTAAAATCAATAACCCCTTGGTTTGACCCTAAGATCAACATTCGAACAATTTTAAAAGAGGTCTACAATCCAATGCCTTACACTAAATTTCTAGACGCCAGGCCCTTTCAAAGAAATTTTTTACAGTTTTTCCATTATACCGAGCAATGCTTCAAACTAAATTTCTTGAATCCAGGCTCTGCTGTTTAAATGGTTCCTGTATATCTTTGTAAAAACAAGTGACCCCTCAGGCCGGTCGAATAGTGACTCAAGGACATAATTTAAACAATATCGATAGAGGTCAAACTTGATATTCTACAAACTTAGTATCTAATTTCTAAGGCTTACGTTTTCAGAGAAGAGGAATTTCAAAGATTTTCCTATATGTCTATTTCAAACAATACATAATTTGAACATTCATGGCACACTATTTCATCAAAAATGTTGGTCAAATAAATCATAACAAGTATATCATTTTTTCGGTATTTGTCAAACACCAGCTACTCTATTTAAGTCTTTTTCTAAGTCTTCTACATATGCCATACGAAACGAATATACATCACACAAATAGTACTTAAACACAGGTAACCGCAACAATTGCTAAAAATTGTGCTTGTTAACATGTTCTCTGTTCATAATCTAAGAGAAAGGATTCCATCTTTTTTTATCATAGTTTACCCATTTGTATTTGATTTTATACTTGTGTTTAATGTTCTGACGTATAATTGTAGTCGTGGTCGTTTTCAATTTTTAATGTATTCTATAAATCAAAGGTTTCTTTTATCAACATTTGTACAATACATATTTAGACTAACTAAAGGGCTTGGAGAGTTATTGTGTTTACAACAGAAATACTAGTAACAGCGACAAATAAAAAAACCAAATCAGTTTGAAATAAACAAGGCTGTTCAGTTTTCAACTTGTACTCTTATTAATTTTCGACTCCATCAAACCATCTCATAAAAAAGACATGTATATTATATAATTATATATTATCTGACAATTATCTTTAAACATTTGTAGTTCATCACCAAAACAATAATACTGAGTTTTGAACTTTTTTCAAACAAACTGGATAAAAGCGTAATTTAACAAGACGGAATCAAATTAAATAAAAGGCGTAAACAATGTCGTCATTTACCATAGTCAAAAATACATTTACAACATTATTTATTAGCATTTATATGATGTTATATTTAAGAGAAGTCAAACGGCTCAATCATTTATTTTGTGGAGTAAAACTCCAAAAAATGAAGGCCATCTGTACAAATTGGCGTACAAGCGGCTTGACTGGTATACTGACTTGACATATACGCGTTCACCAGACTGTATTATTTCCACCGCACTAAAGGAAGCACATGAAATACCGCTCCCTTCATAGTTGGAACTACGACCAAGTTCGGTTTCTCCATGAACAATGGCATAAATCACATAGTTCGAACTAGGGCTACAAACATGTGCAGAAAACTGGTATAATCCGGAAACTGGTGCGGTAAAATAACCGGAAGTTGCATCATATCCGTTTCCAACATTTAGCAGGACGCGGGTGAAATTGGTAATCTGGTTCTCTGTGTATAATCCGCCTGTAGTTAGTAGTGCGTTAAATGCTACCACGGGGACGTTCTTCTCTAAAACAATAAATTCACAGAGATTTATAGTAATGATATATCTTATGGTATTATACGGTATTATATACAAGACAACTTGATTTTGACCGATTCGTATTATTTTAATGGTACCTTAAGCTTTCATAAATATAATAAGTTTGACTTCATTCGAAGAAAAACAAATAACTTTAAAGTGTATCAGTTACAAATATCGACTTTAGGACTATTTAGTATAAAAAGGCAGTTTAGATATAATTTTTAAAGTTCGACTACTCTAGTCAAGTTTTTTTATCGGTCTTTATCTTTCTTTTTTCTTTCTCTTTTCCAGAAAAAAAATGATAATTCAAAAAGCACTGATATTAGCTAAACTAAATTTTAAACGAATGTGCGTTCAGCTATATACGTAAATTCAATATTGGGTTTAAAAAGCAAATATTCTTTCCAGCCTTTTTTAATATTTTTTTTCTATTATTTTTTTTCTGTTGATAAACTAACAGAAACATTTCTATCATTTTTATCATATTTTACCTATTTTCATATAATTTAAACTTTAACAGTTTAGTGCTCTGACTGATATCTACAGTCGTCTATGTTTTTAGCTTTCAGCACTTTACTTTTTCAAGACTATACAAATTTGACCATTGCATTCGAATCTTTGGTTAAAATGCCAAAGTATGTTTGCGTCCCTATTTCATAAGATTTTTTCATCAAAATTTTCTTCTCCATTTTATACAGCCGCGATTTTAACAGTCCAAAAACATTCGTTGGCAGCAACCTAATTCGAGGAGAATATTTTCTGATGATTTAAAATGGTATCTTTCAAGAGTCGGTCAATATTTTTCAAGACAAACTAGAATATCCTAGTAATTTTGAATAGTTAATCTACCTTCTGTCAAGTTTGAAATTTTATCTTGAAGCGCCATGTGTTCTGCTGAAATGTTTTCTATCTTCATAGTTTGCTCTTGCTGCAGCTTTTTGCTTTCTTCCAAAAATGTCGTCATTTGCTTTTTCTGATCGCTGACTGATTTCGACATCTCTTCCCTACGGTGTTCCAATACAGCAATGACATTCTCTTCAAACTTTTTAAGTTCTCTGTCCCATTGCTCCATTTGAAATTAGACCCTTGTCATTTTTCCTAAAAGCTGTTCTTCGTACGGATATCTTGAACACACCGGCTCATTTTCCATTCCGACAACGTAAGATGGCCACCAGTGCACTGACAATAAAACCCACAACAAGCTGAAAAAATCCATTTTTCATATGAGACTTCCAAACTAATCGCTGCAGTTAAAATGCATAATTCTAATGACTGCTAGCAGGTGTTATATACAATAAAAACACTTCTGTAACAAGGATTTTTAGCTCACCTGAGCAAATGCTCAGGGTGAGCTGTTGTGATCGCCCTGTGTCCGTCGTCCGTCGTCAACACTTTATTTTGAATAACATCTCCAGTTAAACCGAAAGGTTATTTTTAACCAAACTTGATAGAAAAAAATGAATCAGCATCATCTCCTAACTGGCAAGATAATTTTCCACCAAATTTTACAGAAGTGTTCCGTGTAGAGCCCTCTATTAAAATTGCTCAGATTATTCCTCTCCATTGAACAAAATCGCCGCCAGAGCTAAAAACAGATTTTCGTCAATATTTGGCTTCGAATGACATCTCTTCCAAAATAACTAGGCTAATTTAAATTAAACTTAATAGAAATATTCCTTATAAACCTTTTTCTAAAATTTCTCAAACCGTTCCGCTCTATCGACATAAGGGCTACAAAATCTAAAAATAGAAAAAAAAATAAAGCAACATCTCCTTAAATGAAAGGTGATTTTCCACCAAATTGCACGGAAATGTTCCCTACAGAGACCTCTATTAAAATTGCTAAAACAAGTTCAATTTTATTGAACAAACTGGCCGCCAGAGCTAATAATAGATTTTCGTTTTGGCTCCAAATGGCATTTCCTTTCGAACCGCATAGTCATTTCCATTTAATCTTTACAGAAATTTTCATTATAGTGCCCTTTCCTAAACTTGCTCAAACTGTTCCGCTCCATTGCATTTTAAGGCTGCAAAAATAGACAAAATTCAATCAACATCTCCATTTAAAGGACAAGGTGATTTTCTACCCAATTTCAAAGAAATGTTCCTTACATAGCTTTCTATAAAATTTCCTCAAATTGTTTAGCTCCGTTGCTTAAAATGAACACGAGAGCTAAAAATAGATTTTCCTCAATATTTGGCCTCAATTGACATCTCCCACAAGCTGCTTGCACAAAATTGCCTCTGCCGCATAGAATTTTTCTGTATAAAATATGAGATATTTGAAAATCATCAAATAAAAAATGTAATATTTCGTCTGGTGTTTGAGGTGAGCGATCCAGTGCCATCATGGCCCTCTTGTCTTATTATACAAGTATTTGATTTTGTAAATAGTGTGTTTATGCGTCTTTTTAATGCAGTATCTGTTTAAGTCATCTTAGTTTTTTAAGATACGACTGTTTTAACAAATTTGCTCATTGTCATTTGTTTTGAAGATCTGAATAAATAATAGGTAAACAAGGAAAATAAAGATGTTGCAACACGCTCAAATAACAAACAAAATTATTACAGTCAGATAAACATTTTGTGAAAGTATAATAACGAAACTTCTTTTGAATAGTGAAGATTAGAGATAAAATATGTTTATATTTGTCTTGTATGCAGTATCTGTTTGGTTTATCTTATTTTTTAGGACATGACTGTTTTAACGAATGTACTTATTGTCACTCCTTATGACAGTTTTTATAAATGAATGGTAGACAAGGAAAATAAACATGTGACAGCAGACTCAAATAACAAACAAATTCATGACAGACATTGCGTGACCTTAATAATACAAATACTTGTCTTGAATGGTGAAGATCAGAGATAAGATAACAGCTTTGTGAAGATGCAGGTTTGTAATGTTTAGAAGAATAGTGTTATATTTTAACGAACTTGGTAATTAGCAACAAGTTTGCATTTTCAAATATGAACCTTTTCCTATTAAAAATTGTAAAATAGAGTTAAAATCTCACCTTCTTCACCAAAAGAAAAATAGTACCTTAACAAAAATAACTCTCAATCAATAATAGCGATTATTAATGTTAAAATTTTTAATGCATATTTTTTAAGACACAAATCATGTTGTTTTAAGACTTTCAAATTTTTAGCTACTGATGTTTCCCTCAAACATAGCCGACATTTGGTGTTTCTAGGATTGTTTTAAAGCTCCATACGAAGAACAGCTTTTAGGGAAAATGACAAGGGTCCAAATTCAAATGGAGCAATGGGACAGAGAACTTAAAAAGTTTGAAGAGACTGTCATTGCTGTATTGGAACATCGTAGGGAAGAGATGTCGAAATCAGTCAACGATCAGAAAAAGCAAATGACGACATTTTTGGAAGAAAGCGAAAAGCTGCAGCAAGAGCAAACTATGAAGATAGAAAACATTTCAGCAGAACACAAGGCACTTCAAGATGAAATTTCAAACTTGACAGAACGTAGATTCACTGTTCATTATTCATTATTACTGTGATTCTTAAACCATATTGCTTTATTACATGGTAAGGTGTTTAATATTAAGTATCACATTTAGGATATTCCAATTTGGCATGACTTGAAAACGTTTTACCGACTCCTGAACGTTAAACTTTTAAATCATCAGAAAATATTCTCCTTGAAGTAAATTGTTGCCGACAAAGATTTAAGTAAAATAAACTGCGACAGTATAAAGTGGAGGAAAACATTTTGAAGAAAAAATCTTTTGAAATAGCCCTGGACGCAAACGAATATTGGTATTTTTACCAAATAATCGAATGCAATGGTATATTACTGAAAAATATATTGCTAAAATGTGAAGACATCGGCGACTGTAGATATCGATCAGAACACTAATCTGTCAAAGTATAAATCATATAATAATAAGTAAAATATGATAAAAAATGAAAGAACTGTTTCTCTTAGTTTACGAAGTGAGAAACAAATATAAAAAATCTTATTGAAAATAGGCTGGAATGAATATTTGCTTTTTTACCCAATATTCAGTTATGTAACTGAACTCATTCATATATTCGTTTAAAATTTAGTTTAGCTATACTTTTACTTTCAATCTTCAAGCATTCGCATTTCTGGTTATATCAGTTCTTTTTTTGTAATATTAGTTTGTTTGTTTTTTTCTGAAAGAAAAGCGATAAAAAAATATTGACAACAGTAGTCAAACTTGAAAATTTATATCTAAACTTAATTTGATAGTCATCATGCCAATATGTAACTGATTTATTTTAAAGTTACTTGATTTTCTTCGAATGACCTAAAGTCAAAATTATCTTATATTATCTTAATGAAAGCTTATGTTACAATTAGAAATAATACGAATCAGTAAAATCAAGTTTTTTTTGTTAAATAATACCGTAAGATATATCACTTCTTAATACCTTTATGAATTTATTGTTCTAGAGATAAACGTCCCCTTGGTAGCATTTAACGCATACACAACTACAGGCGGATCCTACACAGAGAACCAGATAATCAAGTTTCCCCACGTTCTGCTAAATGATGGAAACGGATATGATGCAACTTCCGGTTATTTTACCGCACCAGTTGACGGTTTATATCAGTTTTCCGCACATGTTTGCAGCTATATTCCGAACTATATGGTTTATGTTATTGTTCATGGAGAAACCGAAGTTTGTTGCAGTTCTGTTTTTGAAGATAACACCACTTCATGTACTTCCGTTGGTGCGGTGGAAATAATACTGTCTGGTGAATGCGTGTATGTCAAGTCTACACACCAATCAAGCCGCTTGTATGCCAATGTGCACAGATGGCCGTCCTTTTTTGGAGTTTTACTCCACAAAATTAACAATTAATCAGTTTGACTTCTCTTAAGTATAAAATCATATAAATGCTAATAAATAATGCTGTAGATGTATTTCTAATTAAGTTAAAAGGGAAAAATAGAATAATATTTTTATACACCCGTTTAAAAAACGGGACGAAGTATGGGAACGCCAATGGCTGACGGCGTCCAGTTTTGTCCGGAGCATATATCTTCAACATGCAAAGATGGATTTTAATGATACTTGGTACCAATGTTCGAACATCATGGGGGTAGTGTCGCGCGCATGAAACAGGTCTCTAATTTAAAGATCAAGGTCACACTAAAAAGTCAGAGAAACACGCTTGTTCGGAGCAAAACCTCCACATGCATTGAGGGATTTTAATATAACTTAGAATAAGTGTTCAACATATTGCGTGCAAAATTTAGGTCCCTCTGGCCAAGATCAGGGTCACACAGAGGTCAAAAGTCAGATAAAATTATAAAAATGTATGGACCACTAAGTCATCATGAATTGAGGGATTCTTTCACAAATGATCGCCATCATGAGAATGAGGATTACACACATAATCCTGGTCCATGCAAGGTCAAGGTCACTAGAGATGATGAAATGTCCAGATTTTGTCCGGAGTATATCTTCTACATGCATGGAGGGATTTTAGTATTACTTGGTGTAAAAGTTCATCATCATGACATCTGTTGTTGCGCGCATGAACCAGGTCTCAAGCCAAAGGTCAAGGTCAAACCTTGAGGTCAGTAGAAAACACATCTGGAAAAAACTTCTACGTGTATTGAGAGATTTTAATATAACTTGGCAAAAATGTTGACCATTGTAAGGCGGAGTGTCGCACGCAAAATTCAGGTCCCTGTGGCCAAGGTAAGGGTCACACAAAGGTCAAAGTTCAGATGAAAATATATGAAAATGTGAGTATTTACCATTTAGTCATCATGAATTGAGGTATCTATCAAATATGTTCACCATCATGAGACTGAGCATTACACGCATATTCCTGGTATATATATGCGAGGTCAAGGTCACTAGAGATGATGGAATGTCCAGATTTTGTCTGGAGCATATCTTCTACATGCACTGGGGGATTTTAGTATTACTTGATACAGAAGTTCACCATCATGAAACATAGTGTTTCCCACATGAACCAGGTGTCTAGGTCAAAAGTCAGTCTCAAACTTAGAGGTCAGAAGTTCATTCCAAATGTTTGTTTCACTATCCAGCACTAGAAATAGACAAAATTGCTTCCGTACTAACACCTCTCTTTTATCCGTTACGCCCACATCTTCTGCAAAGCTTTAGTGGTGGATATATTTTGTGATGATGGCACCCTTGTTGTAAATTTGATTACGTCTTGTTAAATAACGCTTTTATCCAGTTTATTTGTAAAAAGTTTTTTTTATAAAGATATGACGGAAAAGGCTCAACTCAATTTTATTGTTTTGTTGATAAACTGCAAATGTTTCAAGATTATTTTCAGCTAGACTTTATATATGTATTTTATATATGGAGTCGAAAATTAATAAGGGTACAAGTTATAAACTGAAAATAAAAAAGAGGATTATTTGGTGAACTGATTTAAATATTTTTGCTTTATTTGCCACTGTTACCATTTGACTAGTGTTAACACAGTAACTCTAAAAGACCTTTGGTTAATCTTAATGTTAAATGTACAATTGTTGAAAAAGGAAATGCATTGAAATCCATGGAATGCATTGAAAATTGAAAGCGACGATGGCTGCTGAAATAGGTCAGAACATTAAACTTTCCAAGTATAAAGTCAAACAAGAGCTCAAAGGAGCAGCGCCAAAGCTTGTCTGTTAGTACATTACTTGTCGACAATGAGCGCCATTGATACGGTTCTTGTGCACTACTCCTGGAGGTCTATATACGTCTGACGTTTAATGTCAAGATGTGGATATTGTTCATATCATTCAACTTTATAAGATAAAAAGGGACATAACTCCAAACATACAGCTTTCAGAATAATGCCCCTTGTATTACAACTGATTCATGTCATGATAAGCAAGCAGTTCAAATTTCATATTGATATCTTTGATAGTTTTTAAATCATTTAACATAATAAACAATTTTGACAAAAATTGTAAGTTAAAAATGGGTATAACTCCAAAAATATAGCTTTCAGAATAATGTCCCTTGTGTGACAACTGTCTCTTGCCATGATAAGCAAGCAGTCAAAGTTTCATACTGATACCTTTTAAATTGTTTAGTAATGAGCTACATTAAATTTTTTGCAAGACGACGACAACGACGCAGCGATCATAATAGCTCGACTTTTTCTTCGAAACAGACAAGCAAATAAAAATGGTTAAACTATGATAAAAAAAAGATAGAATCGTTTCTCTTAGATTATGTATAGAGAATATGTTAAGAAGTGCAATTTTTAGCAATTGTTGCGGTTACCTGTGTTTAAGTACTATTTTCGTGAAGTATCTTCGTGCATAAATAGAAGACTTGTAGTATGACTAATATAGAGTAGCTGGGGTTTGACAAATACCGTAAAAATAATGTACTTGTTATGAATGTTTAGACCGACAGTAGCTTGGACAAGTGCAAACAATATATCAATTCGTCTGTTGTAAATTTCACTTCGTGTCTTAAAGCTCAGAACGTAGGTTGTTGAAAGCTGAGATAAAAAAAGTTAGTTTAAAATAAAAGATGAACACATATACACATGTTCACGGCAATCTATTCATCTTACAGAACCAACTCACCTTATACTGTTTGTTAAGATAATACACATAATGAAAAATAACAAGGGTGGAGTAAGTATCCTGATATTTTTCATATTAACCTGATATTATAATAACAGTTGTAACTTGTAACAACAGTCTGACAACCTATGAAATATCTTTCCTTGATTTTCAAATGATTTTTGATTTCAATGAGTATTTTCACTAACTAATTTTAAACTGTTTACAAAGTGCAGGTCTACAGACTGAAAAGTGCAAAGCCGCATGACCCTTGTTATTATTCCCTGCCGAATGGCGAAGGATATTGTCCTGACGTCGTCCATAACTTCTTTGTTAATTGTTACCTAGTAGGATTGTAAATGGAATGATACACTTCAATTAAGCACTCTCATAGCTGAGCTATAGCCCTTTGATATTTTACAAATGTAAGCAGTACGTCCATCTACAGCCAATACTCTGTGGTGCTTTGTTACTGTTGACTGAAACTTTGAATGACTGTCTATAACAATGGGAAAACTTGCTCTTAATCTGGCGGCTCCGGTTATATCAATTCGACCTGGCTACACGAGGCCGTATACCTACTTAAAATTATATAGATTCTTGGCGGGGTATACTTGGTCTTGTATATAGCCTTGTCGAGTTAATATAACTCAAGCCGTTAAGAATCTATATAACGAATTTAACACCGCAGATTATTTTAAAAACAAAAGGTGGCGAATTTTCTACATAGAATATGACTATTTTATTTTTGCACTCCCTTGATTTTTCCCTGATCCCTGACCTCAACGTGTTTTTGTTCATAAACAATTTATTTTTTATTTTAATATAGATATTTTAGAACCTTATCGTCAATGTTTATATTCAGACATATCTAATTTTAAAACAATAAAATTGTACATTGTTGTCTTTTGTAAAACCTATAGTGACATCATATACTGCGATTCCATTGATGAAAGCAAGAAAACGTTAGCTTGAACACTGCTTGCTGTTGTGTATAAAAAACAACTCTGACTAGCCACTGAGTGCCAAAGTAAAAGATTTACGCTCTGCTCTTCACACAAAACAAACATTGATGGAACTGATGGTTTTACTTAAAATTTATTTAATAAATAAGTGATCTTTAGTATGCACTTTAAACTTAATATTATTTTTTATTCATCAGAATTCCCGCCTTTGCTTATTATTGTTGATGGAGAGCGCCACAAGAGAACCAAAGAAAATGACAGTTCAGCTGATGAAGGCAACATAAGCCTGTTCAAAGGTCTGATACAATGAAAGATCTTCATTGGTTTTGAATAAAACAGAAACAAAGTTGCTTGTTCATTTTTAATCTCAAGCTGAGACAGGCTGAACTGAGATATTTTAATCTAGTATTCTATACCGAACGCCTCATAAGCACAAAATCAAGTTATATTTTGGATTTCTCTTCATTGTCTTGGATTCTGGACAGCCATATATGCAGTTATTGTTGTTTAAAAGTTTTGAAGCGAGAGAAAAGTTGGCTGCCATTTTGTGACAGTGAGTATCAAATCAGAAATGGAGAAAGGTCGGCGTACTCCAGGCAAATTCATTGCTCACGGTGTATGAGGGTTTTGCTCACAATATATACGCCTTTTTATATGGAGGGTCTTAACTGATCAGGTGCCGTCAAATTCATCACATTAATAAAGTATGAAAGATGAGATAAAAGTTCTTCAATGTTTGTGCACGGAACACAAAAAATAAGGTTTACTAGATTCTATTTCATTTTGAACCTCAAGCAGGAATAGGATTTTCCCCTCTCACTTTACCTTAACTTGTGTTTTACCGGCCCGGAAAACGCGTCATTCTCGGTCATGTCCGCGGTATTTGTTCACGGAAGTGATCAGAAATGACATTTGATTAAAAATAGTTAGAAATGGAAATTCGCACGGTAAGAATTTGTCCTTATTATACATAGCAATGTATTTCAGTAGATCTACATTTTTATTACTATTCCCAAAATTTCACTTTTATTAATACCTGTTTTTCATCCCAAAACTTCTAAAGATAACTGTTTCTGCTTCGTTCTACATTTTTACATATTACCAGGGCCGACTTCGAACTGTCATTGATTTTCTTGTAGTATACTGCAGATAATAAATAGCGCTTCAGTAATGCCACTGATGTTATTTACGTTAGAACATTTTTAAGGCAGTTAATTTCGGTTTTATGTTATTAGGACCTTCTCTCAGACCTGGTTTGTTTTATATCAGAGGAAAGATGTTGTCAGAGACCCTTACAGGACTTAGTTTGAGTAAAGCTGACATAGATGTAAAAGAGTGCAAGTTGTCTGTCAGAAAAGCATCTGTCCCAACACTTTTAGTCAGACTATGTGGCAGAATTGACACTGATATTGTGAAACTTGGCACTTCCTCTCTCTTTTCTCAAGAGCAAGAGGCCTTTCTAGCAAGGCATTTGCAGACTATACCTGAAGTGGGATATGGCTACAGCCACAAGGAAACAATTACCCTGGCATCAGACTACGCAGTCAGTCTTGGCCTCAGGGACCGGGAACACCCACTCATAGACCGATGGCTATACAAATTCCATGTCGTTGGCCCGAGTTAAATGTTATAAAACCTAGGAGTTTGGAGGTAGCAAAATGCGCAACAAGGTAGGCTGTTGATACTTCCTTTGACTCTCTAAATAACATTCTTGTAAAGTACCATCTCATCGCAAAGCCTTATTTGATCTACAATGTTGATGAAAAGGGGTTGAGTACAGAGTAAACACCACCCAAGGTCATATCCCGGCAAGTTCCACAAAACACAGGCTGTCACCTCTGGAAAGTCCAAGACTGTAACAATGATAGACAGTGTAAATGGCATTGGTCAGCATGTTCCCCCTTTTTTGTCTTTAATGGAGCAAAAATGGTAGATTCTCTGATGGGAGGAGCCTCTCCTTGAGCTAGTGGTACAGTGTCTCCTACTGGTTGGTCAAACACTGAGGTCTTTTTCTTCATACAAGAAAGACCATCTGCTTAAATACCTCCCTCCTAGATGTCCAGAAGAACCTGTCCTCATACTCTATGATGGACATAAAAGCCACGGTTTATTATGGTCTTATTGAATGGGAAAGATCAGAGAATATCATTCTGTTTGTTTTGCAACTCCATTGTAGTCATCTCCTGCAGCCATTGGATGTGGGCTGTTTTTGGACCCCGTGAAGTTACTTTACATGCGGGAGTCATCTGGACGTCTTGTCACTCGTTTTGATATTGTCCATTTGGCCTGCAAGGTCTACACTGCCTCCCTTACCCCCATCAAACATTCAGTCAGCATTCAGTAGGACTGGGATATACACGTTTAAAACCACAGTGATCTCTGACCATCAGGTAGCCCCTTCTACATCATTCCAGAAGTATTCCGATACAGATTCAAAATCTCCAGCTCACTTTCCCATGCTGCAGAAGGTTTCCTTCTTGAACGAGGGGTGGGGGGAAATTCTAAAAAAATGTACAGAAGGCCACCAAAAGTAGAAACACCCTGAGCAAAGTTGTTGTATGTAAAAGGTTTTCACCAGACACAAGTAAAAGACCCTATGCAATAATTGTTTTATGGGGCCAGTGTGATTAGTGTAAAGGCTTGGAACATCTATCATTCTGTACCAGTGTTAAAGTTCTCAGGAGGGGAGACACTTTCTTGTGTCCCACCTGTAAAAAACTGTAATTGCCCCATTGACACACAAAAAACACAACTGTAAAGCAGTTAAACTGTTTAAAAAGTTAACTTTGTTTGTTAAAACAGTTTTGTAGTGAATACCAAATATTAACAGTTATTGACTACTAATTTTTTGTGTGAAGTGTAGAGAAATTTCCATGTGACATCATTTACTGTACTGCGGTCGAAGCCATGTTGGATTCTTACGGCATGCTGTCTTTCAGGTAACACATTTCATTTTTCACCATTGAAGAATTTACATACGACTAATAGTGCCTTTGAAATCACAATGCATTATATTTTCACCAGCACGTAGCTTATTTATGTTGTCTTTGTTCTAAGCCGTTCATGGTTAATGTCTGAAATGGTCAAACTGGGGTAGCAGGGGATACTTTAGCTTAGATAGATTCTAGTTTAGAATTTAGTCCAATAGTTTATACGGTAGGTCATAATCACGTAAAAAATAAGTAATATTTTGTATTTCTCTTCATTTTCTTGGATACTCGACTGACTTATGCCTTAGATACTATTAATGTGAGCTTATTGTCGTTTTAATTTTTGAATCGAGAGAAAATATGGTTGCCATTTTGTTTTTGTGTAAACAAAACAAATCGAATGAGTTTCCAATCACAAGTGGAGAAAGCGTCGATGCTCTTTAGGGAAAACCTTTGCTCACGGTATATACAGGGTTTGATCACGGTATATGTGGCATCGTATACGGATGGTCTAAACCAATCAGATGTCTTCAAATTTATCTGCGCTATTATAATTATTTTGTACAAACTATAGTGTACATACTGTTTTCTTTATACTTTGTTATGAAGACGATGAGCAATGTACAGGTCTGATTAACGTTCTGTTCTGTTTATATAAGTCTATTTTACTTTACTTGAGGATTGCATATATAACAGGGGTACCATTGTCAGAAATTACGCCCGTCACAAAAACTTTTCGTGAAGTTGTGGGCATAATGGATAAGCTAGTTTAACTATTCCTAGTGCTGGGTAGTGAAACATACATATTAAATGAACTGGATGATAGATTAGTACATAATTATACGAGTCCAAGAAAAGGAATTGCATTGTAAATTGACATTCGTACGAAATTGTAAGCATGAATTTATACCAGATCTGAGGTACATGAAATTATACAAGGGCTGGAATTTTGCACCTGGCACTCTAACTGAAAATAATGATTATTTGTGCAAATATGAATTACAAATCCTCAAAGCATGGACATTCATCCTTGTTTCAGACTGGTATATATTAAGCTTCAGTTCTGAGATGTAAGCAAAATTGTTCAACCTAAGAAAGCTTTATTTTAAACCAGAAGGTTGTTTTTAAGAACAAGTGCAATGTACATATATATGCTGAAGTAATTATTTCATGCACTGTATATAGATGTGTAAAATGTATGGTCACATTAATATATGTACACAAACAGTATAAAGACATTTTAGTAAATTTGTGTTATCTGGACAATGGATTATGCGTGTAACATTCAGTTTCATGATAGTGAACATTGTATTAGATTCCCTTAATTTACGATGACTAAATGGTCCATACACACATTTTTATACTTTTATATGACCTTTGACTTTATGTGTGACATTGACCTTGGCCACAGAGGCCTGGGTTTTGCGCTCAACATTCAGCCTTACAATTGTTAACATTTGTACCAAGTTACATCAAAATACCTCACTGAAGTAGAAGTTTTGCTTCGTGTAAACATTTTCTTCTGACCTCCAAGCGTGACCTTGACCTTTGACCTAGAGATCTGGTTCATGTGCTTGACACTACTCCTCGTGACTTTAAACATTTATATCAAGTAATATTAAAATCCCTCCATGGCCTTGACCTTGCATATATGGAATTGAATTATGTGTATAACGTTCAGTCTCAAGATGGTGACATTCTGCCTCACAATTTTGAATATTTGTGCAAAGTAATAATAAAATCCCCCGGTGCATGTAGACATTCTGCACCGGACAAACAGTTTCATTTGATTTCTAAATGTGACCTTATCCTTTGACCTAGAGACCTGATTCCTGCGCGACAAGCTACATCTTATAACGCTTCATATTTGTTTTGAATTATTCTTAAATCCTTCTATAGATGTAGAAGATATGCTCCGGACAAAACTGGACGCAGCCAGCCCGCCCGCCGGCACGCCATGGGCCTTCCCATAATACGTCCCGTTTTTTCAAACGGGCGTTTAAAAATGGAAATCACTACCTCAAGATGTAATCGGTTCATGCGACGTTTGCATTTTCTTTGGAAAAAAGTTCTAAAGTACATTTGTTAGAGTTATGAAGGCTTTTAACTAGGCGATCTTAATGATCGGGTTTGCTCTTACACGTGGATCAACAAAGACTCTAAGTGCAAAAGAAAATATTGAAAAAAGCTCAGCAGAATAATCCTGGAATCGTTTTCTATTTCTGAACATCTTATTAAAATTCTTAGACTATCGTTTAATAAAGAAAACCAGAAGCAACTTAATTAAAAGTATATCATTTTACTTTTCTAAATAAATGATTGTCAGAACTATAGAAGAAATTCAATGATATCTTGCTGTTGTTGTTTTTATACACCTGTCTAAAGAAAAAGGGTTTATCAAAAAGGAGATATGCAGGCTGGGCAATCAAACAGAACACATATAAAGCAACGAGACGGATTATGTCCGAAATGAATTTCGTTTTTGAGAAGCAATGAGACAGGCTGTCAGATACGCTTTTTACATTTGCGAAGTGATTAATATGGCTATGTCAGATACGACTTTTTGTTTGCAAAACAATAAGTCTAGCTATGTCATATACTACTTTTGCGCTTGCGAAGAAATCTGTCTGGCTATGTTAGATAATACTTTTGCGTTTGCAAAGCAATTTGACTGGCTCTGTCTGAAACTAATTTTGCGTTTGCAAAACATTTAGTCTGGCTATGTCTGATGTGACTTTTGTGTTTGCGAGGCAATAAACCAGACTATGTCTGACGCGACTTTTGCGATTTCAAAGCAATGAGTCTGACTATGTCAGATACTACTTTTGCGTTCGCGAAGCAATCTGTCTGGCTATGTCAGTTTTGCATTTGCAATATATGAATTTTGCGCTGGAAAAGCAATGAGTTAGGCCATGTCTGATGCGAGTTTTACGGTGTTTTAGGACCAATGAGTTTGTCTATGGAAATATGTCTAATACTAGGTTTCTGTTTGTGAATGAAAGAGTGCTGTGATTTTGTCTCTGTTTTGTAAGGATTTATTTCTTTTGTCGATATCTGTTTGTGTTTGTCTTTGACTGATACGAATCATAGATTTTTAGGTCAAAGTAAGATAGGGTCTAGTACGAGATTTTGTTTGTGAACTTACCGAAATTGACTCTATTTCATATGTTTTTGTGTATTTGTGGAAGTGGGATTGCTTTACATTGTATACTACTCAAAATTTGATAGGGATCACTTATAAGAATTTGTATACTTACTACATCAGGTTTACATGTTACATTTTTTGTTGTGATTCTGAAAATATGTTCATATGACAACAGTTTGGTACCAAAAAATGAGTAATTCTGTAAACCGTTGAAGCGTGACAGAGGCTGAGCCGTGGGAGGGGCACGAATTAGGGATAACACAGACAGGAGATGAAATGGAACTTTTTGGAAATATCAAGTCTATGGCCTGAATTTTGCTTTAATACTAGTATCGCGTGTGGTGTCCGTTTGCTTGGATTACTGCTCTACACAGCCTTCTCATGATGCTAATGAGTCTTCGGATGTTTTGTTGTGGGAGTCTAGCCCATTCGTCCAGGAGGGCCTGCTGTTGCTCAGGGACCTTGGTTGGCTGGAGTGGGCGAGCAGCAGTCTGCAGCATGTCCCAGGCGTGCTCTATTGGACTGAGGTCTGGAGACCTTCCTGGCCAGTCCATTCTCTCTGTGGCTGCTGCCTCCAGGTACTCGTCGGTGACCCCTTGCCCTATGAGGTCGGGCGTTGTCGTCCATCAAAATGAACTCAGGGCCTATAGCACCAGCGTACGGACGAACGTACACATCTAAGATCTCATTGAGGTATCGTACAGCCGTCAATGTGCCGTTTTGAACAATGTGCAGGTCCGTTCTTCCCTGCATGCTAATACCCGCCAACACCATGACCGAGCCCCCGCCATGACGGTCATGGGTAGCAACACATACGGGTGCCAAACGCTTATTGGCGGATCTCCATACTCGCACTCGCCTATCAGTGAAGTCCACACAAAATCTAGACTCGTCAGTGAACAGCACTGGGGTCCAGTCATGCAGAGTCCACTTGGCGTGATCGTGGGCCCATTGAAGACGTGCCTGGATGTGGTTTCGCGTCAATGGGATTCGGATTGCTGTTCTTCTAGTCCTCATGCCAGCTGTATGAAGACTGTTCCTGATGGTTTGAGTGGAAAGTCTTACACCAGTGGCATTATGGAAGTCATTTTGGAGGGCAGTAGCGTTAACAAAGCGCTGACGTCGCGCTTGAACGACAATACACCGGTCCTCACGCTGAGTTGTGGACCTCTGACGCCCTCCGACATGCCTATGCGTGACATGCACCTAAGTTTGAAACCGTCGCCACATCCTGGCAACGGTGCTCTGGGACACCCCAAGAAAACCTGCCACGTGCCGCTGGGAACGCCCAGCCTCAAACATCCCTACCCCCTATTCATCTCCTCATCGTCCGCCGTCTTTGCCGTAGATTTGCCTGACCAGTGCTAGGTTCGATATAAACGTTACCATACACAAGCGAAGTCTGAATAAAACGGATGTGTACATTAAGGTACATGCCCGCGGTGCACCACTTTTCCAGAGGTATCGCTTTTCCCGTGCATCTCGAGCCATGTACAGGTAAACAATCAAAATCTGCTGGACAGGTAGGCTTGCCATATGAATGAACTACATTTATGAGAAAAATCAGTTATCTTGAGGTTATCATTAAAAAGATATTTAAGAAATAAAAAGTGATCCCTATCAAATTTTGATTAGTATACTAATCTTACGTTTTTGTCACACTGAACCTTACTGTTTGCAAATATTTTTAAAATTCATAAGTGATGTCTAATTTTGCTTCATAGACTTAAATGTCTGTCATTCTAGACCCTTCTGTAGTCGTCCGTTTCAGCATAAGTCCTAATTTCAAAGACTTTTAAGAGTTCTATGCTGGAGCTTAACACGTGAGTTTTTAATAGCATTTGAATACAATTAAATCGAACTAAAAACTTCAGACAATTATACAAACACAAGTATTTGCAAATAAGATAAAATAAGAATGTTTCGGCACTCTTTGAGCGTATCTTTCATCTTGGAAGAAGAACATGACTTTTTGTTTTTCTAAATATATATTAATCATGTTAATCATTCAACTACCACACAAAGGAAGTAGCTGGCTCTGATGTTTTTAAGAAACTGTAGATGCCATAGTAAATACGCCAGATCTCGATTTCTATAACAATGTACCAAGAGAAACCATGTGGTTTTTGTTTTAACTTGTTTTTGTTTCAATTTGTTTAAGTTCATTTCTTGTTTATAGAAACTGCAAAATATACCTCGATATGAAAGCGAATCGCAGATTTCTACCTTAGGAATAATTGGTTTTATTTTTTAAAGAGAGCCACCTGTACTTCATTGTCCTTCGACCGTGTATCTTGTGTAAAGCTATTTCAATAAGGCAGTCTGGAGGACAGCTATATCCCCTGCCGCAGTAGAAAATTGGAATGGATAACAAGTGTGAAGAGACAAGGTTAGACCTTCCAATATGACATAGGATAATGACTTCTACGGAAAATGGGCAGCTACATTTAGACCTCACATTTATAGCAGTTTAAAAGTTATGGAGCAGACACGAAACGTGCACTTTTTATATATGACCTTTAAGTGTGACCTTGACCTTTGGGGTAGTGACCCTGTTGTTGCGCTCTGCATATCGTCTCATAATGATGATCATTTGTGCCAAGTGATTTTAAAAACTTTCAAACAGTTTAATAGTAACGGAGCTGACACGAAATGTGGACTTTTTTAAATATGATCTTTAAGTGTGACCTTGACTATGGGGATAGCGATCAGCAGACCTTTTCACAAAAAATCTTACGACACGTTTTATCTTAAGAGAAATATTACGATAAATATCGTTTTCACAAAAAATCGTTAGAAAATCCTTAGTGTAAAATCTGTCTTAACTTAATGATTGATGTAACCCGTAAACTTACGAGTAAAATGTATCGTAAGTTTTTAACTTGAAAAAGAATTATCATAAGATAAAAAATTTAACTTACGTAAGATTTTTTGTGAAAAGGTCTGCTTGTTTTTGCGCTCTGCAAATCATCTCATAATGGTGATCATTTGTGCCAAGCTTTTTTTAAAAACTTTCCAGCAGTTTAAAAGTTATGGAGCGGACACGAAGTTTCCGGACGGACAGACTGACAGACGGACAGACAGGGCCATTCCGATAATACCCTCCCCACTACGCGGCAAAGGATTAATAATTGTTTGATGATGGATGCGTAGACGGTTTCTTCATATGTAGTAATTTCTATCAGTTTAATTTTTGCATTTTACAGTGTGTTGTTTTTAATGTTCTGTTTAAGTGTAAGAAAATATCTCACAAAATTAAGTGGACTAAGGAAGCGAAGCAATTTTATCTATGCCTTTGATTATGAGTCTTATCGGCAAATTTGGAGACATGGGTAATTTAATAGCTTCTGTTGTTGCAGTGTGTTATTTGATCATGTGGCTAACCTTGTTCACGTCTGATAGGCTTCTTGCTGTACTAATTCCCCATCGTTACGCCGCCATTTTGGCACCAATAGTCGTAAAACTTTGGATTTTTCTGGACTGGATTATCCCTATTCTCGTGTTTGGAGGGAATCGTTTGTACCTATTGTTGACAACGCCAAACATTTGCCTTCACTCGGGCAAACGCTACGTTTATTGTAGACCTATCAGAACTTCTAGTTTCATTTTAATTATGTTCTTCAGAACAGTGTTTTGGATCTTACAAACACTTACAATTAAATATTTAAAACAAAAATCGAAACTTTTAAATAGGAACATAGAAGTCAGAAAAGAATGGTAAAATTCACACGTTTGCTGGTCAGGAATACAACCGTTTTTCCTTTGCTACAGCTGCCATTTATAGCCTACGAAACATTCGTCGAATAAACACAAGAACCTTGCGAAAATGAAAATACGGTATTTTTCTCTCTTCAGTACGTTCATTGCAACGCATTGAGTTCTTTCGTAATTTCAGTGTGTTGCATCTGGAAAAGTAAAGAGTGCCGTTATATTTTTGTGCAGACTTTTTGTCGCTGCGTTTAGATATTCATCAAATCCGAACGTTTTCAGCATAAATGTTACGGAGACAGTTCAGTAAAGATGTTTTGCCGCTGGAATACCTGCACCATACTAACGTCTTTCAATTTAAAGAATGAATATTCCAGACAATATTTAGGAAAAACATTTAACCGTTTGACACATTGGTCGCAGAAATATTTGTTCGACATATTTTTTAAAAGAATCAGCTAACAGGCCGCTCAGATACAGATTACATAAGATCGGAATATTTCAGCACAGACATAAAAGTGGCGGCACACAAAAACCAAACATTTTCGGCACTTATACAGAGACAGGAAACTGAACGGAATAAAAAACATGTAGTTGTTGTTGTTGTATCAAGTTGTTGTGTGTTTCTCGGTTTTTGATATCGATTTGATGACGTTTTTCTGATTCTCGGAAAAATGTCCTTAAGTATATATGTTAAAATTATGAAAGCTTCTAACAAGGTAATGTTGATGACGGGGCTCTTTAAACATCTAGATCAACAGAGAAGGCCAGGTGCATTCCTTTTATTCTTAAGAGAGTGAACAACAAAGCTGTAAAATATTAAATGAGAACTCAGATATTATATTAAAAAGTCCTAGCATTGTTTTCTATTTTAGAAAAATGCTTTGACGCTATTCTTCAATAAATGACACAAGCAATTTAATTAAAAATATATCATTTTACCTTTGTAAAGTCAGATATGTCAGCACTTCAAAATAAATCTAATATTCATTGTTGTTTATCTTTTTCCAATAAAATAATTGTACATCTGTTCTAATAAGAAACATTTACTTATTCACCTCATTGAAAGAAAACACAAGATGAAATTAAAAAAGTTTAAAAAAGAAAAAAATCAGGTCTAAAAACCCAGCACATACATATAAGCAATGAAACTAATTATGTCTGATAGGCATTTGCCTTTTGAAGCAATGAGACTGGTTTGTATGATACGAATGTTGCCTTAGAGAAGCAAGGAGACTGATTACGTATGCTATGAATTTTGCCTTAGAGAAGCAACGACACTGGCTATGTATAATACGAATTTTGTCTTAGAGAAGCAAGGAGACTGGCTGCGTATAATACGAATTTTGCTTTTGGGAAGCAATGAGACTGTCTATGTATGATACGAATTTTGCCTTAGAAAAGCAATGAGACTGGCTATGTATGATACGAATTTTGCCTTAGAGAAGCAATGATACTGCCAATGTATGTTGCAAATTTTGCTTTTGAGAAGCAATGACACTGACTATGTATAATACAAATTTTGCCGTAGAGAAGCAATGAGACTGGCTATATATGATACGAATTTTGCCTTTGAAAAGCAATGAGACTGGCTACGTATGATACGAATTTTGCGTTAGAGAAGCAATGAGACTGGCTATGTATGATAGGAATATTGTCTTTGAGTAGCAATGAGACTGGCTATGTATGATACGAATTTTGCTTTTGAGAAGCAATGAGACTCCCTATGTATGATACGAATTTTGCCTTAGAGAAATAATGAGACTGGCTATGTATGATAGGAATATTGTCTTTGAGTAGCAATGAGACTGGCTATGTATGATACGAATTTGGCTTTTGAGAAGCAATGAGACTGGCTATGCATGATACGAAATTGGCTTTTGAGAAGCAAGGAGACAGCCTATGTATGATACGAAATTGGGTTTTGAGAAGCAATGAGACTGGCTATGTATGATAGGAATATTGTCTTTGAGTAGCAACGAGACTGGCTATGTATGATACGAATTTTGCCTTTGAGAAGCAATGAGACAGCTTATGTATGATACGAATTTTGCATTTGAGAAGCAATGAGACTGGCTATTTCGAATTTTTCTTTTTAGAACTTATGGATTGGCTATGCATGATATGAAAAAAAAATGTTAGAAGTTATTTACAATCTGTTTGGGACGAGTTGTGTGTGTGTTTTTTTTTCTTGTTTTTTTTTTTTCGATATGTTGATGTTTGTTGATTTTTATCTCTTCGCTTTTTGTTGTTTTTGTTTGTTTTTTGTGTACAAATCAGGTTTTCTCTGCTCGATACGATCTTCTTGTCAATGTAAGACCTCATTTTTTTGCAAATACTTAAACTCATAAACAATGACAGAGTAATCGTGCGTCTAACCCTTAATGAATGTAATTCTAGACCTTCTGTAGACCTTCGTTTCAACATTATTATAAGTCTCAAAGAGTTTCAAAAGGTTCTATGCTAGAGCCTACAACACGTGGTTTGATTTGGTTTATTGGGGTTTAACGCCAGGAATAACAGCCAAGTTCATATCCTGGCGGTCAGTCCACCTAACCAGTGTTCCTGGTTATCCAACCAGTTTACTAACCAATTTCACCTGACTACTTCCTCACTTGCTTCAGAGGTGAGGGACAAATGACCAAATGGCATTGTTATCCAACCTGTTTATTAACCAATTTCACCGCAAGTGACTGACTACTTCTCCACTTGCTTCAGAGGTGAGGGACAAATGACCAAATGGCATTGTCTGAGATCAATTATCACACAGAAATTTTGTCAGCCCTAATGGGAATCGAACCGGAATCGTCAAGTTTGACAATCCGGTGCTCTACTGATTGAGCCAGCCGGGCCGGCTCCAAAGCATGTGAGCCTTTAAAGCATTTAAATAAAACTGAATGAAACTGAAAACTTTAAAGAGAGGATGAATATATTCTAAGGATGTTTTACCACACTTTGAAAAATTCACGTTCTTTGAAAGAAACCGATAACAAATAAATAAATATTAATTATTATTATTAAAAGATTATTAATAGATATAAATAATGATAATTATTCACATACCACAGAAAGAAAAAAGATCAATACAGGTTGTTGTTTATGTTCTAGAGAAACTGTAGTTATGATACTGTATACGCGTATCTCAACTTACGTCTGTAACAATGTATCACCAACAGAAGCCACCTGAATTTTTTGTGAATCAGTAAATTTGTTGATAATAGAAAATGGGAAAAAACTGCATACCAAGTGGAGTAACAGATTTCTACCGTACGGATAATTTGTTTCATCTTTAAAAAGGGATCGTAATGAACTTCATTTTCCTCTGATAGTGTGTCTTGTAAAAAGATATTTCAATATTTCTTTGAAGATGGAAGTGAGGACGGCTGTTTCATATGTAGTAATTTCTGTCAGTTTTATATTTTGCATTTTTCAGTGTGTGGTTGTTTGTGTTTTGTTTAAATGTAAGAAAATACCTTGCAAAATAAAGTGGACTAACGCAAGCTTCCAAGGAAGCGGAGCAATTTTATCTCTATCTTTGACTTTGAGTCTTCTCGGTATATATGGAGACCAAAAAGCTTTAATTTCCATGGCAAGAGCTTCTGTTGTGAGAGTCTGTTATTTGATCATGTGGGCTAACCTTGTTCACGTCGCAGCTGATAGACTTCTTGCTGTAGTAATGCCCCATCGTTACGCCGCCATTTTGACACCAAAAGTCGTGAAGCTTTGGATTTTTCTAGACTGGGCTCTCCCAGTTTTCGTGTTTGGAGGGAATTGTTTGTATGTTTTATTTATAACGCCAGACGTCTGCCTTCACTCGAGCAATCGCCACGTAGATTGTAGACCTATCAGTATTGTGAGTTTCATTTTAATTCTATTTAACTGTACAGTGTTTCTGATCTTACAGACACTAACACTCAAATATTTAAAACAAAAATCGAAATGGTTAAATCGGAACTTGGGAAGAAAGAAAAGAATGCTAAAATTCACACGTTTCCTGGTTAGGAATACAACTGTTTATTCTGTGCTACAGCTACCATTTCTGGCCTATCTGACATTTGTTGAACTAGCTCAAAAACCAATGGAAAAAGCACTGAGGTCCGCTATTCTCTTTACTGCGTACATTTGCATCACTTTGAGTTCTTTTATAATTGCTGTTTGTTGCATCTGGAAAATTAAAGAGTGTCGTAGTATTTGTGTGCAGGCTTTTTGTCGCTGGAATACATGCGCCGTTACAAATAGATATTCATCAAATCCGATTGTTTTTAGCATAAATATTACAGAGACAGTTCAGTGACGATGCTTTAGGCTGGAATACATGCACTGTACCACACTTTGTCACTTTTTAGCATGAATATTGCAGACGATATTCAGTAACCATTTTACAATTTGAAACTTTCTTCAGAGAAATAGTTATTCGCCAAATCTGAACATTTTTCAGTGGATAGGCCGCTAAGCGATGACAGTTTGCCTCTAGAGTACATGCACCATACCAAAATGATATTTAATATTGTCAAAATAAGTACGTTCTGATTTTTATTTTCATTATTTCTTCTACTACTGATACCTATTATATACATGTATGTATATTATTATATTAGTTGTAAATGCTGCAAATGACTGCAAATTTGTTTTTAAAGTTTGAAAATCCAAAAGAAGTTTTTTATCTTTTACTTTTTCTTAGAGGGAGGATTTGTATGTTGTTGTTGTTTCATGTGTTTTTGTCGTGCTTTTTGTTGTTTCTTTCTTTTCTTTTTTGTAATTTCTTGGCTTTTTTCACGTTTATCTCTTATAACTTTACTCAAAATATCAAATTTTTTGCATAAATATTTGAGAGGATATTGTTTTTAAATAGGTATTGGAACGAATACTGATATCGGTATTCGAATATTCGCTTTGGCATGTTTGAATATATTCGAATATTCTTGTTGTTTCTTTTTTAATTTTAGTCAGTTTGGTATCCGAATATTAATTTTGTTTTCATTCAACAAAACAGGTTCGGAGAAACTGCTGTCTATCGTCAGGAAAAGGCGTAGAAATGGCTTGTTTTATGGAAGTTTAAACTACTTATTGAAGAGCAACGAAAGTCAAACATTCCGAATGTATATTTAAATCAACTCCTTTTTTATTTCATAGCCCAATATATAACGAAAATATGCGATTTCAAAATACATGAATTTTGACTTTTAAAATCGAAAATTGAGGTTGCCAGCCGGTTTATGGGTTAATTGTTGCAAAAATACATGGTGAAAGAAAGCGAGACTTAAGATTGTGACGTAATTGTGGCCTTTGGAGAATGACGGCAGTGTACACATCATGATTCGTAGATTTCATCTAAATAAATTGTATTAATATATGAATAAATAATGTAACTCATTAACTTAAACAACTGAATTTAATGATACAAACTTCTATCTGTAAAATAATATACCTTGGTTAATTTAATTATCTATTCGTTCAAAGTTCTGTCTGTAGAAAAATCTTAGATCCGCGGACAGAACAAAGCATGTCTTATAATTATTTTTGATCATTCATAATAATGAATATCAATTTAAAATTTGGAAAAAAATACATTTCTATGTAAATCTATATTTATACCAAATTCACTTTGGTTTATTCATTTATATATTTGCACGAAGCTCTGTCCGTAGCAAAATCTTAAGTCTGTAGACAGAAAATCTTAAATTATTCATTCACTAAAAATATAAAAAAATAAGCTATTTAAAATTTAGTTGAAACATACATTTCTGTATAATTTTTCAGTTCATACAGTCAATACCTGGATTTACTTAATTATCTGCTCGTACGAAACTATGTCCGCAGAAAAATCTTAGATCCGCGGTCCGAACTAAGATCCTGTAATTAGTCACACCCCTGGTTGTCAATGGTTTTTGTCAATCGTAACAACTCGGCCTTTCCCGACTTCGTATAAAAACCTCGTATGTAAGTGTATGAATACACCAAATGGTAATTCGCCCCGGCTTTAATAAAATATAAACAAACATGGCAGAATTCAAGCAGTGTTTGTCTTATGCATTAGAAAAAAATGAAAATAAATTTTAATTTAAAGCATGAACATGTAAAGGCTTTAAAAATGTTTTCAATTTAGCAGACACCATTTGTATTATAAAATAGTCCAATATAGCGCCTACCACATTATTTCCGAGGTGACTTATTGAAGTCGCCCGAAGTGTTACGATTGTGGTTTTGTTAAACAAAATATAAGGCGACTTTGACTTGAAAGTCTGGTTATTTTTACTCTTCTTTTTCAGTATCGTAATTTGATTTGATTTTTTTCTTTCAGGTTTTAAATTGATTAACAAACGTTTGAATAAAAACTTCAAAGTCGTGATGAAATAAAAATCAATAGCATAATACGAGTGTAAATGACAGTTATTAAATTCACTGCGTTCTTTACTATTAATACTAGGTTAAACTTTTTTTTCACTTCGGGGAAAAAAGACCTTACTTCTTTCAGCTGGACGTTTGCACATTTTCTTCAAATGAAATTAAAAACAATATACAGAACCTCTGAAAAAAATGACATTTAATTCCTAATTATATTTTTTTCAAGTGTTAAAGTCAAGTCTAGTCAAAAACCGTTTATTTCTCTCATTTCATGCGAAATATGACAAAATGAGGTGACTTAATTGAATAATACTACACATGATTCATATAATTGAACAACATGCTAAATACATGCATTATTCTAGATGTTTTGACTGTATTAATGGAATAATTGTAATTTAAGAGTATGTGAAGAGTCCAAAAATAAATAACTTAATTAAACTTATAATAAAATAATAAAAAAGATTTTTCGTCTCTTTTACTTTAACAGCTTCTAAAAAAACTTTAAGATACATTGAATTGGATTACTAACTACCTTTCTAACTTTAATATTGAGGCTTTGTTGAAACAACATTTTCAGTACATTAAAATCTACTCAAAATATATTTGACAAAGTTACACCATTTTAAAGATTCTTGTTTATATTTAAGAATTCATAAGTTCACATGTCTTAAAAACACTTAGTCTTTTGTAATAGTATGGTTTCAGGAATCTCCTACGTTCGTTCGTAAATAAATACATTCAAATAAGAAATGGAATTCATTTCCTAGTTTACTGCATGTACTACAAAGTCTATCATTTACAGAAATTCTTGGCCAGCTAACAGTTTCTATAGGGAGATGATGGTTACGAGTTCGGAATCGAACCATTGAATACTGATGAAGATAAAATTGGTTCTCTTTCAAATTTACATTTAAAGAGTTTATAGAAACTTCCTTTACTTGAATTTTCAAGAGAAGCATACCATTTGTTAATGAATAGGTACTTTATTTTTTTACGTATTGATTAAGTGTTTGGGAATAGACGCTCTGTCCATATATCAACTATGCCACTGTCAATAAAAATTTATTTAATTTTGTATATCCAAGAATATTTTGATTTCATTCATTCATTATCGTATGATTTCGCTATTTTTATTTTTTTTCAAAACTTAATAATAATTGCGCACACTTAATTATGGTGTCAGTTGATTTTTTTACTTTCGTTTCCCTTTAAGCGATTGTCATAATTTTTATAAACAATATGTTCGTTTCTTTAAAAGTTGAATTATTGTAATAAGTATTGACTGTTGGATAAAATGGCAAGGGCTGTTTTTATCGCTCAAGATACGGGAAACAAAGAAATAATAGATATTGATGGTTTTATTTACATGCAAATCTAAAGCAATGATATTAAAAATACTTTCAAACATATTTATTACATGTGTAACAGGTGGTGAAAAAATTGTGGCTCGTCCGGGACTTGAACCCAGTGTCTTCCGCTAACAGGACGAACACACCATCATCTGAGTAACAAGCCACACGGTATTGTCTAATAGATTTGTCACTATATACCTGTACCTGGCTACATATACCCGTTCCAAATTTAGAATTTGTCCCGAATTTTCAGAGTCACAGAGAATATTGTGAAACAACCTCAAGGTGCCAAAGCAGAAACAGTATACCTGTATCCGGCTACACTTCCTCTTAATACCTTTGAGAAAAGAAAGACAGCTGGGAAGAAGCTTTCGTTTTACAGAAAGCTATGGAATTGATATGCAAGCCGTAAAGTAAAATCACGTGATCAGATTAACCACGTGTTATGACCAGAAAAGACCACAATATCTGCGCTATACATAGAATTCAAACTGCCGCTTATCACAAATGCTTCGTCAACAAATAAAACACGTTTATACAAAAAAGAACACACATTCTATTAAAGGAATCTTAAATATTTAACTTGAATTTAAAAAAAACCGTATGATGAGCAACAGAAAATAAGAAATAACAGCATTTAAAGCAGTAACCTTTTTAATATATTAGTTGCACGGAACAATATATTATTGAAGAAATTTACATACAATTTCATTAGGTTTTCCAGCGGTATTAAAACAGTTTATATATGAAAACCAATTTAATATTTGGATCAAGAAGTTGTAAACATGTACAATTATTTCAAGAATCATCATTGCAATCTTTGGTTCTTTCAATATTTTATGCTTTGGAATATTAAAAGAAACATTATGCGACACATACATGCTCTAAGGTAAAATGGTGTGTCTGGTTAAGATTTTGTAATAGGTCTTGTTATGAAGATCATGTGTGTATTGGGAGCACCGGACTGATTCAATTTTGAGAAAAAAACAGGCAACAGGCTGATTTCAGGCTTTAAACTTCCGGCACCTGCCTGCTGTTCTTAGTGATAATCATTGAATTCAGATAATTATACCACTCCCTGCCTTGAATATTCTACCATGACAAATGTCTCATTTAAATTTAATTTAACTGGTTTATTTTTCAAGAAGGAAACGCCTAAGCTCTACATTATCGCTTCCCATACCAAAAGCGAAAAAAATATACTTCAGCGAGAAATTAGAATTAGTTTCAATATATAACTGTAATATACAAAAGCCGTAATTTTCGAAGTAAAAGCTAATTATAGACACACTGGCAGGTGTGCTTGACTAACACTCTAGGAAACCCGAAACCACATGTTTTTTATATTAAGACGTAATCTATCATAATTTATCATATGAAAATAGTCATGATTAAAAGTGACCACCATACGTTATCTACAGTTACGAAATAAACGAAGGTATATCATCTATAAACAAAATTAAGGCTTCTAAAATGTTTCTTATAACTAAATATTTCTTATCTCTTTATCATCCATTTTTTCTTACAAATCCCTGTTGCAAGTAAAATAATCAATAAAGTATAGATACGTACTTAAATGCATGTACACTTATCAAGATTCTTTTTCCTATGGCAATTTTTTACCTCCTCTCTAGGCGAGTCCGGTAATTCCTATTTTTTCTCATAATGGGGTCAAGAATTCCCTATGACAAAATTGTTTATCTTCTAATTGGACTCCAATCTGAATAGTTGAGCCTTTTCAAGTCCAGAAACAGAGCTGATGGTAAAAATAAGTTAGTGTTATTAGTTGTTGTTTATTTAATAATTATTCAAAATTCCAATGTGGGTGTTGTCCCAACTCGGAATTGGTCAAGTATGGAATATCAGTATGCCTTCTAAATTAAAGATAAAGATTTGTTACATATAATTTGATGCCCTAGAAGTTTTAAGTGGATTTATTTTTGTTAAAAGATAACATAAATTAACCGGTACTTTGTGTTATGTGAGAGAATAATTAAAAAACATTTATTACGTTATCATGCATCGCCATATTGATGTACAAGAAGAAAAAAGTACTGTAAGGGTACCCTGTGCTTGGCATTAAGTCGTATATATGTGTTCAAAATAAAATAAATATCTTCTCAGTCATTATTTAGTGTCTGTTTTCACTGTGATCCAGGTACTATCTTTAATTTGCTAACAAAGGCAAAAAAATATGTGACGAAATGCGAAATTCACGCTATTGATAAATTGACATAAACCAGGATCGACAATTTCAAAGTGAACATATGCTCGACGTAAAGAATAGTTAAAAACTTCCATCATGTGGTGTAAATTGATATATCTTAAATTACTTTTTGCAAATAAGATACGAATTGCCCTAGTAAATTTAAGTAAATGCATGCCGGTAATATGGCGACTAAAATTAAAGTAGCGATTTATCAGTATGATATATATTATTAGGCTGTGTCATAAACGTTAGATTTCTACGAAGCTCGTTTTCTCGAAATATCAACATTTTGTTTTCAAGAAATAGCATCATTTCGTTTCCACGAAATAAAGCCTTTTCTTTTTCTCAATATAACGCGATTTTATTATCTTTTTTTTTGTTTTGTTTTGTTTTTTTTTCTTTTCGTTCTCTCTCTCTCTCTCTTTTTCTTTGCGAAATAGCAACATTTCGTTTAAACGAAATAACAACATTTCGTTTTAATGAATTAACGAATTAAATTTCATTTAAAGGTCATGTGACACGACTATAGCAACTTTGTCTATTCAAAATAATCATAAAGTACTGATTAAAATGGTTTAACTGCGAAATTATGAAAATATTGCTTTTGATAAGAAAAAACGTGTTTTTGATGATCGGCTGTTTCCGTTTCGACATCGGTAGTTTCCGCCGCAATTTTTGGTTGTGACGTAGATTTATCCCTACTGTACTAGGCAGTAGTGCAGAATTACACTGCTCATAACACAACCGTTTTTAAATATAAAAAAATACTGTAACACTAAACCACAAGTGCAAGAAACACGATAAAGGCACACTTATATAAATTGTAAATAAAATAAAATAATGTGATTACTTCTCGATTTTTATACGTAAATTCAAACTTTGTGTCGGGAGAACGGGTTGTAATTTTACCTTAATAAATATTCCAATTTCTTCCATGTTGTGGTTCTATATAGCACAATCTCCACGTTTTTACATGCTGTGTAAATCTTCCTCACTTGATGTTTACGTCATAAACAAATTCTTTTTCATTTAAGTGTAGTAAAATTGAAATGAATTTAGGTGATCTAATGTTTTAACATTTGTTTCACTGGAATGGAAATTCACACTACAGTGTATTTTCACGTTAGGATATTGTTTGAAAAATAATAATATGGCATGTCCATCAAGTAGAAATTTGTGTCTGCTTATAAATTAATATCCAATGAAATGTCAAAGATCCATAAATCACGCCTTATACTGTGGGATTTATGCAAATTAACCTGCCCAAATTGGACCCTTGTATATTCTGCATAGCTGTCAAAACAAAGCAATTAACTTTTTTATGACCCAATCAATGATAAAGTTGAGACAAATAGCAAAATTTTATGGCAAGTGATCTTACAAATTGATTGAATTACTTTTGATCAGTCACACTTGTCAAAACATTATGTAATAGCTTGTTCCAATTAACATGTCTGAATGATTTTTAGTTTAGAAGCTTCCATGCAGATACATATTTTTATAAGATAATAAAATGTAATAGATCTATTTATGATGAAAATAAAAATCATTCGACTTCTTAATGTGAACAAATTATTAAAAAAACAAAAACAATGTGTTTGTGTTATGATTTTGACATAGTTTTTAGGGCTTCTTCATATAATTGTTCTTTCATCATTATTGTTTGTTTTCAAAAAAATGTAGAATGAATAAGCCAAAAAAAAAGATATGCATTTATAATGAAAAAAATCATAGATCTAGTCAAAGATAACTTACGCGTACCTCAGGCAAAATGTACCACAGACAAATAAGCAACACATCACTGTAACATGTGTAAGGAGAATGTTTTTATGGAAAAAAAATCTCTCGATTGGAGTTAGTTAATCAAGTCTTCCAACAAACTGCATCGGATAAACATATGCATGTTCAAAATATTTTTGGATCAGTTACTTGAAAAATATCTCTTAGTCAAGATATTTTCACTGATGTATCTTTTAATTCTCTAACCCTGATTAAACTAGCCTCTATATAATATTGTTCATTGGCTTCGTAATTCCATCAAAATGTCAAATTATTTATTAAAAAAATCTTCAATGTATTTTCATGATGTTAGCTTAACTTGTTCAATTTTGTTATTTTACTATATTCAGTCTACATTTTCACTTTCCATCATAATTTTAAAGTTTTTTTTTAACAATCTAGGCAGCTGTGTAAAGTGGCAAGGGATAAATGTGCGTCACTTCCGGTTTCGCTCGTGACAGGTGCGCGCGACCAAGTGCGTAAAATATGGATTTTAATTTGCTATAAAAACATCTTTAAGTTGAAAATTACCTGCGGAATTTTGTAAAACAGTCATAGTTAGATATATATTTTTCGCTCATATGAAAATTTCGAGGTCAAAAATTCGTGTCACATGACCTTTAAACGAAATTTCTCTTTTTCGTTATTTCAATATACCAACATTTAGTTTCAAAAACGACATATCTTTTAAACATAATTACGTTCTTAGCTTAAAAAAATAAATCTTGCTGTTTAAACGAAATGGCGTTAATTCGTTTAAACGAAATGTTCCTATTTCAAAATATCGAAATAGCGTTATATCGTTAAAACGAAATGTTGTTATATTGTTAAAACGAAATGTTTTCGTGTGAAAACAAAATGTTGTTATTTTGATAATACGAAAGGTTGCTGTACTTGTAATAAGTGTCACAGTTTTTAGCTATGGACATGCAATATGTCGAGTTTGCTAAAAAACATGTGGTTGTTTATGTTGTTATTTCGTTCAAACGGAATGTTGTTTTATCGAGAATGCAAAATAGCTTTATTTCGTAACATGAAATAAATCAAAGAAATGGGATTCTTAACAAGTAGTTGAATTCAGCATAACCTTTCATTAATTCGTTGATTAAACGGAATGACCGTATTAAGTGAAAACGAAATATTGTTATTTCGTGAAAACAAAATTTTGATAATTCGAGAAAATGAAATAAATAAATAATAATAAAAAACGCGTATGTCCATTTTAAGGGCTCCGGTTTTATGTTTTTGTTTATAAGAAAATATTAACAGTTTTTAAAGGTCAAAACAAAACCGTAGCATCAGTTTATGATTCAAATAATGTTTTTATACACTAGTATTGTTCAGTTATATCTTTTAGAAACACATGTCCAGTGTAAAAGTATATGAAAATAGTTAAAACAATTTTAAATTGAATCAATTTCACAAAAATACTAAATCAGTTTATGGCCTTGAGCAGAACCAGCACTGTCAAGCGACCGTCCTATAAGTAGATACTTCTAGAAAAAGATGGGAGTTTATTCAAATATATCAAGCATGAAAAATATAACATAATACTTCTTCAGTTGATTTGCCTCACCTAGGAAATTCCGATAAATTCCGAACACCGAATTCGCCGATTTCAAGTCCCTACAAATTACATGTGTGCTCCTTTTCATTCAATTGCTTTCTATGTAGATATTTCAAGACACTATTTAGCTCTTCTCAAAAACATATCTTTTCACACATGAACCGACTGATACTATGCGGTTAAAATACATTTAGAGTGCTTAAAACGCTTCTAAAAACAGTCCAAGTACAACAATGTTTAGGATCTTTTGCTGAAGCAACCCGTTTCCTGGTCGATCGGCAGCCATTCCGACATACACTTTTTTGCCTATCACTTCATATAATAATTGTTTTGGGCTTTTTCTTCATTCTATTTTACATTCTTGATCATGTAAGGACATTCTGACGTCTGGTACAGCTGCTATGCATCTTTTATTCCTCTGAAAATACTGCAAATTACATTGAATGTGCGGACGACTGCATTTGGTTTCAAGAAAATTCGATTAAATCTATAATAGCAAATGGGTAAATAGAAAAATATTAGTGTTTAAGACATACTGAGCATTGTAATGTTCCGTGGTACTAGTTATATCATGTATTTTTTGGATGATAAAAAGTGAAAATTCGACTTTTCAGAGAGTGTCATAACTCCTACTCACCTCTTTGGATTTATTTCATTGAATCAACAGAACAGAACAGGACAGAACAGAATGTTATTTACAATATGACTTGAACGTAAATAGTTCCTCGTCATCACAACTATTTAAACCCCGCCCCCCCCCGCCCCCCCCCCCCCCCCCCCCACACACACACACACAGAGCCACGAAACGGAGTAAAGTAGATGTCACACAGACATCTATGCGTCTAACCTTAAACTTTCTGTGCAATATATTTCAATTCAATCACACATTCTTTGAAAAATACTCAATCTGCCACTTCGCAATTTTACCACCAGTTGTTTTCTCCTCTTGGATGTAGAAAATAACACCAAAATTTATACTTCGCTTAAAGTTTCAGTTTCAGTTCAGTTTTTTTATTAAGCAAATCGGCAATTGCTTGCCTTTTGCCATTCACATAGAAATATAACAAATATGGCCAAGACATAAACCAGAAGTATAAACAAAAATCCTAATTACAAAAAAAAGAAATACACATTTATCAAATCTAAGAAGCAGGTAAATTGACAAGGGTTGCTGTTCGTTTTTGTAACAGCTTCAAATATATATTTTGCTACATTCAAAATAGTTTTTTCATTTGTAGAACAAATTTGTTTATGTTAGGCCAAGAAATAATTCTTAAATATTTTCTTGTAATATCTGAGAAGTAAGGACAATATAATAAAAAAATGATATTCTGATTCTAACCTATTATATTGACAGAATTTACAAGTGCGCATGTCTCGAGCAATACCAGAAAATCTACCCGTTCCTATTTCCAAATTATGAGAACAAAGCCGAAAACGTGTTAATTATTTTCTTATTGCATTTTTTGATATTATATCAAGGTACTTTTCGTATTCAAAAATGTGTTTATATTTCATATAATACTTCAATTTGGGAGAAGTTGTTAATCAAGCTTGCAGTTTTGAATATATTGATCTCTTTGCCGTTGTTTAATCAAAGGAAAATAATTTACATCTTGATTAAAGTCGGTCCAGATATAACTTAGACCTAAAGAATTCGGCAAGTGTTTTATCTTTAGTGCCCAGCAATTAATGTCATTACTATAACACTGTCCTAAAAAATGTTCTGTATATACTCAGGTAAACTTTGATTATTCATTATTTTTATCTAAAATTTAAGCGCCCTTTCTTTACAAATATTCGATAAAGGGTATTTACCTCATTCGGAAAGAACTGTCAAATTTGTTGTTTGTTGACGTACACTTAGTATGTTCTTGCAAAATTTTATGTGTAATTTATCAACCTCTTTAATATCATAAATCCCTCAGACTTCTGAACAGTACCATAATATTAGAATGGTGTCAAATAAATGTAGCTTTGTCTTTATATCTAGAGATAATCTACTCAAAATTGAAAATAAACCATTGTAGGCCTTTAGTGCCTGTTCTGATAAGGATTTTACAATATTTTGAATGTTAACCGTGTACAAAAATGTTGCGGCTAAATAACAAAATTGATCAACAGCCTCTATTTTCTCATTATCAATAAACCACTCAAACAGTTGAGTTTGTTTTTGTTTTTTTTTTCAAAGAAACATATCTTTGTTGTTGTTTTTTTTGTTGTTGTTTTTTCACATTTATTTTCAATCCCCATTTTTCTGAGTATAAATATAATGCATTTAATTGTATTTGAACAACTTCGCTTTATACAAAAACACTTTAGTATGTTTGTACCACACTAGCCATTAGATTTGAAACTGCGAGAAACAAAAAAAAAACCCTATTCTGGGGAATGAACGTCAGCTTTCAGTACAAAGTGAAATATGAGGAAGATTAAGGCAATTAACGGTAATAAATAAAGGTATAGGAAAATCTGCGGTGACATTAAAACAACATTAAATCTCAGAGTTTATCGCCCCTATTTTATTATATTACTTCCTTATCATTAGTAAAGCGACTGACTCGACGATAAAAAAGAAAATGTTTATACATCTTGAAATTGTAGCTGTAATTGTGATGAACGTGTCTAAACTAAGTGACTGTGTTTTTTGTTTTTTTTGTTTTTTTGTTACAGAAACACATCACAATATATAAAGTTTTACACACTTATATCTGCTGTAAAAAATTTAATCATTATAACTAGTCTCTGTGGCTCAGCGGTGTAGATCGTCACTCTATATGTTACTGACCGAAAGGGCATGTTTTCGAAATCTGGTAAAATCAAAATCTTTTTTTCTCAGTTTTCATGGTGTATAGATGCATAATATTATGTTTTTTTTTTCTATAGTATATTAACTTCTCTAAAATTTTAAAGAAATTTTTAATTTAAATTTTAAAGACCTTTTTTTTAACTTAGAATTTTTGTCAAAATTGGTTATTATTAAATAAGTGGAATAATTTCAAATTTATCAAAGGTATCATTATGAAACTTAAAATATTTGCGTATGACAGGGCACTGTTGTAAGACAAGGGCCATTACTCTGAAAGATATTTTTAAACTTCTGCCCCATTTCAACTTGAATTTTTTGTTGAAATTGGTTATTGATATAGAAAATTTTGAAAACTATCAAAAATATTGTATTCACTCGTGGCATACTTGCTACTGGGGACAAGGCACAAGGAACATAACTAAGTGATCAGTGTTTCTACAGTTGTGCCCCTTTTTCACATGGAAAATAAACTTATGTGTAAATACTATTATCTTGAACATTTACAATCACAAAGTTATTCATCTTAAGTGAAGTGCGTAACAGCAATTATTGAATAGCCCCATAACACTCTTGAGATCAATTATATTAAGTTGTTGCTCTTAACATACAAACGTTGGCCCCACATGCGATGCTCTTAGTGTCTCCTGTCACATTTGTACGCCACAACTCAGAAAACACTTGAGGGATTGAGTTTATACTTTGTGCAATGGTCAAGGAAGTCTTTAACTTTCGCTTCTGACAGTACTCTCTGTGCTTTGATTGTTAATACTTAGTCCGGTTGTCTCTCTTATAACGAATAAGTGCTAAGGAGAAAAAACAATAACTGCGATGGAAGTCTTGAAATATTACGGAGCCCCTAAAGTGACATGATACACCCTCCTTTTTTTGGTCACATTTGTTTTTTGTTTTATTTCGTTAATTTTTTTTGTTGTAACATTTTTCATTTCGTTATTAAATACATGTGACAAAAAGAAAGTGTATCATGTATCAGGGGCTAGTAACGAAATAAAAATGAATGTGACAACAGCAAAAAATGAGAGTGTATCATGTCACTTTAGGAGTTCCGTAAAATTTGAAGTCTAGTGGCTTTCAAAAACTCTAAGAAGTGATATGTGTTATAGTATTTGGTATTTTGATTGTCCTTGTAACTTGAAAGGGAATATATGATGATTGAAGTGATGATGATGAAGAGGAGGAGGAGGAGGATACTGTTGTTGAAGTTGTTAATGATACTGATGATTAAGATAATGATGATGTGTATAATGAACACGTTTTTGACATTGATGATGATTAAGATAATGATGATGTGTATAATGAAGACGTTTTTGACAGTGATGATGATGCAGATAATGATTATTATGACGTTACTGATGAAAAATTTGTGTTGATGACTTTAATGACGTTGTGTAGTATAATGATTATAGTGATGATGCAGTTGTTGATAATAATGTTTTTGATGTTGTTAATGCTGATGATGATAACGATGATGTTGGTGTTGTTGATGATGAATGTAATGGTGTTTTTGTTGTTGAAGTTGAAGAAGGTGATCAAGATAATGATAAAGGTAGTCTTTATGTATCAAATTCTATTTAGTACTGATGTTGATAGGTTCCCTTTTTTTCTTCTTCGTTATTTTAGGGACTGTTATGTCGATGACTTTTCTTTTTATATTGATGGTGATTAATGCATTTGGTTTGTATTTATTTTGTGTTAATTTTTGAAAATTTCGTATTGTAGGACCACTTACAAAATGTATGCATGTACGTATTACAATGCAAAAATATTTCCCCTGAACGACAATCCAAGAAAGATAACAAACAACAGAAGAAAATAATGTAAAAGAGTTGTTTCCCTTTGTTACGGAAATATTTTAACAAATCCTATGGAAACCTTTGAAGAATAAAAAAATGGAAAATGGTTCAATGTGCTTGAAAACAGAAGAAGGATATTTTACTGAGAATGAAACAAAGTGTCATAAAAAAGTACATTTATTTCGTATGATTTTTTTGGTGGTCAGTAATTAACGTGGGTGTCATAGTCAAAGAATGACTTGGCTAGAAGGAAAGAAATTTGGAATTCGTTTCGTCTTGTTTTTATTGAGGTTTAATGCTAGTTTCAATCCCTATTTGGTCATATCTTTAGTATTCAGTCCGTTAAAAATATTACAGAAGGATGTAATTTACACTTGTCTGAAAACTCCTAACTTAAGAGCGGCATTCTAAAATATTTCAAGAAACGCGAATCTGCAAACTTGTGTGAAGACGGTCTACCAAATAATATTTTGCAAATTTCTGACTATACCAAGCCTGTCTGAAATACTAATAAAAGCCGAATAATTCCAAGTTTCGCAGTCACGTGACATATCAACATCCTCATGTATTTTCCGGTAAGTCCGTTTCCATGACTTATATGTCGATTTTTTTGAACATTGTCGTATATTGTAAACACGTACTGTTGGTCAGTTGTTTGTTCGCTCTTTTCTAAAAATATTAATTACATTGTCCGATTGCTGCTCTAGGTGTAACAGTAAAGAGGAATTAAGTATGAATTAAGACCCCTTCTGTTTTTTACTTCATGTAGTATTCCGAATTTGTTGAACACCTTTAAAGCTTTTCCAAGTTAAAAAACAAGCTTTTTAAATTAAATTTCTTTCACATTTCACAAAAATAAGAACTGAGTCAAAATTAATCTACATATATAATCTGCATAAGTGTACTTTCGAAAAATACTTGCTTTCTTCTGATTTAACTTGTAACTTTCAATAATCATATTATTAGCCTTTGCGACAGTCTTTTGTACAATACATTTGTGACACTACCGAGACAGAGTTTCAGTTTTATTTCTCCGTGTTTTCAAAGACATTTTACTCAAAGAAAATATCTTTATTTTCAAATGACAAAAAGAAATAATTTCAGGCCCGCGTATTACGGTAAACTATAATTAAAGACCGCCTTATTGCCCAACCTCTTAAGGTAGCTACACAGGTAGCAACATGTCTAAAACTTGTTAAACACGAAGAATGGAAGATGTTTGGAAGATCTTGAGAAGATAATTATTTTTTTTTTTTTCGTATGTTTTATAAGATTCTTGCTATTAGCTGAACTTTATTGGCGGACGGGTCACGTGACCTTCAGAATGGCGGGAAAATTATCAATTATGGAACGGTCTATCTACAAAAACTGAATAACCCTGACATTAAGTGAGGAAGAGCATACGGCAGTATTATAAAAATGCATTCAACGGTTTGTTCCCATATATATTTAGGGAACCAAATTTTCATTCAATTACTTCAGCTCTCAGAACGACATATATAATCTATACAATTCAAAGAGGCATGCGTATGATATGCATTCTATCCTTAGATCTTTGTGGCATACTTTAAAACGTTTCTGTAATTTGCAATATAGTTGATCAATCACCCCAACACAGCATATATAGCGGTACATGTAGGCAAGCTTTTCTTGCATTGAAGAGATAATTAAATACGGCCGATGTACCAGTGAACGTAAAAGCGTCCCTTTTTGGACTCAGGAACAGCTTCCCTTCTGAGTTAATATGGCGAAATCGGAGTTTTGCGCGAACTGAAACTATTGAAAGAGTTCACAGAAAATTGAATGCGTCCTTAATGTAACGGTATCAGGTAATTCACTAGCTTAGCAAATGTCAAACGATAAAATGCCGCCTAGCAAAAACTTGTTTCAAAACACTTGTGCAAGAAAAATTTTCCACGTGTATTCTATGCTAGTTATATAATTATATGTCATAACAAATATTCGTTTGGATTATTGCCCTCGGTTTCGGCCACCACCAAAAAGATCCGTAAATTATTTATTCATTGCGGAAATTATTTAACTATTTTAGCAAAAATGATTTAGTATGATTTTTTTTTTTTGAAAACGTAAACAGTTCCCTCGTGCAAGGTGTATAACAAAACCAGAAAAAAAGAACATCTGAATGTTGGTTTACTGACTCTTAATGTAGTTTGAACTTCAAATATCAATTAAACCTGAAATATTAATGATCCGAATCCAGAGATGGCATATTTGCGGTGAAAATGAATAAATAAATATATTGCATAAACAGGAAGAATTGTCATACTATATGTGCATTCATAAATATGATAAAGATGTTTGACCAAACATAATCCATAGAATAATCAGATGTTGAAAATCATATAATTTTACACCATACGACGAGCTGGCCGAATTATTCAACGCCTCGTTTTATTGCGCCTTATTGTTTTGACGTATCTCGCATGGCTTGCAATTAATTAGTACGTTTTTTGACACGATGCGTAATTAATTGCGGTATATGATCATCAATATGTTTGCTTACCAACGTCGTGTGACTGACATGTAATATTTTGCACTAATAGTGAATACCTATATGTTTGCGTATGATTTATATGCTCGTACAATACCAGATAATTCCGGATATAGAAATAAAGCAAGACAAACAGCCGAGTATAGGTGTAGAAAAAATGTTGAATTCTATATATCAATTGGAAATAATCCGAGAGAGAAAAGGAACATTACTGTGCATGTTTTAATGTTTTATAAATGAAATAAGTGAGAAAATCAAATTGCTGAAATAATTTATTTCAAGCATAAAAAACTGTAAAGGTCAAAGTGAAGAGCCTTGTTTGACATCATCTTTAACGCTTAGTACATTAGTACGGGAATATATTTCTATACAGTGTTTTAATATACGTAATCTTTTCAACAGAATTGTTCTATAAATTAAACGAAACGAGATGGTCTTGATTTAGTCGAGCCAAAATGATACTTCAGGAGAAAACATAGACTTCTACCTCTTTTGTCTTTTTATATGCGAGGCAGATCTTCAAAGATGTCAATCAAAATTTTCTATTTTTCTGTTTTCGTGTGGAGCGTTATTGTTTCAGTGACAGCTCAGTCGCAAAACATTTCTAGGTCAATAAATCCAGGGTCAACAAATCAGGGATCAGCAAACCAAGACCCCATAGCTAGACAGCGAGCCCTTATTTCACAATCACGCGGAACAGCCAATGGCCAGCGCAGAGTTTTAATGCAGTCGAGGGGCCGTTTACCACAGGTGACATTGATTAAAAAATTGTTTGTGTATTGTTTCCTAGGTTCATAGTTACTGTTATATTTCCTGGAAAAAGGACAATGGACAGTTGGTCTATGCATTAAATGTTTTCATTAGAATACTTTTTTTCTTTTGTTGATGTTTTACTTAAACATTCAGATTTAAAAGTAAAAATGTAGTTAGACTGAAAGTGAGTGAGGTTTGAAAAGTTTTAATATCGTGTATTCTTTTCAGGAGCAGTCGTTATCTAACATTCGAAACCAACAACGAATCCCTGCACGAACTCCTATTCTTACTCAAGGTAGAATTCCTCGTGCAAGGACTTTTCAGGCGAGTCTACCTAACATGGCACCAAATAGACTCGTTCCAACCAGAATGGTACCGACAAGAGCCGAGTCAAGACTTGTTGCAAGGTCACGTGGTTTGCCAGCAGGGAGCCAAAGAATGGGGACTGTGACTGCTGGCTCCCGGTCTCCTTCTAGAAGCATAAATCAGAACGCATTGCTATCCACTATTTGTGCCCCACCTAGGTCGGTAAGATGTTTTTCTTGGCCTAGAAATCGGGACGCAAGAGGCGCTTACATGTGTGATGGCGGCTGTGTAAGTAGGACATGTCCAATACCTTGTGAGTGTTCTTGTGTTGATCCTCGTCTAATTGGGAGATTACGAGCAACTGGCAGAATAAGTGGCCCCGAATTAACGCTAATAGATACACGACTGATTGATTCGATAAGACGACGACAAGAAAGGAACCGCATAATTGCCGCAAGAGCAACACAGCCACGCGGAACGCAGACACAGCGTGGAACCAGTACTGTGAGAACAAATGAACCTTCTCAGCGACGCGACACATTACCTGGTTTGAATTTCGGTATAAGTGACGATGTTCTTGCTACATTAATTGCACAACCGGCGCTAAACGAAATAGTTGGACCACAAGGAATCAATCAGATTCTTGCAGGAGAACCGCCGCCCTTGTTGTCACTCGAGGACAGAAGACAAAGATCTTCCTCTTCATCAACGTCATCTGCGCCGACTAGTACAGTTCGCCAACCGGAAATCCGGATTGTTGAAACTTCCTCTACGCGTGCGCAGCAAAGAGCAGAGAATCCAACACAGTCACAAAATATCGGTATTCCTGTACCGCTCAGTCGATTGAACTTTGATCTCTCTGCACAAAGGCATCCTGCAATGGGAAATATGAGAGTAATGGTGTCAGACCATTTTGATGCAAGTGTAACACCTTTACACAATACATCTAGAGGAGTAAACATAGGTAAGATGTTTTCATTTCTTGGTAAGTATTGAAGAAACCAAACACTTCAGCGCGTAAATAAAATCGAATTGTTTTCCAAATGAAGAGATAAGTACTGAGGTCCCCAAAAGTATGTGCATTTATTCTAGATAAAGTAATATCCATACTGACAATTTTTACTTAAAAGTGAAGGGAAACAAATAAAAAAATTTGTTATACTTTTTTGAGATGCAATTTACGTTTTCCATTAACAAAACGAAGTTAACAAAAACTGCTTATAATTGCAGATCTTCCTAATCCATCACCGGTGAATCTGAGCCCTTCTGCCACGGATAATACTGTATCAGTGCGACGTTTACCGGGAACCAGTATGTAAACGCCATCATTATATTCGCTTCTTTAAATAAAAATCAGTATGTTTAGGAATTATAAACTGATATGAAAGATTTTTTAACTCGGTTGAATACTTTATAAAGCCTCTAGCTTAACCATAATTCGGGTATATTGATGGGACCATCTTGGGCCCAATAGTCATGAATGATTAAAAAATACGAATTAAAGTCTCAACCTAATTAAAATTTGGAAGCCATGGTTAATTCAATATTTTTTATGTATTTGCAGACGTTCTTTTTGTTGATCTCACAAGATCGCCTCCATCCAACCAAGGCTCGAACCCACGAATGCTTAGAACGCCTACACAGATAGGGAGGGTCAGAGATCGGTCAAGGGGTTTCGTGAATAATATAACAGCCTCTGATGTGCGGTCAGACAACTTGAATAATGTTCCTGTGGCACTTTCCAATCAAACAATTCCAGGAAGTTTTCGAACGGATTTTGGCGGAAGTATACAAACGTTTGTAGAAGGAACAGTGCAAGCAGCAGATCCCCTACTTCGAGCCCCGACTCAGGATGAGTGTTTAGCCCAACGACTTGAACTCTGGTGCGACCCACAGAAGCCCTGGGAAGGAACGCCAGGCCTCCCTAGATGGTGTCTTCTTAACTGTAGAGCTGACAACTGTGATAATCAGCGTTGCGCATGCGCATGTATTGAGGAAATTCTATTCAAGTCTAAATTCGAACAGTTAAAACAACGGTCTCCGTAATCATCCGGAAGTTTCTGAATAAATAAGAATATGTATTTATTTGAAGAGTTGACAGTATGATAAAACACATTAACTTTTATTTATTGTTTTGTGCATTTGTAATAAAGTTATGTAACTATGTACATTAGCAAGGCGGCTTGTAAGACTTAATAAGTGACTAATCATGACGTGCTGGTAGAACATACAGCTCAACATTGCTTTGATGAAACGGTCTACGTTTTCTTTATGGTTTATCTCTTAATGACCACAGAAAGTGATAATTTTATTGACAACTGTGAGTAATAAAATGATTCGAGATTATGGCCAATGACATACTTAGTGCACGAAACGATACCATTGATAGCTTAATATGACGTTAAGTGTTTCATTAACACAGAGCCATCTTTTTCGTATCTGTTTTGGATTATGACATGTGGTAATAATGAATATCAGTTTAAAAGAACAATAATGAAAAAGCTATCTCTTATGCGCTCATTACTGTATCATTTATACTAAGGTTCCATTTTGTATTTAAACTTATTATTACATTAAACTATAAGCTTTGCTGATCATACATTGTTTAGACCTGTGTTACGTCATGTTAGCGCCCGGGTGTTAGCGTCACTATGTTTTCCGCTTGCAAAGCCTCCGAGACAAAGAGCAGGAATCAGACAGTAGTTGTGAGCTCGAAATAAATGGGCACTAAAAAACCGAAAGGAACACTATTGCTCTATTCTAGATTGTCTATTACAATACTTTTGCTTCATGCTGCGTGGGTACCCGAATTCGAACACCTTTCTTTCCTATTAACCAGTAAACAAAACTAATAAGCAAATCTCTTTCAAACAGCACAAAGGAGCAGTGATCTACTAAATTAATATTCTGAAACTGTTTATACATTGAAAATGAAAGGTTGTAAAATAGTCTTTTTTTTTATTCGTTTAACTAAAAGAGTCTCTATTGCCACCATATGTTTAAACTTTTAGAGGCATACCAGTAATGTTCCGAGTATTCAATTTTCTTAAAAATCATGCAAAAAATGATTAGTATTGTATGAATTATTACATGATGTCAAGCTGTCAGTCGAAACAAATCTGAGTACCACATGTTCACTGAATGCATTGAAATTAGTCATTAAATAGAGAGTTGTTGTTGTACCGTATTAAGGCGGACAACCATTTATTGCAAATTCACTCCTTTTTGTTTTATGATTAATGAAACATTTTTGAACGCATGTTCTTCTTTAAATTATCAGTTATATTCAGCGGCGAGTCCAGGATTTCAGGTTAGGTGTGGGTAATATTTTGGCCACATTTCGGTCCGTTTTCTACAGTGTCAGAGTGCACACTAAATATAAGCACACTATGCAGTATGCAAGTGGAAAATGCAAAAAAGGATAGACCAGAGCTATATATTATACCAGAATCAGCGAGCATCAGAAATGAATAAATTTTTTTTTTTTTTTTTTTTTTTAGTGGAGGGAGTGGGAGTAGGGAAAGCCCGGCTGGATCCGCTAGTGATATTTCTCTTAAGACAATAGTATATGAAACATGTGTTTTTCCTATTAATAATTTGAAGGTTTAAAAAATGAAATTACATCGATAACTGGATTATCCGAGATCTTGCTTCACGCCTTATCCTGGTCGTCCATTGTGAGCACGAGTGTGTACGTGCAGTGGTGGGAGGTGTGTCATGCACGTGATATTTGAATTTCTTGCATCTCTAAGTTTAGCACTTTATGCGGACTTTTCGTGTTCTCAAGCCGCGTGACCAATGAATTTTAAAAAATGTGTGGTAAGTGTTACTTAATATTCTATTTTTATTTGTATTGTTTGTGTGTTTGTTTGTTTGTTTGTTTGCTTGCTTGCTTGTTTGTCTGTTTGTTTTTCATAGCCAGCATTGTCGGTCAATATTACCAGTTTCAAGCGTCTCCCGGATTGGCTCAAAAGGTATAGAGAGACTAAACTATGAAGTAAAACCTTGACTGATTGGTTAGAAACATACGTGTAGATAAAGGCATGAGAAAGTTCTCAAAACTTTGTTCACTTTTACAAATGCCTAGGACCATCAACGCGTACAGAAAACCCAATTTAGAAAGCCGAATATTTAGAAGAAATAAGTTGGTTTTTTCATTCGTTTTGTTTGAGTTTTTTTTTTTTTTTTTGTTCTTTTGTATCCGTTATGTGACACTTGATTACTCAGGCTTGAGGAAGTGGAACCGTTTAAGACCGTTTGAGGTCACGGAAGATATTGTACCATGGCAATTTGAGAACTGTATTGAAATGATTAAACGCGTGCGACCAAAATAAAAGGGGACCGGGGGAGCGTAGGCTTAAAAAGGATTTTAACTGTAGATATATATTCTATATTATAAAGTCCCATTGTCTACTCCTCTTTCTATTCTACTGCATTACATTTTAAAAAATGTTAACCGCGAGAAAAGAAATGCCATAAATAAAGGTAATTAAAATTCAAAAAATTGAAAGGGCAACAGGATATGACAGGCTGGGGAAATATGTATTGAAAACTAGCATGTGTCACGCAAATGGCTGGAGTTTACCAGCTGTTAACCAAACGACAGATTTCACATCCATTTGTTAAAGACAACATTTGTAGTTTACAGTTTTCTTTCATTCTTTTAAAATGACAGTCAAGCTTCAAGCTAGATCTCAAAACAAGACAGGTTAACAGACATTCACCAAGAGCCACTTGGCAGCTTTTGACGACGCCATTTCCGCTTAAAACTTGCTTATTTATTTTCTAGGAGCGGTTATGAATAATTTTTCAATATTGACATGAATATAACTTCTAAATATGGTCATTAAGAAAATTAAAAGTTACACGCTAATCGTCAGTTTACGTATGCAGTTAAATCATGAGTAGTAAGTTCGGATTTCAAGATCGGAAAATTCCGTATATTTCCACGGAAATAGGCGAAATAAGAGAACTGCACACGGATATGCGGTTTTATATTGAAGTGAAATTTATGTTTCTTTCTAGCATTAACCAAGATGGTTTTTTCATATACCGGGTGTATTCACATATTTCTCTTACTCAACATTACGTGTCAGTCTGCAGAATATTGTGAGTTTCGGAATAGAACAGTAAAGTGTAAAAATGGCGAAATTCCAAAATATATTCCGTCAGACATTTCACAAGTTTTCTTACAAAACGTGGACTTTGATACATTTCGAATATATACGAATAATTCACCAGTTTCTTGGTTGAGTATTACAAAATTGGATACTGAGTCCGGCAGAGGTAAAACATTGCGTGCTAATTCGTTTACTGGACTAAAGAACCTTCAATATCTTGGAATACACGGAGTTTTTCTTGAATCGATTTCAAAAGACACTTTTCGAGACCTTCACAAGCTTATTGTGTTGAATAAATCTGAAAATGGATACTTGGACATTGAGGCATTTTCTCAAATATTTGTTTCTGATAAGAATTTAATATTTTTACCAAATATCCGGGAACTGTATATGTCAGGAGTAGGCTCTGTAAATCAACTTCCGGTTCCATTTGATTCATTGTTTAAGACTTTATCTAGAAAAAGAAATTTGACCATTGTTGATGTATCGAAAAATTACATAACTGAGCTGATTTCAATGCTAGAACCTCTTTGTAAGGCGGGTTTGAAGACACTCATAGCAAGAGATCTGTTTGTAGCTCGAGGGTGCAGGGATGAATGTATTCGAAACATGAATGTTTGTAAGAGTTTAGAAACAGTCGATTTCACGGGATTAAACGTCCCAAATTTAAATTCTGACAGAATTGAGGACATGCTATGGCGAAGGGGGAGATGCCAAGATGTCAAACTATTTTACAATATTCAAACAGTTTATCTTAACAATTTTTATAAATACGATCTAGAGATTGGAAAAATGCAAGGCAATGATTTGTTGACATTTCGCATGGATGAATGTCCATTTAGACTGAGAAAACTGTCGTTTATTGGGAACAGAGTAAAGTTTTTAAACGTCAGTATACCTCTTCATAATCAAACGGTCACAACTATGCGGGCTGTGGACATTTCGTATAATAAATTAGAATACATAACACCATTTAATGTGCGGCAGTTGAAAAATCTACGTTACCTAAACATGTCAAATAATCAACTGTATATTATGATGAATCATCATCCGAATGAGTTTGTTTCTATGTTTTCAACATTACGCTCGATCAAAGAAATCAACCTTTCGGATAATAATTTGCATTTTCTACCATATGACATTTTTCAATGTAACATTGAACTGGTTCATTTAGATCTTTCGAACAACAGGTTAACAGATATAACATTTACAATTACGCACCTTACAGAACTACGCTATCTTATACTGAAAGGCAATGACTTCAAATTAATTGGAGAAAAGGCACAAGATGGTCTTGACAATCTAAATGCTCGTGTAGATTTCAGTGATAATCCCTTCATTTGCGCATGCGCAGAAGAAAAAACAGGAAGACTATTCGATGGTTGAAGTCTATGAGAGTTATGACGCCGTCGTGCGAATACAAGTGTACGTTAAAAGGCAACGGAGAGCGCCTTTGTATATTTTCAGTTGCTGAACAAGAGACTCAACGCTATTGCTCCATGGTTCTTCGTAACAAAATACTGTACATTTCTGTACCGACAGGTCTTTTGCTTTTAGTTTTAAGTCTAATAGCGGGGCGGTATTTGAAAAAAGCTAGGAATAGAAAACGAACTATTCGAGCCGTTGTTGAACAAATACGTGCAGGTAAATACCCGAAACGTTACCTTTTATTTTTCTATTTTTGTAGCGAAGATACGGATATAGCGATTCGAAATATTTATCCGAATCTCAAACAAGAGTTACAGAACATAATACAAAACAACCAAAGGGAACTGATATGTATTGGGGATAAGTATTTCAGACCCGGATTCCCCATTCTTGACGAGGCCGAACAGTGCATCAAAGAATCAGCCGTCATGCTTGCAGTTGTTTCTAAAGAATACTGCACGAAATTTTGGTGTGAGCACGAGCTAAGTCTAGCTATCCATTCACGTGTACCGACTATACTGTTATTCATTGAAAAAGTTGAAAGTAACGTCATGCCTCTTGTGATTAAAAATCTGTTTCGAAACAACGTTCATGCTTCATGGGTTGACGATGAAAATGGCGGACATCCGGTTCCGGTTTGGAAGGATTTCTGTGGCGCCATCTTTGCGCTTGCGGCAAACCCTCATGTTAACGCTAAACAGGAAAATGAAAATATATAGGAAGAAAATGTTCGTTTGAAGTAAATCGTAAAAATTAAAAATCTGTGAACAACTTTGCACAACTTTTTAAATATATTTTATATTCTTTAAACAAAGAACCAGAAGTCTTGTTATGATCAATATAATGATAGCAAAGCAGCGTTTGCCACTTAGGAAAAGTAGCTGATTCTGTGATTTCTTCCCCGGCGTCGGACGGTGCGTCACAGTTACGTTCCGCGAAAAAACGTCAATTTAGATTTCTTAACTATCTGCTGCTACACAGCTTGTTCTCCTATTTTTAGACATTGAAAAGGTAAAAAATGATTCTTAAATGACTGCTGTTTTCTCTTTATTCAAATTGCTGTCACAATGTATAAATAACTGTCTGAAAATGAGCTCGGAAGTTAACAAAATAAAACAGCATATCAAATGAAAACTTTCTCTTTACCAGGTACGTATGTTAACATGTATAATACGTTAATATACATACCTGCTTTTACACACAAAGCAAAGACAAGATTTGTACTGGATAGTTTTCTTGCTAGAACGCACGTTCTGGACATAGGATTGAATAGTTCCGGACATAGGATCGAACAGTTTCGGACATAGGAGTGAATAGCTCCGGACATAGGATCGAACAGTTCCGGACATAGGAGTGCATAGTTCCGGACATAGGATCGAACAGTTCCAGACATAGGAGTGCATAGTTCCGGACATAGGATCGAACATTTCCGGACATAGGAGTGCAAAGTTCCGGACATAGGATCGAATAGTTCCGGACATAGGAGTGCATAGTTCCGGACATAGGATCGAACAGTTTCGGACATAGTAGTGAATAGTTCCGGACATAGGATCGAACAGTTTCGGACATAGGATTGAATAGTTCCGGACATAGGATCGAACAGTTTCGGACATAGGATTGAATAGTTCCGGACATAGGATCGAACAGTTCCGGACATATTAGTGCATAGTTCCGGACATAGGATCGAACAGTTTCGGACATAGGAGTGCATAGTTCCGGACATAGGATCGAACAGTTCCGTACATAGGAGTGAATAGTTCTGGGCATAGTAGTGAAATTTTCAGACATAGGAATGAAACGTTCTGGACTTAGGAGAGAGGCGTTTCGGACGAAGCATTAAAGCGTTCTGGACAAATAATTGAAGCGTTTTGACCATATGATTGAAGCGATCCGGTAAATTAATTGAAGAGTTTCGGATATAGGACTGAAGCGTTTTGGACATACGATTGAAGTGGTTTTTCTTTCTTTCTTTCTTTCTTTGCTCATTCTATCACTATATTTACAAATTGGTCAGCGTTCCAATGACAGAAAGAATATCATTCTGGATTGGGAAAATAACGAATAACTGTTATTTTGAAAGTGGTAATTACATTTCTTCAAGACTGAGATATTTCTTTATATATATTATTTTATTTCTCTCCCAGAGACTAAGAGATAAGGGTTATTTGAAATGAATTTTCTCAGTCATTAACACTAGTTCATTGGCATTAATCTGGTGTTTATATTTTCGTCATTGGTTTAATTAATTGGAAATTGCTAAGAACAAAATATATTTAAAAACAAAAATAAAATAAAATCGGGTTTATGTGAATAAGCGAGTGCCCTTTAACAAAAGACTATATGTAGCTTCGTATAGTTTGCTACAAAAAAAATTATAGTAGTCATTAAATATAGATTTTGTGCCTTCCCACTAAGTTTATTTAACTTTGAGATCAGTCGGACTTAGTTGTCAGGGGAGATCATCTGTAAATCGGAAGCGTTTTGTCCATTCTTTCATTCCTAGGCTAACTGAGGTAAATAATTTTGTGTCCAAAATTGAAGGTCTGTCTTGGTGCATTTTTTGCAGTTTGTTTATGCTGTGGTGTTGTACATTTACGCAATTTAGGTGTTTGCGGGACAATCTGCTTACGGATTCGCTGTCTGTCCATTAATCTCTTCAAGGATCATGAGATCGAAAGTGAGGCATCTTTTAAAGGATGTTATCCAAAGCGCTTGGATGAAAATATTCATTGTACAAATTTTTCATGGAGATGACTATAAAAATGTTGCAATTCATCTGCCTCTTTGGCTGTCAGTATATTCGTCTGTATTGCTAATTAAATACTATTATGTAAAATAATATGCACCTGTGAGTTTTTGTCTGATCCAAGTAATGTTACAGTTATAAGGAACATATCACAAGATCATGGCAATGTTTCCCAAAACTGCTCGTCCTTGTATCTGTCCGTATTGTCGAGTAATACAGAATATTTCATACCTGTAATTTTTTTGTCAGCTTTATTACTCACTGGTACATTACAGGACTTTAAAAAAAATCCACAGGATGGCGAGTAATTTTGTGCCAATTTGATTTTGAAATCTTGTTTTTGTTGTTGTTGTTGTTGTTTTCATTTAATGTCAGTCTTATATAACTATCTATGTACATGAGTAGATGCAAAAAATAGAGAGAATAGTAGTCTTAGCTCACCGATACAGACGATCAGTTGTGTTGGTTGAGGAGTGGGGAATTGAAATCCAGACCCCAAGATAACAATCACATCGCTTTATAACTGGACCTGATATCAGCCCAGTCTGTACTATAAGTTTAATGTAACATTGAAATCAGTCGAAAAAAAGAAAGGAGGGAAGCAGGGGAGATCCGAAACGTTTAGACCATTTCCAATTTAATTAAGTAGCTTTTTCTTTTCTTTTTTTTTTTTCGTTTTTTTTTTCTTTTTTTTTTTTTTTTGTTTTGTTTTTTTTTTTTTTTTTTTCTGTGAGATCTATCAAGATGCCTCTTTGCAGATCAACGTTATTACTCTGCAAGGTTGGAGGTATTACCACCTTTGGCAGACTCATGTTAAGATATCATGATGTTTTATCCATCTTAAAACGGCATTTTCATTGTTTTCTTTGTTTTGTTTTTTGTTTTGTTTTTATTTTTCGTAGCTAAAAGAGTATTATGTATAAGTTCTTCTTCGAATGTCTGTGAAAGAGAAATACCAAATCTTTGATTTTCAACTGGAATCAAGGTACATAGTTTTATGTACAATTATAGAATGACATCATTATTAATCAAAGTTTTATGTACAATTATAGAATGACATCATTATTAATCAAAGTTTTATGTACAATTATAGAATGACATCATTATTAATCAAAGTTTTCTGTACAATTATAGAATGACATCATTATTAATCAAATGTTTTAAACTGCTTTTGATATGTCATTATTCATTGTGATCTTACAGACGTATCAAAATGGAGATGAAGCAGGCGAAAGTGTTACTCATTTTATTGCCGTCAAACGTTAAACAAAAAAAAGAAACAGATAGCGTAAAATTGCATAACAAAATACAATGAATGAATCTCCACGAAAAGGTTACCAAGCATATACACATTTTGAATTTATTATCATAAATATCTCCGACTCAACAGGAAGAGAGTTGGTAAAGCATTTCAACCTAAGACAGTTTAGGCGTTCCATATGCATGGGTTAAAAAAAAAAAGTTGTATTCATAATACCCAAATCGAGAATTTACAAGTCACGTATTTAATCCAAATTTCTTTCTTTCTTTCTTCCATTCATTCTTTTCTGAATGAATGAATGATTTGTATTCTTTCTATTCCGAAGACCATGTTTTAAGCAACGATTTACCTCACAAGAATGTCCTATAATAAGCCGTAACTATATTATTGTATAAGCGTCTCACTTCTGTTATATGAGGTGAAAGCTTTTGACTCTTTTTCTATTGATACGTCGTTTGACAATAGATCTTCTATCAAACTTTACAAGAGGTAACCAATACAAAACGCTGGACTATATCCTAAACCCCAGATTCGGAATATGACTGAAAATAAATCTTTCTTACTTGCAACGAGTGTCGGCAGACTCAAATTGGTTTATTTAGTGAAACGCCTATTTTTACACCTACGTCTAGTCACTGGCGTTGTACACTGAATATAAAAAAAAATATATATATAAGTCAAAAAAGTTTTATACAAAGCGAGATGTATAGGTTCACTTCAATGATATAAAAGTGACTCGAAAAACTCAAAATCTCAAAATAAAAAGAACTAACTTATATTCTTGAATATTTCTGCAGATTAAGAGCGTCCCTTTTGTAGTGGTTGTTCCACAATATTGGCCCGATAGTTTTAAAGCTTCTAGCACCAACATGTTTACATTTGTTGAAAGGAACAATGTAACAATCTGAAGAAAAATCTGGAGATATTAATCTAAGTCTTACTTCGACGGCCAATTGAACAATTTTACATAAATGTTAACACATTTTAGTTTTATCTTCAACGAAAGTATACATATTCCGATATACACAGATATACATTACTAGATCATGCAATACACATTCCGAAACAAACACAGATAAAAAGCGTAGTGTTTCATGATAATAAAACTGTTTTCCCGGTTTTCGTCAGCACAAGTAAAGATGGCTTTCGCATTGTCTGCGTGTATTCATTTATTTTTCTTACTTCAATTTACGCATAGTTTAACTGAAAATTGTGAGTTTCAGAATAGAACAGTTTTGTGTAAAAATGGCGAAACTCCAGGACATCTTCCGTCAAATATTTCACAGGTTTTTCTTCAAAACGTGGATTTGGATAAATTTCATATAAATTACAATAATTCCAGATTGGATTCCAAAGTTTCGTGGTTGAAAATTACAAAATTGGATATTCAAGCCGATAAAGGCAAGATATTCCGCGCAGATTCGTTTACTGGGCTCATGGACCTTCAATATCTTGGAATACACGGAGTTTTTCTTGAATCGATTTCACAGGACACTTTCCGAGACCTACACAAAATTACTGTGTTAAATATATCTCAAAATGGATACTTAAACATTGAGGCATTTTCTCAAATATTTGTTTCTGATAAGAATTTAATATTTTTACCAAATATCCGGGAACTGTATATGTCAGGAGTAGGCTCTGTTAATCAACTTCCGGTTCCATTTGATTCATTGTTTAAGACTTTATCTAGAAAAAGAAATTTGACCATTGTTGATGTATCGAAAAATTACATAACTGAGCTGATTTCAATGCTAGAACCTCTTTGTAAGGCGGGTTTGAAGACACTCATAGCAAGAGATCTGTTTGTAGCTAGAGGATGCAGGGATGAATGTATTCGAAACATGAATGTTTGTAAGAGTTTAGAAACAGTCGATTTCACGGGATTAAATGTCCCAAATTTAAATTCTGACAGAATTGAGGACATGCTATGGCAAAGGGGAAGATGTCAAGATGCGAAAGTTTTTTACAGTATTCAAACTATTTATCTTGACAACATCTATAAATCTGAACTACAAATTGGGAAACTGCATGGAAAAGATTTATTGACATTTCACATGAATGAATGTCCATTTAGACTTAGAAAACTGTCGTTTGTTGGAAACAACGTAAAATTTATTAATTTTAGTGTTACTCTTCACAATCAGACGGTCAAAACTATGCGGACTGTGGATATTTCGAACAATATATTAGAATACATCACACCGAATATGTTGGGGCAGTTAATTAATCTGCGACACCTTAACATGTCAAATAATCGCCTATTTATTATGCTGAGTCGTCATCCGGGCAAGTTTGTTTCTCTGTTTTCAACTTTTCGCTCGATGGAAGAAGTCAGTCTTTCAGGGAATAATTTGCATGATCTTCCACGTGACATTTTTCAATTTAACATTAAATTAGTCCATTTAGATTTATCAAACAACCGGTTTACAGATATCACATTTACAATAAAGCACCTTATAAAACTGCGCTATCTAATACTGAAAGGCAATAACTTTAAAATAATTGGAGAAAAAACACAAGATAGTCTTGACAATCTAAACGCTCGAGTAGATCTCAGTGAAAATCCCTTCATTTGCGCATGTGCAGAAGAAAACAGGAAGACTATTCGATGGCTGAAGCATACTAAAGTTGTATTGAAGTCGGGCGAATACCGATGTACTCTTAAAGACAACGAAGAGCACCTTCATATATTTTCAGAGGCTGAACAAGAGACCGAACACTACTGCTTAATGTTACTTCGCAACAAAATACTGTACATTTGTGTACCGACTGTCTTATTGCTTTCAGTGATAACACTGGTAGTGGGGCGGTACTGGAAGAAAGTTTGGAAAAGAAAACGAACTATTCGAAACGTTGTTGAACAGTTTCGTGTTGGGGAATACCCAAAACGATACCTTCTATTTTTCTCATTTTGTAATGAAGATACAAACATAGCATTTCGAAAGATTTATCCGAGTCTCAAACAAGAGTTACAAAACATTATACAAAACAACCAAAGGGAATTGATTTGCATTGGGGATCAATGCTTCCGACTTGGATTTCCCATTCTTAACGAGGCTGAACAGTGTATCAAGGAATCAGCCGTCATGCTTGCAGTTGTTTCTAAAGATTACTGCACGAAATTTTGGTGTGAGCACGAGCTAAGTCTAGCTATCCATGCACGTGTGCCGATTATATTGCTTTTTATTGAAAAAGTAGATATGAATATTATGCCTCTAGTCATTAAAAATTTATTTATACGAAACGTTCATGCTTCGTGGGAGGACGATGAAAATGGCGGACACCCGGTTCCGGTTTGGAATGATTTCTGTGGCGCTATCTTTGCTCTGGCGGCAAACCCGCATGTTAACGTTGAAGAAAAAGAAGGAAACGTCTGATGTAAATAAATTGTAAAACTTGAATTTCAGTAAGAGCTTTCGTAATAATAACTTTGCATTGAAACGTATCTATATGTGCGAAGTTACAGTATTCTTATGATGTGTACTATTATTCTGTAGATAAAGAAATATCTTATATCTTTGGATTTTTAATACGGCAATCTAAGCTTTTGCCACACAATCAGTGAAGGTAACGAGGTGAGCAGTTTCTTCCCTAGTAAATTACATGCCAAATATTTCATAATTAGCAACTATAAAGAATTTGACATATAGTGAATTTATTCATTTGAATATGATACAGTTAAAGGGAAGTTACCCTATGAATGTTTGCAATGTGTAGTGAATGAACTGTTTCCCTTGATTTATCCACTGCCGTACAGTTGACCTGCAAATAAATATTATTTTGTTGTTGTAGGCATATTGCGTTAATTCTTGAATAAAATCCATTTATGTAAGGAAAGGTTATGCAAAAGTTACAAAGAAGGGAGACCTTAGACTGGTTTCAGACTGGTTTCAGACCCAGCAATTAATGCTATTCCTAAGTAATGTTAGCTAAATGACTATTAAGTCCCTTTCTAACTACAGATTTATCTTTTCTTGACTGGAATTGCCAGCAGAGGAAAAGATGTTGCTGTTAGAGAAGTAGAACATTAAATATATCAATGCAATAATATCAAAAGAAAAGGATCATATAGCCTGCAGCCAGGCTAGGGAGACCTTAGCTGAAATACCGAAACAATTTTTTCATTTAAACTTAAAATGGTTTATTTCGACACTATAGATCTGTCATGTTGCTATTAATGTCATATAAATTAAAGTACTAAGTTCGAGTATATACTTTGCACCAGTGCTTGAAAATTTATCAATAATACTGCACTTATTATTTGTAACTAACCAACAATCATAGCGCTGATAGCGCTGATAGCGCTGAAAGAACAGTTTTTTGTGAAGCGACCAAAAGTGAGACACAGTGATGCCATTTCTGTTATAGAAATATTCACAATTCTTACAAAGAACATTTCTGTATCATGCATGTTAACTTCGGAAGAGATATTTTAAATAAACATAACGTCAGCAAGTGTGTCTGTAAGCCAGTCACACCTACACTGCATTAAAACGACTTTGCTAATGACTACTGTTACACACTGAAAGTCAACGAGGAACTTCCAATAGTTTGGCGACAATGTTAAACAGGAGTTGCTGTAATCTTCATAGTTTGTTGAATGCAGAATTTCCTAGGTCAGGTAAATGTTTGGAACCTGTATATAAAAACAAAAGACAAAACGTGCACTTGTAAGTGTGATTTATTCTTTGAAATTAAGAAACGAGGCAACATAACATTTTCTTATATGTAAGTGTGGAAGCATTGCATCTGCATCTTTTTCAATTATCTATACGAAAAAAAATCCACACAGAAGGCAGAACTATAGGTATTTTTCCAATGTGATTATTTACTCTCTTTCACCGGCTGTTTTGTCCTGATAAAAGTTGACTTTCCATCGCTGTTCGGACGGCCCTACTAAACACTGCAAAACACGAACGACCACAAACAAAGATATACAAAAGCACAAAAAAGCACTGTAAAACAACTGAAAGTATAACAAAGACACTAAATAAAGAAAGAGACAATTCAATATATGTGTACCTGTCAGATAAACTCTGATGTCATTGAAGAAGTACCCGTACAGAAGTAGTGCCCTTATTTTTCGGTGTAGCTGTATTAAAATCGATTTTGACCTACATTTGTAACGAATGAAATTGTAAGATACAAAAATCTTCAGCTGAAGAAGGAAGTTTGCCACTGGTTTAAAGAGTTGCTGTTATGAAATTTTAGGTCAGAATTCTTAGTTCAATTTCGTCGGAAAATAATGCAATAATAATACGATTAATACAGCCGTTATTAAATATCAAAACGTTTTAACCTTGACAAATTATACTAAATGGAATCAATATAATTATAATAAATATGGCTTAATATTTAATTTCTTTCATTGAAAATGACATTGACACTGAAACTCAACATTTTTTTGTGTATAGCATAATCTGTTATGGAAAAAGAAGAATTATTTTCAAGAATACTATGCGCATTTAATATTTGCCAATGTCCGAAAACTATACACTCACGGGGCATAAATTTTGTACGAGTAATCCTTTTTGAAGGTATTTCTTGTACTTTTTGAAATGAATTAGGTTGCTTTGTGCTAATAAGCCTCGACGCTAACTCGGTTAACTGAACTTAGAGACTAGAGTCTCTTTCAAACTTTGTGACAAACGTACCTGCTGTATTAACCAATTTAATCATTTGATGTAATTCCATAATAGTGAAAATAGAAATCTACTAAACTCTGTTAGAAAAAGCTTCATATCTTATGTCTAGATAAAATATATTCTTCGTAATATTGATTTAACGCGACTGTATGAAGAATAAATCTAACACATTTGGGCAAGTCATTGAATCAACATGTATCTGGAAGTGTGAAATAACTTATTCAGTACCAGCAATAATTAAATCAACAAAAAGTAAAATTGTACTCAATAGAGAAGAAACTGTGTGCTTGTGTAATATTTAAACCACTATTTGTATCTATACATATATGCAGGTCCCAATAGACCCAATGGACTTGTATGGTCTGACCTTCAAGACCTAAGATTTATTCTTTAAGCGTATGTTATTTGATTTTGGCAATGATTTTCTGGGACTTTAAGTCACAATGGCTTATATCTTTGAAAATTCATTTTGAAGCAATGAATTAGTTGTCCTAATATTTAGCAAAGGTGGATTCTCTATCTTTCTATCTGAGTTTATTTATCAAAGGTATTTTTCCAATATGACTGACGTGCTCTGAACAGTGTAGTTATTTTACGTTGTACGGGATGCAGAAAGAGATACAGAAACAGAAAGATATATATAATATATAATTATACATATATCTATATATATTTCATTCCAAAGACGTTTGTTTTTTATATGGTCAGAGTCTAGCACTGACACATTAAACCGCGGTTTAAAATGTCAGCCAAAACGCAATCAGTTTAGTTAGTCGAGGAGCAGGTGATTGAACCTGCGACCCCTGGATAATTAGTCCAGCACATTACCACTTGACAACTGTTTAGGAAAGCCATTGCAACCTTAAACTCTCTGTTTAGATTTCGTGAACGGCCCTGAAATAGATGACAGAAAGCAACGAACAAAGGTTTGACTTGTTTGTTTGTTTGTAATTTTTGTCTTTATGCTGGTTTTCTGTCTTATAATCTTCAATGCTTCGTCTTTATGATCAGTATGACATATATCGTGAGCGAGCAAAAAGACAAATAAATGAATGATTGAATGTGTTTGAAATTCATACTACGGCCATTTGAATGTTAATGCTAACACGTACGAGTATTTCTGTTCTGTCTGTACAAATAAGGTGTCAGATTACAGAAGTACAAAAAGAAAGTAATTTAACAAATTTTAATATCCTTTTTATGCCCCCGAAGGAAGGCATATAGTAATCGCACTGTCTGTCCGTCCGTCTGTCCTGTTAAATCTTGTCTTCGCTTCATCTCCAAAACCGCTTGATTTGATAGATTCCGCTATCAAAGCACAGAGAATAGTCGAGGGCATTGTCATTAGACAGCTCTAGTTAACACGCTACTGAAATGAATAAGTCATTTCATAGGAGCTTGTAATTCTATCAATAATTAACTTAAAAGCCAAAACAAAAAAATCCCCACTATATATATATATATATATAAAACACAAGGAAGGCAACAAAAAATTCCTTTCTTTTGATATTGACTATGAAGTTCTCTATCGAACTCCAACTAGCAGTTACTTCCCTTACAGTAAGTTCTTTCTGCCCCCATGCATGTCATGTGATGGTGGTTACGATAGTAACTATATTGAAGTTGTTATTAATTCATGTTATTAATTCCAATTCAGAGGAGGAACCGTGCTCCAGGGGTAGAACGCAGGGCTCAGGATCCGAAGGTAGCCGGTTCGAATCCCGTCAGAGGCGAGATTCTCTTACGATCTTCACATTCCTCCACGTTGCGCGAACCTGTGGTATGGAACCCAAGAAGCAGTCATCGAGTGTGATGAACCTGAGTTGTAAGAACTTGTATCGCAATCAATGTAAAATAAATGAATCTAAACTTATTCATTTTATAACACCGACACATCTTAAAATAACATAGAAATTAAAGGGATGAAAAATTACATTTACAAGAAACAGTTCATATATGTTTTTTTTTTTTTTTTTTTTTTTTTTTTTTGTTTATTTTCAGCCTAAATGAACCTGTGATGGCAGTGTTTGGTGATACGCTAGAAAAAATAACTTAACGTGGAGTTCTGTACTGCGTAAATCACAGGCTGTATTTATTTTGTTGTTGTTGCCTACGGCATAGTAGGGGAGTTAATCTCTGTCACAGTTTTTAAGATGTTGGATTTCTTTCGCAAATCTGAACTAAACTCCCATGACAGTCTGTGTCCCTCCATGCAATTAATTTCTCTCCGTATTTTGTACAGAACATTTCCCATTCGACATCTCTTGTTTTTCTTACTTGGGTTTGCTCCCCTGTTCTTGTTGTGCCTTGCAAGACATCTTGTCCATTTTCAGGAGACGATATAATTGTGCCAGTTTCTATTTCAGGACTTGTAATTGTATCCTCCTTGCTGTCTGAAAGTGGTACTTTTTCAAAATCGTTTGACTGAAACGTGTCACCAGAAGAAAAGAGCGATGGCGGAGAATTAAATTGTTGGAAATCTTGCAGTTGTGCCGATATGGTATTATCAGGCAATGTAGTCATGTCGGCATCTGTTTCTAACTCTCCTGGTGACGACGTTTTGACGTCATCAGTTTCATTGTTTTTTTCTAAATCATCCCAGATATGAGCATCATGACCGTAACCTTCTGGAATCGCCCATTGATCAATATTATCTTGATGTGACCCGTGGTTATGAGTGTGTCCGCCTCCCAACCAGAACCCAAACTCAAAATTTGGTAAGGTAGTGCTTTCCTGCTTATGTACAAACTCTTGTTCTTCTTCGAAGCTTGCAGTTTTAGAGACAGGCAAGAGAGACAATTCATGTTCACCGTCAAATTGTTTTTGTTCCGCTAAGTGATCGGACAGACGTTCAGGTTCATCCAAGGGAGGCAACTCATTAACAACCTCTGATTCTTCTTCACTCCCTTCAAAGTCAGAGCTAGGAAAGCTGTTAGAGTCATGTATAACTGGAATTGGGATGGCTGGATTATAATCGTCAGAAACAGTAAAATGTGGTTCGAATTTGGTTTCTTCAGGCGGAAGAACGCCCAAAGGATCATCAACGTATCTTGGTGGGACTAACATGGTTTGCAGAGGGGTCACACCCAATTCACCTATAAAGTATAAATGAGGTCAAAAAGTAATGTAAAAACATGTAATTTCTTCTTATTAATCCCTACGCCTGAACGTCAAGGCAAGCATAACAAAACCAGAGGGTCATAATGGTCCTTGATCGCTCACCTGAGTACTTTGTCTGTTGGTTTGCTATTACTCAAACGTCAGAAGCAGTATTACATTTTGTAATTGAAGAGGTGCCTACAAACCAAATATCTAAAATATCAATTAATAAATAAAGTGATCTTAATCCTAAATCCAATTGAAGAGGTTCTTGCAAGGTGTCTCTATGCCAAATATTTAAAATATCAATCAAAAGATAAAGGCATTATGACAAAAAGTAGAAAAACTATTTATAGCTTTAGTGACTTTGACCTTGACTCAGTGACCTCAAATTCGACAAATGGGTAGATGTCCTTGCAAGAAACATACATACCAAATATCATTGACCTTGACCCAGTGAAATCAAACCTAAGGGTAGGGTCCTCCAAAGTTACCTACACACCAAATATCTCAGATATTGATCAATAAATGAAAACTGTAGAGGGAAAAGTAAAAAACAAATAACATCGGTGACTTTAACCTTGACCCATGTGAATTGCAGAGATTCATCCAAGGTGCCTATATACCAAATATCTAAGATATATGTCAATAAACTAAGGCTCTATGACGATTTTTTTTACGAAAGTCTATTTTTAGCCCTGTTGAGCCAAGGGCATGGTCAATTTTAACCCCAGGGCCAAGATTTGAACAAACTTTGTAGAGGGCTACTTTGCCAGGTTACACACCAAATACCTTAACGCTAGGCCATATGGTTACTGACAAGAAGTTTTATTTTTTATGCGAGTCTTTAAAAAAAAAGTGACCCTCGGGTTGGGGTCAGTTTTAACCATCATTTGAATAATCTTGATAGAAGACTTCTAGATGATGCTCAATGCAAAATATCTAAGCACTAGGCCTTCTGGTTTCTCGGTAGAAGATTTTCGAAGTTTTCCCTATATAAGCCTTTATTAAATCAAGTGACCCCGGCGGAGCCATTTATAACCCCAGAGGTACAATTTGAACAATCTTTGTAGACGAGCTCTAGGTGAACCTGTATGCCAAATATCAAATCCAGTGCATTGAAATTTCAGACAAGAAGATTGGGTGTTTCCCTATTTATATATGCCTCTATATAAACAAGTGACCCCCGGGGCGGGGTCAATTTTGACCCCAGGTACATAATTTGAACAATCTTTGTAAAGGTTTACTAGACAAATCTTTGTGCAAAAGTTTGAACTTAGGGCTTTGTCGTTTCAGAGAAGAAGATTTCTAAAGTGCTTCCTATATATTTCTATGTAAAACATGTGACCCCTAGGGCGTGGCCAATTTTGACCGAAGGGACATAATTTGAAAAATTTGGTAGAGGACCTGTAGATGATACACCATGCCAAATATCTAAGCTCTAGGTCGTGTGGTTTCAGACAAGAAGATTTTTATAAATTTTCTTTTGGCTGCCATAGCAACCAGATTTTTGCATGGAACTATTTTTTTGGATAGCTTTGGTAGAGCTTTATGCAAAGAACATCCCTGCCAAGTTTTATTAACTTTGGCCTAGTGGTTTCAGAAGAGATGTCATTTGAATCAAAATGTTGACGCATTAACGCACGACGACGGACATCTTGTGATTACAATAACTCATCTGAGCACATTGTACTCAGGTGAGCTATAAAGGCAACCAAACCCGAAAAATATCGGAAATAGAGTATTATCAACTGAAACCAGATCTCATCAATTCTGTGAATAAATAAATTTCAAAACTACATAACAATTTGATGACAAAAGAAAGACAAATGATTGTTACTGATAAAGGATTTTTACATACTCTTCTAGGGAAAGGAAAAACTTTCAACTTACTTTTCTTGGGAAAGAAACGACTTTTATACTCAGGGCAAACTTTTAACCTTACAATTATTGGAATAGGACAAACTTTTCAACTTACTTTTCTTGGGAAAGAAACGACTTTTATACTCAGGGCAAACTTTTAAACTTACAATTATGGGAAAAGGACAAACTTTTCAACTTACTTTTCTTGGGAAAGAAACGACTTTTATACTCAGGGCAAACTTTTAAACTTACAATTATGGGAATAGGAAAAACATTTTAACTTACTTTCCTTGGGAAAGAAACAACTTTTATACTCAGGGCAAACTTTTAAACTTACAATTATGGGAATAGGAAAAACTTTTCAACTTATTTTTCTTGGGAAAGAAACGACTTTTATACTCAGGGCAAGCTTTTAAACTTACAATGATGGGAATAGGACAAACTTTTCAACATAATTTTTTTTGGAAAGAAACGACTTTTATACTCAGGGCAAAGTTTTAAACTTACAATTATGGGAATAGCACAAACTTTTCAACTTACTTTCCTTGAGAAAGAAACGACTTTTATTATCAGGGCAAACTTTTAAACTTACAATTATGGGAATAGGAAAAACTTTTCAACTTACTTTTCTTGGGAAAGAAACGACTTTTGTACTCAGGGCAAACTTTTAACCTTACAATTATGGGAATAGGAAAAACTTTTCAATTTACTTTTCTTTGGAAAGAAACGACTTTTATACTCAGGGCAAATTTTTAAACTTACAATTATGGTAATAGGAAAAACTTTTCAACTTACTTTTCTTCGGAGAGAAACGACTTTTATACTCAGGGCAATCTTTTAAACTTTCTATGATGGGAATAGGAAAAAACTTTTGAACTGACTACTCCGAGGTAAAGAAAACACACTGAACTAACTTTTCTGGGGTATGAAAGATTTTTTAAGTTACAATTCTGGAATGAGCTTTAGATTTTTATATACCTACCATAGAAAGGAATTGCCCCTGAACTAACAGTTGTAGTGTAAGAAAATAAACAAAACTATTCTGGGGTACGAAAATACTTTTAATCTTACTATTCCGTGGTAACTTTGTAACTGTTAGAAAAACAAATTAAACGTACCTTTCCGATGAAACGAAACAACATGGAACTAACTATTTCGGGGTAAAGAAATATTTTTGAACAAACTATTCTGAGGTAAAGAGAGACTTCTAGACTTACATTTTTCTGGGGCATGGAAAAATATCGGGGTTAAAAAATGTCTTATAAACTTACTATTTTGGGGGTTATGACATATTTTTAAACTTTCAATTGCAAGATAAGGAAATACTTTTTTGAACTTACTAGTCTGAGGTAAGGAAAGACTTCTGCTTAGCTCTTCATCCAGATTTTCAAGAATGGACGGCATATTCATGCGTACACTGGTGTCATAAAGACAACAACCTGCAAATAATTATCACGGAGATTAATCCACAGAAAATACACCCTAAAGCGTTAATTTAAATTAACTTAAAATTGCTCATTAACTTCAATTTCCTTATTTTGCCGTTAGCATAATATATACCGTATACTACCACAGTACTAGGACAGATACTAAAAATTGTTTTATTTTCAAAAACTTTAGTGGAAGACTGCACACATGATTGAAACTTCAGCGTATGTAAAATTCTTTAACAGAAAAGGTCATACTTTTTCTTAACCAACAAAGTAATTACCACTGACCACTTTGCTGATTGTATTTATTCTTATTTGTTCTTAACCAAGAAAATGTTATCTGACTTTTCGGGAGACACTCCTGAGTCTTTTTTTTTTGTGAACAGTGGATGGCACTGATACCTAGAACCTCCTAATAAGAGAGCGTATAGACCTTTCCATAATTGATAAATTGACCGACGCCATTTTAAAGGTCGCCTGACTGTCCGCCTTTACAGGTCTCGTAATACCTCGCTACGATCCAAGAGACCTAAAAAGTGTCAGCTGAAGAGTACATGGGACGGAACCAGCGACCCCTAGATTACTCTTTCGCGTTGCCAGTGGGTCACTTTTCATGGGTATTTATGTTTATGTAAAACATTCATTGTGCCTCCATTTTAAATACGACCAATCGGTGTTAAGCTCTTACCGATAATATTGCGTATGTTAGATATCAGAAATTCTCGGAATTCCTCAGTCACGATATTTGACATCACAGGTGTTCCGCCTTCAATGGCGCAGTATTCCTGAAATTTTGAGAGAGAAAAAATCAACACTTTTAGTGTTTTGAAAGCTCTTTCTAATCGCACTGGAAACACCAGGTAATATGGATCAAAGCAATTGTTGCCGGTCCATTTACCTTTCAAAAGGTTGTACGTTAATGATTCTACCTTATCTAAAGAAGCTGCTTTAGTAAAACTACTTTGATTTTTTCAAAATGACAGGAAAATAAGAAAAATTAAAGAATCACACCCAGACCGCTTCTTTATTAAGACCACCTTTTGACTAGCCTTGATAGCGTATGAACGTATGTTACCAAGTCCGTTGGATCTGAGATGCTGAGCTATATGTTAATAGATATATCAACAATACATTTTGTTATTTATATATAATATCTTACAGTAGCGGAGAGGATAATATTTTAAAGTGAGTAAATTCGAGAAATAATACAAGTTTAGTTTGATATTTGGGAACCTTGAATGATGGATAGGTGCCGGTAAATGATGTATTTGTGACATTTTTGTTAGTGTCATAAAAAGGAAAGTTCAAAAAAACTTTATCAAACTTAACATCAAACAATAAATTGTAATTTCTATGACAGGACAGGACACATCGCTCGTAAGCGCAGGGTAACCAAACGCTAGACATTTCATAAATCTGGCAATATTTGACATTTTCCAAAGACATATCGAACAAAATAAAAGAAAAGATAAAAAACGAAATATGAAGACTTTGGTTAAATCAAATTGTCAGGGCGAGGAAAATGAAACTAAGTTCGAACATTTGTCATGCAACATCGCTGAAATATCAATAAAATGTTCGTATAGACAGTGGTATCAGCTGCAACACAATTAATACGTAAGGTGAAACTGCAATAATATCGAAGAAGGGTGAACTCTTACAGTTTAAAGAAGGCACTGCATTTAAATTAAATATTTATGTCAGATAGTTCAACATAGAGACGACACCAAAGCGACTACTGCATTGGACGTCATGTGAGTTCAATAGACAGTCATGAAAGCTTCAAACAATTATACAAGGAGTACTTCAACTGAACTGGCAATCTGAAGTAAAAGTACAGGTAAACGAGTTCAGATAAAGGAAACGAGAAATCTAACAACCTATGAGTTCAGATAAAGGAAAAGAGAAACCAAACAACCATTCAAACAAACTTTGCCGCCTCTTGTAATTATACGTTGGTTCCCGGAGTTTGTTTGCGCTTATCCTGTATATTTTTAAATCAAACAAACTTTACCGCCTCTTATAATTATACGTTGGTTTCCGGAGTTTGTTTGCTTTTATCCTGTATATTTTAAACATTCAAACAAACTTTGCCGCCTCTTGTAATTATACGTTGGTTCCCGGAGTTTGTTGGCGCTTATTCTGTATATTTTAAACATTCAAACAAACTTTACCGCCTATGATAACTAAATGTTGGTTCCCGGACTTTGTTAGCGCTTATTCTGTATATTTTAAACATTTAAACAAACTTTACCGCCTCTTGCAAATTTTGCTTTGTTTCCCGGTTTTTGTTAGCGTCTATCTTTCGTTTAGAATTAAGAACGATGTAACTTTAAATAACAGAAAGAAGGTTTATGAAAGATATTACATGAACATGAAAGTTTGAACTTGTCAAGATGTACTTGGCACAAAGCACTTTCAATATACAAGAATACAAAATAGCACTAAACCGCACAAACCTATATTATTGTTATCATATAGCAGCCATTGCTACACAACATTAATGGCGGATATCCACTTCCATTCAAAATTATCACAAGCAACCTCATTTTTCATATTAAATAATTTTGTAATCTTAACTCGATAAGGTTGTCGGATACCTGAAGTTTAATTTAGTTTTAATGCTAGGGGAAAAATAGTGTATCTACCTCATTTACAGAATATAAACTTATACCAAGAAGTTTGAATCTTAGATGCTAGACCTATATGCACTAATATATACAGTAAATACAACAAAAAAAGACCAGTAAAATGGCCTTACTAATGACTCGGCCTTTAAAAAAAGACATAGCCTGAAACAATTCAATTCAATTAAATTCAATTCTTTATTTCTCCCAGTATATGACATATAACATATAAGCAAGGGGTATTAAATTAGTAAAATACTGCGATGCAATTTAAACATAGAAACATCAGACTTATATCTAATAAATGTTTTTCATATATCATACATTTGTATTTATTTATCTATTTATTATTATTATTATTATTATTATTATTATTATTATTATTATTTAAACAGATCATTATATTTTTTTCTATATAGGACCTATTGTTCATTGTTTTGATGAGAGCGTTCTATTGTTGTTTTAGTAAAGAAAGAAAGGTTTGCTTCAATGAGGAAATTAAATTAAATCTCAATGTGTCTGCTGTGCTTTTGAATACACAATTAGGTCACGTAACATGTGATTAATTATATTTATCTGATTGGTTAATTTTGGACCCGTTTCAAAGGTCGTGTAGTCCGTGATATTCATGCTGGGATTTAACCACGTGTATCTAGTTGAAGTGTGTCGTGTTATTGTTGTGAATGGATTATAAAGTTTTATTTATCATTTATTTCCGTTGTTGTATTGTGTGTTGTTAAGTTAAATTGAATATGTTGTTTGACCTTGTTTGAAATTCGAAATTTGAGTTTCATTGTTTAATGGTGTGTGACATTCGCTTCGGATTTAATTTCAAAACAAATAGCTCATAATGCGAGAATGACCTGTAGATGATGTGACCACTGATGATGTGAATTTTTGTCACTTCGCTGTGAGTATATTTTTTTCTAGTATTGTATTATATTTACTATTGTAACAATTTACTATTATATAATTTATAGGCAGTATTACTTATTTGTCCTTAAAAATTTCCGAAAACCATTTGAAGTATTATACATATATACATACAAACATAAAACACAATATACATACAATATCTTCAGTTTGACCAGAAATATCAACATGGAAAAAATAAATATAATTTCTACAACAATGTATACGTGTAATCATTGTTTTTCTCAACCATTCGCCATCAGATTTAGTATACAAAAATTCAGGTTAACACTGTTTATATATACTCAGCCAAAATAAAAAGTACCCATCGTACATTTCTATCTAGGTACTTAGAATTATCGTAAATTCTGATTATATCTTACGTCTGTGATAAAGAATTATTCTTTGCTCAAGTGCTTTGAAAATTTGAAGTCGCTGCGATAATTCTGTCATTGAAAAAAAATCGAGTGATATCACATAGGGGTCTGACAATTTTCAAAATCACACTTAATTTTGTAAGACACAACTGCATTACATGACTGGTTTAAATTGATTTTAAGAGATATCAACCAACAAAAACAGACTGAAGATTCAATGAAATGTGTCAGTATCGCATGTGTTCACCATTTTGTGCAATGCACGTTGTGTAACGCCGACGCATGCTGTTGACGTAACGTTGTATAAACGGCGCAGGTAAATTGGCCCACTCAGCTTGTTATGCCGTTGCAAGGTCATTAACAGTCTGTATTGCATGATTTATTCGAACACAGCGCCCTAACTCGTCCCAAATCTGTTCATTTGGATTAAGTTCGGGACTATTTGCAGGCCAGTCCAAGACATTGACATTATTTGTCGCCAAAAAAATGCCTGGTTATTGCGGCTGTATTTGGACGGGCATTATCGTGCATAAAGGTGACATTTGGACCATGTAACTGAATGAAAGGAAGAGCTTCCGCAGCAAAAACATCATTTATGTAAGTCTGAGCATTAATGTTTCCATTAATAACGATTATCCGAGTCTTGTTACCTGCCATTATCCCACCCCACATTAACACTGAACCACCTCCGAAACGGTCCCGCTCAATGACGCGCGCATCGGCAAAACGGTCTCCCCGACAGCGATAAACTCGTTCACGTCCGTCGGCATGGCTAAGGTTAAACCGACTTTCGTCGGAAAACAAAATCAAATCCCAATCAGCACGTCGGAAGCGCAGGTGACGGCGGCACCAATCCAGCCTTGCAGTTCGATGACGTCGGGTAGGATTTGACCGAAGTATGGCTGGTACGCACGAATAGGCTGCCCAAATATTTGTATTCATTAACAATTTCTATATCTTGATTATTTAACAAAAAGCGTCTAAAATATCTACTCCTTGTACCAATTAACAAAACTTTAGTTTTTTCAATATTAACGGTCAGTCTCCATTGGTCACAGTACTTTTCAAATACATTTAAACTATTTTGTAAATCATGCTCATTTTCACTCAAGATAACAGTGTCATTGGCATATAAGATAACAAACAGCTTTAAATATTGAAAAAAAATCCATCCGTTTGTACAACACTGTTTATACCATTTACACTGCTTTCAGTCAAAAATTCTTCTAACTCTATAAGATACAGGGAAAACAGTAGGGGAGACAAATTTTCCTCTTGCCTTACACCTGATAAACAGGCAAAAATGTTTGATAAACCTGTTTTTGTAACAATTCTATATTTAATGTTTGCATACATACTTCCAATTATATTATATTTCAAAAGCTTTTCCCATAGCCCCTGTCTCCAGACAGTATCAAGTTTTAAAATCTATAAAGGCACAACATACCTTTTTCTTACCTGCTTTTAAACAGTCAGTTAAACATTGTAAAATAAAAAGGTTATCAATTGTTGAAAAATCTTTTCTGAAGCCTGCTTGGCAATTGTTTATAATATTGTTTTCTTTTACATACAATGTCAGTCTATTATTAATTATTGCAGTAAATAATTTCCCAACACAGCCTAAAAGGGTAATAGGTCTGTAATTTTCAGGTTTAGTTTTGTCTCGTTTCTGCTTTTAATTGGAATAATATTACCACTAGTCCAGCATTCTGGTATAACTGATGTATTAAATATCAGGTTAAAAAGTTTATTATAGATAGGCAACATTTTATCAATAGTACTTTTTATATGTTCATTCTGTACATTATCTATACCTGAGTTTTTTATTTTTTAAAGATTTAACTGCTTTTAAAATTGCTTCATTAGTAATTGGCATATTTATTTCTTCATTTTCTAAATTTGAAAATTCTATATTATCATTATCAGCATTAGTATCAAATAAATTTCCATTTGCATCTTTAAAAAATATTATACAAACTATCTATAGATGTGCTCTCAGACTTTTTCTTGTCAACTGAGTTTATAATTTTCCAAAATTGCCTACTGTCTTTAGATTTACATTCTCTTAGAGTGTTTGTCTTATTTTGTTTATACATACTAGCACACTTTGAAATTGTTCTTTTATATTCTCTACTTGTCTCTTTAAATACAGCTTTCGTCTCTTCATTTTTATACCCATTATATAACCTATTTGCATTATGGTATTTATTTCTCATATTTCTACAACTTACATCAAACCATGGTTTTCTTACTGTTCTTTTTCTTGCATTTGTATGTGGCACTTTATATCCAAATGTTTTCTTACAACTATTTTCAAATATACAATTAATACCATCTACAATTTCATCAATATCTTGTTGATTATATTCTTCCTGTTAATCTACTTAAGATCCTGTTTACATCAAACATATTAACATTTTCATTAAATTTATTATCACACCCTTCTTTCCATCTATTCAACATTGGACTTGTCTCATCCTTTGTAACAGGCTCAGGCCCAGGTCTATGTTTAACCTTTATGCATAATGAAATTGGATTGTGTACATCGAAAAAAAGAGGACAAAATTCTTCAACATGCAGTTCATGTAAAAACTCAAAACATTCAGAATTAGATATATAGAAATTAACAACACTTTTGCCTTTACATGGTGGTCTGCAATTTGAATGATCAGGATTTAATCTTCCATTTAGTATAAAAAGGTCATTGTTTTTACAAAGTTCTATCAACTGTGTACCATACTCATTACAGCTATTATCAACATAGCTCCTGTCAAGGGGAATACCATATGAATAAAATCTTTCAAAAATTGTTTGATTTTCTTCAAAGGCTTCAATGTTTCCATTTATATCATAAATAATATTGTCAAACATAGTGTTATCTGTCTTATTACTTACTCTAGAATTAAAATCTCCAAACAGTAGAATATTCTTTCCCAAATATTTGTCTAGTTCTAATTGTAATTCAAGAAATGGGTCATCATGTGAGTATCTGCTTCTAATAGGTGGAATGTAAACAATCCCACAGACCATTTCTGATTCATTAAATAAGTTAACATTTTTTTATTTTGATCAAAAGAATAAGCTTACTATCAGTTTCTAATATTTCAATCATACTAGCTTATTTTGATTTAACAAGTAATGCTATACCTCCAGATCTATTTCTTGCATTTTTTTGTCTATTTAAAGTAAACATTTCATAGCCTTGTATATCTACAGTGTCAATATCATCCAGTTTTTTTTTCTTGAAGTCCTATTATATCAAAATTGGTAATATAATTAATGAATTCTGGGCAGTTCAGTTTTAATAGTAGTCCACAAACATTTAGACTAAGAATCTTTAGATTGTCACATATTTTTTAATTTTTCTGACTGCTCTCTTCATCCTCCTAGAAATTATGGGATTTAGTGTGATCTTCTTTGTTCTCCTGTTCTGTTGTTCCTGTGTCTCTTGTTGATCTATTGTCAGTGTTACTTGTTTGAACATCATTGTTTGTTGCATTGTTTTTCTGACTTGGTTTTTAATAGATTGCCCTGATGGTTTATTTATCTTTCAGGTTGATCATTTTGAATTTCGTTTTCTTTTGCTTCTATATCTTTTGGTTCTTCTTGTAGGTAACTTCTATTACAATTGTTCACCTTCTGAATTTTCATTTTCACTGCTTTCATTGTCTTCTCTGTGTTTATTTGCTGTGTTGTCTTGGTCTAGAGGGGAAGTTGCTTTCTTTTTAACATTGTTTGCATTTGATGGTTTCCATTGATTTTCACTTTCAAAAGATAGTAGCCCATACCTGTTTGGTGTTTCAAATCTAGGTGAATTCATGTATGTGTCTGTATTATTTCCCTTTTTCTTGCTTTAGTATATAATTCTATTACCTCTATTAGAGTCATAGTCATATCTTCCTCATTGTCTTGTTCCATTATATCTTTCTTCAGTATTTCTGTTTGCTTGTTTGTGATCTCTCCTGTCATAAGTGTTTTGTTCTTGTTTTTCATTTGTTTCATTGTATTTATATTGTATTTATGTAAAGCTTATCTTTTACAAGTTTTACTTTATTTGCTTTTCCTTTAGTTTTCTCATAACAGGATATAGCTTTTTTTCTCCTTTCTTCTATTTCCCTAGGAAACTGTTCTACCACACTATGGTCTTTTCCTTTCAACACATGACCTGAGAATTTCACCATTTCTTCGTCTTTCAAGAACACAAAAATGCTACAATTGGCCTTGGACCTTCTTTTCCATCACCTTTGTCACCTATTCTGTGTACTGAATGGAATTTTATCATTTGCCTTATTTTCATATGTTTATCAAAAAAACCTATTAATGTGTTTTTTGTGTCTTCATATTCACCTTCTTTCAGTTCTGGTTCCTCAATACCTAGGAAGATTAGATTATGTCTCATACTCCTTGTTTGAGGATCAAGTATTTTTTCTTTATCTTCTTTCTTCCGATATTTTAGTTTTCCAACTTCTCTCTTCAAGTCTTGAAGTTCTATGTCTATGTTGTCTATTTGTCTAGATTTAACATCTATTGTATCATCACTAAATTTCAAGGAACTTTCAATATCACTCATTTTCTGATTGTTATTTCTGATTGAGTTGTCTATTGATTTAACTTGCAAGTTCATATTTATTATATATCTGCCTAATTCATCAGTCTTATGAATTTGTTGTTCAATGTTTGTTATTCTATTGTTTTGTCTCTTCTATAGTCTTCCAGTTTCTGTTTTGTATTTCAAACTGATTGTGTATCAGTTTGAACTGATTATTTATTTGACCCATCATTGTTTGAGCCCAGACTGGTGTTTTTTTTCATTTTGGTTGTTAGTTTGAATAATATTATATTGACTATGATTTTGAGGAATTTGCATTTCAGTTTGTGAGGGCTGATAGACATTCTATTGGAACTGGGGCTAAGGATAAGATTGATATGTCTGTTGTTGCATATAAAGTGTCTCTCTAGCTTGTTGGAGGTAGTTTGAGGTCAAACCATTGTCATTTTGCTGTTGTGACACTGAAACATTCCCTCCTTGCATATTTGCACTGAAATGACTCCTTGATTTGGCACGAACTTCATATTGTTTGAATGGAAAATTTCTGCATTTGGATTTTATTCAACAGGATAATTTGCATTTGGGTTAAATTCACCATGAACCATTTAATTTTGCACTGTCCTCGCACCAGTTTATAATTGTTCATTCATTGTTTGCTGATTTGGTTATTTACCTCCGTCAGGACTGGGTAGGGTATTGTTTACACTCATTTTTTTCACTCCTGTTTGTTTGTTTTGTTTATGTTTTTGACTATTTGCTCATCTTCTGGTCATCTTGTAGTAACAGTTTTGTCCTTATATCTTGTATAGTAGCCGACGTTTTTCCCGCCAAAAGTTTCTTTATACAGTTGGTCGTCTGCTACCGATGTTATACGGCAACTTCCGAGCTTAAGTCGGATTTTCCCGTTCGGGTAACTATAGTTACCCGCAATATCAAGTTTATCGGAATAAACTACTGGTTGAGAATATTACCTCGTTATGCACTGGCCCGTGCATTCGACAAGGCCTATATAAGCCAAGCTTCTTTAGCGTTTCGGGGAGGTTTCACTACGAGAAATCGTACTTCCGTAGGCCAGTTCTACTAGCCACTCTGCTATAAGATTTTCTTTTCTTTGTAATTTAAAATCTACTTTACCAAATAAACTGAGTTTTATACAAACTCCACCTCGTTGTTTAATTGTTTTATGTAGAAAGAAAATAAAATCCACTATACGATTACGAGGCACTGCCTAGGCGGGAATTCGAACCAAACACATATATCGAACTGTTCGTTCAGTAAACCCCGTCTATCACACTTGACTTCGACTTCGACTAATTTTATTAAATTTATTGCTTGAAACGTCTGATTTTAGCTCGACTTCTTTTTTTTTTTTTAAACGAGTTATTGTCATAGTCATGGTGTTGTTGCCGTTGCCGTTCCCGTTCAAGTCCGAAAACTCTAACATTGATCATATTTTTTTATTACTTGATGGATTATCTTCATACTTGGATACAACAACCCTTTGGACAGGACCTTCAAGATGACCAGACTAAACTTGACATTGACTCATAAATGACCTTTACCTTCAAGGTCAAAATATTGAATTTTGCTAAAATTGGCCTTAACTTTATTATTAATAGGTGGATTCTCTTCATGCTTGGGCACAACAACCCTTTGGACAAGATCTTTAAGTAGACCGGACTAAACTTGAACTTGACTCACAAATGACCTTCCCCTTCAGGGTAAAATTATTAAATTTTGCTAAAATTGCCATATCTTAATTAATAATAGGTGGACTGTCTTCATACCTGGAAACAACAACCCTTTGGACAAGATCTTCAAGTGAACCAGATTCAACTTAACCTTGACTCATTAATGACCTTCACCTTCAAGGTCAAATTATTAAATTTTGCTAAAATTGTTCATAACTTTAGTATTTGTGGTTGGAATACCTGGACAAAACAACACTTATGACAAATCCGACAAGTTGAATAACATAGATATGACCATGACCTTAAAAGGACCTTGACCGTCAAGGTCAAATGATTGAATTTTGCTATAATTGTCATAACTTTCATATTTATTTATAGATTTAATTCATATTTGGACTTAACAACACTTATGACAAATCCGACATTAGGATTCTTTCAAGTTTGACCTTGACCTTTAAATGACCTTGACAGTCAAGGTCAAATCATTGAATTTTGTTAAAACTGGCCATAATTTTGTTATTTATGGTTGGATTTGAATCAGACTTCGACAAAACAACACTTATGACAAAGCCAACTAGATAAATTGTTCAAGTTTTACCTTAACCTTAAAATTACCATGATTGTCAAGGTCAAATAATCAAATTTTGCTTAAATTGTCATAACTTTGTTGTTTATGGTTGATTTTGATTCATACTTGGACAAAACAACAATTATGACAAAACTGGCATATTGTTTAACTCAGGTATGGCCATAACCTAAAATGACCTTGACCGTCAAGGTCAGATGATTGAATTTTGCTTAAATTGTCATACCTTTTTCATTTATTTATAGATTTGATTCATATTTGGACTAAAAAACACTTATGACAAATCCGACATTATGATTTCAAGTTTGACCTTGACCTTTAAATGACCTTGACAGTCAAGGTCAAATTATTGAATTTTGCTGCAATTTGCCATAACTTTGTCATTTATTGTTGGAATTGATTCATACTTTGACAAAAACAACACTTGTGACAAAACCGACATGTTGAATAACTTAAGTGTGACCATGACCTAAAAATGACCTTGACCGTCAAGGTCAGATGTTTGAATTTTGCTTAATTTGTCATAACTTTGCCATTTATTGATGGATTTGATTTATACTTGGAAAAAGAATACTTTTGACAAATCCGACATTTTAATTCAAGTTTGACCTTGACCTAAAAAATGACCTTGACTAGCAAGATCAAATTATTGAATTTTGCTAAGATTGGTCATAACTGTGTAATTCATGGTTAGACTTGATTCATACTTTGACAAAACAACACTTTTGACAAAACTTACATGTTGAATAATTCAGGTATGACCTTTACACTCAAATGACCTTGACAGTCAATGTCCCATTATTGTATTTTGCTTAAATTGTCTTTACTGTTGTTTATTTATGGATTTGATTTATACTTTGATAAAACAACAAAACCGACATTTTAAGTTATTATAAGTATGACCTTGACGTTTAGATGACCTTGACGTTTAATGTCAAGTTGTTGAATTTTCCTAAAATAGCCAAATTTTTGTTATTTATGGTTTGATTTGATTTATACTGGGACAAAACAACACTTATTACAAAAATGACACATTGAATTATTCAGCTGTGACCTTGACCTTCAAATGACCCTGACTATCAAGGTCAAATTATTGAATTTTGCTAATATTGGCCATAACGTAATTGTTTTGTTCTTTTTTATTAATACTTGGACAAAACAATGTTCATGACAAAACCTACATGTTAAATTATTCAAGTATGACCTCAACCTTTAAATGACCTTTACAGTCAAGTTCGAATTAATGCATTTTGCTAAAATAGCCAAACTTTTGTTATTTATGGACGGATTTGATCTATACAGGGACAAAACAACATTGAGAATAAAACAAACGTGTTGAACAATTCAAGCATCACCTTGACCTTTAAATGACCTTGACATTACTTTACTTGACTATATCTTTGTTGTTAATGGATGTAGTGTCTTCATGCTTGGACATAACTACCTTTAAGACAATACCTCCAAAGAAGGTTAAACTGAATTTGACCTTGACCTTTAAGGTCAAATTTCTGAATGTTGCTAAAATTGGCCATAACTTAATGGTATATTAATTATATTTCCAATTGATTTTTCATTTGGAATCCCTTCACAACAATGTGCTTCCTCAGATGTGTTTGCGTTTGGAAATTTGAAAAAGTCAACGTGTCCCCCGCTTGCGGTGGCTCTTATTTGTGTTTTTCTAACCGCCGCTTTATTTTTGACCGCCATCACACCGCCATTTTACGTATAACCTGGCCTTACTAATGAATTGGCCTTAAAAAGACATAGTCTGAAACAAATAAGGCCATTAAAATGGCCTTACTAATGAATCGGCCTTAAAAAGATATAGCCTGAAACAAATAAGGCCATTAAAATGGCCTTACTAATGAATCGCTCTTAAAAAGACATAATCTGAAACAAATAAGGCCATTAAAATGGCCTTACTAATGAATTGGCCTTAAAAAGACATAGCCTGAAACAAATAAGACCATTAAAATGGCCTTACTAATGAATCGGTCTGAAAAAGACATAGCCTGAAACAAATAAGGCCATTAAATGGCCTTATTAATGAATCGATCTTTAAGAGACATAGCCTAAAACATATAGTATTCCATTTACTTTTTAATAGTTCTGGCTTCCATAACTTTATTTGTCGCTTTTATGATTTTTGACGTTGCGCGACAGTAAAGTTATGGGTCAACCCCATTTGCAAAGGCTACCAGAATTATGACAGTTTATGAACAGTAAATAAATATTAAAATCACCCTTATTAATCAAATTTGGGTCAAATAAATTACACCATTTGATAAACAAATAAATTTTGTATCTATTCATTGTTCTCTCCAGAAATAGAACCACGCAAAGGTAACCGAACGTAAATTTTCGCAAGTCACACGTTAGGACAGCAAATTTCACAAAATTTAACCGAGCTGATAAACTTTGAGCCATTATTCCATCGATCAAACCTTTTTTATTCCCAAACACAGACAGAAGTGTGCAAAATAGATTGAATTACCCGTATATGTAGAGATTTTGTCCAGATAACGCAAATTTATTAAATTACAGCGTGACATAAATATGTCACAGTTCTGGTTGACGTTCGATACTGGATTGACTTCAGCGAACAGGTCTAGCAATACTATAAAACCTGTTTGCTGATGTCTCTTTAGCTAACTTTTTAATATCGTGTAAATTTTAATTTATTATTACCCGTTCTCAAAGTTTCCATCAAATAATCAAAGTACAGCAGGTACACTAAGGACATTGATATCTGTCTCTATATTATAAAGTTGTTGTTGTTGGGTGGAAAAGCCATTCATGCCAAATGAACACTTTCTAAGTGTTTTGAAATATGTAGATTGTTTTTTGAACTTGTGTTCGTCTTTAAACTATCACTAATTATTCAGTTAATAGTGTATGAGCCAATCATGTAGATAAGCAATGTATCATCAGTTAATTGTAGGGTATGTTCTTATATTTGCTACATATCTACACTTTCAGACTGCATGGTTTTTGCATGATTTTGACATAACCAAAGTGGTTTCCTTAGCGCTTTTTGCCCCTTTTTATATATAAAAAGAGTAGTATTTGTCGGTATCTGATACTCATGTCAGTTTTTCTAGTAAGTTGAATTTAAACGAATTTTAACAATTGGTTATGTAACAAAAGGGTCTTAAATGTGTTTCATATCAAAGTTCATATTGTTTTAAGGAATTGTGGTTCTGAACAGATTGAAAACACAGTGAAACAGGAAGGGAAGGACAAGAGAATAGTGTAAACATTTTATCTATCTTTAAAATATTGAGTTAAAAATATCTACAGTTTGTTTCTCTCTCCTATGCAAATTCAATTTAATACTATTGTCGGTTTCCTATCAAAATGCTTACTTGTTTTTCGAAGATTCCTTCTCCAAGGAGATATATCGAATTGTATTGCAATTTTTTCATTGGATTTACAAGCCAGTATAAACATTAGATTTATAAGGTGGTCTTAACGTCGGTTTACAAATGATCTTATCATTGGATTTAGAAGATGGTATTAACATATACGATTGACATGATTGTATTGACAGTGGCTCTAAGGACTCTTTAAGGACCACAATGGAAATAAGGGCGTTCACTTTCAGTGTTGCTCTTTTTTGTGTTATCCTTGGTGTAGGTGAGCACGTCATGGTTCTCTTATGCATGATATAGCATTAAATAATCATCATTATTTTATCCTATGTTATGTAATATGTTAACTATGTATATGCATCCTTTGCCGAAATAAATCTATCTATCTATCTATCTAACATTAGATTTATAAGATGGTCTTAACATTGAAATTATAAAATAGTATTAGAATTGGATATATAAAATGATGTTCATATCGGATATATAAATTGGTCTTGAAATTGTATCGATCAGATATTGTCTTACCTTTGAATCTGAAATATGAACTGGCATTGTACTGAAAAGGTAACACTTCCCTTCATAGTATGTCCACTTCTGTGGACACTCCGTACCTGTTGAAGAGGTAGAAAAGAAAGGGAGATAATAAAAGATGAATGCAAAAAGATTCTACCTGCTATTTTTTAATAGCACTTAGAAGCATTTGGCTTTAACTCATCGAAATATTCACAAGATAATTTAAAGATATCCAAATTTGTTTAATATGGCTCCATATTATTGTTCAACAATTAAAACGCACACTCCCGTAAAAAGTCATGCCAGTCAATGTATGGTAAAGTAATTTTTTCTCTTGGTTTTCTGGAATACTAAGACATTAACGTATTTATACTAGAAACAATCATTTTTCAAAGGCTACTTGCCTAGAAGAGAAAATACGACTTGGGCAAGTCAGTCTGTACGTCGAATGTCAAGGTCGCTGTTTTGCGCATGCGCTGTGACCACTGACAGGCATGAGCTGAATATTTTGTATACTTTGCAACCATGATGAGATATTTTTAAACAATATCATCGTTTGTCTATGATATATAGTGAGAAATAAATCACGTGTCAGTGACCCTTAACATATAATTGATATAATTCGAAAACAATTGTGAAACAATGGACTGAAATATTTCTTTAATTAAGTAATTTAGCAAAACAAGGACTAACAAATGAATATAATAAAGTTATTAAGTATTTACCAGTTTCTAACTCCGCACCTCCCGTAACGAAACTGTCTACTTCCGGTCTAATGAGGGACGCGTTGTAAGTACCGGGATGTAACTCAGGCTCATTTTCAGACTTAAATACTGAAAATAAGATGGATATGATTTTACAATTTTCACATCAATTCTTGGTTGCGTTGTAAAAGTTACTCTGTTTTACATCCAGAAACTTGTTCATATGTTGAATGTGTTAATTTTAAGTTTAGACATAACAAGTCCCAATAACATTTATTAACATATACAACTAGTATCAATACATATATGTCTGGAAAGGAAAAGAAAGAATTCTTCTCCTGTGGCGGACGATTATATAGTTTTACGTAGAGCTTTCTGTAATATAAATGGGAAGATAACTCCGACACAGAGATATACAAACATGTGTTAGATTAATATACCTGTAACAAAAAAAGCGTTTGTTAGGGTTTGAGTGATCTGGTGTGAATGCAAAACTGATTTTGGTTGTTTCTATATTTAACTAACTAGTCAACTATATCGTTTCCTGATTCTTTTGGCAAACTAGACCTAAATTCACTCTGGATTGTAATTGCTGCAGACATGATTTTATCGAGAATCTCCGCCCGGAAGTCTGTCTTTACTAATTTCTAAGACATTATTCATTGTATTTATTTAGTCATTATTCTGCTGGGTTCTTGAAAGGTGTGATACAAGTAAATGTGTATTTGGTTTAAATTTGTAAAAACTATTTGAAAACATGATTTGAAAGTAATCCCAAAGATAATATTTTGAATATAGGGTTTTATCCTATATTATATTTTTAGAACTGCACCGGCTGAACAATCTCTTAATTCAACGAGAGATGCACAGTAATGCACAGTAATATTAAAGGTTATATTAAGTGTTAAAGGTTATTGTTAATAAAAAAAATCATATTTGTAAGCAGACGATATGCAGTAGGCAAAAAACTTACCAGTGAAATAAATTATCGCTCCAAGAATGCAGCAAAAGGCGCTTAGAAACAGGATGATACAGAAACAACTTCTGTAACAGGATTGACCTTGACCTTTTTTCTTTGAAGCTTCTTCGTCCATGACCTGTGACCTTCTCACCCCGACATCCTCAAAGTCGAAACTCAGCTGTGGCGATGGATCTGTTTTAACAAAATACAGAAAATTTCCGCAAATAAGGTCATTTAAAAAAAGTATCCAGGTTTAGAATACTTCATGATTGCATTCAAACGTCAGAGATCATGTGACTGAAATACAACATATTTGAAAATACGTAAATTGGGTTAAATCGTCATTGAAAAAAAAAATCCAAAAAACAACATTAAAGAATAAAAAACACCGCAAAGAACAAAAAGTATAATTCTTACCAGTAGTTGTAGTTGACGTTACATCACTTAGATCGGCCATTTTGTTCAAGCTGAAGAGATAGTAAATAAGAATATGTTTATGTTATTGTTTAATCAGTTCAAACGTATAAATTTATTTTGATTGTAGTGAAAGTTCTTGCATTTTTCATAATTATATATATTTTATATTTTTACTTCTCTCAATGTCAAGTACTCCGGCTGAAAAGGAGAACTTGAGTTTTTTTGGCTTCTTTTACGTTTTCAAAAATGTCTGAGTTTCAGTAAAAATAGCGAAGTAAAGAATACATTTCTTTTTTGCATTTTGTAAAATGAAATTTTTTTTGTATCATAATTGTCAATAAGTCAATAAGAATTCAAAGTGAAATATTGATATATATATATTAAAATGTATATAATTTTAAATATTCACTTTAGAATTTGTTTTTACGAAAAAAAGGAAGAAAAGGTGCAAATTAATTAAAAATAAATTCGCTGAAAAAAGTAGATTTTTAATGAGGAAATAAAGAAAATAGTTTTACCGTATAATCCAAGCACTGCTGATCACAAAATGATTAGACCTGTTAGAAACGCACAAGTATATACATATATATATACACTTACATAGGCCGGGGAAAAATATTGAAGAAACCAAAAAATATATGTTCAAAATACACAATTAAAAGTTAAGAAACTTTACGATGATTACTCAAACGTTTAAAATAAAGGTTTCTTGTGTAGATAGCTTCTATCGACTAATATCTATTGTATTTGTTTTTTAAATAAAAAGAAAAAAATACAACAAACAGAAAATTGTACCATGAAAAAATTTACAAAATAAGTTTGGCCTTGTTTTTGTTTAGTATAAGTCACGATTTTAGTCAGCAAAGAATGGCATCAAATCAAATACAAAAAAAAGTGTAAAATTCAATTAAGAAAAAGCAGCTTAGTTCGTGTTTTGACGTTATCACTGTTATTCACAACGTGTGATTTTTACACGAACACCGTTTATTTTGATAGATTGTTTTATACATGGATAATTGGATACATGAAACTTCACGAGAAATATGAAATCCGAACAAAAGAACTGTTCAAATGAAGTTGACACATGAAAGGCACATACCCGACAATAAATCGACCAATCAACACCTATATTTTGATGGCTCTCGTTCCATTTAAAATGAAAAATATTTGATAATTTAAAGAACATATCTTCATTGTTTTCTCTATGGCATTTAGAGACTTATATGTGTTCATTTTGAATGAATTGCTATCCTCCAAAAAATGGTAAAACAACAGCAGCTCTCCATATAAAGACATATTAATTCGTTGACCTGTAGTACTTAGAATTTTGACTGGCACTTTGGCATTGACATTTCATTCAATATAATTAACATAAATTCCCGGGGGGGGGGGGGGGGGTACTTGAAAAAATTTTGGCGGGGGGTGGATAGAGGTCTTGAACCCCGACCCCATTGTAGACTACTTTTTCCTGAATACGCAACCCCATTGTAGACTTTAGGCATCTTAGAAACCCCATTGTAGACCAACATGCAAAATCATACACCCCTTTTTCAGGTGTTTATACATTTTTATCATAAAATTTTAAGACAGTATGAAGCACAATTTTATTTAAACAAGATAAATTAAGAGGTAAACTCAATGACAGTCCTTGCTCGCATTGACCGCCTTTCACCACTTTCTTGTCTGGGTGGTGCAACAACAGTGGCTTGCACAGGTTGGTTATTAACCTGAATACTAAATTCCATTTTAGCAGCAAAAAATATCATTTAAAATTTCAGAGCAAATCGAGGTAAACTGATTAATATTATTCCATGCACATGTATAAATACCCTTGTCCATTTCATGTCAAGTAATTGGATATAAGACAATATGCATGCCATTGACTACTTGTAGTTTGTTCCAGATGTTATTTTCTGCTGTGCAATACTTAAAGATTGTGATAAGGGATGTAATTTATATAATAATTATGAGATAAGCTCTAAAATGACAGGGTACTGTTATACTCCAATAAAGATGCTGACCTGCTATGATTAAGATTCAATTACAACCCCATGGTAGAATTATCTTTGCTAATTATAACCCCATTAGAGACTAGATTTTACAGACCCCTTCAGAGACACAGTAAAAATGACATACCCCATTGTAGACAAAAATATGAAAAAAATACCCCCGTTTGTCAGAACCTCCCCACCACCCAATATATAGTGAGTGCCCCCCCCCCCCAGGCATAAATTACATGATTTTAAAGAAAATATAATAATAGTGTAGATTTTTAGGTGTTCAGAGTTCAAAGAAAAGACGAACATTTCAAGGTGTTAGTTGGAGTAGTGTTATTTATGGTTATTCTTGAATACCTCTCTTTTTTTGGAGAGTTTCTTAAAACTATCGAATTTCTATCTTTACCTCTGTATAGCGTGACGTCATATTTTTTTAATTATATGTCGACGCACTATTTTAAGCATTGGATAAAGCGATGTGCGCAGAAAAGAAAAAAAATGAGCGTTTACTATAACTATGTTATTTTCTTTTCTGATGTTTAAATGTATTTTGAAAATGCTTTTCAAAGAAATCGGGTTTTCATTATGCTGAAAAGAAGTTACGAGCGATTATGACCGTTTCCATTAGATTTAACGGTACTAGATTTTTAATGAGTTGTAAATATCTTGTAAATGCCTATAGTCTTGATTTTTTTTTTTTTTTGGTGTGTTTGTTTGTTTTGTTGTTGTTTTTTTACGGTTTTTTACACTTTTTTGACAACGTATATAATTTTCATTTGTTTCTTTGTCAACGTATGTAGTTTTCATTTGTTTCTTTGTCAACGTATGTAGTTTTCATTTGTTTGTTTTTTTGTCATTAACTGTAAGTATATTAAATTGATATACATGTATACAAACACTTAGCGGCAAACTGAGTTTATGTTTCCTCTGCAGTTGTTTAAGTACAGTATCACATCTAAGAACATCAAAGATTTTTTACAATCTTGTATATGCAAAAGCGGTATATTTAAGTAAACCTGTATTTCATTCAGAGATTTGGCAAACCCTTACTACTTGACAATATTTTTTCGAGAGATTCTTTATTCGGTTTTTTCTCAAATGACATTGGTTATTATACCATTATCATACATCTCTCTCTCTCTCTCTCTCTCTATCTCTCTCTCTCTCTCTCTCTTTAGTGCAAAAAAGTCGATAACACCATAGTGAACGAAAGTTCTCTTTGTTCTTCGACTGTGCCTATTTCCGATATACTGTGCAGGTCAATACATTAGTTCTACATCTGCAGGATTCGTCCGTTCTTGCGCAGTGCGCGCTTCCTAATACATTTACATCACTTTTATTTTATGCCTACCAATGAAATATAGGGTAATATCAGCGAGATAAAAGTGATAATCCACTGTTTTGAATCAGTGAAATTACCATTTTGATAATCCACTTTTTGTGCCGGAACTCCTTTTTTATCACCACGTAAATACAAGAGAATCCGCTGTATTTCAGACAGTGACAGCGAGTGAAATTTATTTACCTTGTTAAATCCAGTTATAATATTGAATTCCTGAGCTTAACTAGTTGTGAACAATGATGAAATTTGCCATAAATTATTTAAAATGTCTGATTTGTTTACATAACTCACATGGACAATATCCAATATGGCCGACTTTCAATTCAATTGATTGAATATTACTCGGTATTAATCCGCTTTTATAATTAAAGTATGTATGGCTAAAATTCAATAAATATTGATAAACTGTATAGAGAAAAATAAAATGTTATTTGATGAAAGTGTATTCAGTTTATTCAGCAGAAGTAAAGTTATTATATGTATTGGAGATTGTCTGCACTTTTTTTTGTGCGGAGTAACGGTTTGACCAAAGTACGCATTAACTGATTTGGGGCTCACCATGGGGAATTTATTGAAGGCCCTGAGTAAAAATGTCATAAAATACCCATTTTTGACGTGTTGGCATAAAATAAAAAGAAAATTTGTTTGTTTTTTAGTGGAAGATGGGAATTAATTTATTTCATCGAGTGAACACCATATGTTTATATTTTCACTCGTGGCTGCGCCACTCGTGAAAATATCACATATGGTGTTCACTCGATGAAATAAATTCTCATCTTCCACAAAAACAAACAAAAATCCTCTATATATTAATCGTATATGCGAGTCTTCGGCACATTAGGGCATAGAGCCTTTAATGATAAAGAACTGTTGAGTAATGAATTACGTGCAAGTTTGAAAAATTGGCATTAAAGCGACTTACTCACAAATGGGTCGACGATGCATAAAAAAGAAAATGTTTTATATTATTTTAATAGTTTCGAAAAAAAAAACACCAAAGCGTGTTGAAGATTGAACTACTAAGTATGACTTGTGGTAGACCACAAGCAAATAACTTTCAGCATCGTTTAGTGCCCGTCAAAACGAACACAATGGTAACAAACATTCAATTTAGCCAAAGACTGACTTTCATCCCTCTAGAATTACGGCGACGATATGAATTTTGAAAAAAAAACTAGCAAGATGTTTCTTTTCTTCTTTGATTTTGCAACTTTGAAATAAAAAGTTCATTAAAAAGTTCATATTCTTTTACCTACAGTAAAAAAAGTGTTAAATCATAATCGGAGGTGAAATCTTCTATTTCATGTGAAAAAATTACGTTGTACGATAAAGTAGAAAAACAAAACATTCATGATAAATGTAACTTTGTTCGAATGAATATAGAATGATTAATTTTTGCGTTATGCAATTTTGATGCAACATCTGGCGTTACGTCTTAGAATTGGCTCAGTTTCTATGGTGTAGGACAACGTTTGTTATCTAAACGCGGACAAAATGAATGACGTTGTTCCCAGACTATGGATTTTAGCAAAGGCCTTTTAAAGAGGCTGTACTCCAGATTTGACATAAAAAAAATTTTTTATGTCAAATCATATATTTAGATGCCGTGAGATTATAAGAACATAATATTTCACTTCAAAACTGAATATAAAAGTCAAAATAGAATAAAAAAACTATTTTCGCTCCAGCCTGATTTGAACTCTGGACCCTCATGTTAACAAATTATTTCCAACGCTTTTGTGATACCATCGCAGCATGTGATATTACAGATATTTACTTTAAATCTTATACGATATAGTTATACCGCCGCGTTACGGTATAGCACTTTGAAAGGGAAAAAAATCAATTTATAATGTAATTATTTGACTTATTTTTTGTCAGTAAGTTATTTTTTAAGCATTAGTCATAAATATTACAAGAAATTTATAATACAAGAAAACTTTCTTTTTTTTGTCATCTGGAGCACAGCCCCTTTGAAGTTTAGATAAAACAACATGAAATGTAAATATGTCAGATTGTGTTCTTCTCAACAGAGTACAGCAGAATTATGCAACTGAATCCATTGGTAATGCGGCTGATTGTGTAGTTCTGTATAATGATGCAATAGGAAAGGAAGGAAAGGAAGAGAATGACGGCTGGTCCAGCTGCTGCTGCTACACCAACCCAGCAAACAACCTCCAAACAAGTTGCTGATGATGTCACAAAAAGAGTTTGGCTGCCATTTCCCGTCCTGGCACGATCACACTAGGAATGTCCAAGCAGAACTCAAAATCACGATGCTGCTTCGCTTGATCTGCACATTCTACAATCTTGCAATTTATCTATTACGATTACTTACTGTATTCACTGCATGATTTTGAGAACTCAGAAACGCGGAATTACGCTTGATCTGCACAACCTACAATCTTGCAATATATCTCTTAGGGTTGCTTGTAGCGTCAACTTTCTAATGATGCAGTAACATAAAAATCAGTCTAAGAGTTACCGAGAGATAAGCAGAATTAGGTGCCCCGAAACGAAAAAAAAAATCGCCAATATAACACCGTTCCTCTGTAAGGTAACTTTCGTGTTTCCACGGAGCTACCACGTTTGAACTGTTTGGCGTACAAAGGTCTCAAATATTGCTTAGAGAGTTAAATCCCATGTGACACCGTTTGCTAAAAAGTAGGTGGAGAGAGCCAGCAGAAGTGAGTGCTCTGAAAGACCGAAACTCACTAGTATAACATTATCTAACGATAACTGAATGAATGTATCTGGATAATGTTTCGAACACAATTCTTTCCCCTTGCTCTCTTTCCTATTGTTAAAAGGAATGGCTAATATTTGTTCGCATTCATGCACAGAATTTCCAAAAAAAAGGTTTGCAGAGGAAAGTTCGCGCAGGATTTGTCTCTTCAATATAGTGAAGACAAATATATATAAACGAAATTTTAAAAGCTACTGTCCTGACTTCAAGCAAGCGCACTGCACCAAGCACATATTTCATAATTTTAGACTGTCTCAAATCAATATTTTAATAAAGGATCGGCTTCTCTATATTCGCGTATGCTTGTGTAAGGCATATACGTTAAATATGTATAGAAATGTACATTAGAAATATTCACAACGTATTTTTGATAACTTGATATGCTGTTGCCCTGCCTCCAGGAGGGCAAACACAAACATTTTATAGTAAACTAACATTCCTTTTCAGGGTCAACCATTTCATTTCGAAAACAGTATTTTTAAACTGTTTTGTATATATTAATATACATGAAGAAAGAGAATTCTATTTTTACATTAATTTCTCAGTCGTATTCGGATCGTTTGTGTAACATGCCCCCCTAGACGATTTTGTGTGGTGGTCAAGTTCTATCATTAAAGCAGACAAGCAGAAATAGCAGTCCATTATCTGCTAAATGGGCAACTGATTTATTTCAACAATTTTTTGGAGAGGGTAAAGATTTTTAAAAAGCCATTTTAAAGGGTCAAAAAATTTTTCAAGGAAGAGTTTTTCAAAGGTTGCAAAGGATTAATAAGAAATCTTGCCAAGTCTGTTGATATGAGCTGCACTCGGGTAAGTCCATGGATGATTCTCCCGTTTGTCTTGATTGACTTTTGTTTGTTGGAACTAAATAAATCAATTGAACTACATAAATAGTGAATACAAAGCTTTCTTCTGTATTTGACCTCATTTCGCTTGCATGCTGGGATTATAACGTCCCAGCTTCGCCTTTCCTTTTCCTTTGTGCTACAACTATATGTTTCTTAACCCATTAATGTCTAGCGACTATGAAAGTGGACATAGGAAATTTGTGCTGACCAAGATCAGGTGAGATCAGCGGCGTCTGATCAGGGTCTTCTCTGTTTGCATAAATGATATTCTTACATAAATAGAATAAAATTGAAGAAATATACCAGATACTCTTCTTTTATTTGAAAATGGACACGTCCAACTGACAAGGGTGGCTTAATCCATCAGGCACAAATGGGTAAGGAACATTCCCATTGTTTTAACAGCTAAATACAACCCCTATTTACAAATCTGCAGGAAACAATACCGGTTTCGTTATTGTGATGATGCATCAATTAAATGCTAATTAGGTACGGTCACGTGGGTAGTCATGAAACCAATGACAGATCTTTATTTACTACAAAAATGACCAATGTAGAAGAATAGTAAACCCATTATAGAATATATTTTATTTTTGCAAGGCTTATGACCCATCACTTTTGTACACAATGATTCTCCTAATGCTTATTCTTACTGTCAGGCGAGCGGGTAATCGGTAGTGGTTATTTAACTAGCTTGCGGCTCACCAACCGGTCTCGTCGGGACAAGCCCCTTACAGCACTCGAATCTTTGACCTCCCGCTCCGTAAGCGGACGCCTTAACCACTTAGCCACGAATCGTGATCAGGAACCAGACTCTACATTTACGTTTGCTGCAGCAAGAATAAATAAATCATATTGCACATCCATTTAAAGAAATTGTGTTATACCATTCACTGTAAACTTGATTTTTTAAAGTTTTTTTGCGGTGTTTGACTTATAATAGATAACTTTACTCCAGAATATGCCTACATTTTTTCTTACAGATAATTGCTTTCATTGTTATCTGTTCTGTATTCTGATAATTCAAATGATGTATTCTTCATCATCGCCAATTAAATCGAAGTCTTTCTAATTGTGTCAATTTTGTAAAATGTAGCTTTTAAAAATTGCTGTTTCGAACCTTCGAAATACTGATACTAGAATGTACATCAAGAACTATAAGAAGTCCCTTATCGTCTTTGACCTTTTACTTAGATGTTTGAAGCAGTACACTCCGTACAAGCAGCCTTGCCCAACTTGATGTCTGCTGAGTGTGAATGATAGAAAAGGTGATATTTAGCATTGCAAAATTTCAGAAATATAACAAAGAAATTTACAGGCATTACAAAGCCTGACTTAGGCATATCATGGGAATGTGTAAATATCTCGCTTCTCAAAGGTTACTAGTATACTTATAAACTGAAGTACATGTATTACAGTACTTCTCTTTTTAAAAAATTGAAGTAATCCACAATCCAATTCGATAGGAAACATTGTTCCTACACAGAAGACGGGTTTTCAAGTCAAAATGCATTGTGTAACGAAATTTCTATGCATACTAACCGAGTTAAACTAAAAACAAAGGGAGATAATTCAAAATTCTAACGGCAATAATTACTGTAAAAATGTATTGAAGAAGACAAAGCAAAGCAATTATTTCCTTCAAGACCACCTACATACCGGACGGCGAAGGGGGAAAGAGTCCATCCACTTCTAAATTCAGACTCTTTCTACTTTCTCCCTCGATATATTTGTTAAAGTTGAAGGTAATCCTGGAGAAGGGCACACGTTTTACTTGAAGACAATTCTTTAAAAGGAGTAGGAGTGCTTAGTCACACTATGTTTTGGACTGTTTTTTTTGTGCGGCCATAATTGACAAATGAGTTCAAAACCATATCTATAGTTCAAAATAGCGTGTCTGAGCTGTTTGCAAATGAAAATTTCGGCCAGTGTGTTAGAATCTTAACATGGAAAACATTTTGACCTGTGGATTTTTTAAACACATTTTACTAGATGAAACTTAAACTTTAAATAGATTAAAATACTTACACTACATTTAAAGCTAAATTAGAAAACTCACAAACTATGAATTACATCCAAACGAAAACTTGAACGACAATGTAGTCCTGTTCGTCGAGTAAGGGAAGTAACTTACATCTTTGGTCTACAGTAAGGAGCGCATATTGATTTACTTTGTCGCAGTTGTAACTTTTCAATCATGTGACGTCAGAAGTACTTCCGCCAGTGAGACCCAAAACGAGGTCCGAAGATGAACTCTACTCAGAAAGTTGCAAAAAATCACTTAATTTTGGTAAGTTTTGCTTGTTGTAAACAAAAACGAGCATACGTTTATCATTATCAAGTGCTGTGCAGATGATATGCATTCAATATTTCCTCCAGTATCCCGCATGATTTATAAATGAGAACGTTTTTGGTCGGGGCTGCAGCTTCCCAAAATTTTGAAAGGCAAAAGCGACCCAGTTTTGTCTACTTCCCTATATGGAACTTTCTTGATCTGGCAATGTTTCGTGCAGGGTATTATTGCGTGATTTAGACCTTAACCTTAATTTTCTGTTTCCAATCTTTTCATTTTTTAATTTTATAAGAAAGAGGAAATATATAAGTTCTGTTGCATTTGATGCAGTAGATGTGTGATATGCTTACAAATTTTGTGAATTGGTGTTAATATTGATTAATAAGACAATCAGACTGACAGTTTTTTTAAATACCTTACAGTCATCTTTTTCTTGGTCTGCATACATTTTAGGGGGCAGGTTAAGAATAGAATTTGGGTATTTTTAAGAATTCGTATACTTTTGATTCAAATCAAATCAAAATTTATTTATTGTCGGTATACATATAAAACATATCACAAAACATAAGCTATGTATAGCTTTTGACTGACATAATGGTTTGCATGATTCAGCACAGTAATAACATTGTCAAGTACAATTTTCTTGGGAATGAATGAAAATTGTCACTCACCAGTGGTGCAAAATTGGAGAAGAAACTGAGTCTTGCTGAAGGGTCTTTTATCATATCTATCTCTGTATACTGCCAAGCACTCACACAGGACTGTATGTCGGATAAGAGGTGAGAGAAGTAAAAACCTGGCAACAAAACACTAAAAAAATTACATCAGGACATTTAATATGTTGTTCTTAGATTAATGTAAGCAACTGAGTTTACAAATGGTGTGAATGGTTTGCATGATGGGTTGCTGAATTTGTAAATTGCCTTTTTTTATCAGTAAACATGACATTTTGAGATGTAGAGTGGAAATTAGCAGATTCTATTACTTGTTTAGGCCCTAAATAAGGCAATCTTTTGCAATGTTTTTCAGTGTATTCAGTGTCACATGATCAAATTTGAATACCCCAGTGTAAACAAGAATAGCAGATCAACCTGAACATATGTTGAAAATGGTTGTCAAGATGTAGCAGGCATAGTTTGCTTTCGGGTTTTAGAAGATTCATAAAATACAGTTTAACAAAAACAAATGATATTGTCTAAGCACACCGGTGACTTAAATGAGTTTTCAAAAAATAAAATTTAGATGTGCTTCTTATAGTCGTCTTAATAAATTTGTCCTATAAAAATGTTTTTTTTCTGCTTATTGATGTAAATTAGCATCTTCTAAGTGAATGTGGACAAATCCAAGCTATGGCGGTGAAGCTACAGAAAACTAGTGTTGGTTTGTTTACTGTACCTTTTCTCTCTTGCAAAGTTTGTATGCATTGGTATAAAAATTTGCATGAACTGGTGATTACATAATATTTCTGTTGCCAGGCTGTATGATGTTTCTGGATTAACTATGTCAACATTAATGGTAAAACATAAAATGCTCAGAATCTTTAGAAGTGAAAGTCTGTATATTGATTGATGGTATGTCACCTTCTTTGCAACCAATTATTATTGTAACAAAACTATTGTGCTGTAAATTCCTTCCCTGTCATGTAATAGGAGGTCCAGTTAAGGACCCTTGTTAAGTGATTTTTTTTCTGGAAGAGGGAGAGTAGAGGTATACCCGTATTCAGAATAATTTTATGTTGTAGTCAACCAGAAAAGAAATGGGTATATGTGTTTAGTTGCTGTCAGTGTTAGGTAAGGTTTCCAAAGGTAAAGTGTGTCCAAGTGATCCAAATAGAAAGTTACATTTGACCTATGTTTTCTACTGGTAAAAGATGCTTGTCTTGTATATATAATAGTCACACTTCAAAATTGAAGGGTCACTAGTATAAACACAACTAAAGGCATTTAAAAGATGAGTTATTAGGTAAAGTGCTTTTTGTCATAAATGCATTACTTTGAAAGAGTTTTGAACAAATTACTAGGGTTGAAAACATTCTTGGTGCTGTGAAATGAAGTAGAAGATAGCACATTTACGCATTCACTCCTTGAAAATGAAACCACATTTTTACCATAAGTTACTCTGGAGCCTTACAGTATAAAAAGAGGGAAGTCATATATATTTTTTGTAAAATAGGTTTTGGAATTCTTTCAAGAGGTATAAATTCAAGTGTCATTTGAACTTGTGATAAATTAGATGGTAAAAGACAGCAGGAAGACATTTATTGACAAGTAGTTTGCTTGGAAATACTAAACCTTATTAAAGGTAATTTTCTTTTAGCATTTTGTAATACCGTTAAATTTATGTACAAACTTATGATGCTTTTTTTCCAAATTAAATGGGACATACCCTACTATTAAACTATGATTTACTGCAGAACTGTTTTTTGGATCATTATTTGTAATATGAAAATGATAGATAATTAGAGAGGAGCATGTAACTGAGCTTAATTCATTTTTATGCCACCGGAGGGAGCATATTGTTTTTGGTCTGTCTGTCACCAAAATAACCTTGACCATAACATGGAAGTCCTTCCACCTACAGCCTCCCCCCCCCCCCCCCCCCCCCAATTCTGAATGTAGTATGTATATACAATCTAAATCTTCTGGTACTTTGCAGCAGGTTGGAGGTTCAAGTCGCAGCAGCAGTTTTCTCAAAGGCTTGCTCCGAAGCTGCCAGCCAATCAGAGAAATAATTTTAAACTGATCTTTTGTCAACCAAGCACCTAACAATAAGATAAGGGATCTTGGAGCAAATGTTACCATGAGAACTAGTGTTTTATAAATTTTTGAGGCTGGTCTTTTCAGTAGAGGTGACACTATAATGAACAAGTCTTTACTTTTCATGTATTTGTAGTTTATTCCAGATGCAGGGTTCTCAATATTAAATTTGAAATAATATTTTCATACCATACTTTTCATATCATTGCAGTCTGTAAAGGGTTTTATGGTATATTTACCTTGGATATGCGAGTCGAAGTTAACTTCAAGTACAGTGAATATCTTCATTTTCTTAACTTTCATTTTTGACTAGGATAGTTTGACATTCTTATTATTATTAGTAATAATATTACTGATCTGTATGCATATCTGTGACGATCATGGCTGTCAGATATGCTAGACTGAACATAAGCCGGTAGTAAAAGGTAAACCAGAAATGTTGGTGTTTACGGGTGTAAAAAAATACTTGTGGTGTTATATGAAACTAGTTTAATATTGTCTTTGAACTGTATGTATTTAGGGGAGTGAGGTTAGGTAATTAAACAAATATTTATGGGGAATAAACTTCACTTTACCTCAATGGCATTAGACGACACAGAGAACTTTTGTCACTGTTGTGGTTGAACAGGCTGCACTGAGGTTGATTTATTAAAATTGAGCAAAACCATGATGCTGTATTTTAAACATTTACAACATTATTGATCATCCTTACAAGTATGATTATACTTTAATGATGAATATTGACTGTATAGTCTTGTGCCAAAATGAAATGGCTTCAGATAACTGTGTCATAGCTTACTGACAGTCTGACGTGTATGATTATACAAATGTTAATCATCATTAATTAGGTTACACATGAGATTTTCTTTTGAAGACATTCTTGGGAACCTATCGTTGATGAGGTATAATTTATTTTCCATTGGAGACCATTTAAAGCTTTAAAACTTAAATCTCTGTTGCAACCTTAAAGCGACTGACTCACAGAATTTTGCTGAAATTTTTTTTTCTTAAAAATTTAAGAGAATTTAATATACTATGGAGAAAACATAATATTATGCTTCTATACAACATGAAAACTGAAAAAAAAAGTTTTGATTTAACCAGGATTCAAAGCCACGACCTTTCACTAGCAGTAAAATATAGAACGACAATCTAGACCACTGAGCCACAGCGCCAACTTGAAAAGCTGTGTCAAAATTACGTTATAACTAAAGTATCTACCCCGTGACTAACGGGGTAAATTTTTTACTGATAAAAGTGGGTAAAACTTTATATTTTGATGTTTTTCTGTAGCAAAAAATGAATCAGTAACTTAGTTTAAATATGTTCTTCACAACTGCAGCAAAAATTTCAAGATATGAGAACATTTTCTTGTTTTTTCATCGTCGGCCCATCTGTGAGTCGGTAGCTTTAAACATAATAAACTGTATAATTGTACAGACATGTTGGGTGTACTTTATTGTTTTCAAACAAATGTTAGAACATGATACACACAGCTCTTAGAATCTATATGTTTACATGGTCAGATTTCTTGGATTAGTCTAGAAGCCAGTGCAAAATTTGATCTGTACTTAATATACATTGGGTTTATGAGCTGTTTCTAGCTGAATACGGAAAGGACTGTTTTATTCATAATGTTTGACCATTCATGAACTTTGAATGATGTTTATTTCTGAAGATGATTGACAGGTGTGATTGACAAGCTGCACAGCTCATTGCCAATCTGACATACATTTGTTCAAATGTTTATCGTCACTAATTAGGCCTGTTATGATATATTATGGTCAGTTGTTTTGAATTATCTGCTTACATTAACCAGATGAGCCTCAGGCGAAGTCAGGAATTTAGATTACTAGCAAATTATTAGTCATTATAATTATCTCAGGAGAATACAGCCAGTAAATGCCAGTATGAGCCTGTTGTCATTGTTTTAATTCTTCAAATCTCACTGCATAAGGTACAGCATACTTTGAAAATCCATGTTTACAATTTTGAACTATTCTTGACCATGCAGTTGTGGAATTGAAAACACAATTTTAGAAGTCATGACTGGGTTTGAACTTGCAGCTTTTAGGCAATAGGTGACAGTCTGTCACCTTACTTTGTTATGCTGTAGGTCTATCAATTTACTCTGATAGTCCATAAGTCTGTCACATAACTGAAGAGTCTGGTCTTTCCCTTCTTCTTTTATTTTAAATGAGGAAAATTGTGGAAAGGCAGTAGTACTTGGAAATTTTTTTGTGTAGTGTTTTTGCAATGAGGAAAAAAGGATGTTTGTAGGCATGCCACGTGTTCCTTATTCATAGATCTTTTCTGGAAAGAAAAGAAGGAAGTTTTAGATCTTTCAAGTGGACATGTTGAGGGCTCAACTGGCAAAATTGCCAGTTCTGTTTCCTTGTAACTTAAGATTAAGAATCAAATTGTAAGATAGATTGTTTATAATCTAACAATTTGAATCACTCTAGTGTGGCCATGGTTGAAAGTTTTCAGTTAATGATACTGAATTCAATAATTTGAAAATGTTTTTGGTCTATATAAACACAGAGAAAATTGTAGTTTGAGTATTTTCATTGTTGAGTACTTTCATCCATGCTAGTCTATTTCAAACAAAACAAAAACTTAAGGTCCTGTTTGAGGCTCAGCGAAAAAAAAGATATGAATAGAACCTTAGCAAGGTCTGAGTTTTGATTTTACAGACCCGTACACACTGTAAGGCTGGGATAATTTAAGTAGAGGTCCTATATTTCTTTCTGAAGACCCGTGGTAGGAAAGCCCTTTGTTAGCTGACATTGAAAAATATGCACTGAGAAAAATTCAGAATACAGAAGTAAATTTTTCTGTAAAAGATTGGATGATGAATTATATATAGTATAGTGTATATGAATTTTGCAGTTAAGCCTCTGAACATTACAAAACATGACAAAGTTAGGAATTCTTTACTCTGTGAAATACATAAGTGGAAACCAATCATCTAGCTATACAGTTTTCTGAAAAATGTACACTTCAGTTCTAGAATCATGCAGGCCTGTATTTTGAGCCTAGATTCAGCAGAAAAAAATCACTGTCTTAGGTATTCAGCATTTAGCAGCAGCTGGTTGTGTTTGGATAAAATCACTCATTCTGTCTTGGAAGGCTGAAAATGGGACTCTTACCATACTCGTAAAGGTTAATCTGTATCTGACAGACTTGAACTTCTGGAATAGTTTCACAAACAAAAAAAATGTTATGAAAATGTCTGTAACAGGTTTGATTTTGTGGAAACTTCAAAAGACCCAGTATAGAAATTGTTTGTATAGAACTATCTAGAATAAAATGCTAACAGTCTTCTTGGAATTTTCTATAAAGCAAATATTGATATCTTGACTTGGAATCGCTCATTATTCATAAAATAAAAACAGCTCTTGATGCATTTTGGAGAATATTCCCCTATTAGTATAATTGTCTTTCCTAGTTGGGCAGAAAAATTGCCCCATTATTGGATCAAAACAGTCTTTTATGGCAATACTGTCGAAAATTGTTTCTTACACAATTCATATCTTGGCAAGTTTTTAGTCGCAAAGAGTTCTGGAATCCATTTTACTTAAATTTGAGTTTTTTTTGTCTCACTAAATTTATTCTGCGTTAATTATGGTATGTCTTAGGGGTTTTAATTTGGAAGGTTTCTTATAAAAAGGAAATAAAAAGTTGGATAAACAGTTTAGATCAGCGAAATCAAAATATATAAATATTTAGAACAAGAACCAATTAACAGGTTCCTAAGAGAGCAAAGGTTTTTCGTAACCTTGCCGTAACTCCTCTGGGACTGTATCCACCATTGTGAAAGATCGCTGATTCTGTATATTTAGTAAAGGTAGCGCCTGAGTGTCTTGTGTACTTGATTTGTCCCTATGGCAAATTTAAATGTCTAAGACAAATGGTTCAATTGATTGCAGTAGAAAGTTTTTATACAATTGGAAATGATGGTTTGCGTTTAAAAGGCAGGATACACAAATGTGATGGAAGATAGCACACAGATTTCTAAAGGGGATTTAATATTTTTGTCCTTTTTGCACATTATAGACATCCCTTTTTGCACATTATAGACATCCCTTTTTGCACATTATAGACATCCCTTTTTGCACATTATAGACATGGCCAGTCTCTTTCCTAAATGAAAGCATTCCATTCATTATTGCTGTTTACCATGATAAGAAGTTTATATCCTATGGATTCTTAATATGTTTTTATGAGTGGTGAGATGGTGTCACCCAGATTTTTTTGTCAGAGTTCTGTGCAAAAATAATGAATCATGTGCAGTTCTGTATAATCATGATCACTGGGCGTTCTGTACAAATAATGACCAGAGTGCAGTTCCGTACAAATCATGATCAGTGGGAAGTTCTGTACAAATCATGATCATTGGGCAGTTCCATAAAAATCATGATCATTGGGCAGTTCTGTACAAAACATGATCATTGGGCAGTTCTGTACAAATCATGACCAGAGTGCAGTTCTGTACAAATCATGACCAGAGTGCAGCTCTGTACAAATCATGACCAGAGTGCAGCTCTGTACAAATCATGACCAGAGGGCAGTTCTGTACAAATCATGACGAGAGTGCAGTTCTGTACAAATCATGACCAGAGGGCAGTTCTGTACAAATCATGACCAGAGTGCAGCTCTGTACAAATCATGACCAGAGTGCAGTTCTGTACAAATCATGACTAGAGTGCAGTTCTGTACAAATCATGACCAGAGGGCAGTTATGTACATGACTAGAGGGCAGTTCTGTACAAATCATGACCAGAGGGCAGTTATGTACAAATCATGACCAGAGTGCAGTTCTGTACAAGTCATGACCAGAGGGCAGCTCTGTACAAATCATGACCAGAGTGCACTTCTGTACAAATCATGACCAGAGGGCAGTTCTGTACAAATCATGACGAGAGTGCACTTCTGTACAAATCATGACCAGAGGGCAGCTCTGTACAAATCATGACCAGAGGGCAGTTCTGTACAAATCATGACCAGAGGGCAGTTCTGTACAAATCATGACCAGTGGGCAGTTCTGTACAGATCATGACCAGAGGGCAGTTCTGTACAAATCATGACCAGAGGGCAGCTCTGTACAAATCATGACCAGAGTGCAGCTCTGTACAAATCATGACCAGAGGGCAGCTCTGTACAAATCATGACAAGAGTGCAGGTTTGTACAAATCATGACAGGAGTGCAGCTCTGTACAAATCATGACCAGAGTGCAGCTCTGTACAAATCATGACCAGACTGCAGCTCTGTACAAATCATGACCAGAGGGCAGTTCTGTACTGGTCATAATTTGTAATAATTTTGATTATGGTAAGTGCTGTTTAACTGAAACTTTATAAAAATTTCAAAGGCCTATGGGTTTACAATAGTGTGGTTTGAAAGTTGAGACAAGAGGGGATGTTGGTGCATGTCTTTATAAATGGCAGAAATGTACCTGTGTCAGTACCATGAACAACACTTTTGTAGAAGATAAATACAAGTTAGTGTAGGTAACTTAATATAATTCACTTTCAGATCATGATAGCTTGGTTAAATTTGGATTAAACAGCTTGGTTAAATTCGGATTAAACTACATGTTGTATGTAGTACACATTGAGAAATACATTTCATGCACAGCAAGTAGCCATGGTTAGACTTTTAAAATGATGATTGCAAAAATGTAATCTATGCACTCTTTGTACTGGGTTGAAATTGAAAATTTGACACTTTCTTTTCATTTCTTAACCACGTAATATAAAACAAGACATATCTTGCAGATAAATATTGATTTAAACTGCAGGGGTGTGGAAATCCAAAAAAATTTCACTTGTCCCCGAACACAATTTAGACACATGGCATGGTTTCCCAAAACTGCTAATTTAATCCAGAGCTCTCCGCGGGATAAAACAATACATTCTTTTTATTTTGAGCTTGAATTTTTTACTCGTCTGTGGACAAGTGGGATGAAAAAAATTACTTGTCTGGTGGCAAAAAGTACCGAGTCGGACAAGTCGGTCATAGGAATTCCACACCCCTGAACTGGTTTAAATCAATACAAAAAGTACAAAATATCTTTATGTTTACTTATTGTGGTGTATTTAATTCCAACACAATGCTCTGTTACATGTTAATTGAGGCTGTACTTCAGCTAATTGTTCTGACTAAATAAATTCAATTAATTAAGATACTATGAAAGTGCACGTGTTAAATTTGGAGTGGTTAGTGCAGAACTATTGTTATTACATATCAAACAAGGATATGAAATAGTATGGAACTGATTGGTTTATCTGAGGGTATCAGTATGTTAATGCTCCCGGAGGGAGGGCATATTGTTATGCCCCCACAAAGTGGGGTGCAGATAGCGTTGCACTTGTCCGTCCGTCCGTACGTCTGTCCGTACGTCCCGAAATCTTGTGAACGCAACTCCTCTTAAACCGGATGGCAGATTTTGCTTAAACTTCCAGGGATGAACAACCTTAATGTGTAGATGGTAGTTAAGGAAGGAATTTTCGCTGCGACCAAATTTAACAGAATTGTGGCCCTTTGTTGATTTTTTCACTAGAAATTTTGTGAACGCAACTCCTCTTAAACCAGATGGTAGATTTTGCTTAAACTTCCAAGGATGAACAACCTTAATGTGTAGATGGTAGTAAAGGAAGGAATTTTTGCTGCGACCAAATTTAACAGAATTATGGCCCTTTGTTGATTTTTTCACATAGAAATTTTGTGAACGCAACTCCTCTTAATCCAGATGGCAGATTTTACTTAAACTTCCAGGGATGAACAGCTTTAATGTGTAGATGATAGTAAAGGAAGGAATTTTAGCTGTGACCATATTTAACAGAATTATGGCCCTTTGTTGATTTTTTCACTATATACCATATAAATAATTGAACATATAAATTTTACATTTGTAATTTAATTTAACATGTACATAAGGTTACCTGTAGATCATTTTAGGTATACGTACAGAAAAAATCTTACATACAGGATATACATGCTCTTGTTTATGAGCACTTATGCATAGTGGGGGCATCCGTGTCCTATGGACACAGTTCTAGTTTTTTGGTATGTCTGTCTGCCTGTCTGTTTTTCACAAAACTTTAACCTTGACCATAACATGGAAGTCCTTCCACCTACAGCCTCCAAACTCCGCATGTGCTGCAACTCTACCTGCCAAACCCACTTAAGATCATGGGGTCAAAGGTCAACCACAGCCACCCCCCACCCTGGGGGCATAGTGTTCATTCTTTTATTCTATATCTTATATCCAGTTGATTATTTCTTATAAATCTGGGATACTGCATTAAGTAATTGTAGCTAGCACATGTATGTGGAATGATAAGAAAATGAAGGAAAGATATTAACTTTAACCACTGTATTCATTTTTTGGCCAAGTGGTTGACATCACTGACATGAATCTGATTTACAAATGTTCATCTTTTGAGATAGCTTTCAGTACCTGCAGTGTTCTGACCTCATTGCATTTTATACAGCATTGTATATACAGTAGGAATTTCAAACTCTTGTATCAAAAACTAATCTAAAAGTTACTGATAAATTTTCAAATTTATTATGTTTCTATTTTATAAATGAGAAAGCAGTTTAAATTGTTTCTATAGTATTATGTATGAAAAACAGCAACAGAAAAGCGACTCGACTTAAACATAAATTAGTTTAGCAGATTACTGTCTAAAAGAAAAAAAAATCTGAGCCAATAAACATTTTGAAGGATGACAAAACTTAAAGTGCATTTATCATTATAAATGATTCTTGAATTGCTGGAGTAAATTTTTCCTCATGCAAAATGAATATCACACTCCTCCCATCAAGTAAAGAATCTCCGAGAAAGAATATTAAAGCTGAAAGATTCCGTCTAATTACAGAAAAATCTTGGGGATTTTATTGAAAGCTGCTACGCCTCTAATAAATGATTGCATTCTTTTATTTGTTTGACATTACGCAAATTGGTTTTTGTTCTTTGCCGACACAAATATTTAGGATATTCTGTTTAAGATATTGATTGAAAAAAATTGTCTGTAATGTATTGTAATGGGGGAAGAATAACAGTATCAGAAACAGGTTTTTTTTTTGCAGACTAGTTATTGGAAAGAAAATAAATTTGAAACAGAATTTGTTCAATCTGATTATTTTGTAGCGTTTCATTTTTAGTTGTATCAGAGTTGCATTTTCATTTTATCAGAGTTGCATTTTTCATCATGTCATAGATTCAGTTTTCATCATCAGAATTGCATTTTTCAGTGTATCACACGTTTCATTAAAAAAAGTACTATAGAGACTGAATATTGGTTTCTGATACACCACAGTTTCTTTCTATCCTGGTTAAATTGATCATGACTTTAATTGGATTACTTGTGTTTACCTTTGTTTGAGTTGCACTGTCCCCTTAGTTATGGTATGGTTGTGGTAAATACAAAATAATGTGGCATTGCCAAGTGATAAGCCAAAAAGCCTGCAAGTACAGTACGCGCCAGGAGGAACTCACATTTTCCGCTTTATTTCGCGGACGCGGAAAAAAAAATATCCGCCGCGACATCGAGGAAAAAAACGGATTTCCTCGATGTCTCGACATCGCGAAATATCTCGGCGATATTTGACGACCAGCGCGAAAATAATTAGAGTCATATCTCACCTGGATAAGCTGAACATTTAATGAAATTATCGTAACGAAACTGTGCATTTTACGTGTGCCAATTATGTGACATTTGGTAAAATTAAAACCAAAATTTCTCATACATTTGCTGTGTATATGTGTACTTCCGTCGTTGAAAACGCTCGTTATTATATAGCAAAATCGATCAATAATTTTGTCAAGCGCATAGACGATACAGATGTCGCAGTAGGGTTGTATGTTTTCTTTAAATATAGGAAAGCAGTTTTAACACGTGTAAATCGAAAACCAGTCAATTTATTTTCTGAAAATAGGGTCAGCTATTCCGAGAAACAATCTATACTTTCGGTTTTGAATTGTCATTCCTTCCGTTAACAGATACGAGCATTCGTAAACAAATGCATCAGAATGAGAGTTTTATGAGAGTTTTATACATTTAAATGATATTTTAAAGTGTAAAATTCGCCGAAATGCTTGTAATCAGGAACTTTGTGAGCCTCGATATGTCAATTCTTACCTGTGAAAAAGTTCGCGGAACCATTTAGCGGACGTCCGCCGCGATATTTGGTGACCATGTCCGCGGCGGTCGTCCTCGAAATGCGGCGGATTTGATCGCGTTTTAAGGAATGGGTAGTCCGCGACGACCTCGAGGAAAACGAGAGTTCCTCCTGGCACGTACTGTAGTTCAACCCGAAAAGGATCGTGTCATTCCGAAGTGTTTTGAAAAGGTCTGTGTCATTCTGAAGTGTTTTGAAAAAGTTTATGTCATTCCGAAATGTTTTTAAAAGGTTTGTGTCATTCCGAAGTGTTCTGATAAGGCTTGTGTCATTCCGAAATGTTTGAAAAGCTTTGTGTCATTCCGAAGTGTTTCGAAAAGGTTTATGATGAAATTCCATAATCCTGATACAGAGAAAGTCACCAGTTCTTTGCTGAATAACAATGTTTAGTTTTGCTCTGTAGAAATGTGGTTGATCACAGTTGAATGAAATTATTGTGATCTACTGATGAATTCAATGGTTCCTATTGTTCTTCTGCCATGAACTTAGTTACGATGATTGTGATTTAACAGAAACTTATTGTACAAAAAAAAAACAAGAAAAAAAAAACAAAACACAAGCTCCACAACTGGACAGGGTTGGAGCTTTCTTGACTGGATCTGTAAGTAAAAGGTTGAAACCAAGCATAGGCAGTCCAGATGTATCTGGTATGGTTTGTGGTTGCTTTAACAAGTTCTTAAAATTTAACATTTTATTTCTTGGACATAATATGAACTTATTTTTCAGTGAAAACATTTAAAGATTTATCTCTTCTATAGTTGCAATGGTTATGATTTTATTTCCTCTTTTTTTCAGACTGACATCTTTCGAAGAAACATGTGATTGAAAGAGTTTCGGATGCAAACGTTTGATAAGAATTATTAAGATATTTACTTCTAGGTAAGTTAGATATTGTTGCATCATTTCAACAAGGGAAGCAACTCAGGTAGTCTGATTAGGGCCTATGCATCCTGGAAAAAAAAAAGGGTTGTGGCCTGTAGATAAATCCTTTCAGACAGGAGTATTTGGATATTGTTCTGATGTCCCAAAGTTACCGTTACATATTTTGTATACCCATTGTTTCTGTTGTATCTAGCCTTCTGGTGAAAAGTGTTCCCTAATCCCTTTTTAGCTCACCTATGTTGATAGGCATGCATATATATATACTCAGGTGAGTGCTTTAGGAACATCATAGCTCTCTTGTTATTTTATCCTATTGTGTATTTGATACTTGATGGGAATTTCAAACTCTCTGGTGAAAAGTGTTCCCTTATCCGTTTTTATTTTTAGCTCACCTAATTTGATAGGCATGCATATATATACTCAGGTGAGTGCTTTAGGAACATCATAGCTCTCTTGTTATTTTATCCTATTGTGTATTTGATACTTGATGGGAATTTCAAACTCTCTGGTGAAAAGTGTTCCCTTATCCGTTTTTATTTTTTGCTCACCTAAGTTGATAGGCATGCATATATATACTCGGGTGGGTACTTTAGGAAGATCATAGCTCTCTTGTTATTTTATCCTATTGTGTATTTGATACTTGATGGGAATTTCAAACTCTAACTTTGGAAATGAATAAATATCAAAGGTCACTTGCAAATATCAAATATCTACAAAAATAATAGGATTTTCCATTCTTTTTTATGAGCATTAAAATGTATAATAGAAAAAAAAATTATTATTGTTATTATGCCCCCACTTCAAAGAAGAGGGGGTATATTGCTTTGCAATTGTCTGTCTGTCGGTCGGTCCGTCGGTCCGTAGACCAAATGGTTTCCGACCAATAACTAAAGAATGCTTAGGCCTAGGAACTTCAAACTTGGTAGGATGATTGTCCATCACCAGTAGATGACCCCTATTGATTTTAGGGTCAAGGGGTCAAAGGTCAAGGTCACATTGACCTTGTAGGTAGAAACCGTTTCCGACCAATAACTAAAGAACGCTTAGGCCTAGAAACTTCAAACTTGGTAGGATGATTGTCCATCACAAGTAGATGACCCCTATTGATTTTGGGGTCAAGGGGTCAAAGGTCAAGCTCACAGGGACCTTCATCCTAAAAACGGTTTCCGATCAATAACTAGAGAACGCTTTGACCTAGGTTCACCAAACTTGGTATGCTGGTTGGTCATCGCCATTAGATGACCCCTATTGATTTTGAGGTCATTAGGTCAAAGGTCAAGCTCACAGGGACCTTCATCCTAAAAACGGTTTCCGATCAATAACTAGAGAACGCTTTGACCTAGGTTCACCAAACTTGGTATGCTGGTTGGTCATCACTAGTAGATGATCCCTATTGACTTTGAGGTCATTAGGTCAAAGGTCAAGATCACAGAGACTTTCATCCTTAAAACGGTTTCCGATCAATAACTAGAGAATGCTTTGACCTAGAATCACCAAACTTGGTATGCTGGTTGATCATCACCAGTAGATGACCCCTATTGATTTTGAGGTCATTAGGTCAAAGGTCAAGCTCACAGGGACTTCAATCCTAAAAACGGTTTCTGATCAATAACTAGAGAACACTTTGACCTAGGTTCACCAAACTTGGTATACTGGTTGGTCATCACCAGTAGATGACCCTTATAGACTTTGAGGTCATTAGGTCAAAGGTCAAGATCACAGAGACTTTCATCTTAAAAACGGTTTCCGATCAATTACTAGAGAACGCTTAGGCCTAGAAACTTCAAACTTGGTAGGATGATTGTCCATCACCAGCAGATGACCCCTATTGATTTTGGGGTCAAGGGGTCAAAGGTCAAGGTCACATTGACCTTGTAGGTAAAAAACGGTTTCCAATCAATAACTTGACAACCCATGCGCCGTTGACCCTCAAACTTCATATCTGCATTTGTCTCGGCCAGTAGATGACCCCTATTGATTTTGGGGTCAAAGGTCAAGGTCACATGTATGTCAAAACAATTCAGACCAATAACTTGGCTACCAAATGGCATCGGGTTTTGTGGACTGTGAGACTTACATTTTAGATAACATGTATATTTGGTCACTAGGTCAAAAGTCAGTCACAATAATCTGGCCACATGACTAATTGGCTGCCGATAGGGGGCATACATGTTTTACAAACATATCTTGTTATTGTTGTTTTTGTTTCATACCCTGATGAATCCTCATGGCGAATTGTTGGTATTACAATAAAAAAAAATAACATTTGTGTTTAGTGGTATTCTCCTCAATAAATAATAGAAAATAGGACATTCTTTATGTTTGTGATCTGCCTAGAGTCTTCTGACTACCCACATGACTGGAGCAAATTTGCATTTTGTTGTTATATCAACAAGTTAGTGAAACCTTTGGTGTTTCCTGCACATTTTGGAACACATGGTTTTATTTAGCTGTTTAATAACGGGAATGTACAGGGTTGTTTTTTAGGCTTATTTTAAAGTTGATATTGGGCCATATTCCGAATTGATAATAGTACAGGGTTTCCGCTGCAATATGCCAATTTCGCAAATGGCGAAAAAAATAATGAAAATGGCAAAAAAAAAATTAAAAAATAAACATTTTTTTCGTAGAAGATTTAACAAAAATATACCCTTATTGACCACTGAGTGATTAAAGAAAAGCTTAACAAATTGAAGGAAGTCAATTTTAGCAAATATTTAGTTCATTCAACATGAAGCAGCCAGTAAAAATCTTGGATAAATTCTGTTTGTCATATATTTCCGCGACCCCGCCATATTTTAATATTTATAGAAATCAGTGTCTAGGAGACTCTTTATATGGCAAACTTACAAATTCAGTTCTAAGTTACTGACATTATCACATGTATGTATTACATTTGTCCTTTTTTAAATGCCATAAAATATTCATAACAGTTGAGGTTGAAGATGCCTTGTAAATTGGGTATTCAAAAATGAGAATTTGAAAAATTTTCGACGACCGGAGGGGGAGCTCCCTCCTGGACCCTTCCAAGTGGCGGAAAAAAAAATTGGCCAGTGGAAACCCTGATAGTATCTTCAGGGGTCAAATTAAACTTTTTTGTCTACTGGCAAATATTTGCTAGTGACCATTTTTTCTACTAGCAAAATCAGTTTTCTACTAGCTAAGCAATATTCAAAAAATGTGAAAAGTTGCGGACAAACAATTATATCACTGACTGTATGACAAATAAATCTTGAAATCATATTTCTTATGGACATGTAAACAAATAGTCTTAGTGGTCTACGCGCTTTAATATCGGATGAACGTATACCGGATTAATTTAACAAGGGGATTCAACAAGCGTCTACAAGTAGAGCCATCACGTGACCGGTGCTAGGGACATTTTTTCACGCACTGGCAAACGTGGATTTTCGGATTAGTCAGAACTTGGGATGTCTGCCGATTTTCCTGCGCACTCGCAAATTATTTCGAGTGCTAAAATTTTGCACTCGCATTTTCTCATTTTCGCTCGCATTTTGCGAGTTTGCAACCGCTAAATTTGAACCCTGATCTTTTTTTCCCCCAAATTCCAAAAAAATTCCCAATTGAAATTTTAAAAAACAAAAAAATAGAAATAATAACTAAAATCCACGAAAACAAGAGATCTTTCACTGTAACAGACTTGTAAGGATTGTTTCCATCATCGACAGTAATTGTTAGTGTTTCTTTAAAACTTGCAAAACTGAAGTCATGTATTTTTCCCAATTTTTAGCAAAACTGCTGAAATTCCCAATTCCAAGGGTATGGGTCATATTCCCAAAATACTGAGAAAAAACCGTGATGTAGAATCATAGTTGTAACACAAAATTTGTGTAAATCCTGTAAGTTTAGTATGTTATATCTTTGTAAGTGAAAGTGGTCCTCCAAGTGTAGTTTTGTTTGATTATATTGAATCTTTGGCAGTCTGCAAATTCAGCGGTAGCCCACTAGCCCATGGCTAGTAGAATTTAGGTCGGGCCCCTTAAAATTTTCCAAGTCACAAACCCAACTGGCCTGTAAACAATTAGCAGCAAATCACCTTATTTCCTGAAAATGAAATGACTGAATTTCGAATGGAACAACCCATTTATTCTCAATCCAGGGAATAAAATTACAGATTAAATGTATTAATCATTATTCTTGACTTTATTTTTCCAAATTTAACATTTTTGGGCTTCTTAAAACGTATTTGGGCTAGTAGATATTGCCAACCACTAGCCCGAATGACTTGTTTTGGTCTTAAATTCTTTGACTGCTTTGGGTGGTAAAATCTGACAGGGCTTGTATTAAATGGTTAGCTCATGAGAACAGCTCATATATCTGATTGATTAACCCGTTACTGCTGTAATTTCATGTCCACCCTAACAAAAGCAAATATACATGTTTTGCCAAAGTGTTATAGTTGTGATTACATTGCAGACATTATCTGTCACAAGAATGGGGTCATTGTTACCGAGGAGCCGTTTCCTGTCCTCTTATAACAAAGAGAGTTGATGGATGGAATATTTTTAATTAATTGGTACTTTCTGCAGATCTACAAGTGGTCCTATAGGAAGTTACTTTGGTTCCCTCCTCTCGTACAGTGAGTTTCATATTTTATGGTCCATTATGAAAATTTGTTCCCTATCCCTCAAGACCTCCACAGTCAGGAATCTTTTGTGCAGAAAAGATGGTTATGTGAGAATGAAATAATTTGTAGAAATTGCTACGCTTTTAGTTTGCCTGTGTGAAATATGGTTGTTACTAAACCAAAATGTGTCTGGTGTTAAAGAAAAACATGTTGTAAAAATATCAGTCTGAGTTCGATAGGAACAACAAAATTCTGTTGAAATTCTGTGAATATATGAGTAAGATAAAAACTTTGCCAGGGGCAGAAAATAACTGGAGCACCTTTTGTGGTTCTGTAAGTTAGGCCGATTATTTGAGACTTTAGCCCACGTTTTTCACTATTTTGGGCCCTTTGTTTGTCCTGCCTCATTTCTCTTTGCTCTCTCACAGTAACTCATGACAGGAATTAAATGGAACTTTATGGGAAGCTTCAGTATCACGAGGTGATGTGCTTATTAGCTATTACAGTAACGATCTGGATTAGTTGTGTTTCATCAGGGTATTAGCCCTTTGATTTGCTGCATATAATATTCTATAGAACTTTTTGTGTCCAGGCTATGATGTCCTGGATTTTGTTTGTGTCCATTTCATAACTCATGCATTTTGGTTTTACAAAAGAATGAAATATCGAAAAACAGATTCAATGGCCATTTAATGAAGCTTGAAAATTTAAGGCCTGTTCCTTATTATACCCTTCTCAAATTTTGTATGCGTGGATAATGAAGAATTTATCGTACAGTCTGTAGGTTGGTTGTCTGAAATGGCCATGTCATAAACCAGAAAGTGCTTCAGAGAGCATCTGTCCTTTCCAGCAGTATCATGTAGATGAATTTACTGAATGCCAATAATATAAATGATTAATTATAAAGTTAATTTTTATTGAAAACAAATAATGAATTTGTTATAACCTCATCTGGAACAGAAGAAGTGAACTGTCCTGTACAAGAATTTTCTCTTTTCTTCCAAATTTAGCTATATAAGGAAACATTTCTTTGATCTTTTTTATGTTTTTTTCCAGATGTTTTTTTTTCTTCCCTTCAGATACTTTTCCTTTGTTGTTCTGAGACGCCCCTTGTGTTGCAGCATTAGTCCAAACTGATTCACGTAGTGGGTCACATTTCTACAGTAACTTTCTACTTGTATTGGACCGTATTGAATTTATTTGTTGGGGAAAGAGTGTATTGAATTAAGCAACATTTTTCTCGAGAATTCCATAAATTTAAGTGGAAATTGGGACTCTATATTGACATTACTTATTAAGCTTGCTAGTTTGAATGGTTATTTACTCTGCCAAGGGATTGGTACTTGTTTAAGTTTGAAAAGGACTATTATGATTGGCTGAAGTGAGTAAAATAGTAATCACATGATCGATTTTGATAAATGTGATTGGATGATGGCTTTTGTGGATCAGTGGATTAATGGCAGAAGATGGCTCAAGATCTCAAATGGTAGTTTTCCAGTTTTTCTATCTAATTGACTTTTGTTTTTATGCTAATGAATAAGATTTTTCTCATATTCTTGATAGTGGAAATGGAAGAGAATTGATTTTATCATTTAAGGAAGACAATTTTGCTGGCATGAAAGAGATTTTAATGCCGTTTTAGTGTACTGGTAAAAAGTACTGAAATACAGAGAAAAAAAAGTATTCAGCAGGGTTTTTTCTAACCACCTGTTTTCCAGAAAAAAAAGAATTGAGACGTATGCAAAATTGTTAATCAAAACTGAAAGCAATCTTTAAAAAGCATAGGATATTACTTACGACATGTGGACAGGTTTTGTTTTTCACTTCCCTTAATGGGAATGTGTCACTTATTTCAGGCTGGCTGTAGCTGATGCGGAGGACATTAGGTCACACCCAAAGCTTAAATTATTAAAGTAATATTTCATTTGGAAAGTAAGCTGACTAAAAATGAAGATACATAGGTTGATGCTCAAAGTTCAAAATAATATGTTTACCATATGCATTTAGAAATTTATAGATTGCCAACAGAGCGAAAGTTTATAGGTTGTTGACGATGAGTACAAATTTATAAGTTGAGTACAAGTGAGTAAATTTAGTTGATGAATATGAGTGAAAATATACTAGTTGTGACAGATACTAGAAGATTATAGGTTGCTGATCACGAGTAAAAATTTATAAGTTGCCGAATGTAACCGGATATATATAAGTTGCCATGAGTGAAAATAATAAATCATCTTTTAAGTATGAGTAAAAATTTTTAGCTCACCTGAGCACAAAGTGCTCAGGGTGAGCTTTTCTGATCGGTCTTTGTCCGTCGTCCGTCGTCCGTCGTCCGTCCGTCCGTCCGTCCGTCGTCAACTTTTCATTCAAACGACATCTCCTCTGAAACCAATGGGGCAAATTTAATGAAACTTGCCTGGGATGTTCCTTGCATGAAGCTCTACCAAGATTGTTCAAATGGTTCTGGTCCATTGCATTTCTGGTTCACTGGAGCTAAAAATAGATTTTATAAGTTGGATCTTTAAAAATCTTCTTCTGCGAAACCACAAGGCCTGGAGCTTTGATATTTGGTATGAAGCATCATCTAGTGGACCTCTACCAAGTTTGTTCAAATTATGTCCCTGGGGACAAAACTGACCCCACCCCAGGGGTCAGTTGATTTTACATAGAGTTATATAGGGAAGAATTGAAAATCTTCTTGTCAGAAACCACAAGGCCTAGAGTTAAGATATTTGGTATGTAGCATTGTCTAGTGGACCTCTACCAAGTTTGTTCAAATCATGGCCTCTGGGTGAAAAATGGCCCTGCCCCGGGGGTCACTTGTTTTTACATAGAGTTATATAGGAAATCTTAAAAAAATCTTCTTGTCAGAAACCGTAAGTTATAGAGCTTAGATATTTGGTGTGTAGCATTGTCTAGTGGACCTCTACCAAGTTTGTTCAAATCCTGTCCTCTGGGTCAAAAAATTGGCCCCGCCCCAGGGGGGCCACTAGTTTTTACATAGAGTTATATAAGAAAATCTTAAAAAATCGTCTTCTCAGAAACCTTAAGTTATAGAACTTAGATATTTGGTGTGTAGCATTGTCTAGTGGACCTCTACCAAGTTTGTTCAAATCATGGCCTCTGGTCAAAAATGGCCCCGCCCCAGGGGGCCACTAGTTTTACATAGAGTTATATAAGAAAATCTTAAAAAATCGTCTTCTCAGAAACCTTAAGTTATAGAACTTAGATATTTGGTGTGTAGCATTGTCTAGTGGACCTCTACCAAGTTTGTTCAAATCATGGCCTCTGGGTCAAAAATGGCCCCGCCCCAGGGGCCACTAGTTTTACATAGAGTTATATATATAGGAAAATCTTAAAAAATCTTCTTGTCAGAAACCGTAAGTTATAGAGCTTAGATATTTGGTGTGTAGCATTGTCTAGTGGACCTCTACCAAGTTTGTTCAAATCCTGTCCTCTGGGTCAAAAATGGCCCCGCCCCAGGGGCCACTAGTTTTACATAGAGTTACATAGGAAAATCTTAAAAAATCTTCTTGTCAGAAACCGTAAGTTATAGAGCTTAGATATTTGGTGTGTAGCATTGTCTAGTGGACCTCTACCAAGTTTGTTCAAATCCTGTCCTCTGGGTCAAAAATGGCCCCGCCCCAGGGGCCACTAGTTTTACATAGAGTTATATAGGAAAATCTTAAAAAATCTTCTTATCAGAAACCGTAAGTTATAGAGCTTAGATATTTGGTGTGTAGCATTGCCTAGTGGACCTCTACCAAGTTTGTTCAAATCATGGCCTCTGGGTCAAAAACGACCCCGCCCCAGGGGCCACTAGTTTTACATAGAGTTATATAGGAAAATCTTAAAAAATCTTCTTGTCAGAAACCGTAAGTTATAGAGCTTAGATATTTGGTGTGTAGCATTGTCTAGTGGACCTCTACCAAGTTTGTTCAAATCCTGGCCTCTGGGTCAAAAATGACCCCGCCCCAGGGGCCACTAGTTTTACATAGAGTTATATAGGAAAAACTAAAAAATCTTCTTGTCAGAAACCGTAAGTTATAGAGCTTAGATATTTGGTGTGTAGCATTGTCTAGTGGACCTCTACCAAGTTTGTTCAAATCATGGCCTCTGGGTCAAAAATGACCCCGCCCCAGGGGCCACTAGTTTTACATAGAGTTATATAGGAAAATCTTAAAAAATCTTCTTGTCAGAAACCGTAAGTTATAGAGCTTAGATATTTGGTGTGTAGCATTGTCTAGTGGACCTCTACCAAGTTTGTTCAAATCCTGGCCTCTGGGTCAAAAATGGCCCCACACCGGGGGGTCACTTGTTTTACATAGAGTTATATAGGAAAAACTAAAAAATCTTCTTGTCAGAAACAAGGAGGCCTACAGTTAAGATATTTGGTATGTAGCATTGTCTAGTGGACCTCTACCAAGTTTGTTCATTTCCTGTCCTCTGGGTCAAAAATGGCCCCGCCCCGGGGGTCACTTGTTTTACATAGAGTTATATAGGAAAATCTTAAAAAAATCTTCTTATCAGAAACCGTTAGTTATAGAGCTTAGATATTTGGTGTGTAGCATTGTCTAGTGGACCTCTACCAAGTTTGTTAGAAAAATGTCCCTGGGGTCACTATTGGCTCCGCCCGAGGGGTCACAAGTTTTAAATAACAATATAGAAGAAAATCTTTAAAAATCTTCTTGTCTGAAACCACAAGACCTAGAATTTTAAAATTTGGCATGAAGCAAGCTTTATCAAGCTGTTTCAAATTATTGGATTAGGTTAAAGGTCACGGAGGCTTAAAGTAGATTTATCTGCTGTACCTCATAGTGCCTTCATTTATAGACCAATATTTTTGATATTCAGTATAGAGGTTCCTTGCATGGACCTCTACCCATGGGTAGGGTTTGAGGTCACTGGGTCAAGGTCAAGGTCACCATAGCTTATAATAGATATTTCTTCTTTCTGTCATAGAGCCTTTATTTATTGACTGATATTTTACATATTTGGTTTGTAGGCACTTACATATTTTCAATTAAAAAATGAAATACTGCTTAACAGCAAACCTACAGCCAAAGTACTCAGGTGAGCGATCCAGGGCCATCATGGCCCTCTTGTTAAGTTTCTGATCATGAGTAAAAATTCATAAGTTTGTGATTGTTATTGAAAATAGACAGGTTGCTGTTGTTAGTAACAATTATAAAATTATGCTCACAGGTAATTGAATATATAGGTTGCTGCCAGAAAGGGTGAGGTTGTTGCAGATATTTCTCCAAGAAAATGATGCTGACTTAGAAACATTTTACAGATAGCCTTACTGATATGAGGAAAATATGGTAAAACAAAATATGGTTATTCTTTACATCAGCATCTTCTGTTCTCTATCAGTATTTTTCCCCTTAGTGGCCAAAGATATGCAGATATATTTCTATGAATAATTAGAAGCTAAAAGGCTACTGATTTCCCTCTTTGCAAATAGTATGCATAATTTATAAGTGGGGGAAACTTTGAAGTCAAATGACATTTTGTAATGAATATATTTGACATTTCCTGAGAAAATGGCATGGAAATTACGGCAGAATTAGAGAGTGAAAGGATTTTGGGTGGGAGATCTTGGTACATAATGTATATGTCAGTTTTATACAAAGCAACTACTATATTATATATATATATATAAGAAAAAAAGGAGAGAAAAAAAACACACCAAGAATCTTGATTTGACTAAATGTCTACATGATAAAATTTAATGTGAACTTTTTAGCATTGGTAAATTCTTTGAGCTGCAGATGTGTGTATTCCTTCAGTTCCGTGGTATGAAAATGAGGTTAAGATGTCAAGCTTACATCAAATCTTAGTTCAGTAAACTCAGATTAACTGCAGAGTTTAATTTGAGAATTACAGTATCCAGTTATAGTAGTTATTTCCTGTGATTGCTAACAGTAATAGATCCAGGGTCAAAAGTTCAACACCCCCACCCACTCCTCTTCTAACGCTATGCATTGTCTTGGATGAGACATCAAACGCTCAGCATATGAAACAACCAAGAGTGTCTTCTGTATCTTGCACAATCCCCCACTACTTAGAATAACGGTTAGAGTACAGATACCGCTCGACTGTTTAACTCATCGAAACTGGTGTCCACAAGTAAGCTCAAATAGATAGACCAGTAATCCCAAATGAAAGGTTGTACAAGTTCATTGCATTGAGTGAAAGCAAAATGGTTCTATTTGCTCCTGAATCTTATAACACTTGAAATCTTTTAGCATTCAACCCACAGTTGGTAGAAGAGGAGCTTGAGATTCTGGTCCAAACACCACTCCCAACCTCACCCCTTCCACCACACACACACAAGCATGCACACACACATACAAACACACATGTAACTGTATCTCATTTTGATAATGTAAGTTAGTTTTATTACAAGATGAGCAGATTAGGTCCAGCATGGTTCTCTTGTTTCAGAGCTAATTGATAAGGCATGTACGTTACAAGAAGTGACTACAGCATTGTCAATAAATCTATACAGTATCAAAGTTTGTACAAACATCATCTTATGCAGATGGTATTGTTAAAGCATCGCTTTGTATGACTGATTTTTCATCATTTCTAGATGTCTCAGTTACGTGAAATTTTTCAATGTAATAGATGATGGAGGGAAAAGAAATTGAAAGAAAACTTTTATTTTTTGTGTATGGCTTTAGATTTACTTAATTGTTTTAAAAATTAATTAATTAATTAATTAATTAAGAATGAATTAGATATTAAGCTGAAAAAAGGACAGAGGAATGACAGGTATTTGTAGGAAGGAAGTACTAACTGGATGAATATTATAAATGTAAAAATAGACATGTGTGCGGTGATGGGATGTGTGTACATCAGGAAGTTTACTAAATTTGGTAAGCAAAATATTAATGTGTGTTCAATTTAGGTAGTGTTCTAGTTTTAATTTTTATCAGTAGGAATATAATTATATTAGGTGACTGAACAGGATATATTTACTTAAATGTTGGTGAATTTACAGAGAAAACACCAAAATTTCCTTTATTATTTTCCCAGTTCTGTTATAAAAAAAATTGTTGGAGTTAGCAAATAGAGAGATAAATGTAAGTGGTTGTTTTGTTAATCTTCTTATTGTGTTTATTATTCTGTTGTGTGCAGCTATGAAGCATAATTATAGCTATCTTTTGGGCTGGAACTGATAAGAAATACATGTATTTGCATTGAATGGGGCACTGAAAAGTAGCATCTGATGGAACATTGGTATCTGTATGCCTTAACCTATGATGTTGAATATAGGGCTTATACCTATAAAAGGAAAGGCATCTGGCAGTCTCAGACCTGTGAAACAAAGGTATCTGTTAACAGTTTGGCTCAAACCTGTAAAACGCTGGTATCTGTCAGGCTCAAACCTGTGATATGCAGGTATCTGTCAGGCTCAAACCTGTGAAATGCAGGTATCTGTCAGGCTCAAACCTGTGAAATGCAGATATCTGTCAGTCTCAGACTGTGAAACACTGTTATCTGTCAGACTCAAACTGTGAAACACTGTTATCTGTCAGGCTTAAACCTGCAAAACAAATCAATGAATAGAGGTATGATTGGTTTCTTGGGCTTATACATGAGAAAATACTGGTATCAGTACCAAGCTTACTTAGTAAACACAGCGTTCTGACCTTTGCCTCACAGCTAGGTAGCGGGAAGTTCCATGTCACTGAAGCTCAGTTACCTGGATAAAAGCAGGTCTCCAAAGTTTGAAACACATACAGAGAAAGGCTTGTTGCAAAGTGCTTAAGTGTGAACTTAATACTTGTAGCATATTACGGCAATCTCTAGTTGGTTGCAGATCATTTTATATACTGAAATATGGGGGAAAATGTAATGCCAGTGTTAATAATCGGAGGAAATTCTTATAAAGCATGTGGCTCCTAAATGCCAAATTTAATATGAATTCCTTAATTGCAGTTTGACATTTTATCCTGGTGTTTTGTCCATCATTATACTGTCATTAGGGGCCGTTAGGCTCCTACTAATTGTTGCTGCCAAAAATATGCAGTCTTTGTGTTTTCTGGTGTGGGACATTTGAAATGAAAATGCCATGAAACTTGCAAAATGTCAGGGGGATACATGAAACAGTCATGAAATAGACACCCTGACAGTTGGTTGTAGCAACGTGGATGACAAGGATATTTTGCAGAAATTTGTGACTTTTTTTTGGAGGGATGAGAAAATAAGACAATACCAGGAACAGAATTATGGGTAATATTTTTTGTGTGTAATTTGTATTTAAAAAAAAATGTGTATCGTAATCTGACTTGAATGTTTTTCCTTATTTGCTTAACTTCCTTGCGATTTTTTTTTTTTTGGAACAGTTTTTGAAATTTGAAATTATTGGGAACATTTTTGGGATGCTTTTTGTCAGAATTAACATTTTGTTAAAACTGTTTTATGGGAGAAAAAATGGTACTTCGATTTGATTTTTTAAAGTTACGAGAATAAATTTACTATCTAGTTGTTTTTATTGAATTTACTTTAATACCTCTGAAATTAATAAAAAAGATGAAAGCCAAAAGAAAAGAGAAAAAAAAGATACTTGATAATCTTCTGTTTATTGAAGTTGCATTTTATTGTACATAACTTCATTGGAAATCACATTGTGCCTGCTTCAGGTCAGTTCCTGAAGTATGCAGCATCAAAGGCAAGAAGGCATGTTGCTTTTTGCAGCTCTACCTGTCAGTCAAATAGGCAAAATGAATACACATGACAAAGCAAACTCCACCCAGTGGTAACTTTCCTTTCAGGCAGTAAATACTGCCAGCAGTTGTGATGATAGTCAAAAGTAACTAAACACAGTTATAAAATTTTGTTCAAATTATTTTCTTATAATTTTCTTACTTCCAGACATGTAAAATCGGTGTATTTCCTATTATAACTAAACAAAGTATTAGTGAGTAAAATAATTACTTTTTAAGAAATTAATACAATTCCATGTATACATAGCTGGAAACATGCTTAAGTTAACCTGTGCCAGCAGAGTTCTTTTCCAAAGAAAGAAGGGGAGATCACTGCTAGGAGATTGATGCCATAGCTGTTGTTTCATCCATTAAGGGGTTGCATATAAAGTACAAGTGAGCTGTCATCTAGGTGAAGTTTATTTTCTCTAAGATCACTTGATATAAATTTGACAAAGTACAATACATAAATACCAGCTCATTTCTTAATTGAGTGACAAAAATGGATGATTTACAGGTTACTAAACCAGGAGAAAAGTGTAGATTGAAAGGTCCGTCTGGTTCCATGTGTGTTAGCCTCACTTCAAAGTAGACTGCCATGCTTTTAGTCTGCAAGGTTTAACACTTAACCTGCTTGAACCGAAAGTGGTTACCCTTTGCCACCACTAATTTAGAGCCATGCCAGCCTGCACATCCAATTCAAATTGTGTTGTAATATTCTCTTCCTTTTTTTTTTTATCATTGTATATTATTTTCAACTTGAATGTTTTAAGACTTCCTTATATAAGACTTCTTTTCATTGGATTAATTTAAATCATCCCACAAGTTCAAGAAATGTGTTTAAGGCAATGTCTTGTTTTGTTTTCCAAATAATACTTCTTGGATTTTGTTTCAGCAGATTTGTTTTTCTTGGGCCATAAAAGACAAATGGCTTTACATGTATCAGAAATATCTAATGGAAATCATTGGCTTGCATTTCCATAATGCTAGGGTCTTTAGTTACTGTACAAACACCATCTTCATTTGCATATTTTCTTCTTGGGGAAATAGGGAGAATTCAGTGACTAATTAGACGGTCTGTATTTCATTGTAATTGTACTCTCCAGAACAATTCTTTTAATGAAGGAATTGATTGAATATGTCTTATATGACTTCTTACATCTTAAGAACCTGGCTCTTTGGTGGGAAGTTTTGGACTGTGAATTATGGTCTTGCACTAAACTGGATTCTGGGTTTTGGTCTGCATGAGGAATATATTTTCACTTTTAGCTGGATTCTAGCTTTTGGTCTGTGGTCTATATTCTTACCTCAAGCTGGATATTGGCTTTTGGTCTGTGGTCTATATTCTTACCTTAAGCTGGATATTGGCTTTTGGTCTGTGGATTTTCACCTTTAGCTGGATGCTGGCTTTTGGTCTGTGGTCTATAATGATATTCCTAAGCTGGATACTAGCTGTTTGTGAGTGGTCTGTATTATCACCTTTATCTGGATAATGGCTTTTAAACTGTGTACAGTGATCTTGCTTCACACTTGAAGCTGGCTTTTGAACTATGGACTGTTATCTGGCTTCAGGCTTGAAGTGGGCAGTTGAACTTCAAATTTTGAACTTAAGTTAGACTTGAAGGACTAAAGGCTAGTTGCTGGGAACTGGCCATTGTAGTATGAATGAAAAGCTGGCTGTTAAAATGTTGATTTCAGAGTAAGTGTTTATTTTATTTGTCCTAGCTTTTGGCCTACAGCAAGCTTTTAAAATTTGTGTTTTGAAGTTAACTGAATTATATAGTTGTAGGGCTTTTGATTGGACCAAGACTGACTGAGAACTAAAAACTAGCTTTTGGACTTCAGTCTGGAAGCTGGACTTCGATTCATCAGATGTTGAGAGCTGATTAGGTATTCAGGCAATGTTAGGATTGTAAAGTGTTAATTCATCTACAAATAAATTTGTTTTCATATATACTCAGGTATTTGATTTGAAAGTCAAAATTTAACTCCTAGGTTTTGCATGCAAAGATTTTTTTTTTTTGATTTATTTAAAAGCCATATCAAAGAACAGAAAAAAGAAGGTGTTTAAAATGATTCAGGTAAGGATTTAATTCTGCCTTTTTAGTGAGTCTGTAAAACTTCCATAGAAAATTTCCAATTTTGTTTTTGCATAAGACTGTAAAGCATTAAAAGTCTTCAGTAGAGAAAATTAGATTGTATCAGTTGAGACATTTTGACTCCAGATTGTATTGGATGCAGATAAGAGTCGGAGTGGTTGCAGTATTGGCAGCTTACAAATTGTGTAAAAAAAAAACGTGTAAAATACTGAATTCATAACAAAATTAATACAGTTTTTAGACTGGTATCATGAGCTTTAAAAACTATCTCGCCAGTATCCGGAGACCAGAAATCTGATTTTGACAGAATTTTGAATATGTTGCCATGGTAACAATCATAGTTTGATGAATGGGCGGCATGAGTAGTTTATAACAGGTTGCTACGTATGAGCTGATACTCTGTAACAACTGCATCGGATATGTCAGTTCATAATGGTAGGCTATATATTGCACGGGATATATAATCGTAGGTGTTTTAAACCTTATCATGTAAATTTGGATATTTTTGTGTTTTTTGATGGCATTTTATGGCATATTTCAGATAATATTTAAATGTAATAAGTTTCTTATAGCGTATTACTCGGATAAAATGTTTTGACAAGCAAGTATTTTATGCTAACGTTTTTCGAGCAAAATGTCTTATGTTTAAGTAATTGAAATTTATGTCGAAAGAGATGTTCTTGAAAAGAATTAGATATAAGGCTGAATACATAGATAATATCAAAAACATAAACAATATTGAGCTGCAATTTCTTGTAAGTATAATATTGCATGAAGTTCTGGAGTATTACTAAGCAATGTCTGGATTTGATTGTATTGTTTCGCCCCCTCTGGTTTTATTTTTTATATATTTACTGGTACTGAGAAATTCAGTACTAAACCGATAACTGCATATGATATTAATCATTCATTTTTTAGTGGATCTCATAAAAGTTATCAAAATTTATTAATGAAATAATAAATCTGTGTACCTTTTGTTAAGTACATTTGAATCAAACTGATGTGCCAAATTGTAACTGGACATAATAAATAGGGTCAAGAAATTTTGTACCAGTAAAGGACAGTCAAAGGATGAAGGTCATGGTCATACATAAATGTCAAAGGTCGAATTCTTACTAACTGTTGCTAAGGTAAAGAAGTAGATCATTTGTTGAGGCTGTATGCCATTTGGTGTTGATTTTTCATCAAAGAAACCAGTCTAAGAAAACTGGGTGACAGTGTCTAGCAAAATATTAATTTACTTTCAGTTTTAAAAATAATCTTCAAAAATAACTTCACCTTTTCAAAGGTCAAGCCTTAATCACATAATTATAGTTAAGATTGAAGAGCTTGGCTAGTTTTGAACTAATTAAAAGTTGTTTCTTTTGCAGGATAGTTCAGATTAATGTAAACTTCTTTAAGCAACTATGCTGAGTTCTGGCCAATAAGTAGAACAAACAATGAAAGTCAAAATCAGTTCGATGTCTGGATTTAAACCAGCTACACGGGAAAAGAATCACCTTAAGATTTGGCCATACCCAGTCAGTTAGATTTGCTGGTAAAAAATTTATTTAATCAAGCATCCATTTCTGTGAGCTCAGTATCACATGGTATAAAGTTGATGCGGAGAGATAGGAGGTTCGCATTTTGTTGTGTGGCTTTTTTTGCAATTTCTTGCCTTTAGATAAAGCCTGGGAAACTGTACTGCAGAGTATGTGCAAACAAGTTACACTCTGTTTCTAAATTCATAAATCCTAGTCATATCTGATTCCAACATTCTGTTCTAAAAATAAGGCGATGGTGCAAAGGGGATTCATTATTTAAAAAAGTCACAGATTTAAACATTTTCATAACACAATTCAGATAGAATAGTAATAAATTGCAAAGAAAAAACATGTTAAAAGATATATGGCATGAATGCCAAAAGATGTGTATTATTTGTCTTGAGTTGTAGTATAATTATTTGAACTACATACAAATGTAATTAAGAAATTAGGCATTTACATTCCATTGCAATTAGGACTAATTAAACTGCTTCATACAGAACAACCTGAACAGGTATTTTCACAAACTATACAGCTAGATTTTCAGCTTTTGTTAATTATTAGTCTTCTACAACCCTAATTTTCTAAAATGGACATGACCATCACTCTGTTTGGACAGATCCATTTCTCAGTTTATAGGGGTATTGAAGTCAAAGATAATCAAAGAAAAGCTGAACGAGAAGAACAACAAAAAAACAACCGTTAAATATCCACAGATATATCATGCTGTTGACTTCCTTATACAAATATCACTGAAAGGAGTCAGTAGTTTTATTTCTTCCTTGTACAAAATGAAGACTGAGATAGACCAATTTAATACAGTACATGTTCAATGTTAGAAGAGAAGAAAATGGTTGTCTTGCCATGGAATCGTTAATTGTCTCCATTTTGTCTGAAACTGGTGTAAATGTTTGCGACAGTTTGCTTTCATTATTGATGAAAAATGTTGTTAGTTTTAGTCATCGATAGAGAACATTGAACATTCGGAAATCTTTCAGAAATGACTAATGTCTGGAAGTGTTCATAATTGATGTGGTTTTTTGTAAGCCGTGCTATCTTGGAAAAAGACACTTTGAACCAATTATAGAGATGTAAGTCTGTCAGTTTTGAAGGTATTCAGTAACTGTCCTAGACACAGAAAAGTAAGGAGCGTAAAAAGGATAAATATAAATTTCAGGAAATGAGGTGTGATCGCACCATTTGCCGAAGGCGAAAGAAAGCCATCAGTAATGCCAAGAATAATGTTGAAGACCGTGTCCATATTGATATCGAAGCATTCTGACAGTGTGCAATATTGACATTTTATGAGGTTTTGGCTGTAGGTAAATCCCGATGCAAAAATGTTTTAAGTGCTTTTTAATAAAAAAACAGATAGAAACTTCTTGCTTTTAACCTTCAGATGTGCATTATTCCAACTATGAGAAAAATTTCTGTAAATAGATTTTACTATTGTGTAGAGTAGTATTGCTAGTAATGACTTCAGTTTACATGGTGTACTGGTCAGAAAGCAAGCACAGTGAACTAATAAAGAATGCTTCAGTTTAAGCACATCTAGCTATATTTACAGTATTGTGTATTTGAGTTAGATATAGTCCTAATATTTAAATATATACTGTCCTGATATTTGAAATAGATACAGTCCTGATATTTGAAATAGAGACAGTCCTTATATTTGAAATATATACAATCAATACTTGGAATATAAATTCACTCCATGGTATATATATATTAGAATATTATACAGTCCTTATATTTGAGATATATTTTGAATATTACACAGTCCTATATTCGAGATATATTTTGAACAGGCTTGCAGAAATCCGACAAATCGTCGGTCCAGACCAATTCAGAACATCTGGGACTGGTTCGCATCTCAGAAAATCCCATTTCAGTCGGTCCAGAAATTGACCATTTTCTATTCCTAATGTAAATCCAAACAGTATAGAAATCAGAAAATTTGCCAAATACAAATCCACAACATAAGTCCCGGACCGTCTGTGTATATCACACCTCACTAATCCGCCCTGTTACACCCTAATAAACTTGTCAAACACAAAATGACTGAGAAAAACAAATTTGATAATTGATAGCTTCTGTTGGTGCCTTCAAATTAATAAATGAAATCCTTTAGCTTAATGTGATTGCAGCTAGCACTACGTCAGCCCACTTGTTCGTAGATGTCGGCTCTTTTGAACTCAGTTGAAAGATGAATGCCCTTTACACAGTTACTTCTGAGCTTAATTAGCGATGCGTTTCTTATGCTCCATACAGTTTGATGTTTGGAAATTGAGTAGCAAAGAGAGTTATTTTTAAAAGACACCATTTAAAAGTGTAAATTTTATTTTTATGCACTTACACACAGCATCAATTTAAAAACTTAAATGTGTAAGTCTTTGATCGAACTGAAGGCAGTAGGCAATTATTTTTTACTCACCAAGTCTTTTATACGTATCAAATTGGGGGGAAAGAATTTTCATTCAGTGACTACTCATCCTAAAATTTCTACCTGTCCTGCATCACCGTCACCCGTCCTGGAGACTTAGGATGGTACTGTGCGGCGTTGTACTGACTTTTAAAAGGCGCAGTGCTCCCCCTTACTCAACACACTTCCGGTTTCATTTTGACAGCGTCTTACATGGAGAATCGACATTTACTGTCAGTAAACTGTGACTTTATGATATTATTTAAACACATTCCATCGGTATGTTGCTTGCGGTTTTGCACTCATTCTGCAGGATGAGGGATCAGAAAATTATACGTGTCCTCCGACCTTTTCCACTCATAAATCCGAGCGAACGAGTGAAATTTTTGTTCCTTCCATTAAACAACAGTATTTTGGGGGGTTGGAGGGAGGGGGAGGGGGGGGGGGGGACTGATTGAGCTTGAAACATTTCTTAAGCCTGATTTTGAATATTATACAATCCTTATATTTGAAATATATACAGTTCTCTGTATTTAAAATATATACAGTTTAAGAACAAGGAATAGTGTTCTTCACCAGTGTATCAGAGGTTTTATTAAATCTGCAAAAGTAACCTTCACCGGCAACATGTAAATTGTATACTTGTTCCTGTTTCGAGATAAATATAGCGCCATGACAAAAACTGAACTTAGATATAAGACCACTTGTTGAAAAGGAAAAGAAATAAGGAAAAGTTTTATTTGATGTCAAGGAATGAAAACTCTTCCTCTTTCTATTGTTTTATTTTCACAGCTTATTGCATGATTGCTGATTTAATGTTGGCAGGATGTATCTATAAAAATAAGCATGACTCATCCATGAGAGATACACACAGGTAAGAAGTGATATGGTAATTACTTCTACAGACATTTTGCAAGCCACTATTTCAGTTAGGAAAACCTCACTGTAGTAGAGACTGTATGCTGTCAGTACTGGCTTTCTGTAGTTATTTTCACAGATACATTGCAAGGGACTTAGTCTTACCCGCTTGAATATGAACCTTTTAGTCCCGCTTTCTTGCAGCTGCTTTTAAGGGCAGTGCTTTTCTTTTGAAAACTTCACTGTAGTGGAGAATGTGTGTAGTAAGTACTGACTCCCTATAAGTATTACCTGAGACGGTGCTTTCATCATACATAATATACAGTGAAATTTCCAACAAAAGTTTTGATACATGTCTTAGAGAATGTTTGGCATTGTAAGCATTGACTCAGTGTAGCTATTTCCATAGTCATGTTGCAGAACTCTATGTTCCTTTTTTTTTGGAAAAACTTCACTGTACCCAAAATGAACATGTCAGTTTTAACATTATACAGCATAGAGAAATTAAATGAAATTATATACAGATGACCAGAAAAAAAAGATAAGACAAGCAGACAGCAGCTGCTAAAGCAAATTAAACAGCAGTTGTGTTAGAATAAGTGATGGTTGTTGTACACATGGTAGATTCTTACTAAAGCTAAGCAGCCAGACACATTTTAAAGTTTCATGACTGTTGACTTGTTAGATGCAGCTCTTCCTCAGACCATACAGACCATACAGTTGCCTGCTCTTGCCATCATGTGTCACATACAGACAATCTCCCTCTCCTACAGTCATGTTGTGTTACATACAATTAATTTTCCTCTCATACAGTTATGTTATGTTTCATACAGTCAATCTTCCTCTTATACAGTCATGTTGTGTTATATACAATTAATCTTCCTCTCATACAGTTATGTTATGTTTCATACAGTCAATCTTCCTCTTATACAGTCATGTTGTGTTATATACAATTAATCTTCCTCTCATACAGTTATGTTATGTTCCATACAATTAATCTTCCTCTCATACAGTCATGTTGTGTTCCATACAATCAATCTTCCTCTCATAAAATCATGTTGTGTTACATACAATCAATCTTCTTCTCATACAGTTATGTTGTGTTTTATACAGACAATCTTCCTCTCCTTCAGTCATGTTATGTTACATACAATTAATCTTCGTCTCATACAGTCATGTTTTGTTTCATACAGACAATGTTCCTGTCCTACAGTCATGTTTTGTTTCATACAGACAATGTTCCTGTCCTACAGTCATGTTATGTCATATACAGACAATCTTCCTCTCCTACAGTCATGTTGTGTTACATACAATTAATCTTCCTCTCATACAGTCATGTTGTGTTACATACAATTAATCTTCCTCTCCTACAGTCATGTTGTGTTACATACAATTAATCTTCCTCTCCTACAGTCATGTTGTGTTACATACAATTAATCTTCCTCTCCTACAGTCATGTTGTGTTACATACAATTAATCTTCCTCTCATACAGTCATGTTGTGTTACATACAATTAATCTTCCTCTCCTACAGTCATGTTGTGTTACATACAATTAATCTTCCTCTCATACAGTCATGTTGTGTTACATACACTCAATCTTCCTCTCCTACAGTCATGTTGTGTTACATACAATTAATCTTCCTCTCATACAGTCATGTTGCGTTACATTCAGTCAGTCATCATCTCATACAGTTATGTTCTGTTTCATGCAATTCAATCTTCCTTTCCTACAGTCTTTGTCACCTGTCATGTTGCTTTACATACTGTGAGGTCAGAAAAGCAGCTGTATTCCAGTTACCGAGTATCGCGTTGCATACAGTGAGAGATAGTACAAAGAGAGAGGAGTAGAGACTTGGTTGCCAAACCTTACATCAGGTCATAATGAATCAAAACAGTAGAAAGATAGAGTGATTACATTCTGGTCCAGAACTAGGATTGTTGGTGTCTGTTGGTGTTTCTCAACAAGGGGTGTGTTCTAGGAGGGAGATACTCGAATTTTTGTGTGTGTGGAAATTATGATGTTTTTTGATGCTTCAGAAAAATAGGAGTTGAGTGTTACCTGGGCTATCAGTATATAGAAAAGTTTGTCAGTGCACACATAATATGGTGTGCTGATTTACTTGATGGAATGTAAGTTTTTAAGTAATAATTGAATTGTGAAGAAATTCCAGTGATATTTTTAGCTTGTATGTGAAGTGGAAGGAGATTACATTCAGATATAAATTTTCAGGTGAAGTTAATTTTCTTTTCTTGAAGGTTTTCTGCAGTGATTCTGCCAGTGTTAAAAGCCAAGGGCTTATAAGCAGAACGTTGAATTTTGAAGTGGTTATGCTGGCATTACAATTGTCATTGAGTTGTAGCAGGATCAATTGGAAGTTGATTGTTTGGTTTGTATAAAGTAAATCTGAAATCTAGCATTTTAAAGAGCCTGTTGAATCTATGAACTTAATGTACTTGATTAAATTCTGGTACTACTTTCAGGATATATTTTGTGGCATTTTTCTCTTAAGTGTTAAATTGTGGGGGGAAAGGCAAATAAAAGAACACTATATTGTAGTAATTAAGGATGTGTGCTATCTCCAGACTTAGTTATTACATTTGCTGATAACACTTACAAAGCTAAGTTTTATTGGTTGGGATTACAGCTAAATGGATGCTGAAGTGAGCAAGAAAAATGTTAGAGGGAAAAAAATAGAAAAGATTTATTTTATGTAATGTAAATAATAAGGAAAATATGTACATGTATGTCTGCCTGAGTTGTGTCAGTGTGGTCTATGTTGATATAGCGTGAACGACTTACAAAGAATTATCAAAATTATTAATAGATACTGCTGGACTTGTGTGTCCAATTGTCTCGTGTTAAATGACCACTCCTAGATGTTTGTTAATGCATGTAAAATGCAAAACTGTGTAGTGAAGAATTGTTATGTCTAGTACACCTCTGAGTGGCGGCATGGCCGAGTGGTTTACACGTCTGACTAGTATTCAAAGGATTGCTAGCCACATGGGTTCAAACCCAGTCAGGGGCAAGCTGTTGTTTCCTTGAGCAAGAAACTTTACTTTCATTGCTTAGTACTGGGTAGTTCCAGGAACGGATTCGAGAGTGTGTCTATAAACTAAAAGCTTCCTACACAATCGAACTAAAATATATTTGGTATATCAACAAAAAAGTGGGTAGTACGACTCTCTACAGAAGTCTGAAATCTTTGTGACTTTGGCATTTGTATGTGCAGTCAAAACTATGGCCTAATACCCTGGACCTAACCCAAGCCTTGATGGTAGCCAAAAATAATACACCAACTTGTATATTGTCAACATAACATTCTGGTTATCTTGATAAAGCCAGTTGTAGTATTTTCTCTGTACTTAGTGTGACAAACTTTCTCATTTGTATTAAAAGTGGCTACTTCAACCATTCTTAGGTAGTCCAACTTAATGGACTCAAGTCGGGATATTGTGTAATTTTTTGTATGGGTCAATATCTCCTCTGCGAGATAGTTATAGCGAGATTCTGATCCAAAAACAAAGTATCTCAAGAATATGCTCAAAACGTCTCTTAAATAATTTTAACTAATTCTTATGCAAACATAAATTCTCCGAGTTCTGTCACAGGCATATTTAAAACTTACATTGTAGCCTAGTAAATGGGTCTGTCCATAATTCAATATTCAGAAGTCCATTTATCATTTACACCCCCCCCCCCCCACTCCCCGTTTTATGATTCTGTCATGCTGACAAATAATGTTGAAGTCATCAGCTATTCTGACAGATCTTTGTGGTACGTAACACTGATAAAAAATGTTTGAAAAGGGAGGGAGAGCAAACTGAAAAGATATTTTTTTTTTTGCTATAAATATATTCATATAACAAGGGTTGTAAGGAGTAAGAAGTGTCATTCATGTTATATGAGGGCAGGATCAGGTGATCCGACCCTTAGGCAGTTGCTTTTGCAGAAACTCAGTAGAGTTTCCAGAAAATGCAGTTGCCCTCGAACTAGATCAGCAGATCTGTACCACAGGCAGATAAAAGATTCTTTAAAAACTGCAAACAGGTTGCAGATCAGGGCCTGCATTTTCTGCAAGACAAAATCTATTTCCTTTATCAGGGAAAGAATAACAGGATGAAACAAAGCAGAAATTGCCTTGGTCTACACACAAAACAGTGGTAGTATGTTTTCTCACAGCAGTTGTTTGGAAATTCCTCAAACAATCGGTGTAAGAAATCTGGAGATAAATTGTAAATTAGATTACAGTTCTGTACATCTGGTGCTTGGAATACAACCTCTGGATTTAACATGAATACCGTATTTATGTCAGTAAGGGAGCGTTTGTATTGCAAAGTGGTGTATAAACTGATGATTCTTGCAGGGAAAGTAGAAAGTTCTAGTCTAACCAAGCTTCAGAATACTTAAAGAATGCAAACTTTTACCCTTACTAACTGACAGTGTCAAATGAAAGTTATGAAATATTTTGTCTACAATTGATTTGAAATTTGTATGTATACAACTAAATTCTATACCCAGGACATGATATCCTGTATATAGGACATGATGTGAGAGCTGATGTACATTCAGATTAATTCAATCAGTTTTGTACACTCCGGTCAGGCAGATATAAACATATAATGTGAACAGCCCATCTTGGTGTTAGAATAGTGTAATGTTACAACTAGTGTCTGACAGTGGTCTTCAATCATCCAGATATTATACTGTACCTTTGTAGGTAGGGGGTGTCTCAAAATGGGTTCATAGGTTGGGGTTGTCTCAAAAGTTTTTTTTGTGGATATGAGTATGATTCATAAATGAATTAAAATGCTGAGCTTTGCAGGACACTCCCCTAACCATAGGCATTACAGGAGGAGTCATAACAGAAGGCTGAACATACATCTTCACTAACAAAATTATCCCTTACCTGAAAATATTGAGACGTAATGCAACATACGGAAGCATTTCTCTTGTCTCTTCCTCTTTTGTGATGTTTCATCTGTAATGGTATTTCAAGCAGTCTTGGTGACATTATTATTAGCTAGTCACCATCTCTTTCCGTATGAACTCTGATGACATCCTGATTTTTCATCACTCGTTAAGACACATACACTCAGTGCTGGGACATGCTAAGGCTCCGACAATGCCAAAGCCCTGTAAAATTTATGCTAAAGCAAATCTGGTCAGAAGTGATAAAAAAGCAACATTACAGCTCAAGATAGTTTATGTACACAGTGTTTACAGAAGTGTTAAAGATAAGCCAATCATGACATAAATATTTCCAGGGAAACCGTATGGCACTCATTACCTGTAGAGTATACTATTCCTGGCCTATGATGTATGCCTGAATGCTGTAGGAGTGAGAACTCCCGGGGCATTGAATGCCAGAGTTTAATGCTGAAATGCTCGATTTTTTAGTTGAGTATCTTACACTTGAACAGTAATATTTGTAGTATTGAATACTTATATTTGTTGGTTTTGACAAGAAAAAACTTCTGATGAGATTTTATCAAGTTCAGTTCTCTTCAGCAGTATTTGAGTTACATGTATAAGGACGGGTAAAAACGTAGCCATATGAAACATGCTCGAGTTCTTGTTCACAGTTTCCTTCCAAAATTTTTTTCGAATTTCAACACACTTTTTTATGCAAAAATAAGATGATTTATAACTTAGAGGTTTATCATTTGTCTTTTCAGATTTTGAAAATCGACCCCAAACAGGGGTGACCTAGCAACTGTAGCTTGTAGATAGTGTGGAAACATAAAACAAGATGGCGACACTTTCCTTGAAGATAAGCATCGTTGGTAACAACGTTGTGAAAACTATGCAGTTTGAACCCTCCATGATGGTGTTTGATGTCTGCCGAATTATCCGAGATCGCCTTCTGGAAGCAGGAATACCCCACCCACCTGGAAATCGTAAGTTTTCATAGTATTCGGTTGTTGGTCATTATACTGATTAGTAAGCATACCAAAAACACAGTTATGAAAAGTAGAGAAATCTTTGTTGAAGACAATGGTATTCTAAATTTTCTGGATTTAAATTCAGAACCCATCACAAAAGACTTTGATTGGAAGAGGATGATGTGTAGAAATGCATGACAGTGAGCATGTGCTATTCTATCATTGGATCTGTTACCTCATGCAATATTTAAGCATTTTAGTTTTCTGCTTTTCTCTCTTAGAGTGATTTTGTCAGTTTCACATTTAAATAACCGAAGTCAGTATTTCTGTATTCATGATGTAGGGATATGGCAGCAGTTTCTGCTTTTGCTAACCAGTTAACTGTTTATTCTTGCAAACGGTTAACTGTTAGAAAAGGCAACTAGCAGATGATGCCTGCCTCTGACTATTGTCATGGAAACCACGGTCAGTCATAGGCCATTACGTTCATTTTCAGCACCTCACCTCACCAGTGAACAACATCAAAATGTTTTAATGCGTCCCTCTCTTCTGTAACACAGAGGAAGCCTAGTTTGAAGAAAAGCGGCAAGGATGATGAGGTCTTAACCTCGATTTTGGTTGTTCCCTTCTCGTAGTGTTCTGACTTAGCCTTTGGATGTGACAAGTTCTTGTTTCACTTTACATCTCTTTTGCATTAGGCTCTGTCATTTGGATTATGATAGCATGGAAACATGCCGAATGATGGCATCTTTATAAATATGACTTGAGACATGATTGATTTTAGCTGTTGCTTTCACTTCTTGAAAAAAATGTCTGGAATTTCTGAATTACAAATTAAGGATCTTAGAGTCATTGCATAATAAAAACATTAAGAATGATAGAATCCACAATTAATGATCTAAATATGTATTTCAGGGGCATGTTAACATGGCTTTTAAAGGAAATAAGTCTGAAAGGTTCTCAACATTGAAAATGAGTAATATATTTTGGTTTCTGAGAAACAAGTTTTTATCACTTGCCTCTGTTTAGATAATAGTGAACAGTTGGACTGGAGTGTATATCAAAACCCCCTTAGTCGAAACCCCCTTGGTCTAAAAATGACATAGTGTTCAAAACCCCCTCAACAGAAATAACAAGGTGGTGAAAACCCCCTTGGTAAAAATAATAGGGTAGTCAAAATCCCCTCATTGGGTAGTCAAAACCCCCTTGGTGATATGAAACAGTTCTGATTGAACACTATCCTCCTATACTGAAGCAATATTAGTAAATTTATATCTTCAAGATGAAACATTAGTTTCTGATTTTGACAGAAAAAAAAATGATCATAGAATAAAAGAAATTTTGGATTTTTTTTTCTGTTTGAAATGATACATCTATACTGAATCAATATAAATGAGAACACAACAAAAAAAAAAGGATATTTTAAGATAGAAAATTATTTTCTGATTTAAATGATTTTAGTTATTTAAAGTGTTTTATATGAAAAGTAAATATATTGCAAATATGGCTAATTTGAGTAATTTACAAATTGAGGTGAATTTGACAGAAATGAGAGATAAGACAATTTGAGTAACTGGATAAATAATTATTACAAGTTGAAGGGATTTTGACTGTCCTTTTTTTTTTGCCATGGGTGTTTTGACTACATATTGAGAGGGATTTGACCACCATCGGTCGTTGGTTCGACCCCTGGACAGTGCAAAATTTCTTGGTGACAATTGATCTCAGACATTGTGTCTAATGTTCATTTGTCTCTCACTGCTGATTCAGCGTAGATCATGTGTGAACAGTAGTCAGTCACTTGTGGAGAAATTGGCAATTACTGGTTAGTTATCCAGAAAAACCGGTTAGGTGGACTGACCGCCGAAATATAACCTATATGTTGAAATCGGCGTTAAACCCCAAAACAAACACCCTGTCATTTATGTCGAGGGGGTTTTGACCACTATGTCAAAAAAAAAGTATCACTTGGTTGAAGACTGACTAAAATTTTGCACTACAGGGGTCATACATGTAATTTGGACCTACTTATCTTACTTTATATGTATAAAAATCAAGATAATTCTCATTTTCCAAGAACGAACAATATCTACAATTGTTCTCAGGTGAACCATATACTGCAGTCTTGATGCTGTTTTCCATTGTTTACAATCCAGACATTGACTTTGTGGCTATAATTTCCCAGGTTTTAGACTTAAGATCTCTCTCTAAAGCCAATTTTGAGCACTGAATTTCTAACCCTTAATTTGTAAAAACTGTCAACACTTGTTGAAACCATTACCAGAATGACAATTTGGTTCTTTACGAGCAAACTGGGGCAAAAAGTAAAATGCACCAATCAGATTTGTTTTTCAAACTTTTGGACTTTTGGTAGGCAAAAGGTCAAATTCAAAGATAGAGATAAAAGGATTGTGTTCAGGATACAGAGCTTGATAATCCAAATGCCGTGGCTTTTAATGTCAGAAGAGGACACGTGCATTAAGAACTGAATGTACATTGTAAATAGAATTGTGAGTGAAATTACTTCAGTTTTATTTCCTCTGAAATATAGTTCTTTCAGAAAAAGAATTATTATGGTGTGGATACCTCATGAAAAATTCATGTGAAAGTTATGCAGAAAGGAGAAAAGAAGGCCCAGGCTGGGCTGTGCGAATGTAGAGTATAATTTACTAAATTGTTGCCTCATTGTAGTTGACATTTCCCCATCACATTTGATATTTCTAAATGGGGTTTATACATGATGGGAAAAGCTTCGCAAATGTTACATGAATTTATAAGAATGCGGCACTAAGGTCAATAAATGTATATATTCAAGCTCTGTTTAAACAATTGCAATCTTTCACAGTAGAAATAAATACATTATACATGGTATGCAATGTGTCATTGTCTGAATCTATTCTGACCAACACTTCTATAATTGTATTAAAGTTAATGCAAGTGGTAGCATTTTGTAACACACTTTTACAGACATAGCCAAATCAAGAAAGTTTAAAACTGTCTGGGTTATTTTAATGAGGAAAAAAAATTCAGGGTGAATCTTGATCTTGTTAAATTATTAAATTGATCAGATCAACAATGATGGTGTTTCTAAGAGAGGAACGTTTTATGCAAACGGTGTAATCTAATTGATTTTAGAAGAAACGCCCCTTAAGAGGGGGAAAATGACAGTTAATGGTAATTAAGCCAAGAGATTATAAATTGTTGGAATATTCTATCTTTTATGACCATTCAGCATTACAAATAGCTACCGTTGATGATCATTTTGGCAGTGGTGGACAATGGTCGACCCTTTATGGTCATTTATGCCGAAGTTATTTAAAGCCACTCGAGACAGCCCTCTACTGTACTAACAGGATAATGATATGCAATTAAAGATCATATTACTATCATTAATGCAAGACTTTTAATTTCTCTTGTTATCTGAGTATACTGAAGTTTTAGATAGGTGATTGAATTGTATTCCCCCTAAATTTGAGTTTTATACAAGAATGGTAGTGAAAAAAATCGTGGGTTTTTACGTTATTGATTGATTAACAAAAATAAAATAATTTACTGCTTTTCTGTTTGAATTTAAATAAATGTAGATATTTTTAAAAGAAATAACACTCTTTTTTTTCAAATCTTTTTCTTTGAGATTGCTTTAATATGAAAAGGTGAAGTTGATTTAGACACCTGCTATATATCTGTTACAAGAAAATTGGCGACAATATTGGAGACAAACTGGGAAAAGAAGAAAGTCAGGCAGCCAATGAGATTCTTTTGTAGTAATTGTTAAAGAAGTGTGACTATTGTAAAGGAATGCAATCTCACTTTTCTTGTTTGTTGCGGCTGAGAAAAATGGAAAGTAAGCAGACATTAGATTTTCTTCAATACGTGCAAGGCATTGCAACTGTCTGAAAAAAATAAGACATCAAAATTTCGATTTGTTGCGGCTGTATTGGACAGCTAAGGAGGCCACTGGCCGTGTTCTTTTGTCTGCGATATTTCTCATAGAATATTGTATATTGAACAATACAGTGACAAATTGATTTTCAGGACAAGATGATACATCAGTACAATGTTGTATGCTCACAAATTGTGGCGGCCTATAACATTTAACCCTTGTTAGGAATGGATTTGCAAAAAGAACCACTGATTGGACTTGTCATAGAAATTTGTCAGAGTTTACATTATAGGAAAACTCCCATTTGTATTGTCTTAAGAGAAACAAGGAAGTCTAATTAGATAGAGTTAGCTATTAAATCTGTATGCAGAAAAGATGTTTGATTTTAGGGGGTATAAAATTGAGACATTTTTGTTGTAAGTGCCGTCTGATGGGATAAAGTTTGGTTGGAAAGGGGTATTGTTTGTTTAATAAGGAGCACTTGCAAATTTGTGAATGTGGCAAGATGGGTTTATAACTGCTAATTAGGTGGTCTTTTGTTTAAAAGATTCTCATTTTTGTACACCGACACTTATTGAACACTGTATTTAGCAATATAAGTGAGTCCAGTACACTTGATAATTTTAGAAGTTTTTTTTATTGAAGAGTTTTGGATAATGTTTTCTCATAATTATGTAGGGAGTTTAAAAAAATAAATTTGTACCAGGTTTAGGAATAACTTCAATTCATAATATACCTCACTCTAAATGATCATTTCTGACCGAAAACAAACACTGAACAGTAGCTCGAACCATTTAAGACAAATCTGAATTTTATGCCTTGCCACAGAACAAGAAAGATTTGCATATATCGAAAATGCTTTTTCAGCAATTTCTAAGGAAAAAATGGAAAGAAACATTGACATTACAATGTTGTCTAGTTAGAAATGCTACGCAATCAATCTGAATATTCCGGTATAGGAATTATTGTTCCCGCGGGATATAAAATATGATCCATAATGATTTTGGAACACCAAAAATCAATGTCTGCTGGGTGTGTGCTAGTGATCGTAAATAATAATTCATAATTTCGACCCAGTCAGAAATAAGTGTCTATCCTGTGGTGCATGTAATGCTCTTGATATGAGATGGTCCCGATATGAAAGGTTATAATTTGCAATGGAAGTCTGTTCTTCCTTTCGGAAAATATCATTTGTGAGCTTGATAATATTTAGTAACTTTGTTTTAAAGGTTAGGATTGGCAATGAATTATTTTGTTAGAAGTTTATGATGATATTCAAGGACTCGTATGTAAGCTGCGGGATATTTCTGCAACTGGGGTTAATAACAGGAATCATTCTGTTTCTATCCCTAGATAAATATTCATGAAGGGTTAAGGAAGAACCTGCAGATACTGTCCATAAACATGAATATTTATACGTAAAATTCAGGAAAGAACAAAACTGCTGAGTTAGCATTTTTTTGTCGTTATCATGCATAGACAGAAAAGATCTTTTTGTGGAAATTTAGAAGTTGAGTAGTTATAACACTGTTTTTGTTGGTTTTTATGGCAGGAAGCCATATTGTAGTTTTCTCCAAGGAATCTCTGCAAGTCTGCAGGACTGTTGTTGGTTGTTTGATAAATGAAAACAACTTGTTGAGAGATTAAAAGGTGATGAAAAAAGGAGGGTAAGAAGTTTCATTAAGCCGTGAATCGTTTTTTTTAAAAGAATTATTCTGCCTTTTCATTAATGTAAAGACCTTAAGGAAACAGAAATTTAAAATGTATCCTGTTTTAGAAACTTAACTTCATCAGGAGCTATAAGATGAAGCAGTCTAAAATTATCTGATAACCAAAATAACTGGCAGGTTTGGCAACAAGGAAAGCGGGTCACTGATATTAGATGTCTGTCTGTAATTTAACTCTCTCCAGGTTTGAGGTGTTGTGGCCTAAATTTACTTGTCAGATGACTTGATTAGCTTGAATGTATTTAGGGTGTTAAGAATATTCCAAGAATTTTGATTGTTTGGCCTAATTAAAGTGAAGAACACATGGAAACTATTGTAACTGCATATAAATAAATAAAGCAGATACACTAGTTTTACGCTCAATCCTAAATATTTATGTGAGAATAAGATTTAAGCAGGCAAGGGGAAATTACTCTGTACCACAAACTGGAGCTATGAACCTGATATCTTTTGCTTGCTGTGCTGACACTTTACCAGCTCAGCTATCAAGGCCAGCCCTGACTCTAACAACTGCCCAATTATATTTCCAGAAATATGTTACTGAAATTTTCAAAAATTCAAGTTCAGTGTAGGTAGTCATTTTGAAAATAAATAATTCCTCTGGAGTTTCTTACTGTGCGTAATGTAGCACCAGATTTAGTGCTCTCTGTTTCATGAATCAGAATGAATTCAATCAAAAATGCTCTTCAAAAGACAGTGAAAGACAGCCATCAGCAAGTTAAGCAAGTTGTGAGGAGTCTGTACAGAACTATTGTGTCTTCTTATTATACCCCCACCACAAAATGTGGGGGGGGCTATAATGGATTCGCTTTGTCGCGTCCGTCGGTCCGTCCGTCCGTCCGTCTCCATTATTGTGTCCGCTCTATAAATCTTATACCAACTGAAGGATTTTCTTCAAACTTGGCTGAAATGTTCACCTCAACAAGGGGATGTGCTGAACCCATGTTGCCCATGTGTCAGCTCAAGGTCAAGGTCACAATTGAAGGTCAAATATCAAACAATCAAATATTAGACATTATGTCGTGTCCGCTCTGTAAGTCCTACACAAATTGAAAGATTTTCTTTAATCCTGGCTCAAATGTTCACCTCAACAAGGGGATGTGCAGAACCCATGTTACCCTTTTGCCGGCTTAAGGTCAAGGTCACACTTAAAGGTCAAAAATTGACTTAGAAAATATTCTTAAATTTTAACATGTATTTGAATATTTCTGAAACTAGCACAGGTATTTGCTTGAAACTTAAAATATATATGAAGTGTCACAATTAGGATATGCAGGTCAAGTTTCATAACTCTGTATTGCATTTTGACAAAGTTATGCCCCTCTTTAAGTCTTCAAATTTACATACAATCAAATATTAGACAATATGTCGCGTCCGCTCTATAAATCCTATACTAATGGAAGAATTTTCTTCAAACTTTACTCAAATGTTCAACTCAAGAAGGTTATGTGCAGAACCCATGTTACCTTTGTGCCGGCTTAAGGTCAAGGTCACACTTGAAGGTCAAAATTGACTTAGAAAATGTTCTTAAATTTTAACATGTACTTGAATATTTCTGAAACTAGCACAGGTATTTGCTTGAAACTTAAAATATATATGAAGTGTCACAATTAGGATATGCAGGTCAAGTTTCATAACTCTGTATTGCATTTTAACAAAGTTATGCCCCTTTTTAAGTCTCCAAATTTACATACAATCATATATTAGAGAAAATGTCATGTCTGCTCTATAAATCCTATACTAATGGAAGAATTTTCTTCAAACTTTACTCAAATGTTCAACTCAAGAAGGTTATGTGCAGAGACCATGTTACATTTGTGCAGGCTTAAGGTCAAGGTCACACTTGAAGGTCATAATTGACTTAGAAAATGTTCTTAAATTTTAACATGTACTTGAATATTTCTGAAACTAGCACAGGTATTTGCTTGAAACTTAAAATATATATGAAGTGTCACAATTAGGATATGCAGGTCAAGTTTCATAACTCTGTATTGCATTTTGACAAAGTTATGCCCCTTTTTAAGTCTTCAAATTTACATACAATCAAATATTAGACAATATGTCATGTCCGCTCTATTAATCCTATACTAATGGAAGAATTTTCTTCAAACTTTACTCAAATGTTCAACTCAAGAAGGTTATGTGCAGAACCCATGTTACCTTTATGCCGGCTTAAGGTCAAGGTCACACTTGAAGGTCAAAATTGACTTAGAAAATGTTCTTAAATTTTAACATGTACTTGAATATTTCTGAAACTAGCACAGGTATTTGCTTGAAACTTAAAAGATATATGAGGTATCACAAGTAAGATATGCATGTCAAGTTTCATAACTCTGTATTGCATTTTAACAAAGTTATGCCCCTTTTTAAGTCTTTTAATTTACTTACAATCAATACTAGACAATATGTTGTGTCTGCTCTATAAATTCTACACTAATAAGGATTTTCTTCAAACTTGACTCAAATGTTCACCCCCAACTGGGCAATGTGCAGAACCCATCTTACCCTTGTGCCAGCTTAAGGTCAAGGCCACACTTGAAGGTCAAAAATTGACTTAGAAAATGTTCTAAATTTTAACATGTACTTGAATATTTCTAAAACTAGAACAGATAATCATTTGAAACTTCAAATATATACGAAGTGTCCCAAGTAAGATATGCAGGTCAAGTTTCATAACTAAAAAAAGTGGGGGGGGGGGATAACTTTGTATTGTATTTTGACAAAGTTAAGTCTATTTTTATGTCTTTAAAATTATTTACTATAATATTTCTTAAACCAGAACAGATATTTACTTGAAACTTAAAATTTATATGAATAGTTACAAGCAAGTTATGCCCCTTTTAGGCTTAGAAAATGTTCTGATATAACCATTAATACTTAAATGTTTCTGAAACTAGAACAGATATTCACAAAAGTGAAAGGTTATTTGTAACTGTTTCGAACATGATTTGACAATATATATTTATACTATTACCTGTACAATTTGTTTGTTTTTTTTCACCAGAGATAATTTCTTTTTATGTATATGTATTTGTGCCACTAAAGTTATTCCCTTAACCATGCACCTTTCCATGTCGTCTTCTGTCAAGGACATTGGTGGGGGTATGAATCGCATTCAGCGATAGTTCTAGTTTCATATTGTTGTCACAATAGTTCTATACTGACACCGCAAATAGCCAAGATTCTGTTGGTTGGTCGACAAAAGTGCAGGTTTCACTTCATGTGTTTGTAAACTTGATTTATTGATTTGGTAAGGGACACAAATCTTACAGCTTACTTAAATTACATTTAATTAAATTTTGCTCCTGTATCCATACCAGAACCTACAATGGAAGCATTGAATGCAGAATGTCATATTGTTAAGAAACTCTCACCCCTAATTGGATTTGAAGCAGTGACCTCCTGATTATGGAGTCTTGACGTGTTTTTTTTTAATTTTTTTAATTTTAATCTTTTTTTTTTTTTTTACTACTTAACCAGTCTTCCCCACCTCTTTGTTAAAGGCACACACCCTAAAAGTAACTCATGCTATTTGTCTGGCTTAATTTCTATAACATCAAAAATAATTGATAATAATTATACAGAAGAATATAATTATGTTCAAAAATGTCTACTTTAGCAGGCAAAGAATCTAAGAAAGTGTTCATTTATAAAAAAGTATGGCTATCCACCCAAAATACTGTCCTACATCAGCTTTCTATGTGAATACTAGTTATCATGCATTCATTCTACCTATAAAAGCTCTATGTGAATACTAGTTATCATGCATTCATTCTACCTATTGTTTTTTACCAGCATCTTAACACAAAGGGTTTTTTTTTTTGGGGGGGGGGGGGGAAGAATATGGCTCTGAAGTTTCATTGACTCAGTGACATCAGAAGGACCTAGTGCAATATAAATATAAAGAAGGATTTTACTAAAGTATTGCTCTTGGTCATCTTAGCCCCTTCAGAATGTAGGGCCCAGTTGTTCAGAATTGGGGGTAAATTGTAGTAGTGTGTTGACACAGGGTCAGGCTGTGTTGATTTTTCCTTAAGTTCAGAGCTCTTCAGATTTTTGTGTGTGCTTTTTACAAGCATAAGGATAAAATTGAGGGATTACCGGAACATGTATATACAAAACATGTATAGTGTTTGAGTACAGTACTTACAAAATATTTAGCTAAAGTACCCTAGTTTCCGTGATTTGGAAGTTTGTAGTATTTAACACTTACCAGCTTCCTGTATGGGTCAAATTTCACATTGAAACAATTGTCAATTAGCATAAGTGTTCAAAGTTGAAAAAATGCAAAAATTTTTCTTCCTTATCTGATCAGAAGTAAGTAAAGGGCAGTCAAAAGTTATGAAACCCTGTTCATTTTATGTGAGTACCAATGTGAAGTTAGACTGCAGACATAATGGCAGTTCAGACCTGCACACAGTTTCTAGCTTTTTTCATGATTGTGTAACTTATTTTCATTCAAAATGGTTCGATTCTGTATTGAATTTATGATAACGCTGACTCGGAAGTTATGCTTGAAATAATTTATAGTGGCCATTTATCTATTTATCTTTGCATCCTCACCCAAAGTACATGACTTGGTATTTTTTGAAAGACAAGCAGTCAGATTTGAATATCTCAGATCACCCTTCACTGATTGGATTCTTTTAAAATTTGTATCATTTCACTGAATAGGGGCCACTGGGGTTGAAGCCCAAGTATCCACCCCCCACTTTCAGAAAGTTGACTGAGCTTCCATTAGATTACTAGGTCTAGTGCTGATACTTTATTAGAACAAAGGTCAGAGAAAATAACTTAGTTAATAAATAAACTATCAGTGGTCTAGTGCTGGTACTTTATTAGAACAAAGGTCAGAGAAAATAACTTAGTTTATAAATAAACTATTAGTGGTCTAGTGCTGGTACATTATTAGAACAAAGATCAGAGAAAATAACTTAGTTTATAAATAAACTATTAGTTAATAAATAAACTATCAGTGGTCTAGTGCTGGTACTTTATTAGAACAAAGGTCAGAGAAAATAACTTAGTTAATAAATAAACTATCAGTGGTCTAGTGCTGGTACTTTATTAGGACAAAGGTAAGAGAAAATAACTTAGTTAATAAATAAACTATCAGTGGTCTAGTGCTGGTACTTTATTAGAACAAAGGTCAGAGAAAATAACTTAGTTTATAAATAAACTATTAGTGGTCTAGTGCTGGTACATTATTAGAACAAAGATCAGAGAAAATAACTTAGTTTATAAATAAACTATTAGTTAATAAATAAACTATCAGTGGTCTAGTGCTGGTGCTTTATTAGAACAAAGGTCAGAGAAAATAACTTCGTTTATAAATAAACTATTAATGGTCCAGTGCTGGTACATTTTTAGAACAAAGGTCAGAGAAAATAACTTAATTTATAAATAAACTGTTAGTGGTCCAGTGCTGGTACATTATTAGAACAAAGGTCAGAGAAAATAACTTAGTTTATAAATAAACTGTCAGCGACTTCACTGACCACATAACTAATATGACAATGACTACCTCATTGTGAATTAGAGTAGTTTTTGAAAAGTTGGTCAGGTACAAAAAAAGTTGTGACTGCCTACCATCTCATAATTTATGTTTCCCAGGACAGTTCGTTAAAACACATGATTGTAAAGTGGTGAGTAAGGTGTGCTAGCCATGGCACAGATAAGACAGCCTTGAAATGAACAAAAGAAAACAATGGATTGCATTGATAGAGAATGTACTAGCCATGGCACTGATCAGACTGCTTGAAATGAACAAAAGGAAACATGGATTGCATTGTTAGAGAATGTACTAGCCATGGCGGCGATCAGACTGCTTGAAATGAACAAAAGGAAACATGGATTGCATTGATAGAGAATGTGCTAGCCATGGCACCGATTAGACTGCTTGAAATGAACAGAAGGAAACATGGATTGCATTGATAGAGAATGTGCTAGCCATGGTACCAATCAGACTGCTTGAAATGAACAGAAGGAAACATGGATTGCATTGATAGAGAATGTGCTAGCCATGGCACTGATCAGACAGCCTTAAAATGAGCAAATGAAAACATGGATTGTATTGATAAATAGAGAGAAGTTTCTAGCCTTGGCACTGATCAGACCGCCTAAAATGATCAAATGAAAACATGGATCGTATTAAAAAAAAAAGAGAGAAGTTACTAGCCTTGGCACTGATCAGACTGCCTAAAATGATCAAATGAAAACTTGGATTGTATTGATAAATTGAGAGAAGTTACTAGCCATAGCGCTGATCAGACCGCTTAAAATGATCAAATGAAAACATGGATCATATTGATAAATAGAGAGAAGTTACTAGCCTTGGCACTGATCAGACCGCCTAAAATGATCAAATGAAATCATGGATTGTATTAAAAAAGAGAGAGTGAACATTCTAGCCTTGGCACTGAATGACTGATGAAAATGAACAAAAGAAAACAAAAATGTTATTTTGATTATCCAAGATTATATGCAGGAATGAGTGGAATATGCTGCAACATTTGTTCTGTAATAAAATATTGTAGTGGTAGAGTACATTTGGAAGGAGCTGTATAATATGGGAGATTAGGATCAGTGATCTGATAAAGAAAACCACATGTTAAATAGCTTACACACTGTAGATGAGAAAATCTGAAACAGGCTTTTAAAAAATATTGTTAAGTATGTACTGAATGTTGAATGATTATTATACATGTACATGTTTGACTTTGGTGCACACATTTACACAGGCATTTACACAGGCATTTGCATGACTTTTGTGTCTGACAGACTTTAAAACAAATCTTAGAGCTGTAGTCAAATCATACCACCTTTATTTAATATTTAAGCATCAGTATTGTAATGCAGTTATTAAGTTTTGCCAGGTCCCCCCCGCCCCCCCTCCAAGGAATTTTTGATGGAGAGCGATAAGGTTGAGAGATTAGCTCTACATGTATGTTAGAGGTAAACTTTACTGTAAATGAGACAGATGGATAATTTTTTGATGAAGGTTTGTTTATAAGAACAATAAACAAAGATTATCAAATGTCTGAAAGTGACCATGTTTTCTGTGAGGTTACTCGTTGCTGCGTTACCTTGAACCTTTATGGAAGAAAAGAAATTTACCTTTATTGTAATGAATTGCTAAAAACAATAGCTGGAGTATATATCTTATTAAAAACTGGATAATAAGATTTCACATTAGAAATGCACAAAGATAAATCTGAGATTAGATCAATGTATTTGTCTGTTACAAAGTGGGATGGTTGATATTTAACAAAGGTTTCAAGAGGAGCTTTCATTAAGGAAAATCTTTGACGCCACTTAAAAACATAAGCACCTTCTCTTTGTTCAGTCATGGTCATGAGGAGGGGGATAAGTCACATATGTGGGAATGTTTAATTGTCTTCACAGGAAGAGCGATATAAGTTGTGACAAGTGTTTCTTTTTGCTGGAAAAAAGGATTACTTTTGCTGACAGGGTTTTGTTTGGCTCACATTAAATATTTTTAAAACTGTATACACAGTGTGTCGTAAAGTAAGACTTACAATAGATGAGGCGTGGAGGCATTTTTTAAATGTAATCAGTTGATTGGGGAATGTGAGTAATTTTTGTTGTATTATTTATTTGTAATATTTGTTATATTCATATTCTGAATGGCAAAGATTCATGATGGTCAAGATAAATATTGCAAATAAAGGGAATAATGGTAGAAAAAAGTCATGTACTTCAGAGGTTACAAAGACCTTTCAATTCGAAGATGGATGTTTTAAAGAAAAGGTACTTTCCAGTATATATGTAAATTAAATTTATGACTGACTAAGTCAAAAAAAGTTCAAATTATCTATCAGATGTCATATTTTTTAAAACATTTTTTCTCATTGAATTTATTGAGTAAAAATATTGGTATTAATACAATTTTCAAATGCATTTTTAAAATTTTCATGGTTACTTTGAGATTAATATATAACTTAAAGGGTGTTTGCTGTTTTTGATTTTAAATTTGATGGAAAGAAACAGAAGAACGATAAGTAGTTTTGATAGAATAATCAAATTGTGTATCTGTATGATGTATATAATTTCGAAACTCTTCGTGGCAAACTGCAGTTGCAAACAAATTTAGGGGAGCATATATCTGTTGGACAAATATGTCTGGAATTGAGAATGAAACAAATACATACATACTTTATTCGTCTAGTTTATAATTGACATCTCTTGGCTGTTTTCTTGAAATTTGAATTATGAATATTGATGTTACTAGTCATGATGGGGGATTGTATGGCTTGATTCTGCGTCCCAGACGGGGGGATTGAACGTTGATTGTTGGAGAGATTGCATATTTTGAAAGAACACATACAGAAAAAGCATAACTTTTAGTTACAAGAACTGACACTTTTGCATATTTTAAAAGAAGTGTAGGGTATACTGTTGTTCTGTGTTTTTCGTAGAAGCACTAGTTTTGCATATTGGACAGTAGAAAGTGCATTTCTTGTTTCGTTACAAGAAAAGACGTCATTTATGCCAATTTTGAAGGAAATGTAGCAAATGGCTTTTTCTTTGGATAAAAGAAAAGATCAATCAATTTTTCATGCATATATTTCATACTTTGTACTTGATCCATAACAGTTTCCAGTAATTCACACAACATTTAATCATCAGTGTTTTATTATATAGATTGAACAAGAAGAAAATGGCCAATCCCTTTAGTTGACATTTTTGTATCAATCTGTCCTTACTTATCAGAAGTGTGCTTTGATAAATGAACAGGCAGTTATAAAGAAGAAAATTGGCCATTAAGACACGTCCTTTTGAGTTTTAGTTTGAAGAACGTTTGTTAGGAACAATCTCAATCTCACATGAAGAAAACTTTGAAAATAAAAAGCACTCAGTCCGGCATCAGATTTGGACTTTTGATATAAAAAAATTACTTCAAGCAGTTCACTGTCAGAAGATTGTGGTAATTGTGGTTTTCAGCGTCATCCTTTGATGTATTTCAACGTGTTAATAACCCTACTTTGTTCTGTTTTCAGCCAATGACTTTGGTTTGTTTCTTGCTGATGAAGATATCAAAAAAGGTCTGTGGTTGGAGGCAGGGAGATCCTTGGACTATTACCTCCTCAGAAATGGGGTAAGCCTTTTTTTGTTGCATGATATTACAGGAACCCTAGTATGGGTGTATTGGTATGTCTGAAGCATACTACAATATATTTCAATACACTAGCAACGTTCCATAATACCTATCAGAATGTTTTGTGCTCATGTGAAGTGCTTTGATTTCTATTTGTATTTCTAAAATACCTTTGAAATCTTTTTATTCCAGTGGAAACTGTCAGAGCAGTTTAAAGAGGCTGTACTCCAGATTTGAGATAAAAATATTTTTTACATAAATTAAATATCTAGATGCCACGAGATCATAACAACATGATATTTTACTTCAAAACTGATTATAAAGGTCAAAATAGAACAAAAAAAATATATTCGCTTCAGCTTGATTTGAACTCTGGACCCTCATTTTAACAAAATATTACCAACACTTTTACTGTCACCACTATCGCTGCATGTGAAATAATTGTCATTTACTTTTAATCTTATACAATATAGTTATACCGTCACGTTACGGTATAGCACTATCAAAGGAAAAAAATGAATTTATAATGTGATTATCTGACTTATTTTTTGTCTGTTAGTTTTTAAGCATTAGTCATAAATATTACAAAAAATTTATAATACAAGAAAACTTTCTTTTTTGTCATCTGGAGGTCAGCCCCTTAAACATAAAACTAGAAAAACAAACAAACAGTAATCTGAGAACAAAATGACCAGACTAAGAGCTAAATGCAGCTTAAAAAATACCAAGACAGTGACAAGTGCACAGACAAGCCTTGAAAAGGCTCTTATGAAACTTTCATGTTAAAGCACTGTTTAACACTGTTGGGGTGTGCTAAAGAGGAAAGTGTTTTAGAGAAAGCTTTTTAAATGATAAGGAATGGTTATTTGGTTTAGAACAAAATCGATCATCATATTTTCTTCGATGAAGTTGTTAACATTTTAGCTGAATTGAATATGAGCCTGGAATTTGTGAAGAATAACAATTACAGTTGACTTAGAAATTTACAGTTTTATTTGTTTTAATACAGTAAAGTTTCACTAAAAAAATCGAACAAATCCGCCATAACAGTAGACCACTTTCATTTTAAATTTCAGACAGTCGTTAAAATTTCTGGATATCTTTGTGACTTTGAAACAAAGCTATTTTAATAAATGTTTTAATTACTGAAATGTTAATCTCACACTTTGTTACTCTGGTAAACAGGATCTTTTGGAATACAAGACTAAAGTTCGAATCCTCAAAGTTCGCACCTTAGATGGTACAGTGAGAAAAATGCAGGTGGACGATAGCCATACCGTTGGTCAACTACTGATCAACATCACCTCAAAAATAGGTACGGCTTTTTCACATTTTTCAATGATATTGATTGTACCTGTTATCAGAGCCTTACAGTGTCATCTGACTTGTTTGTATATTTCTTTTTGAATCAATCCGATTTAATAGTGTTTTTATATATATATATATATATTGGCCCAGATTAAAATTAGTATGCTTAAGAAACATTCAAATCACCACAACTTCATGCTTATACCTTTTCTTCTTGATTACAACAAGAAATTATGTGTTTAAACATTTTTTATTTTTTATTCATCAACAAAGAATGTGTAGGTCAGGAGATTTTTAGAGCAGAAAAAGACTGAGAGATTACAAGAAAAGTTAACTCCTTTCTATGAAAATTAAAAAAAAAACAAACAACCTAAATACCTCTTTTAATTGTAATTTCAAATCATGCAAAATACTTACTTTCAAGATGAATTACCTCCCTTTTACAAGTATTGAAGGTTGGAAGGACATAAATGGTTCTCCCAGAGACCACAATGTCAAATCAGTGACATCCTATAGGCCAGCAAACATAGCTGGTACCAGCTGATTTTGCATTATCATAAATTAACTTACAGTTAAATTCCCCTTCTTTTCAGATTTAAAAATGAAACAACATGTCATGTATCTTCTAAGACAGTTATCTCCCCTTATAATGCATTGTAAAAATAGCCCAGTTGTGACTCTTGTAATTTGCCCTACCACTGTTGTCCCTTTTAACGGGCACATAACTACTAAAAGGTATCTTCAAATAAAAAAAAATGGACTAGAGTGTTGTGAACATACTGAAGATGCCAGAAAACCTCTATATATATCCAACAATTTCCCCAGAACACAGAAAAAAATTTGGATTATATATTGTCATCCATTATCTGACTAGCCCAAGGAGGCACTTCCTTTTTTTACTTACAACAGTTAGTAGAAAAGATTTACTTCCCCTTTACAAAAAAAAGAGAAAAAAAAACACAAAAAAAAAACAACAACAGAAATTACATCCCTTACAAAAAGAAGAAATTATTATCTCCCTGATTAAAAGCAAAATGATTACCTCCCTTTTGTCAGGAATCACTAACCATGAAGAGTACTCTCTTATCGTGGAGTTACCAGAAGATGAGAAGGAGAAAACACTGACATTGAAGAGAGATAAATCTATTGCCAAGGACCAGAAAAAATTGGAGGAGATGAGGAAAAAATTACACACGGAAGATGACAGTAAGTTTGGGATTACATTTTTCTTTCTTTGTGATGTGAACTTTTTAAAGAAAAAGGGACTGATTTTATTATTTGCCAGGGAGAGAGAGAAAAGAAATGTTGAATTTTTTTGATCACCATAATTTGAATGGGAAAAAAGTTGAGATTTGAAAGTTTAATCTCTGATTTTGTTTTTGTCTTTTGACCAGATACATGAGTTTCAATACACTGTCCACACTTTAAGAGCGACTAGTTCAGTCTTATCTCTTGCAATCTTTTATTTGGAGAGGAAATTTGGTAATTTATAGTAAGACAGAACTCTAGTAATGATATTCCGTTGAAAGATTTTGAGAGGTGTGTTGATTGTGTAATGATTTAAGATTCTGCAAAAATGTTACAATGAAAAAGGTCTTTACTGTACCATATGTGCTTGGCTTTTAAAGTGAACATGTAGTCTGGTAATGTAACAATAGCTTCCAGTCATTGACTTGACAGAAATATTTGCGGTTAAACTGTCAAATTAAGTTCTCTATTAGTTTTGAACTCGGGAACCCCTAATCATGTTTATTTAAAATTCAGAACCACTAATCTTGTTAAGTCACAGACTGGTTAAATCAGAATTTGAAACCCCTTATTGTGTTAATTCAGAATCTGATAATTCATTACTGTTAACAAAGTTAAGCTGTAAATGCCATATTAAATGCATATTGTTAAAACATTTGTTAGAAAATTGATAGCCGGTTTTTAATGAGAAGTTTTCCCTTGATGCACTGTCTGATGGTCTCACTTCAGTTTGAATTTGCCGCTGGATTATTTTTCATCGGCATAATGTATTGTGCAGTTACTAGCAATTTGTTTTTGGGATACAGTTTTGTAAATGATTTACTGCTAAGTGAAGTGATTTAATTAGTGCCCTGAATAAAAAATGAGTTTTAGAAAGAGAATTGTTTTTTTATTCATAACTTGTTTTTTTTTTTAAGTAACAGCGAAAGCTGTTAAATTAGGTATTTCTACTCTGAACAGATGCCTACAGTTAAAAAATTATTGTATTATTGAAAGTTGAGAGGCTCACAGGGAAGATAGGAATTATCCAACTGTGTTGCCTCTATAAATGAAGACTATTATTATTATTATAAAGTAAAGCAAAACTGAACAGATACCTTTAGTGAAAGTATTGCTGCTGGATAAAGCAGAAGGCTGGTCATGCTATCGTTTGCCTCGACAAGATTAAAATCTGACAAGAAGTCCAATGCTTCACACGTACAATGTTGGCTCATCCATGTAAATTTCTTGATTGTTAAAAAGAAACGATATTGAGGGGTAATTCGGAAAAAGTTGTAAGTGCCATAAAATTAAAAAAGCAGATAGCACCTGTTTGAATCCACCTCTTGATATGAAAAGGTATGAAAACTATTATTTATAGTATTGCTTAATTCCTTGACAGTGAACTGGTTGGACCATGCCAAAACCCTCCGAGAACAAGGTATAAATACAGATGAAGAAACACTACTTCTTCGCCGTAAATTTTTCTTCTCCGACCAGAATGTGGACGCAAGAGATCCTGTACAGTTGAATTTACTCTTCGTTCAGGTAAACATGTTTGTGTCACGAAATATTGAAATAAGATTTGTTTTGTTCACGATGGTAAAAGATGGGGTGCAGTGTCTTATTGTGCCCCTGGAGGGAGGGCATATTGTTTTTGGTCTGTTTGTCTGTTTTTTTGTCACAAAACATTAACTTTGAGACCCCACCCGGGGTACAGCGTTCGTTTAAACGTAGCTCTTGTATTTCTCTTATTATTCTATCACTGTAATTTTACGTACTTCACAGACTATTGGAAATAAAAGATGCATTTATCTGAAGTTGAAAGTTTGTAATATAATTATATTAGTGTAAAGGCCTATCACACATATTCTTGATCAGTATTGCTAGCAGCCACCAATCTTTTTTTTTTTTTTTTTTTTTTTTTTTCGAGCAGCCACCAATCTAATTTCTACTGTTATCACCCTTTCTGAACAAGAAAAACAGTTTCTACATGTCTCTCTCTATAGGCAAAAGACACACCCTCTCTATTCGGTAAATTCAGGCTCACTTATTCTCATACCATTACTGACTTTATCCATTTAGATAGAAGATGTAAACAGATTGAGCATGTTACAAACAATGCTAGAACAGTGATATCCAGTCAGTGTTTCATGATCCAGTGTTTCATGAAATAGTAGAAACGTAGAATGTGGGACTTCTAATGGCAATACGATCCATTAAATATTTGATCAGTTCCCATGTTGTATTTGTATCCAGATAATGTTATTTGCATTGTGGTTCTCTGCCATTTTGTTCAGCAGTAATTTCAGCCACTGTTAATAATACATGGGATTTAAAAGCAAACAGTAAAAAAAAAAGGCAAAAAAAGAAATTTTTTTATTTTCATGAAGTAGGGGTTTGTGTCAGAAAGTGGACTGTTTAATTTTAAATTATGTAAACAGTAGAGTTGATGATAAAAGATTTAGAGTAGTTGAGATGAAAATTGTAAAAATACTATCGACAACAGATATTCACTTTAATTTAAAAGTTGCACTTTAATTTTTAAGTAACTCTCACAAAAAAGTCAAGGGGTAATTGTGAAGAAGTACAAAGTGCTCTAAGGTGAAGAAGCCAATAGCTCTTTTTTGCATTCACCCCTCGAAGTGTTGATAATCAGATCATTTTGGAAGACAAAATCTAAGTTGCATTGCAATTTGGCATCCTCAAGACAATAACTTTCCTTCAGAGGACAATATTTTAACTTGCAGTTCCAGCATTTTTGTAACACTTGAAAAGATTTTTTTTAAAAAACGAGTGTTTTCTTACATTTTTGACACAGATGACAAGTTTTCGGCTGCACTAAGGTTGATCGAAGTTGCACTCTGACGATACTCGCTGAGTTGATTTTTTTTTTTTTTTAAACAATATTCCAGATCCCTTCTCATCATAATGTTTCTTGTAACAACTTTTTGAATCACTCCGTAATATTTTTAGGTCATTTCCCTCCAGGCTTACCTTGTGGTTTTAACTGTTCTTACTGTGAGGAGATGAGTAACATGAAAATGTTTTGAAACCTAAGTACAAAATGCCTCTGATGAACATGATATTCATCTTCCTGCATTTGACAGGATTAAATGTATGATATAATGTTGAATAATTTTGTTTTCTATTGCTTGATGAAACATAATACTCTCGGAAACAGTTTTTCAATTACTCTTTCAAAACGACCTTTCATTTTACCCTCCGAGACATTCTTTAGTTGTTAATTTAAGTTACTCTTTGTGACATTTTTTTTTCATTACTTGAGTTACTTAGAAACAGTTTTAAAGTTACAATGAATTACTCTCTGAATCATCATTTCAGTTACATTTTAAGCTACTTCCTGAAACAAATCTTACGTTGTTTTTTCAAGTTGCTCTCTGAAATGAGTTAAATTTTGAGAGAGGTTTTAAAACATGGTAAATTTTAGAGAGGGTTTAAAAATATGGCAAATTTTGAGAGAGAGAGAGAGAGAGAGAGAAAGTTTAAAAGCATGGCAAATTTTGAGAGAGGGTCTAAAAACATGGCAAATTTTGATAGAGGGTTTAAAAAATGGTGAATTTTGAGAGAGGGGTTAAAAACATGGCAAATTTTGAGAGATGGCTTAAAACATGGCAAATTTTGAGAGAGGATTAAAAACATGGCTGTCTATTCACTGAAATGTTGTTGGAGAATTCCTTCTTGTAAATTGCAAACAAAGTTAAATACAAGTCAGTGAGAATTGCCTCTCTCTCTCTGTGACAAGTTTGTAGACAGAATTTGCACCACCACTGTAATTTTATAGGAATTTTATTGCTCTTTGGTTGGTAGACACACAAATAATTAAAATCACAATTTGTCTGACATAGGATAAGGAAACATGGAGTAAATGGGTACTACAATAGAGGTGTCCTGTAAGCTTGGAAGGCTGGCCCTTTCAATAGGAGTGATGCTATACTTAACAAGCACTTTACTATAAAGAGAGTAGGATAAATTCTGAAAGGGTTACAGGTACAATTGTCCAATGGAGATGCCAGATATTTTAAGAGATTAAGCATTTGGAAACCATTGAGTGATTGGTTATTGTAAAATGATAAGAGATAATTTTGTTTTAAGTTTTTGAAGAAGAAAACTAACAAAGAAATGAAAATAGCTAACAAATAAACAGACAATTGGATGAAAAGAATAATCAAACAAACTAATATCAGATATACTAGAAATGACATAAAACAAAAGAATTGCCAACACAGGTTATATTATCCGCAGTCTTTTGAGGTGTTTCTAAATTACTACAGATAAGTTGCGGAGGCAGACAGTACATTTCAGTTTAGATAACGCTTAAATTTAATTTGAATGTTGTTATTTGTCTGTATGTTGTTAGATGCATTTTAGGTAACATTATTCGGAAAGATTTTCAAGGCTTCCGAGAACCAATGTTCTTTTTTGATGTCAAAAGCATGTTTTACAATTTCCAGTTGCTTTTGCAGTATCGACGTATTGGATATATGAAACTCTGGTTACTAGTTTGGTATTATGGGCTGCAATGTTTTGCAAAAATGTCTAATATTTGGTAACTGAATTGTGGTTTTTGATAAAGCATGAAGCATTTTTGTTGTTTATTTTGATTAAAAGTATTGGTAAGGTCAATTAATACTGGTAAATTCACTCATTTTCAGACACGAGATGCTATTTTGAATGGAACTCACCCTGTCTCTCAGGAAGAAGCTATCATGTTTGCAGGAATTCAGTGCCAGATACAGTTTGGCGACCATGACGAGCACAAACACAAACCAGGACTTTTCGAGTGCGTATCTTTGTACTTTTCTTCTGGCCGTTCTGGCGTTTTTTTACAATTCATGAAAAAGGTGCTGCATTTTAAGGCGAACTGAACATTTAGTTATTACATACAATGTCAGTATAATTTAAATCAAACATTTACACAATAACCATTTTTATATTGGAACTGTCAGGGGAAGTGGGGGGAGTGGGGTGGGGGTTAATGATATCTGGAAGTAATGAAAAAAACCAGGAAGGTGTTCACAGAATAATATTGGTATTTTTATTTTTATGCCCCCTAAGGGAGGCATATAGTTTTTGAACTGTCCGTCCGTCCGTCAGTTCGTCCGAAAACTTTAACATTGGCAATAACTTTCTTATTAGTAAGTGGATTTACTTCTTACTTGGACACAACACCCCTTTGGACAAAACCTTTCCACTGACCTATATTTATTGGACCTTGACCCCTGAATGACTTTACCTTGAAGATCCAATTGTCTAAAAACTTTTACATTGGCAGTAACTTCTTTTTGAGTAAGTGAATTTACTTCATACTTGGGACACAACACCCCTTTGGATAAGGCCTTCCCACTGACCTATATTTGTTTGACCTTGACCCCTGAATGACCTTCACCTTGAAGATCCAATTGTCCAAAAACTTCAACATTGCCCATAACTTCCTTATTAGTAAGTGGATTTACTCAGTACTTGGACACAACACCCCTTTTGACAAGACCTTCCCACTGACTTTAAATTATTTGACCTTGACCTCTGAATATCCAATTGTCCAAAAACTAATATTTGGCCATAACTTCCAAATTAGTAAGTGGAATTACTTCATACTTAAACACTACACCCCTTTGGATAAGACCTTCCCACTGACCTATATTTATTTGACCTTGACCCCTGAATGACTAATTCTCAGCTCAAAGGTCAAAGCACCACGTTCGGGGGCATTGTCATCTTACAGTGACAGTTCTTGTTTATTGCGATGTTTAATCATACGGAAATGATTTTGATGTTAAATTTAACATTTTTATTCTAAGTTTAGCGTTATATTTGTACTGTGCAACAGAAATATCACTTTGGAAAATTTTTGACATGCTTAAGCTGCTAACCAGTCAGTAATGATTTCCAAACTGAAAATTAATATTGCCTTGCAATAACTCCCACATACGTTTTTTTTTTAGGAACAAGGAATTCTTGCCAAAAGAATACTGCAAAGTAAAAGGCATTGAGAAGAAGATTTTCCTGGTAAGAGAGACATTATTATTGCCTAATTCTGTAGGGGCTAAATTCTGGTACCAATATGTCTGCAAGTTCATGATTACTATGCAATTATTCTGGCTGCACTGTTACTTGATCGGTACCCAGCAAGTTTATCGGTTCCCAAGATGAAATGCATATGCATTGGAGAAATGGAAAGAAAACCTCTCTGTCTATTGGCTAATTGACATCAAATTTGCAACGTGTATAGTACCCCAGAATTGAGGCACTCTTGAGGAGAAATAAAAAAAATGCTGTATTTATGCATTTCGGGCAGAATCTAGGTTCTATATTGTTCCAATTAAGTAAGAATTTTACCGTATCTAAACTATAAAGAACACTTATTGGACCGTTGAAGCCAGTGGTAAAAAATAAGGAAGATGTACTTGCTCTAGTTTGAGCACATCATGATACAAAATGGAGTAACTAGTAAGATAATGTATTGAAGTCATAGATCATGTTTTCTTTTCAAACACTGGATATATATATGGTGCCAAAATATTAACATCAATATTATTCTAACATTGATGTTTCAATTTCGATGTGACAGGAGCACAAGAAATGGGCAGGTTACTCTGAGAGAGATGCAAAAGTAAAATATACTCAACAGTGTCGTGCCTTGAAAACATACGGAATCACTTTCTTCCTTGTCAAGGTATGTATCATGTGACACGTTATTCACTGCTTTTATTATGTTTTGACTTAAAGTGTGGTATTTATGAAGTTGATACTCATTTGAAATGGGATGGAAGAAAGGCATTAAACAACAGTCACAGTCTGCTATGAAAACATTCTTCAGTACCGGAATGAAAGACAAGAAACATCGAAAAATGTGATTCTACCAAAAAACAACAAATCCATCAGGTCTTTTGCAAATCGGAAGAGTTACGCTTCAGCTAGATATGCATTGGACGATTTTTTTATTGCGCTCAGTTCAGATAAAGTAGCAAAGACTCCCTGAATATATATTGTAAGAGTGTCATTTCTTTTGTTCACAGCTAGAAGGTGTGAAAGTAGCAAAGATTAATTTTGTAGTATGTCACAAATTGGCTTTATCACTACCCTATATATCCACCTATAAGACACACCTTTTGTACCCAAAATTCATACTTAGATATTGGGGTGCTTTGTACAAGCAGGTCCTTCAAGTGAAATATTTTTTTCTAGATCCCATAAATGACTTGCTTAACCATTAACCACCAGCAGCCAACATATATATCATCAGTGGTTCCAGAACCATTCTATAAAATTTCAATAAGTGGTTGGAATCATTGCAGAAGCTGAACGAGAGAACAGACATGTCCAGAATTTGTATAGATTACATTTAAATCATACAGTAACAATGCCTCAAATCTTCTTCATTTCAAACTGCGTCTTATAAGAGGATTAGTGCAAAAAGTACAGATCTTCGACCTGAAGTTAGGGGTGCATATTATAAAAGAGTGTGTCTTATAAGCGAGTATTTAGGGTATTCGATAGCATTACGACTGTATAGGGTTTTTTTTTGAGTCTTTAATAGACTTACTCCGGAATAAAGAATATTTGGGTTTTTCCCAGCTAATCTGGGGGTACAAACAAACTTTTACAGTTACAACAAGGTAAATCAGCGCAACACTTTCATCAACCTTTTGTGAAGGGTTGTGTACTTTGAAGCCATAACGGTAAAAGTTTGTTTGTACCCCCGGATTAGCACGGAAAAACCCACATTTGCCGAGTTCCGGATAACATCTATTAGGGATCTGTTTTGAGGTTTGGTCAAAAAGTAGTTGTATTTTCCTTAAATATTCCAAAGAAAACAATATACTCATTTTGGTCACTGAAAAAATACAAATGTTGTCGTTAGATTTAGAAATATTTAGCATTTTTTATGTTAAATTACCAGGATGAAATTTGAATGTGGAGGATTTAGAAATTTCAGCCATTCTCTGAATGAAACTTTTTTTTCACAGTGACAAAATGCCTTTTTATGGCTAACCAAAAAAAACAGACTGAGGGAAGTTGCAAGAATTGTGTTCACCAGTCTATAAAGATATTTATTAAATGAAAAAGAATTGCACGCCAGTTTTGTTATAAAATGCAGGCTTTAGCTGCAGTTAAATGAAGGCTGTTCATTTCATCATAAATGCACAAAGTGGAATAAACAGTCACAAATTTGGATATTGTATGATTCATTGCGTCATGGAAGATTGGTGCTAAAGTTATCTAGCTCTCTAGTGGCTGTGAAGAATGGCAGTAAACCCCCAAAAAACTTTAAAAGATAATTAGATTGTTTTGAGTGATATAAAGTGATTGAGTGATCTAAATCAAAAACAAATAGATAACAAGTCATGACATTGTGCATCCAGTTTATTGCAAATAATGTTAAAAAAAAATCAAGAACTATTCTGAGTCATCAGTATGAAGTGCTAAAATCAAATATGGGGGTGTAGCAGAGGTACGATACAGCATTTCTTCTCTCTTGCCTATCAGCTAGCTTTTACGGCGACATGGTAGAGTGTCTGCTTAGTAAATGAAGTAACCCGAGTTCAAACCCAGCTCGGAGCAGGTGGATTTTTCCGGGTTACATTTTTCACCAAACCTAAATAATTTACTGGCACAGTTAGAAAGTTTCACTGACATTCAGTACTGAAGGAATTCGAGCACAAATTCTAAATAGGGGATTTATTTCAAGGGTTCAGTTCTGCACGAAGCTCTCGATTGACGAAGTGTACTTCCTGAAATAATACGTGCAGTTTTCAAATTTCTTGGATGTCTTTTCCTTGTTTTGTGCTCGATTTACTTGTTAGGTCTGTTGTATATAAAGTTTGTAGTGAACACATAATGGTCTCTTTAAAGTAGAAAGGTTCCCATAGGACAGGAATAAATTGTATTAACATGCTTTTTTCGAGGGTATGCTATTCAAGGCCATATTTTGAGGACCATGTTCCCAACTGTGCAGTAGTAGTGCCTACATGTACAAGAAAAGTTGAATATTCTGTAGCTCCGTTACCCAGGTGTGGTGGTCCTGAATTCGGCATTTGTATCTCGTCTGGTATATCTGAATTTTAGAAAGATGAATAACAAAGACATTTGCCATTCACTACTGGTATAAGATAAAGTTGTATTAATCTAAAAGGTAGCTTGTTTGTAGAAAATCTGTTGTATACTTATGTGGTTCTTTACAAATTATTTGTAGGAAAAGGTGAAAGGAAAGAACAAGCTGGTGCCTCGGTTACTGGGTATTAACAAAGAGAGTGTGGTACGAGTGGATGAGAAAACAAAGGAGATTATGAAAACATGGCCGCTCACGACGGTTCGAAGATGGGCGGCCTCGCCTAACAGTTTCACACTGGTAAGTGTGATTTAAGCTTGACCATTTAGGCTAGAAGAAAATGATATTCACTTATAAATTGTGATCTTTGGTCATTTGTTCGGTCATTAGACTAAAAAAGATAATGATGGAAAATAAATTTTTTGTTTAAACACAAACCTGAAATAAGAAAAATGTTGAGAGACAAGTTTTCCTATTGACCCAATTATTGTTCTCTCTCTCTCTCTCTCTCTCTCTCTCTCTCTCGCGGACTTTGGTGAGTTATTATTTTACAGAGAATTAACATACACAACTCCTGAATTTTTAGAAACTTACGAAATTGAAACAACAAACATTAACATTTGTACAACAACTGACGTTTTAATTTCCTTGCCTTTTCCTGCTTTAAGTGGGTTTTTTTTCATCCTCATTCAGACTGAAGCACATTCAGAAGTTGAAAAACCATTTTCTTTCGGTCTGGACATGTCACTAGAACCCTGATAACAGTTTGAAGGATGAATGCGAAAAAAGTTCTTTGTACGATAAAATATAGAAACAGATAGCTCTATTTCGCATTCACTCCTGGATTGTGATGTTGAAGCATTTTAATCAGATTGGCAAAACAAATATCGATATTTGTAACAAAATTTATGAAGAGCATAGCATGTTTGTAGATGAATTATGACCCCCAAAAAATCTAGAAGATTGCTAGCAATTCAAATTTGTTTCTTGCAGACTTTTGAATGATTATTGCATTAATCAGGTTTATTTTTGTGTGTTGAGTGAATGAATGAAAAAAAAAACTTGAATGAAAAAAATAAAGTACCAGAACTTTTTCTGTGAATTAAAAATGGCCGTTGAGAATAAATGTGTTACACAAAAAATGTCAGAGTGATATGAAAAAGGATTAAGTTTTGTAAAATGACAGAAGCCCTTGAATGCTGATATAAAAAGTAGAAAAAAACAACAGAATTTCCTTTCATGATTTTGGGAAAAGGGTCAAAGCCTTTCTGATTTCACGTTTTGCTTTAAAGTTAAAATGACTTGTGTTAGAAATATGTACAGTTGATTTAAATTCTCATTAAGTAAAAGAAAACAAAAGACAGTAAATAGGACAGAGATGGTAATTTCTTGTTTTTCAAATGAAGATAAGGTATTCTACTTGGCCTTTGTTCCTTAATTTATTATTTTTGGAAATTTGTTCTTTAAATTTGAGAAAAATACATATTTTGGGTGGCATTGGGGTTTGGGCCCTTTATCGGCCGCAAATTAGGAAAATAAACACTGTGAGACAAAATTTTTACATCTCTACACATTTTAAGTATAATACTTGTGCAAAAATATATTAGAATTTCTTCCCTTGTCTATTGTAGTGTAAACGGTAATTTTGTTCTCCCTGTTACAGGATTTTGGAGATCACGCTGACCAGTATTATTCTGTACAGACACAGGAAGGAGAACAAATAGCTGCCTTGATTGCCGGATATATTGATATCATCCTTAGAAAGGTATTGGCAATTTAGTATCTGTCTTGTCCTTGTTGATTCAGACTTCCTATTTGTCAGGGCTTATTAAAAAGTAAAAAATCATGCATTTTCAGTCGTTTTTAATTGTACAATAGTTTTAAGCCGAGAAAATGTCAGGCTACAAACTTTTAGGCTTGACCTTTTTCAGGTCTACCTATTGCCAGATTATTGGTGGTTGGAGTGATTTTTAAGGTATTTATGTATGAGCAAGACTAAGTACCAGGGGATCGATAGCTTGGGTTAAGGGCTCAGGTTCAGGACTTGGGTTCAGGGCTTGGGTTTAAGTTGACTCTTAGGTTAGGTTTGCAGTTTGTGATGAAGTTTGGGATGAAGTTTAAAAAGACACTCTAGTACTGGTGCTTTCCAGCAGCAGTGTCAAAGTAAACTGTTTGCCAAATCTGAAATGAATCAACATTTTGTTTTGCAACAACTTGTTTCTTATCAGATGGAGACAGTTTCTTAATTTGATCATAAAGTTTAGTTTAAAGCATTATTCTGTGCTCTTTATGGGGTACAGCTAACAGGTTTGTAATATGATAACAATCAAGGGTTTGACTTTGACAGAATCTGTAGCCTTGAAAATTTTTGCAGTCCCTATATTCTTTTGGTTAACATTTTTACAGTAATAGTAATAAAATAAATTGTTAAAGGAATATATATATACTCATTCAAGTTAAGTAAGATGTTTCTATAAACAAACCAAATCTCTAAAGATTTTTGATACTGAACCAAGAAAGAGCAGTACTATACAAGTTGGTGTTGAATGGTTATGACTATGTCGAAAAAACAGAATTACAGATTTAAGAAAATTATTGTGAACCACCAAGTTACAGGAAAAAATAACAACAATGCATTAATTGTTAATTTTACAGCTTTATTTGCATTGAGTCAATCAGTCTGTTGGCAATTTGTTTAATAAATGATTTGTTCATTGAAAGTTTTTCGTCTGTTTCAGAAAAAAGCAAAGGACCACCTTGGTATCGAAGGTGATGATGATGCTTTGATGTACGAGGAAAATGTGTCATCTGCAAAGGCGACCATTATCTCACACCAGACACACAATGTCAGTCATCCTCAGACTGGTTCCGTGTCGATTCCTGGAGTGATGAGAGATGGAGGTGGTGGTGAGAGCCAGATTAGTATGGGTTCTATGCAGCAAGCCATGTTCAGCATGCAGTCGAACCAGGCACATGCAGGACAGGCCATTAGACAGGTAAAAAAGCGGGAACCAGTCTTTGTGTTTTGTAAAATTGTAGCATATCTTCGTTGTGGGCCGGTGGCCAATAGCAAATAAATTCATTGTCATTGTCATTGTCAGACAGGTGGAAGAGTGGAAGATCCTTTTTAATAACAGATTAGTCATCTGAGAATTGCCAGAGCCTAAGAGTGTGGACACCTTGTCAGGAAAGTGCAGGTTTAAATCCTGCAAGGGTTGTGAGCCTCTTCTGACATACCGTATACCACACTTTTGGCACAAGAACTGTTTTGAACCCAAGCAACAAACATTGAGCATGATGTATATATAGAGATCTGATACAAATACATTAATTTAACAAGAGAAATACCATACAAAACCAGTTCAAAAAGTGTTTAATCCCCAGAGAGTCTGTTCTTCAAAAGGAGACAGGAAATATTATCTAATTTGACAGACATTTTCTGCTTTATATAAGAAAGACTGACTTGATAAGCGTTAAATTTGGCATTTTATTGAATGCCTTTTTATTTGTAAGGCAGAAATTTATTTCTGAGTGTAAAAAGGTTATGTAGGCAGTCTAAGAGGAAAATCTATTCCCAGTTATTTGTTGGAACCATTTAAAGAGAGAATTATGTGAAAATCTGCTTTTTGACAGCAGTGCTGTTACATCAAGGTATACAAATACAGAAATTATATTTATAAATAGGTAATTCCCCCCAGGATTCAGACTTCATTTTTTTACTAAATAAAAGAACCATATTGTTTTTAGGGCTAGTATGTCAAAGGTCAGGGTCACAGGGACCTGTATAGTGAAAAGTATATCTGCAGAGTAATTGTAGTACCAATACACCCAGAGCTTTCAAACTTTATAGGATAATTGTATTAGGGTCCATATGTCAAAGGTTAAGTTCACAGGGACCTCTAGAGTGAAAACTGTTTCTGCTCAGTAACTGGAGTACCATTTTACCCAGAGCCTTCAAACTTCATAGGGTAATTAGAAGTACCCTATTGTTTTTGGGGTCTGTAGGTCAAAGGTCAAGTTCACTGGGACCTGTAGAGTAAAACTATTTTGCTAAAAAATTTGAGTACCATTTCACCCAGAGTCTTCAAACTTGTTGCAAACTTATTCAAACTTATGAACACCCAAAACAACCAATAACGATACTTGCAATATGAGCAACGAGACTCTGTTGAGCGATTTAGGGCCATCATGGCCCTCTTGTTTCGTTCAGACTTGATTAAATTTTTTTTTTCCCAGAAGTAATAAGGCATTTTTTTTATATTTTCAGAGTCAGACCTTCAAGGAGCATGGTCTTACCCAGGCACAGAGGGCTCTGGTACTTACAATAGATGATGGGCTGTCAGCTGTCAACCAGGCACAGATAGAACTGGACCGGAAGATAGACTTACCAGATCTTGGCTCCGATGCGGTGAGTACACAGTAAATATGTCTTTAGTCCTGCAGAAAAAAGCCACCTGGCCCGAAGCAACTACTCCTTTGTAAAGCAAATCATCTATAGGAAAAGATTTGGAGCCAGCCCGGCTAGCTCAGTTGGTAGAGCATTGGATTGTCAATCCAGGGGTTCTCCAGTTCAAGTCCCACCAAGGCCAACTAAATTTCTCAGTCATAATTGATCTCAGACAATGTGTCTTAAGGTCTTTTGTTCCTCATGAAGCAGTCAGTTGCTTGCAGGGTGATTGGTTAGTAAACTGGTTGGCTACCCAGGAATACTTCCTAGGTAGACTGACCACTGGATATGATCAAAAGGAGGTTGAGACTGACGAGTGTTAAACCACATTAAAATGAACAAACAAACAAAAATATAATTTGGTGAAGAAAAAAGCAATTGAAAGAGTCTACCTCAGACTTCTTTGATATGAATTTGTTTCAGTATTCACCAAACATTGACGGAAACGTGTTCTGCATTTCAGAAGTTGTTTCAAAGTTATGGAGGATAACATACCGTAACTATTGCTTTTCCACATTGTAAAATAACTAAATATCTTCTGGGGATGTTACTCATATGGGTAACTAGTACCAATAATAAATCAACTCAAAATCGATAGACGTTTCTCATTGCTTTTGATTTTTTTTCAGACCTCAAGGAAATGGAAGGAGAACAATTTGGACCTTTCCCGTCAGAAAGTTTCGGCACAGTTGTCTGCAATGAATGCTGCTACTGCTCAGCTTGTTACATTAACCGGAAATGATGAACCGGATTATGGTGCAGTTGGGGCTTCGGTTAACCAGATGTGAGTGTGCCAGATGATAGAAACATTCTTACTTGATTGGTTAATTTACGAGTACAGCCTTACTGATCTTGGTTAATTTATGAGTACAGCCTTACTGATCTTGATATGAATTCTTGTTTTGACAATTTTAATCTTTCAGTTATTAGTACCTTAATAAATTGTAAGAGTTATAAAATAAAAGTGAACATTATACCTGGATGCTGTTGATACTGTATTGTACTATGTATGTATTCGTTAAAACATGACTAAAGAAACAGTGGACACGATAGTTCATCATTCTTCTATTTTAGTGGATTATGATATATCAGTTGTTCAGAAATTTCTGATTATTGTTTTCAGTTCTTCAAATCTTGGTGATTTTACGCACGACATACGAATGTTGGCCGCTCTACAGGAGGATGACAACAGTGGTGAGAGGTTGATGGATGCTGCACGGAGACTTGCTGGAGGTCTCTCGGACCTTCTCAATGCTGTACAGCCAGAAAGAAGCGAGGTTTGTTATAGTTTTATTCCAGGATCTTACAAAATTTCATCTGAAAATGCATCAGAAAAAAAAAAAAAATTGGGTCTTTGTAGGATATGAACCCTTGCATGAGTAGCTTTAGACCACTAAACCATTGATTGGTTCTCTGTTAAAGCTGTCAGACGTTAAATTAGAACAAATCAAAATGCACCCATCCGTAACACTAGGGTATGTATAAGCAAGATATTGAACTGTTTTGTTAATTTACAGCCAAGGCAAAATGTACTAAATGCTGCAAGCCGTATTGGAGAGGCAAGTCATGATGTGATGGATGGTGTTGGCGAGACAGCAGAAGATATGGACAGGGCTTACCAGGATGCTCTTATTGCTCTTGCCAAGGCTGTTGCTAATGCAACTGCACAGCTTGTACTGAAAGCAAAGACGGTGGCATCAACGACGGAAGATCAGGAGTTACAGAACAGAGTGATCAGCTCGGCTACATCATGTGCCTTGGCCACATCCCAGCTTGTTGCCTGTACAAAGGTATGTCTGTCATTTTAACAGTTGATCTTGAATTTTAAAGAAGCCTGTTTCATGTCTGGCTATCAAATGTTTATAGTTTGTTGACTTTAGTGACATTGTTTGTAATGGAAAATGTTAACAGTTGCAATTATGTACTATGCATAAATACAGGGGTGAGAGAACTTTCAACATAGCATGGTAGATGTAGGTCTGCAAGATCTTATTTGGTTATTTGTTAAGATACTTTATTTGAGTTATTCAGCCTCAGTATTTTTATATTACTGCGCAGTAAAAACAAAGGGATTAAGAGGCAGATTTGAAACTGTCAAACACTAGCTCATTTGATATTTTCCATTCGTTCAGGTGGTGGCACCTACAATAAGCAGCCAGGCTTGCCAAGAGCAGCTTATAGAGTCAGCCAAGATGGTTGCCCAGTCAGTAGAAGGTGTCGTTGATCAGGCAGCTGCAGTAACCCAGGATGAGAGACTTCTGCAAGATTTAGGGGCCGCTGCTACAGCCGTGACCCAAGCTTTGAACGACCTACTAAAACATATCAAATTGGGTGCTGGGCCAGCCAGGGTGAGGATTTTAGTACTATTTTGGACCACTCTACCCTTGCAGAAAAGCTGTGAACTTTGAATTACTTACAATTTTGGGCCTTTCTTGTACACAGAAAACCAGTGTTTCCCCCTCCATTGCTGTTTGTTAGATTTTATTCATTATTTGTTACACATTAGATTAAAAGCTAAAGCATATACAATGAGAGCCCTGAAATAGGGCTTAGAGATCTAAGTCTTGAATCCCATCTTAAAACTTAATCAGTGATTTGGTCACATTTTGAATCTACTTCACTGAAAAAAAAATTACCCATTTAACTTATACAAGGGATTTAAAGACTACAGTTTTCACCTCAGTTTTTAATTTGGAAAGTCAGTTTACATTTCATTGTGTTCAAGAAATCTTGCTTTTTGACTATGGCTAAATGATTTTCTTGTGTATTTCAGGCCTCTGAGTCACAAGAAGAAGCTGTAGATACAATATTGACAGTAACAGATAGATTATTCAGCAGTGTAGGTGATGCTCATGAGATGGTGAAACAAGCACGTCAACTTGCTCAGGCCACTTCCATGTTAGTTAACACAATTCGAGGCCAGGCAGAGTCTCACCCTGACTCAGATGTGCAGAAACGATTACTGGCCGCAGCCAAGGCATTGGCTGATGCTACTGCAAAAATGGTAGAGGCAGCAAAGGTAAACTGCATACATGATTCTAGCTTTCCCCTCTAGTTTCCATTAAAGTATGCTAAAAAGTGGAAAAAAGAAAAAAGCGTTTATTGGAGCTGAGGTAGTCAGTATTGGAGCAATATTGATTAGGATTTAAATAACCAGATATATGTGTATTCTTGTTGAAAGCATTTGTATGGGTATTATTGGAGGTTGTATATTCTTGAAGAGTTTACGCCACAAAAACAGATATAGGCAAACAGTGCAGACCCAGGGTCGGCATTGCATAAAGGGTTTGCATAAAAGACTTTATTCCAGAAACCCTTTGAATTGAATTGAAAATGGACTGGTCCAACCGACAAGGATGGCAAAATCCAAAAGGCATAAATGGATTTAAATTATACTCTGAAAAGGTGCCGAGAGTTGGATTCAAGCTCTACTATGTCTCTTTTCAAGCTGTTTATTTTAATAGACAAGGAAGTAGAAACACCTGTGCTGTTTTAAACTAATAAGTATACTAACTATTAATTACATGAACTTTTACTTTGCAGGGCTGTGCATCCAGTCCTAATGACTCCGAACGTCAACAGATGCTGCGAACAGCAGCAGAGGAGTTACGATCTGCAACAAACACTGCTGCAAGCAATGCACTTAAAAAGAAACTGGTGCAGAGGTTAGAGGTATGTAAATTAGTTATTGAATATTGCCTCCTGAATTCTGTGATAGAGATTTCAGTTTGTTCATTTTTCATGGCATTCCATCCCTCCAGTTCTAGTTAAGTCTTTTAAAATTCTTCAGAGTAATTAAAATTTTCTCTTTTGAATTTTTTTTTTCCAAAATGAAAACTTCTAGTTAAAAATCTGAGAATTGGCTTGTTGAAGTAAGCACCTCATTCTGTATGGTAACTGTTCTTGAGACATTTATTTAACTTTCCATGTTGTTTCAAATAGTAACATTAAATTTGAAATGAACACTGAAAAAGATTTTTTCATTTTATTTGTTAGATAATGTAGCAATTATTTCCTGGTTGAAATAATATTCATAGTATCTATAATTTTATAGAAACTCAAGAATCTTTTTTAAGTAATAAACTGTGTTGTTGAATGGTGAAGGTTGCTCACTTGTAGTCACTTAACCTGTCACTAATTGGAGATTGTGGGTTTTCTCCCATGTCTACCAACCATGGCCATTTATGTGATAAAGTAAGGAATTCATAGGAGAAAAAGGGGCAAGTGCTGGTTCATCCCATGAATGATGGCTGGGTAAACTTCCCACCTGTTATGACCTTGAACAAACCAAAGCCATTAATTTAACCTTTGGTCTACAATCTGTTACAGAGTGCAGCCAAGAATGCAGCCACTGCATCCACTCAGTTGATCAATGCTTCAGGAAGTGCCAACAAAACCAACACCAATAAAACATCTCAACATGATCTGGAAGTACAGTGCAAGGTTGGTGTCAAAGTTCAAAGTTAAAAGATTTCTGATTGGTCGGTTTTGAAAAGTATCTGTAGTTTCTGACCAACCAAATTTATTGTGTGAAGCTAGCGCCAAAGTTCAGAGTTCAGTTCTGATTTTCTGACTTACGATTGGTCACTTTTGATTTTCATGTTCGTTTTTAAGCCAACCATATGAGAGAATTCTCTTAGAAGTAGTTCTTTATTTTAAACTTTGTTATTTTGACAGTTTTGTTTGTCAGATTATTTCTGCTTAGTTTCTTGTAAAGAAATGATTGAATGTGGAGTAATTTTGAAATGTGATTCAAAGACTTGGAAGTGCTGTCGAATGAAGAACATATAAAATTAACTGCATTTCAAATGACATTTGTAAATACATGTAAATTGTCTGCCAAAGGATTAAAAATATTCATCTGAGTCCCTGTTCATGAATTTTTCAGAATGTGAATGAAGAGTTACCAAAACTGGTACAAGGATTTAGAGGTGTGGCCAACAACAGAGACAGTGCCCGTGCTCAGCTCTCACTGCTTAAAGCAGCACAGGAATTTGGACAGGTAATATGATCTGTATTAGTTTATTTGTTAACAAGTGAGATTATTTTTGTAATGTATGTAAAAAAAAAAAAAAATATCAGAAAGCAGAAAGTCTTGACTTTTTCTTCTCTATTTACAGCCGGCTAACTCTCTAGTCAATGCTGCAAATGCAGCTGCTCCAACTGTCACTGACCAAGCAGCGGCCACAAATCTACACTGGAGCGTGAAATCGATGTCGGCTGCTCTAGCCGAGCTTCGTACAGCATCTTCAAAGGCACAAGAGGTTCTCGGCTTTATGGAACTGGAAAGTGCTCTGGAGGAGGTACAGGAGCTTGATCGTGAACTGATCGAGATTAAACAATCGGCTCGCGATGGCACACTTCGCCCTCTACCCGGAGAAACTGTAAGTTCCGTTTGAATACGTTGTTAAATGGAAATTACTTGAATTTAAATGTATATTGAATTCCATGTCTGCATTTGATCCAATACAACAAGAAATTTTTAGCTTATTTAACATTCATCATTTGGCAGTGTGTGGGAAAAAAAAAAAAGAACGGAATATGATCTGTCATTGTGTATATTAAGCCAGTGCATTGATACTTAAGCTTCACATTCATAAATAAGCTTTTAACTTATATTCTAAAAGCTAAGAGGTTTCAACAAGTCCTCACTGTAATATGGTGTTCAAGACTCATTCAAGACTCGAGTTTTATAGAATCAGTTCTTATACTATATGTGTAAACCTGTTTTCTTATTAGTCAGTAGTTGTAAACATAACATTCAATTCTTCCTCATGTCCATTTTGCAGGCTGAGACGTGCGGGGCCAGTCTTGGGGCCAACTCGAAGAAAGTGGGGTCGGCAATGGCCCAGCTTCTTACTGCTGCAGCACAGGTAGGGGAAATAGCTAAGAGTTTTATTTTAAGTATAAAGTGTTAAAAATTCAGAACTGTCAGATTTTAAATGTGATTAAGATTATATACAATCTCATGAAATTGTCGTATTTCAGAACAAAAGTTCAAAGATTTTGTCCTTTGGTGTTTAGCAAATGTTTTGTTAGTTTTGTTAAGTGGTCATCACAAATAAAGTCCTTAAATGGGCCGTCTTATTTTTTGTGACATACTATTAAAGTTCTTCCAGTTTAATCTGTGAGTTTCAAAATGAAAGAATAAAAGAATTGTTGGTTATTGCAGAGAATAAGTTATTTATTAAACTTGGTTCCAGGGTAATGATAACTATGTGGGTATAGCTGCTCGAGACACAGCCAATGCCCTCCGAGTGTTTGTTAACGCTGCACGTGGAGTGGCTGCAAACTCAAAGGACAGACAAGAACAAGAACTTATCCTAGACAGTGCAAGGGAAGTTATCGCCAAGTCAAATCAGCTTCTAGAAGCCGCAAGAGATGTTATTGACAACCCAAATAAGCCTGACAACCAGCAGAGATTGCAACAGGTTTGTTTTCTTTCATGAATTAGTGTAATTTTTGCTCTGTTTGTTTTTTTGTGTCCTCTTAAAGGTGGCGTAAGTTTCACTTAGTCAGTACACGCGCAGGAAGTTATAGCATAGTCCTTCTTCTTCACAATTTTTCTCTTGAATATAAAAACAATTGAATTATGCAGGCTTCTTTTATTTTGAAGAATTGGCTTGGTCTATTCACTGACAATTCTTGTTATTTTTTCTCATTCACAGGTAGCCAAGGCGGTTTCCCATTCACTAGATACATGTGTTAACTGCCTCCCAGGACAGAGGGATGTTGACCTAGCTATTAGACAAATCACAGAGACCAGTCAGTCCCTGTCTTCACAGAGGGTTAGTATAAGATGATTAAACCTAAGAACTTGTATGAAGACCACTTTGATTATTTCAAAACCATGCAAAAATTGGCAGTTTTTATAAGAACAGAAGTCTAAAACTAAGGGAAGATAAGTCAGCTGTTTACACTGATTCGTCATTTAACGGAATTTTACTAAACTAAGGGAAGATAAGTCAGCTGTTTACACTGATTCGTCATTTAACGGAATTTTACTGTACTTCTCCCCGTAACTTCAAAGCATGATTAAACAGTGATCAGTGAATATTTCAATATTTGTGCAGTATTGTAAAAGGCCTGATTACTGAAAGTTAAAAGAAAAAAAAAAAACATGTTCAGAAGTGAAACACTGCGGTGATAGTCTTATAATGAACCTGTTAGTAATGAGCTTTATGAGCACAGCTTGTGCAGAAGAAAATAATTGCACTTCCATAAAGTTGTGTTGCCATGGTTCTTGAAATTTGATATGAAAAAAGTGTTACGTTTGTACAGTTCTGATTTTAATGATAAATATTATTATTAAAAGTTTATCGGCATTGCATTTATTTGTTTGAACTGTAATCGAGCAGCCAAGAAAACAAGTGTTATAATGATGCCACAGTTTTTTAAATCTTTCTTGTACAATGAACAGCCAAATGAAGAGCCTCTGACCATAAAGGTAAATGTAAGACACCATGTAATCACAATAGTAAAAATATACGAGGTGGAGAGTTGTCACATTGCTAGATTTAATGATGTACTAAATCACTACATCACATTTAGTGTATAATGTCAAGACATACTCATATGTATGTGCCCTTGACAATATATTCCCAGATATGTAACCCTTAACCTGCTGGACCGAAAGTGATAAGCCTTTGCCACCAGTATAGAGCCAGGTCAGCCTGCACATCCATGCAGTCTGACCAGGCTCTATACTGTCGGCACTCCATTTTTGTATTTTGATTTTGAAATCCCTTAAACTTTGAATGGACTGTTTCAAATTCAAAGCTGTACAAATCCATTACAAAATTTCAGCATGTTCAGGGTTAAGCAAGTATTCACTAGACTAGAAGTAGTACAGCTTATGTAAAAGCATAGTCATCATCTTATGATAATCTAATGATGATGAATGAGATGAATGATAACTCCCTTTTAACCCTGACCATGCTAAATATTTGAAATGGACTTGTCCGTCTTTCAGTTTGGACAGATTCATTAATTATCTAAGGGGGTGCTCACTGAAAATTTACTGACTGAATGGGGAAATAGTGCAGACCATGATCAGACTGAATGGAGGTGCAAGCTGATTGTGGTCTGCACATGTCACATAGACTCAATTGCCCCAGGCAGGCTAGAAGTTAAAAAATAACAGTTACATTGGGACATGCCCAACGGGATCAAACCATGATCTCCTGAATCAAAGTCAGACCTACTACCCTTGAGGCCACCAAGGATGAGCTAGTATACTTCTGATGTTCCCATGTATTTTGTGTTTTTCCTGCCTGTGAGACCATACTGTAACAGGATAAGTCGGGTTTCTTATGGGCACTATTTGTAGTTGTTTATCATTTATATTACACTCGTATAATCAGGTGATCAGGGACTGTATATAATGGTATCTATGGCAATATCATTTTAAGAACTTTATTAATTGTCAGACTTTATTACTAACAAAAAAAAAGAAGTGTATTTAGCAGGATTTATTATCTCTCAATAAGAAATATGATTTTTACAATCTGAAAGATAACCGTTTACCTGTAAGCAATAACATTGGCGGGAAATTAAAACTATGTCACATTTTCTTACAGTTTCCTAGTACGACTCGTACGTTTACGGAGGTACAAGGTGATATGGCTAATGCTGCAGCTAACCTGAACACGGCAGCCAGTGACATCATAACCAACTCAAGAACAACTACAACAGAATTGTCCAAGTCGTCTGAACATTACAGCCGAGTGTACCAACAGTTTGTTGACACTGGTCTTACCCTGGCTGGTGTGTACAGATATTTGAGTCTTCTTGCATTTATATCTCAGTTTTAATAACTCAAATTTCTCTGAATTCTGTCCATGTACTGTAGGAAGAGAATAGAACAAAAGCTAGTGTTATTTTCAGCTCGCAGATACATTTCCTTTGAAATTTGACACTTTCGTAACTTTTATTTGTGCTCTGTTTGCTGTTCTGTAAAGTAGTCTCCAGTTAATTCTATTATGACGTGATAAGTGGATCTGCCAAGATTGAAAATGACCAAGTTTGTTTTACAAATAAAAGCTTAAAAAAACTTGGTTCGTCCACTAAGAAATTGTTGTTTTACAGGTCTTTCTAAGGATGCAGATACACAGAACCAGATTGTTGGAGGCCTTAAGAGTGTTTCCATGGTGTCCTCCAAGTTACTTCTAGCTGCCAAGAGTGTGTCAATAGACCCCAATGCTCCAAATGCTAAGAATCTTCTGGCTCAAGCCGCGAGGTATGTAGACAACCAGAGACTAACATACATCAGGTGTTTCATTGTTAACGTCAATTGGAATATATGTTATTGTTAAAATAAACTTTTCTCTTTTAAAGACTATTTCTTGTATAATCTGAAATTTAGTTTTAAAACTTTGGGAAAAAACATTCTGTCTGTTTTACAGGGCTGTGACAGAGAGTATTAACCAGTTGATCAATATCTGTACAGTGGCTGCACCTGGTCAGAAGGAATGTGATAACGCCCTTCGTCAGATAGAGGTAAATATTTACATTCCTGTTAGTATGTTAGTTGTAAACCTTAGATAATAAGCACTCTCTGAAGTAAATGTACTGACAAAATTATTATATCCAAGATGACGAAGCCATAGACTAATATTCATTATCTTAATTTCCAACCCTTTTAAAGAAACAGTTTCACATCCAAGGAAAAGTGTACTAGAATAACAGTCCTTACAAAGTGGTTACTGCAGTTTAAACAACTCAGAGAGATATCTTCTTTTTTTTTCTTCTGAATATTTTTAGCTCCTTTTCTGATTCTGTCTCTCGATGCCAAAGTCACAAATATACCATACATAATAAACTGTAATTGTGTTTTACAGATGATGAGGAATTGGTTAGATAATCCCAATGAACCAGTCAGTGATATGCCCTACTTCGAGTGCCTTGATACAGTCATTGAAAAATCCAAGGTATGGTAGAGCTTTTTGAAAAGAAATAGCCTTTCAGTATATAGTATGGAGTATGTTATTGCCAGAGGAAATTTTTATGGATGTATGTTCAGATATTAGTCGCCAGTTTAGCCCGTTCAATTAGAATTAGATTCATACTTTATCAAGTAAAATTGTGAATTATTTCATTTCTCAAACATAATAGTTTCTGTTGTTACCTTGTGCCATTTTTTAAGAAAGAAAGTTCAAGAGTTTGTTGTTTGCTCACCAAAATCTTGATTGCTCTTTACTAAAATTCATGTTCTCCTTAAGTTTATTGTATTTATTTTTATTTGTCTGTTAAAAAGCATTTTTATCTTACAATGATTTGATTTTGTATTTTATAGTCTTTGGGTGGTTCTATGACTGGAATGACAAACCATGCAAAAAAAGGAGAGATGGATGAGTTTTGTTCAACCGTGCAGAGCTTCTCCTCCTCAGTCTGTGGCCTTACTGAAGCTTCTGTTCAGGTAATTGTTTCTTTCAGGTTGTAGACATTTGCTACACAGATGTATTTGTATGCTCCCCAAAGGGCGAGCATATAGTTCCCACTTTGTCCGTTCGTTCTTCTGTCCGTCCTTCCGTCATAATTTTGTCCAGAGCATAACACAAAAACTATGAAAGATATCAAGACCAAACTTCATAGGTAGTTAGATCTCATTAAGGAGCAGTGCAGTGCACAGGAACCATAACTCTTGCTTTATTAATTTTTGAGTTATTGCTTTTTGAAATTTCTCATACTTATTTTTTGTCCGGGGCATATCTCACAAAGTATAAGAGATATTAACATGGAACTTTATTGGTAGATAGATCTCTTTGAGGAGAAGTGCAGCGTGCAAGAACCGTAACTCTATTTTGCATAATTTAGGAGTTATTGCCCTTTGTTATTTTTCATACTTTAAAAAAAAATACTTATTAAACAATAGCTCTTTTGGAATTGGCATTTATTCGGGGAGCATCCATCGGTTCTACCTATTTCTTGTTTCATAAGGTTGTAATCAGTTGCTATATGTAGGTGTTGTTTCTCACCAAGTTGTAGACATTTGCTGTATGGATGAATTATAAAGTCAGCTATATTATTGTCTTCTGTGAAATTTACATGGCTCTATTTGGTAACTGTGTAGAACACATTCCAGATGTATTTCCATGCTATAAAATTTACTTCACTTAGTTTTAGAAAGTGGTGGTGATAATGATACTGTGTTCTGTATGTTCTATGTACAGATTGCTTTTGTCATGCTAGTTAAACAAATATCTCTGCAGAACAATGAAAAGTTCACAATATATACCTTTTTACAGGCTGCTTATCTGGTTGGCATAGCTGACCCTGCCTCAGAACCAGGTCGCCCAGGACTTGTTGATCAGTCACAGTTCTCACGTGCCAACCAGGCCATACAGATGGCATGTCAAAATCTCACCAATCCTGCCAGTTCTCAACAACAGGTAGGTATCCATAGCATTCTGTTAGCGTTTCTTTTGAATGTTAGCATTGTCTGACAGGTTTCAGTTGTACATGAAATAATTGATACAAAGTTTTTTCGTTCAGAAAATCAAAGTTCTACCAAGTTCTCAATAATCATTGTGTTAATAAATCCAGAATATCTTCTTATTGTATTTAAGCAGAGTGCACAGTTAATAGTAGAAAACATGGATGAAATATCTGTAAAAACTTCATACCCCATTTAAAAAAGAATATTATGCACAACGTAGTTTTTGCCATTGTGTAAGCTTTTTGGTAGCTACAGAAAGGAGAATTTGCACATTTATCGGTCAGACATCACAAAGAGTGAGGAGATTATTAAACTGCTCTGTGTGGCAGTAAAACTGTCAATTTGATTGTGGCATTGGACACTACTTTTGGACAGAAAAAATAGTCCAATAAATATTCTGAGTTAATTGTTTGTTTCTTTTTCTGTGCCCTGATAAGTTACCTAGTTCTGCTAAGGGCCATTCCAGTAAAACATGCATTTCTACCCCAGGAAGGTTAAATAATTTCTGTCTGTGGTTTGTCTTTCTATATTTGGAGTATTTTCCTGTCAGATAAACTTCAAAAGGGGGTTGAAAGAGGCTTCCTTTGATGGGATGTACATTGTATATCATACTGGAATCTGGAATGGCCTAAAAAACAAAAATAGAACCCGTCTGTTCTATTTGTCATAACTTCTTAGTCCGTGATTTTTTTGTTATTTGACAGTAACTTATAAATCAACTTCTGTTTATTTGGCATAAGTATTACTCATGTTGGATATATCGTTCAACGGTAAGAAACAAAAAATACCCATAGTTGAGATCAACAGATTTTTTTTTTTATCACGTTGTGCACTACAAATTGAATTTAATGTTTCTGTGACTTTATTTTTCTCTTGTTTTTTAAGTCTGCTTTTGGTGTTTTGTCTCTTTGTTTAAATAGCACATTTTGATATCATGAAAAGGCTTAGATAATAAATTTAGACTGAAAAAAGGGGGCGCCACCTGTTTACTTCCTCTTTCCCCTTAAAGCATTTTCATTGGTTAGTCATCTAGATAGTCATCGAGCATAAATAAATACTTCAAATTATTTTTTTTTCTTGTACACTTGGAGTGTACAGGCTTTTAACGTCTTGTGCACTTCTAGTACCCTTAGAGTGTACAGGCTTTTAACGTCTTGTGCACTTCTAGTACCCTTGGAGTGCATAGACTTTAAACATGCTTTGCAGTTCTAGTACATTTAGAGTGCACTTCTAGTACCCTTGGAGTGTACAGGCTTTTTAACGTCTTGTGCACTTCTAGTACCCTTGGAGTGTACAGGCTTTTAACGTCTTGTGCACTTCTAGTACACTTGGAGTGCATACAGTTTAAACATGCTTTGCAGTTCTAGTACATTTAGAGTGCACTTATTAGGTTGTTATTGTTTAAGTTTTTCAATTTAACATTTACTGTCAAAGTCTTATTTGATAGATTTTGACCAAAATGCCTTTTGCCACATTGTCAGTGTAAATGTATGTTTTTCCTGCATGTACAATAAATTGGGAAATAATATTGTTTCCCAGTTTATTTATAAAATCATGGTTTAGAGCAAGAATGTTATATCTGCATTCAAAACTGTCTTTTTTGCAAATACAATGTATATAAAACCTGCTATCATTTTCAGTGAAAAAACCTTGAATGTAAAATTCCTTTTTGTGATTTGTTAATAATTATACAAAATAGAAAATGCCTGCAGTGTTGAACAGGTGGTATACCATCTTTGCTCCAGACATAAAGAGTTTTTGTCATTAAATTTAGTATTAATATTGTGTGATGTATTTTACCCCTTCTCCGGAAGCCCTTCGTACTGACAGCGCAGTTAGTGGTATGTTATATGTTGTTGTAGGTTATATTTTAAACAAAGGACTTTTATCAGATTCTGTTTTAGATTATTTCCCCTTTTCTTCGTTATTCTTCTGTGTTCTTTGGCTATGAAAGATGACCTGTCCTTTGAGACAATAAAGCACACAGAATTTAAGAAAGAGATAGTGAATGAAAATTTTAATTTAATTTCTTTGTAAGGTTTGGTTGGTCTTTATTCCACATCCCAAATTTACCAGCATGTGGAGTTGGGTAGAAAACTTTTTCTAGTAACTATGGCATTAAATGGACAAGATTACTGAATGGTGAAGCTTTTAGGGAAAAAAAAAACGAGATATATTTTTTCAGCATCTAGAAACAGTTTGTTTTGTGAAGAATCTCAATGGTTTAAATCTGCATTCATTAGAAAAAGCAACTGAAATAGTTGCCAGTCTATAAGAAATTATCATTCCTAAATGACTTCTGAAATAATGCTTAAGTATAAATTGTTTCAAAAGACTTTTTTTTCTTTCATCAAAATGGACAGTTCATTGTCTGTTATTTTACCATGAATGTTTCTTCAGTTTCATTTTAAGACTTTTCATATTTTGTCTTTATGTTGGTCAAGGGTGGCCTCGCTGTTTCATGTTTTAAGCATGTTGGTGGTGAAGCAACATGGTCATAATACGGAGAAATTTGTAGTCTTTCTCTTCTCTCCTGCCTCTCCAAACCAGCCCAAGAAATATCTGGCTGTTCGGTCATATGTGTTAAGGAACTGACAACAAAAGGAAAATTAAAAGAAAGAAACAAGTTGAAATTGATAAAAAGGCTAAGCATTGTTTCATAGAGATATAATTGGAGGGTAAAATTACAGATTTCATGGTCAACTAATGTTCCCAAAAATTTGTATGTCATTTGTTTGTGTCAGTTTGTCAACTTATGTCATTTATGTTTTGTTTGTAACATAGGAAGTTATTATAGTAGAAACGTAATGTTATGTATCTGTGCATATTGTAGGATCAAACAAAGGTATGCTGTTAGCACAAGACTTGATTTGAGTTCTTTTTGGTAATATTAAGAGATATAATAGGGGCAAAGCAACACCTTTTGAAAATTGAATTGGAATTTGTTCAAGAATTCTATATATTGGACAGCATTTACACCTTTTTTTAAAGAGTATTGTATCTTACTTTTTGATTGGATGATCCCCATTCAGTTCATTCAAGATAGCCAATCAGATAAAAGTATAGCATTAGTATCATTTCAGAAGTTCTGATTGGTTAATGAATTGAAAAAGCCAATCAAATGATGTTTTTGGTTCAAATTATATGAAATATTGGAAGCTGAAATATGCCATTATTTAAAATTACTTCTTTGCTCTGTGCCCCTGTTAAATTTCTAAAATTCCCAATTATAAAACAATTATCTTCACTTGTATGTTCAAAACACTTTCCCAATGCTTCAAGACATTTTATTGGTAATAGGTTGAAATAAACTGCTTCCAAAATAATGACTTTCTATTTCAACTATATAAAAATATCTCTAAAAATTGAATCTATATAACAATTCTGATTGACCACAAACTACATTAACCCTTCCCTTACCATGCTAAGGATTTCATAATGGACTTGTCCATCTTTCAATTTGGACTGATCCATTAATTGTTTATGGGGGTGCTTACTGAAAATTTACTGACTGAATGGCTCATAGTGTAGACCATGATCAGACTGCACAGATGTGCTGCGAGGCTGATCTTGGTCTGCACTGGTCTCAGTTGCCTCCAGCAGGGTAAGGGTTAAACATGTACCTCAGTATAAATGCACCACTCTCTTCCTCTCCCTTTTGCATTGAGAATAATTTTGATGTCTTACTTTTTTGTTCGAGCAAAAAAAAAAAAAAAATCAGATTTACAATTTTGAATTAAAGCAGGTCATTCACATTTTTGGTGAACAAAGAATGAATTCCTTCTCAAAGACATTTTTGCAACACAAATGTATAGTGTATTATAATGTATAATGTACTATCAACAAACAATTGAAACTTAAAGAAAATTCGACCAAAATATATTTGAGCTTGGGTTGAGCAGTACCACAGCGCTCTAAGACTTTAATGTTAACATCTATAACATTTGTCATGCTACTGACTCGTCAGCCATTCAGACAGAAATTCAGCGACGATTTATAAGAATGTGTACTGGAAACAGATTTTACTGATAATTCATTTGTAATTATAAGTATTTATGCCATTTTGAAGGGATTCAGTTTCTGTGAATGATCTGTTTTGAGATATTTTCAAGGTCACAACACAATATTTCACAGTCAAACACGTTTTAATGGCACTTGAACACATTTTCTGGCCCAGGGATTTGTTAAACGGAAAGGGCCTTTAAATGAGTTCTTTATGAAGTTTGGCATTAAACAGGTTACCCTAGTAATCGGTGTTTTAGGTCAGTCAGAATTGAATAGCTATAATAAATTTATAATAATGCTAACAGTTTGAAGTGCTGTGTTAATTTTGAGTGTCACATAACAGGTGTGTCATTTAACCAGATATTGTATGCCAGGCATATAATGTGCTTGTTCCCTTATCATTACAAGGGATAGCCATTGAATCGAGGTAACATGTACTTTGTATGAACGATTGAAACCTTTGACTTGTTGCCTAGCTACTAATAGGAAAGGATCTTTGCATGTGTTTCAAGTCCAGTTTTTGGTGTTGTTTTGAACAGATAATTTGAACGTGATTAACAGTATAAAAACAGTAGTAAAGTGATTTTGAATGAATAACATGTATTTTCTGTACAGTAAAAAAGTTGTCTGAATTAAAAAAAAATATGTTGTTACTAAAATGATATATTTTGTCTGCACCATGTTGCCAATCAAATACATCCAATATTGAGCATGTCATATTTGCATCCAAGTTTAAATATATTCATGTTTTTATGTAATGAATAGTATGGTATGGGTTTTTGTAACATCATAAATGAAACAGTATGGTATATGTTTTTTTGTCAGCATAACCAGGAATGCTGTATATCCTTGCCCACAAGTCTTCTTTCATTTATGTGACTGTAAAACTATGCTACAACTGTATGTTGTGGAAAAACAGTAGTGTATACATTGTTTAAGTGAGATATTACATCAGATATTTGAGTAAATAGTACATGGTCAGTTATCTGTAGGTGATTTTTTTCCATTCTCTGAAAAAGTATCAGTTAGGCTTCAAACAATATTTGAAAGGCAACAAAATGGAAGGGCAGTATTAGAACCTTCAACAGACTTGCTTTAGAGATAGACGTATGGGCAAGTATATCTGTGTACAGTAGTGTGAAAGTTAAAGAGAAGCACTACATCGCTAGTGGCAGTAGCTTTTGCCTTAGCAGTCCAGTCTGATGATGTGACCTGTTGACTATTAGTCATTAAGTTTTTAATCAAAACACCTATGAGTTATAAATGGGCTTGTCCAAGTTGTAGGATGGACAAGTCCATTCCGGAAATTAAGCAGGGTTAGGTTGAAAGTGTTTTTTTTTTCCCTGTTACAGGTGCTATCAGCAGCTACAATAGTTGCTAAACATACGTCAGCTCTGTGCAATGCCTGTCGACTTGCATCCAGTAAAACAGACAACCCTGTCGCCAAACGACATTTTGTACAGAGTGCGAAAGACGTCGCCAACAGTACAGCTAACCTGGTCAAGGCAATCAAGGTATGTTAATATCGGTTGCTTTTACCAAATTTAGGGTGGTAAGGAAAAAGTGCAATCTGATTCTTTCTGTTATAGCTCTTAAAACATTTTTTGCATTCACACCACAAAATGTATGTGTATATTAATAATACGGTGATCTTTGGGTTTGATTTGAAGGATTCATGCTGACTAAATTTTTCTAGATTTTCTCTGAATATTGCAGAGGGGTTCGTTTTGTAGGTTGATACGATCTAATGGTTATTCCTAAACACTTTTGCTTATTCTGTTCCAGCAATTATAATAGTCCTTTTGATGAACTGTTAAGTCATTTTATGTTTGAATATGAAAAAGGAAAAAAATTGTGTCTTATTGACTTGAAAAATTTCAAGAGTAAATCATGTCACAATAATAAATTATGTGTAATTCCTCAAATTTCTTTGTATTTTTCTTGATAGTGGGAACTTAACATATTATTTTGGATACTTAACTTACAATATTTCACTAGATATTGGCTTCGTGTTACTGCATTTAGAATGCTCTATGTTGCATTTCTGTCTGCAGGCTCTGGACAGTAACTTTACGGATGAAAATCGGCAGAAATGTGCTGAGGCAGCTAGACCGCTTGTGGACGCCGTAGATGAATTGACAACCTTTGCCTCATCTCCCGAGTTTGCGTCAAAACAGGCAAAGATCAGTCCAAAAGTAAGATTGAAAATTGTACTATGTATCTTTACCTTTTCTTTATAATAGTGAATATAGAAGTCTTCAATATAAGAAAAATCTTGGGCATGGTGATATTTTTTTACATCTGTGTAATCACGAATATCTGTTTGTCAAGTTTTGGAATGAATGTTACACTTGTGCTACAGGAAGTTAGTAAAATGCATAAATGTTCTCTTACATACAAATGAGTGGGGTATAGGTGTCTCAATTTTCAGTTCATACATGACCACTTCTTAAACTGGCAATGAGGAGTAAATAAAATGACTTTTTTTTGGCAATTAAATAGAATACATGTAGTTACATGTAGAATACATGTAGCATATGCTGATCAGCTGTCTGTTACTTCTTTATGTTAACAAAATATTGTTTATTACAGGCAAGGCAAGCTCAAGAACCAATCACATCAGCCGGTAAATCACTTATTGATGGAGCCTGTAAGATGTTGGAAGCTGCAAAACGATTGGCCATCAATCCAAAAGATCCACCCACATACCAACTCTACTCCAATCACTCGAAGAGTGTGTCTGAATCCATTATGAGATTAGTTTCTGCAATAAAGTATGTTTGAGTTTACATAGTTTTTGAAATATGGTGAATTGCTATGTGTTTAAATGAAATCGTTAACTTTTGAATAGTGTATGGTAACTAAATCAGTAGTGACCACAATCACCTGTTAAAGATTACCAAACTAGAAGAAAATTGATATTTACAAAGAGATTCAAATTTTAACCCTTAACCTGCTGGAACCAAAAGTGATAAGCCTTTGCCACCAGTATAGAGCCAGGCCAGCCTGCACATCCGTGCAGTCTGACCAGGCTCTATACTGTTGGTAGCTCCATTTTTGTATTTTGATATTGAAATCCCTTAAACTTTGAATGGACTGTTCCAAATTCAAAGCTGGACAAATCCATTACAAAAATTCAGCAGGTTAAGGGTCAAAGAATTGTCGTAAAAGCTAGATGCATGTGCAAACTGAAAATGAATGTTTTTAACACAATCTAAGACCTGTTAATTGTTTTATACGTATGTGGTATGTATTAAGACAAACCCACTGATTGTTTCTATGGTTACAGGGACAGTGCTCCAGGTCAAAAAGAATGTGACGAAGCAATAGAAAATGTAAATAGGTCAATTCGTGACCTGGACCAGGCATCATTGGCGGCCATTTCTGGTAACCTGCCTTCCAGAACGGAGCGGTCTCTTAGGGTAAGCTAAATGAGTTATTGCGTTTATATCATTTAAATATAAATTCTCTCAACAGTAAACACTTGGATTGATCTTGTAAGTTGCGCATTTAAGATGTCGAGGTTGAGTCCAGTGATAGTCAGTTATTACGTAAATTGATATATACATGTACATAAAGTAGAAACGAAACAAAAATATGCTAGTGGCAACTGATAGTGAAACATGGTAATATGATTACCTGATGGGTTGTTGATTTTACCACAGGAATTAATCTTAAGAAAAAGATTATTTTATAAGGGCTCAATTGTTTGCATTAAGTGCTCTGCTCTGTTACACAGCCCTTTTAGAGAGTTTCGTGCAGCACAAAATGTGAACATTTATGGATTCATGTCATCTTCTTTTAAATATGTAAAGGATTTCATTTTGATGTTGCTTGAATAATGTTTCCTTGTTGTCAAAATGTCTGTTTTCCCACAGCAGTGTTCATTCAGCTGTGAATATTCTTCTACAAATAATGTATGGGTATATTGTTTTTCAGTCCTACCAAGAACAAATGATCAGCTGTTCTAGAGAGATTTTAGAAACTATAGAAAATGTGAAGAAGGCGGCCTCGAGGGAACCAGAAAATCTGGGTCATGTGGTATGTTAACTAGGTCAAAGTTCAAAGGTCACATGACAGTAAAAGTGGTTTTTGAAAAATAAAATCTTGATTTTAATAGGAATTAAAATTAATGGAGAGTAGTAGAAACTACATTTAAATAACATACCTGAATAGTTCAGCTATGCTATAGAGGCTTATGGTCCCGATGAAAATAAAATAAAAAAGTGTCTGTGTTCATGGGAGCCAAAATGTTGCTAAATCTGATGTTTTTACACTGATAAAGAATGCATACTGTGCCTGAGTGTAACATACTGGTAATCAGTCATGTTTGACATTGTATCCACGTTAACTGCCATATAAATTTCCAGACCTCAGTTTCCAAGGCAACATTAATGCCATCCTTTAAAAAGAATATATTTTGAACACCTTCACACAGCTCCTTTGGATTGACAAGTTCTTTTGAAAACATGATATTACCACTTACATTTGTTGCCTAGGTAACCAAGATGGCCAATTACTTGGATCCATTGTCTGAAGCAGCCATTGGTGCAGCATCTTTAATGACAAACTCAAAACAACAGATGAGTACCCTAGATCTAACAAAGACCGTCATTGAATCGGCACTCCAGTTCCTGTACTCGTCCAAAGAAGGTGGAGGAAACCCAAAGGTGAGCGTGCAACACCTCTATCATTGTATGATGACTGTTTTAGGAGGTGAAGGTCATTGATATTTGTAATAAGTTCAGTAATCCTTAAGATATGGTTACCTGATGGAAAAGTAACAAATTAAGTAGATAGTGTATTCGAACTGAAAATATTTTTCTCCTGCAGACTGAAGTACATCGTCACAACTGACCTATATCTGGTATTAAATTAAATTGAATGAGAAAATAATGATCGTTTGTGGAAACTTTGTACCAAAACAAGCTCTGATTGGTATTTGTCATTGTTGTCTGATGTCAGTGGTCGATCCTTATTGTTTGATATGGTATTGCATTTGTCCAAGCATTTAAAAAAAGATTCGATTTGAAACTTCATTGATGCTTGATTATATAAAGCCATACACAGTGTAAGTAACTGACTTTAAAAACTGATCAGGATTATTTGATATTTTTTGTATTTTCCTAGCTTGACTCAGTTCTGAAATAGAAACTTGATTCTGTTATTCAATTTTTGGCCAAAAAAAACCCACCAAAAAACAACGTTTTTTTCCTTTTTTCTATTAACGAGGTCTAGTTTTATTATGAGATGACTTACCTGAACTTGTCGCTATATTCTAGGCATCAACCACGCAAGAGAACATCACAACTGCTTCTGACGATATGAGAGACGTTGTACAGGATCTTTTACAAATGTTGGAGGAATCTGTATCACAAGCAGGGGAGGTCACAACCATGATAGATAAAATCAGCAAATCTATCACCAAGGTTATATTGTATTACAGTTATTTAGAGTTGTTTATTCTTTGAAAATAGGCACTTACGTACTGAAAACCCTGAAATTCCTGAAAGAAGTTACTGCAGCTCATTATTTGCTCTAAACAGCTCAAGCTTTAAGTCCTTATGAGTAAGATTAACCCCTAATGAGTAAGATTTAACTCCTCATCAGTAAGGTTAAATCCGTCAAGAGTAAGATTTGCCCCATTGTGAGTAAGATTTAATCCATCATGAGTAAGATTTAACACCTCATTGTGAGTAAGATTTAACCCCTCATGAGTTAAATTTGACCCATTGTGAGTAAGGTTTGTCCCATCATAAGTGAGCTTTAACCCCTTGTGAGCCAGATTTGATCCAGCATGAGTAAGCTTTAACTCCTCATGAGTAAGGCATAACCCCTCATGAGAAAGATTTACCCCTGTCATGAAAAAGATTTAACCCCATGTGAGTAAGATTTAACCTTTTGTGAGAAACATTTAACCTCTCATGAGTAAGCTTTAAGCTCTCATTAGTAAGCGTTAACATTCATAAGTAACCTTTAACCTCTCATGAGTAAGCTTCAACCCCCTCATTTTTAATTGTGGGGGAAAAGAAAGGAGAAATTTCTTTTGTGAAATGATTTTAATTTGTTACTTTGATAAAGAATGTCTATTTTACCAGGGCTTTATTTTATTTCTCCCACTCGAGTAATTCTTACGTGTTTACAGCCCCTTAATTAATCTTTTTATGCATCTTTCAGACTGACGAAAGAGTTGAGGTGCAACAAGGTCTTGGATTTGTTGATTATCAGACCAATATGGTTAAACTGGCCAAGAACATTGCAAGAACTTCACAAGACATGGTAAGTGGTGAGGAAGTTCAGATCAGTTTGTGAAAACTTATAAAGGTTTTTAGACAAGACATTTTGCAGTAGCTAGTTCTTTAACCTGAACTGATTTCAGAAATTGTGTCAGCATTGCACTTACATACCCTTGTTTATCAGCTAGCTTTTATTGTGATGTGGTAGTGTCTGCTTTATGAACTAGAAGAGCTGAGTTCAAATCCAGCTTGGGAGAAGTGAAGTAGTGTTCTGCATATATCTGTATGTACATGTATAGAAAATGATTATTTTTTCTTTGTAAGAAGTTCAAAACTCACAGAATTTAAAAGATATTTTTGTCATTATACAGGTTGGCAAAGCCGCCACAGATGTTGAGAACTTGGGACTGTTGGCCAATCAGCTGACAAGGGACTTTGATTTGTTGGCCAGTGACTCTAGGGGGGCTGCAGCAACTGCACAGAATGCTGAGGTAAATTTTTTTTCAAAGCCTTCAAAAAAAAAAAAAAAATGAAAAAAAGAAAAAAAAGCTCCAATTTCAGATTTTGCTTATCAAGGCTCAAGTTAGCCTATACAGACAGTAAAACATTTTAGCGAGATTTCTGTCTTAGATTGTAAATTTAAATTTCTCTAATTTCCAGATTGCTAACCGAATCAGAGTGACCGTACAGGACTTGGGTAAGAGTTGTATAGAACTTGTTCAGGATGCAGGTAACCTGCAAGCCAACCCGAGCGACTCCTACGCCAGGCAGGATCTTACCCAGCATGCTCGGAGTGTCACAGAGAAGGTACACACTGTTCTATTTTAAGAGATTTAAATGTAGGAATTAAATATCTTGTACTGATATAAAGAGAAACAGTGGTTAAGGGATCTAGTGCTAGACTCTGAGGTCACTTGTACGAGTCCCACCAGGGTTATTGCCATTCAGAATAAGGTTTGGTTTGTTGAGTGAAGTAAAACACAAATATTCTGTTTACTGGTAACAAAAACATTTTCAGAAAATGGCACCTGCAATTATGTTTATTCATTAAAACAAAAAAGGCATACCCTAACATTTAAGAGCATTCCGTTTGCTTCAGAATCATTTAAATGTGAATGATATTTAAAAGCCATCTACCTAATTTCAAAGTGTCAGTCAAAATGTGTAAAGTTTCAATATGTATATCAGTCTTGATGTGCATTCTTTTGGGCCGATAGTGATATACTAGAAATGTGTCTGTATCCCGAATAAAAAAAATGTTGAACCTTTATTCCTTACATGGTCAGTTAATTTTCATTTGATTCAAAATGAACCAATAAAATACAAATGCAGTTATCAGTTAATGTTAGGGTACGTCCTTCTAAATATGGTGTAAAGAAACTAACATTGTATTTTATGTTCTGTTATAGGTATCATTTATCTTGGCTTCCCTGCAGTCAGGTTCACGTGGCACCCAGGCTTGTATTAATGCCGCCCATACAGTCAGTGGTATCATAGCCGATTTGGATACCACCATCATGTTTGCCACAGCCGGTACTCTGAATGCTGATGGCGATGAAAGCTTTGCTGATCACAGGTATGGTAACAAATAGGTAACATAAGCTTTGTGTCCCCAGAACAGACAACTGTTTAAACATCTTAATTTCTGTTTGAATATCTGACCTTAAACTACCTGACAAAACTGCATACTTCAATATGTTCCTTTGCAGAAAAGCTATTTTGTCTGAGTGTTGTTTGGAAAAATTTTCAAGTATTTTGTTCACCAGGGATAACTGTGAGTTTTCCCTGTGGCATTTCGTTAAGAAAAGATGTACTGGTGAATGTATTCTGTAACTTGTTTTATTACAGAGAGAACATCTTGAAAACGGCCAAGGCTTTAGTCGAAGACACTAAGACACTGGTTGCAGGAGCCGCGTCAAATCAAGAACAGTTGGCAAATGCTGCTCAGATGGCGGTTAAGACGATCACAAGATTGGCTGACGTGGTCAAGTTTGGGGCTGGATCCCTTGGCTCGGAGCAACAAGAGGCACAGGTAGGGGAACAAGGGTGATAAAAGCTGAAACTGAAACAAAGCAGAAAAAAGTAATAATGCTCCAGTAAAAAAAGTCTGTGAAGTTTTAGCCCATTTAAGCTTATGACTTCAGAAAGTCAAGAGGCCCAGATTCATTCCCAAGCCATGGTCTTCAGGCCTGTGATGCATTTCACACACTGGCAAATACAGTATACATAACATATACAAATAGCAGGTGAAAATAGTGATGGAGAGTAGAGGAATTAATGCATAAATAAATTTATTGCTAAGTAATCATAAGAAAAATTGGAGTAATGGCCTTCAGCATTCATATTCATTTACAGTATATTAATGTATATATTTGTAGTTTTCTTCTGAATTTTTGACCTAAGTGAACAGTAATGTTGTGTCACAATTTTTTTAGAAAAACTCTTTGGAATCAGGTCAAGAGTCAAATCAACGGGTAAAAGTAAAGCTGTGTTATCTGCTTCCTGTATTCAGTGTCATTTAGAACTTTTTCACCCTCACCTATCCAAATACAGATACATAAGCATGGCAAAATTAAGTTTTTACAACCTTATCTACCCAAATGCTTTATTCTGACCAAACCCAACCAGAAAAAGCTGTGTATGTCAATAACTGGAGGATCAAACTTTCTAAGTAGACAGAAATTCTGATGTTGATAAAATACCGTTACAGGTGTTGCTGATCAATGCAGTGAAGGACGTAGCCTCGGCACTTTCTGACCTAATCAGTGCGACAAAGAACGCATCCGGTAAAAATGTTCAGGACCCTGCTATGCTACATTTGAAAGAGTCTGCAAAGGTAAGGAATTGTTCTAGTGTGTATTTTGCTTATTAACTTATTCCGCAAACGTTTCTCTTTTCTGCAGTCTTGCGTCATTTGCTCTAATTTTTTTTCTCTCATTTCACTTTTTTATTCTGAAGCTGATTTTTATCTGATTATTTATACCTATCTTCTATGCTTAAAATAAAATATTTTCTTGAGAGTGCCGTTCATTTCTGCTTTTAGATAGAAAAAAAAATTTGTTTATAAAGATTGGCTCTTTCTAAATTTTTGCTCTTTCAACAAATGTAGGTGTGACATTTCAGAAGTTTCCATAATGAATATGTTTCAGTGTTATGTGCTTCTTGTGTAGTGCACAGTTTAAAAATCCATTTTTTTCATAGTGTGTTCAGATGTATTTTGAATCCACTTGACTATATTGTGCACAAGATATTTGAAATTCCATTTTCTTAACTGTGTACTAGTGAGATGGAATTCATTTTCTGCACTATGCATTAGCGATTTTGGAATCCATTTTCTGCACTTTGTACAAAACATTGTATTGTCTGTTTCTGTTACTGGAAACAAGATTTTTTAAAAATCCATTTTATGCACTGTGCACTGGTGATTTGTAAATCCCCTATTTTTTGCACCATTTGTGTTTTCGTTTGTTGTGAAAGCACTTTTTTCAGCTCAGTTTTGAATCTAATGAATCAAGTATTAACAATGAATATTGATGAACTTACCGATTTCAGGGTTTAGTGCACTCTATCACAGGATTTGTGTTAAAAAAAAAATAAATGATTATCTGTCTTTCCTTGAGTTGATTAACATCTTTTTTTCGGTATTGAGTGAACCTAATATGGTTTTGAAAGGATTTGGGGAAAAAAACACTCTTTTTACTGTCCTATTGTTTTCTTCACTTTTTATATCATATAAGAAGTACAATTTCTACATAGCAGATTTTTTTAATAAGCTTCCCCACCCCCTACCCCAAGTTCCTGTCCAGTTAACATGTGACTTAGGATTGTTTTTCTTTTTCTTTTTTTTTTTTTTACTCACAATTAGACCAAACGGAATTACATGATGTTTTTAATATGCGTTATTTTCAGACGCAGACAGTGCGACCATATTCGGGACATTATAGGTCGTATGTTTCGGGCATGTATGCATAGGTGCAACTGTAAACAAACATTTGAATTGTCTGTAAAGACATAAAAATAACTTTTAAGAAAAATCGTGTCAGATTGACTTACAAAGGCTGAATGATGAAAAACTGAGTTTTAAAATTCTTCAGGCTTTTGTAACGTTTTTTGGATGGATAATCATGAAAATATGAATACGATGGAATTAAATCTTATGATTCGTTATGATAACTTTATAAGACCAAGTAAACAAGGATATTTATTGGAAATATAACCAAAACACACAGTTTCGAAGTAATATGTATTTTTACCTGTGATGGGATGGAATCTTTATAGAGAGCAACATGACTTGAGATATAGAAATTTCGTACTAAGAAAAGCATTATATTGATATGAAAATGTTAAATGAATGGTAAAAATGAAATATGCAACACACCAAAGACAATTCCTGACAGACGTCTGATTTATTTTTTGTTTGTTCATTAGTGGAGTGTCTTGTATGTCCATACAAAAAAAAGAGAAGATTTATAATTGCTGAACATATGCTTAAATCATGTTAATATATCAGAGCTTAAGGTGTCTTCTGTTACACTGCAAAGTTTACATACATAAGAAATATTTTTGTTTTTTTATTTAAGCCTAAGAAAGTAAGTTATCCCGTAAATGAAGGATTTTGCTTAGAGTGTCAGGTGAAAAGGGTTCAAAATTCAGAGATGGAACACTGTTTTTATATGTGTTTCTGTTGTATACTGTTACTGGACAGCTGTTTTGTTGTTGTTGTTGTTTTTACCTTTAGAAGGAGAACATACTATTTCAGTCTGAATAAATGAGGTTTTGTTAGTGACATCATTTTTGGGTAATGTGGGTAAAAAAAATTCTTTAAATAAAGCACCTGACTTGAAAAATTTGTTACAGTCTAGTGCACACCTTCGATAATTGAATAAATACAACCTCTGACAACTGCGTCAGGGCTTTTGATTTGTAAGAGTGCTGATCTTCCAACATAGAGTGCACTAGAATTTGTCATAATTGGTTGTTGAGTAAAAATATTCCTTTTTTCGAAGTTTCGATTGCAGCCCTTCTGACGTTTCCCAAAAACGATGTCACAGAGAACACAGGTTATATACCTGGATTTTGTTTGGTTAACAAGAAAGAGAATTGAAATTTTAAACAAGATTCTAGATAAAGCTTTTAAATAAACATGGAACAGTATGAATGTATATAATATTACTGGAATAAACGTAGATGTAAAGCACAGAAATTAGAGGGGTTAGTGTATAGAAGAAGTAATATTGTTGTTTTTTACAGCAATGAACTAATCAAGAGTTTATCATGTCGGATTGATCACTCGGGGCAAATTCAGGTCGAAAAGTAAATTCATAGATTGTTGGAATTAAGACGTAGATCCATTAGTATTTTATCAAATACCTCAGTTTCACCACCTGAAGTTATACAATGAAACATGCAGTTTTTTTTTGTTTTGTTTTTTTTTTGGGGGGGGGGTTCTTTTTAAGTGAAAGATGCAAAGTTTGGCATAGTTTTATACATATCACCATACTTTCATTTATAGTATAAATAGTGCTAGTAGTTTTGCACCATATTTGTAAACTTGATGTGTAACCAATAGAGATCAAATTGAGTGGCTTTTAAATATATTAATTGGTTAAGCTATTAAAATGTAAAAAGAATTTTGCTTTCTTGGTAAAGAACAGATTGTATTCAAGTGTGGGAAAGGTATGGGGTTAAGCTGTTTAGATGTAAAAATGTTTGCTTTCTTGGTATTGATGAAAAAAAAATTGCAAAAATTAAGGAAAGAATGATAAAACTGTCGAAAAAAAGAATAATTTTTTTAGAAGGGAAAAAAAACACATATTATATTAGCTTAGGTTGGGAATCACTTAATTTGTAAACATTCAAAGAAGATATTTTCTTAGGCTGATTACAGGGGTGAAAGTGTTCAGTCATAATACTGAATTCAGTATTTTGGAAATAATTAGACTAGGTTTAAATATCTAAGTTGTTTATAAAAACATAATTACTAAGGAAGAAAGAAATGGCAAAGATGAATATTTTTCTTTGATACTTGAATTTTCGAAATTCATTCAAGTATTTTTGTTAGTACTGTAAATAAGTTACTTTTTCAATGTTGTGTTGTGATCATTGACATATCATTATTATCATTCTGTGTATTCAAGTAGGTTTGGTTACTTCTTAAAAGTGAAACTCGCTCCGAAAAAAAATGGATGAAATACAGGCAACATGGGCATTTGGAAGAACAGTCAAAATGTTTTCCTGTTGTAGAATATTGATTAATAAAGGAAAAATGTTGTAATTTAGTTGAAAGTCACTGTGGTGAGAAATGAACAAAAAAGACAAAAGTGTTCCTTTTCTTAAAAAGAAATGCTGTATTTACTTACGAAAATTTTAGGCGGCTTTGTCAATAGTAATACTAGGTTGAAATTAAGTGTGACCATTTTTTCATGTGTGGATTTTATATTATCGACATGATAAAATATATTTATCGTATATGTTGTTACATTTTTTAGATGTTGTTATTACATATCATTTTTACTTCGTTGTTTCAGATGTAAGAGTTTTTTTTTTTATCTAGTCGCTTTGAATAAAAGTTGTTCGAAAAACAACAAAAATGTTGTTGTTGTTCCATAGACAGGTTCATGATCACTTTGTTTCAGACCATACTCACTTTGTTTCAGACTCAGAAGTCTTCATAATATAAAAGCTTAGTCTAATTGGAGTGAAAAAAGAAAATAATTTTCCATGAGAAATATATCTCTTTCCAACATTGAGTGTTCCTTGGCATAATAAAGGAAAGTAGTAAAAAAATGAAACTAATTAAGAACAGATAGATTGGAGGACCATTCCACAGAGGTCTGGTGGTTAGTGTGTCCAACTATGAATCAGGTGATTATGGCTCGATCCCCTGGCGGGGCCAGTCTCGATAAGACCTTAGTTGTTGATAAGGAAGATAAACTGGAGTTCTCTGTCTCGTTAACTGGAAGAAGATGATTGTACAGACAAGAACTGTGTGAAGAAATAGATATTATTATTATTGTTTTTTTTTAAGTATACAAAAATAATTTTGATAACTAAGAATGCTAGATTATTTCACACTATAAAGGATAATAAAATTTAGCAGAAAGTAGAAATTTGCAGAAACTTTTGGTTTGCATTTAAAACCAAACATGCCTATTTTCTTTCTTAATAGTGTAAGGGGTGCTTTTTGATAATATGGTGTCAGGCTTTAAGGAATAAATTTTTAGTTAGAGAAAAATTTTAGTTCAGCTTTTTGAAGTGGATACACAGCCCTTTTTTACATGTCAAGCTTTGTTGAAAACATTTGGAATCTAGGCATGTATGGTTTTAATGCATTTATGAAAACATACCACCAAATTATGTTCTTCAGAGAAAGAATTATTAAAGGTACGGCTACTACAAAAATTGATGCTGTACTACAGAAAATTGAAAGTGGAAAAGAAATTAAAAAAAATAAGAGAGTTGCACCCATGAAAAACCATGTTGCACCCTTGCTTTTTTTGTAGAATGACTTCCCGGCATTGTTTATGGCTGATTTTAGTTCTAGAACGAGTCATGCATATTAAAGTTTCCCTGTTAGAATGCTGCAGGCTTTTCATGTGAACATTGTGTTTGCCTAGAGTCATTTTGAACATAGGAAAAAAAGGTTCATGTAAAGATAAATATTAGCAAAATGAGATTTAGTAAGCCAATACATGCATAGATTCCAAATTAAAAAAGAATTCAGAGTTGTGAATAAGTTTCAGAATAAAGAATTTCAGTTTGTCTGCTGTGTTTTTAAACCTTCGAATTTTACTTTGTAAGTTGATACAAAATATGCATACTTGTCTCACTGAAATATTAAATTGGTCACAGTGTAAATGAAGTTTTTCTTCTTGCTAACAGACTCAAAGTGTTTGTGTGTTTTTGGAGGGGTGGGGGAGGGGGTGTGGTCTTTATTGACTGGAAGTCTTTTACACAAGGTTTGACTGTACAGAAGAACTTCTAATTGAGTAAGTGGTCTCTTTATCCAAAATTAAGTGTTAAGGTTCAGAGAAGGTCATACATATTGAAATTACTTGATACATAGGTTGAGAAAAATTGACTTCTGTTTTGTTTTTTTTTTCTATGTTCAAAATGAAGCCATTGTTGTGCCTTTTCAGATGGTTTTTATGTGTTGTGGTTTCCATGACAACAAAGAATGTTCGACCTTGTCATTTACTAAAATGTTGAAATGTCACACCAGTATTTTTATATTACTCATTTAGATTGAAATGTTTGCAATTTTCATATGTAGCTTATTACTAAATAGGAGATTTTACTGTACAATTTGTGTTTTAAAATGCAAATTTATATTAAAGTGATAAATCGTTTCTGGTATACTGACATTGTATCTTGGAACAAATTTGAGAATGGCAGAATTTTTTAATGCTAAATTTTTCTTTTGTTGTTGAAAGTTTTTTTGGTCTCTGACTGTTCCTTCTTATAATATAAATATGTACTCATATTTGCAAACATTTTAAACTTCTTTTTTCTTACAGGCATAGAATGTTTTTAAAAATGCATATTTCATTACACTTCAATGGCTGTAAGCTTTTAGCAGCAGAATTTATCAAGAGTTCCCATCCTTAATTTTAGATGTGCTGTGTTCTCTCCCTTTGCTTTGAAATGGGTGCTATTTTTAGAAACAGGCCAGTGGAGTACAGAAATGGTGGATAGTTCCACCAGAAGAACAGTGTGTTTAAATAGAATGATGGATACTTTCTTTAGAAAAAAGTATCTGTACAAAGAGCTTCAAAATGTGTAGAGAAGATGGCTGGCTACTTTTAGTTGAGCTATATTTAGACACATTCACTCAAATTGCTTTTAAGAATGTTTATACAGCAGCAAGGCCGAAAAATTGCATGGGAGTTCTGTTACTTATTAATGGATTGTTGTATGAATAACAAATTAACTGTTTACTAAGAAATGGAAAAGAAAAGAAATTAGATACTGAAAATTAAGCATATTTTTTTTATTGTATTTCCAAAACAAAAAGAGTTAAACTAAGACAAACAAAAATTATTAAGCTTAGAAAATGTATATATCCTGGTATGTATTGTCTTTCCTTAAAAGGACTATTCAGACACTTTTCTAGAATGAATATATGATTGACCTAAGAAATTAAGAAAATTGCAGTTACAATTAGAAGGTAGGCACTTGAGGCTTTGCAGAAGGATCAAGTTAAGTGAAACTTAAAAAATTCTCAGAAAACTGTCAAATTCTTATATATTTTTATTCATTTCTGAATAGGTGATGGTTACCAATGTTACATCGTTGTTGAAGACCGTGAAGTCGGTGGAAGATGAGGCCACCAGAGGCACAAGAGCTTTGGAGTCTACAATTGAAGCTATTGGTCAAGAAATAAAGGTAAGTTTAACTTGGTCTCGACAGGTCTGTAATAATTATGTGCGTACATTAACAGGTACAAATCATAATTCAAGAGGTGAATGTGTTAAAAAAGCTATCTCCTTCTTTATTTTACAGCACTTAAAATTTTTTCACATTCACCACTCAGAATTGCTCATATATAAGTGTTCTGTTTACTAGATTAAGATGCTAAAAATCTCAGTCAGTTAGGAAATATTTGTGAACATGTCTCTTATTTGTCTTACAAGATGTGTTTTTTCTTGAGCCTTAATTCTAAAAACCAGTACCATGATTGTTTTTAAACCTTAGTGAACTCTAAACACAGGGCAGCTTCATCAGAGAAAAGCTTATGTCTGTTTCAGAAAACATTATTAGTCAGATATCTTGTTTTTCTATATTGTTGAAAGTATCACTTCAACATCAGTTGAGTTTTTGTGTTGTTCAAGGTTAATTTATGTAGATACCAAAATCTATGGAAAGGATTTTTTAAAAGTAATTTTGGCTGTTCTGTGTGCATGGCTCTTGAATTCTGAAGTGTTCTTAATATTGGATTAGATTGGCTCTAAGTTTGCATAGGTCATACTTGTTGATGGGTTACATAAGATACTCAGTTATGTCACCTTAATTAACTGATTCCAGTTAGAACTATTACCTATAAGTCTGGTTTAAAATTTGTGAATTCAGGTTTGACATAAACAGTGAGTTTTTGTAAATCATGGTATAGAAAACTGACTAGATTTTAATTAATTTGCAAGCTATCAAACAACAAGTCTGCACACTCCTGAAGTATAGCGTTGAATGTTTTAGCCTGAAAAATATTTGTTCATTTTTTTTGTTTTGGGTGGGGGTGGGGGTGGAGGGGTGTAAAATCTTTGGACATAATTGTAAAAATGGCTTAGCTACAGTTAATGTGTTTGATTAGCAAGTTAGAAAGAGTTCTTGTAAATGGCAAAATGATTGAGATAAAGTTCATGTTTGATTTGCAGGTTAGAATGAGTTAATGTTAAGGTGTATCTGCATTTCTCTCAAACCATTCTTTATTATGTTATTATTCTCTTACTACTGGCATGTTAAAGTTTTTTGAATATCCATTGAAGAATATTCTGTGATCCGTTTTTTTTCAGCAAGACTGTTTAAAGCTGCTCTCTTTAGAAATGGCACAATACACAGGAATTGACATAAGAAATAAACATGAACATGACAATTTAGAATTGACATGATGATAATGAAAATCAGCCATGTATTTTATAGTAAGAATTGACATGATGTATTTAATAGATATTGACATGTTAGTGACAATTAACAGAGTGATATTTGAAGTATGATGTGTAATTGACTTAGTCTGTGAAATATGCCACAGGCTCGAGGCCCTGAGTTTGTAAAATACTAGTTGGCAGATCAAAGGCATGCTGGACCTGTAAGATTTGAGGTTCAAAACTTTAGTTTCTACTGTTTTGGCAAGTGGAACTGGTTTTGGGGTCTGTGTATTTTTCTGCAGACTGTTTAATGAAGAAATTAATTGACAAGTGAACTAAAACTTGACATTTAGTTAACATAAGAAATTGACAGAAGTTGTGTCATTGATATTACCTTGTATTGTTTTCCTTACAGGTTTGTTCAGTGTTGCTAGTGATAAATATTTTTTCTGGAATGGTTCCTACTATTACACCAATATTTCATTTGTCTTTGGAAAGTTCACTTTGACAGAAAAATTGTACTTTGGGTAAGAAAAAATAAAAAGTTAATTGATTTTTAAGCCTTAAAAAATGGCTTCTAAATTTCTGTTGCACATGTTGACTGCCTAACGTATGGTGAACCAACTGTTAAAGTTGTTCTTTGTTATGAGAACTGCTCAAAGTGCATTTTTCTATCATACGAAATTTCATTCCATCATTTCAACTTTTTTTTCTAATACCTAAAGTTTTCATGTGTGTATCTTTATTGCCCAGATTGTTATTTTTCTATTGTCTTATTCTGTACTGGTAACTTTCAGACGTATGAGAGCACTGCAGAGGTTTGTGATTGAGGTGTAATCTTATTGTATAACTCTTCCTTGATACCTTGTACCTAATATAACAGGGTCCTAAATTTGCTTACTGTGGAATTATTCAGATCTGTATTGAGAAATGCAAAAAGGTCATGGCTTTAATTTCAGTGGGAACCAGAATTCCTGTGAGGGGGATGCTGCAAGACTTCCTTTTTTGTTTGTCAAGACTTTAGAAACTTGGAGCAGGTTTTAAACCCGAGTCATGTTTAATGTTGGTGACTTTATCAATGATAAAGGTTTCATGAGAAAAGTTTTAGTACTTCAAAAGTATCAAAATCTTGTGAACAAAATGCTATCACTTTAGCTGAAGTTTAGCTACATTTTATGTGATGGCAGTGTATGTGGTACGTTAGTTAGGAAATCTCAAACAGTGTGTCCAAGTTTATTAAAAGTCTGTTCAGATCTGAATGATTCCACAGCCGTTGGCTTTGTTCCAGATTTTACCATAGACTGGTTTTCATTATATAATTTTCTTCATGTAGAGACTGGTATATTTACTGCTAATGGATGTTTTGCTTAATAAGTTTGAAATAACTTGGGCAAACTTGCCATTTGGAAAGGCTTTTATTTGAATGGTTGAAAGTTATTTTTTCTCTCCTATTGGTAAAGCATTTGAATGCTAATTGCTAGTTTAATGTTTTGAAAAGCTGTTTACAATCTTTTGGAAATTCTTCTTTTAGAACGTATTAAGATTTATTCTTTTGCATGCAAAATTCTTGATATTCTGAGAAAGATACTGATTTGCTATTTATATATGCATAACATTATATTCAGTCAGATTTCAAATACATTTTGTAAGCTAAGGTAATCTTATAGGATCAAAAATTTAAAGCAGGTACTCAAGACATTGTATTTATAATATTTTTGTTGAATGAGGAAATACATTATATTTATAATATCTTTATTTAATGAGGAAACGCAGTTGGGACTGGCCCATCCCTGTGGTCCTCTGAATTACATTTGAACACAATTACAGTTAATGAAAAAAATAAATAAATAAATTTAAATACACAATTTCATGCAGTATTTTGGAACATGGCTGTCTGTATGTAGTGGTTACCATTTGATAATGCTTTGTAATGCAGCAGTTAGATTGTCTGATGTGTCACATGGGATGCGCTCCAGAGCAAAGCTCTTTATGCCAGATGTGCTTGACATGTAAATTGGCACCAAATCTCAAAAAGCATGGAAGATTGTGTACAGATTAGTAGAGTCATAAACATTGGCTCTGACTTTATCTAAGAATGAACTGAATTGTCAAGACTGTAGTTAAAACTGCTCAGTTAGCAGTGAAGCTCAGAAAAAATATTAAAAATATGCCGAAATTTTTGTAATGATTGGTATTACATTTAAGTATTTTACTTAACTATGATTGTATACTGTTTTGCAGTGTAAAAACAAACAAAAAAAATAAATGATAAAGCTTTCAAACAAACAAAAAGATTAATTCCTTGCTGGGAGATATTTTTGATTTTAACAATGAGTGAAGTGATAAACATACAAATATTTTTGAACTAGTGAAGATGGAGGCATAGGTATAAATAGTTTAGCATATTTTCCTCTTAAGTTGGAATATGTTTAGTCAAATAGATACTTTATACAATCTGTAAACTCTTATATAGACTTAGATGATAATTTTAGGCACTATATATATATAAATATCTGAATTATAATATTTTAAGCACTATGCAGTTAGCAGAATTTCTTGTATTAGGATCTGTTCTTTTAAGAATGAATACGCCTTTTCTTTGTCAATAGATACGCCTAACTATTATCTTGTAAGGATAATTTTTTCACTATTGGTATTTTGATATTTTTCCTCAAAGACTTGTTATATACTTTTTCTCTTAAGCTTCCAAGTATTATCCTCAAAAATTGATACCACCTGTCTCAAAGACTTTTTTTGCACCATATACCAAAATGTTTACCAGTCCCATTCCCCCCTAGTTGCAGCCCCTTTTCCCCTGGCAAGAAACTGTTACTTTTCTTACATTTTCAGTCTTAATAGTTTGATTGAAGTTCTCAAATTCTGAAGAATGAAGTTACATAGTCTCTGTTCTTGTACGTGTATTTCCTTGTGTTAATTTCTAGATTTTTCATACTCATGCTCCATTCTCCTGATCTTTGTTGTAATGTTTCTGTGAATAAGACCTATTTATTAATTATTACTCACAGGTGTAATTGATTCGTTAAGTTCTTTAACTTTTGAATTTATTCTGAACATTTATTTTCTAGGCTTATGAAGCAAACCCTGGCACTGACAAGAAAGCATCTGCTGAAGATCTTATTAGGTACACTAAACCAATCACCCAGGCAACTGCCAAGGCTGTCGCTGCTGGCAACAGTGGTCGACAAGAGGAAGTTATTGTGGTTGCTAACATGGGACGTAAAGCTGTATTTGACCTGCTTGGAGTGGCTAAGGTGAATGCAGTTGTATGAGTAACAGTGATCTTGACTGATCGAAGTAGAAAAGCAATTTTTCATTGTTCAAATGTTCTTATTTGATCCATAAAACTGCAGAAAACTTATGGCCTTTAAGTAAGCAAATGTTAAATGCAAAAAAAAAAAAAAAAATTTAAAGAAAGACACAAAGCTTGTAGTTTTGTTACACAACTGAAAAACTGTTAAGGCCAAAACCTCAGCAAATATGTCTTTACCATTGCTACCATAGTAAACTGGATACGACTGCACATGTCTACATTGTTATGATCTGCAATGTTCCCTTTTCAGTCCAGTTTTCAAGTATTACACATATATTATAATAATAATAATAATAATAATAATATAATTGTTCTATTCAGAATTGAATGATGGACTGTTCACTTTAGAAATTTAGCAGTGAGAAGAATGTATGAGAGGAAACATTGTAACATGATAATTTTCTGTTTTCAAAGGCGGCAGCAGCATCAGCAGAAACCCATGATGTAAGAAGTAAAACTGTGGCTGCTGGAAGGACATGTGCTACTGCTTACAAACAACTGCTGGAACAAGTTAATATTGTAAGTCTCAGTTAAACTACTGTTAAACTACTGGTTACATTGCTTGTGACGAGTGGAGTCATACAACTATTCAAATATATCTAAGGGAGAGAAAAAAATTAAGCTGAAATATATTCACCACATTAACCAGTTTTTTACTCAAAGCTTAGGTTGTTTGAATCTATTTTTAGATCATTTTGGTGAGGCTGAAATGTATATGATTTCTTGTGACGGCAAAATTTTTTGATAACAGTCCCTCAACCCTTGTAATGGTATGGTTTTCAATAATAGAATTTAGACTTCTAGATTTAGAGAGTGTGGTGTGATCATTTATGCTCAAACCACCATGCCCTTTAACATCACATAGATCGAGAGATAAATTTCAACAGATTATTTACTTGACTATGAACTCTGTTCTCAGGTTTTGCAAAAACCATCCGTAGAAGCAAGACAACAGTTGACGGTACTTTCCCGCCAAGTGGCAAACTCTGTGTCAGAAATTGTACATGCTGCCGAGGCGATCAAAGGTATATAAAGATAAAGACATATTTTGTCTTTAACGTTTCTCTCAAAGCAGTTGTTTTATGGTTATATTTTTTGTGCACTTTCAGCACTTTGATTTGTTGATTCTGTTGAGTAACTTGTATAGTGGAAAAGTCATTGTTTGATGAATTATGAACTGTAAGAAGGGATAAAGTAGATTTGATATTCTTGCTAGATTATACTCGTGATCTGTGTTCTGAAACTTAATCCAACAATAGAAGTGTGTGAGAATCATATCTTACTCCCAGTTTTATCATGAAATACAGTTTCTCATATATATTGATATATGCAATATCTCACAGCCAAAACCATTTGTAAAGGTAAAATGTTTTGTAACATCCCTCATGGGTAAACTATTATATATCCTTTATTGGTGGAAATTTATATAGCACCCTTATGGGGAATCCTATGGAGCACATTAAGGATAATCATTGATCAGTGCGTAACACTCATATGAATTAATATTTCTGGAACTTACTCTGATTGGGGGAAGACTTCTTTACCAGCCCTCTTATGATATTACTCATAGAACATTTCAGACACCCCTCCTAGGTGAAAGGTCTATTTCTTAAGCAAGTTACTGGTGTTATAAATACTAAAACAGTTGAATTTCCTCTAATAAGATGAAGAATTTCAGCAACAAATGTTACATAGAAGACCCAACACCAATACTGCCACTATTTAATCTTTCTCTAGTCTCTGCAGTCCTTGATAAGTAGTTGATACATTTTCAAAGGTTATGTTTTTGTGTTTTTTTATATTTGAAATAAACAGAGCTATACATTTTGTAAGAAATATGCAGGATTTGTGTTGGGTCTGTCTGTCTTCATACATAAACTTAGAAAGCCCATCATTTATCATTACACTATGTTTCAGTTCGTTGATGCATATCTTAATTTTCTACTTTGTAAAGTTCACTATGTATGCCTTAATGCTGTGTTTTCATTTCTTTTCTTTCTTTGCATTCTTAAAAATCTGATGTCTAGAGCTCTTGCATTTTTTGAGTTATTTTAGAGCTTTTTGCATTTCTCTAATTCTAACTAATAATGTTTTTGTATTTCTGAGCTTTTTTCTTTTCTGCTTTTTTCTCAGTTCTTTTGGAACAGTTTTTGCATTTTTCTGAACAGTTATGCTTCTGAGTTCTTCAAAGTATTTCTTTGTTTTGCATTTTCTTAGCTCTTAAGCTTTTTCATGCATTTTCTGAGCTCTTTTAGAGCTTTCGATCCTTACTCTCCACTTTAGCTTCTGTGTTCTGTTCTCTTTATTTCCTTTTCTGTTGATTGATATTATGCTTTTAATGCCCTTTTTGTTTCTGACCCCTCAGCGCATTACAGGATGAATCCATTTTGGCCCATAAATCGGCAATCCTATTACACAGGTTGGCCCTTATTTTTTGCATTTTACCATTTTGAATTTTTCTCCCCACAACCTGTTTTTCCTTGTTGCTAGTCAGCCAGATAGAAAAGGTGTATCATCTGTCTCTTGTGTTAGTTATGGAACTTGAGTGATTAGGATACAGCCACTGTTTAAAAAAATATGTTACTGTCTTGGTTAAGATACTTTGACATCAGTGCAAGTTTTGTTAGTCATTTTTGACAAGCCAAGATGCTACCTGTTCAGAGCAAGACAAGTTAGATTGATTGATACCATTCAAAAGTTACAGTTACAGTTCTCTTTTGTCTTCAGAGTAATATCTGGCTGACCAGTAAAATAGACCTGGAATGCAAAAATATAATCATTAATCCATATAAGTTTTACTCATACTGAATGATGTGACCTTATCATTTGCATGTTTTACATGGAGAGAGAAAATAATGCCAGATAGGAGGAAGGAATATCACTCCCCCTCTCCCCTAAGTTCAATTTGAACTTCCTTTGGCCAAACTATAACTGGTTTCCAACTGACAGCAGGTGATTCATTTGGGGCTAGCATAGATTATGATCTTGGCTTGTACAGATTATGGATCTGGGCTAGTATAATTCATGGATCTGGATGTGTATAGATCATGATATGGACTTGTATTGATCATGATCAGCAAAACCATTATATCAATGTTTTATAATCATGATTTATGCTAAGTTTTTAGTCATTGTCATTGAAAATTCCCTATTACATGTAACTAAAAGTGGTACAGTCTGTATTGAAAGATAGGCAGTTCCTTTGTAGAAGTTCAGAGGGGAAAGGGTTAAATGTCCATACTGTTGATGTTATTGGGGTCCAGTTCAGGATTATTTGAAGCCAAACCTATAGTCAGATATTTAATAAGAAAAGTTATGCCAGTTACAGGCAATTTCAAGGGAAATCAGTTCTGAGAAGGTGTTGTAGAAGAGGAAACAGAAAAAGGAATATTCATGTTTAGTCAGATTTTGAAGACCCACTTAACTTGGGTCTAATATGTTATAAGTGCTTTGACGTCGGTATGAATAATATAATATATCTTTATTCTACAACATACATGTATATACAAGTGTTATTTATTTATTGCTGTAAATTTATTGTCAGGAATATCTATTTTAGTGATTAACTGTCTTTTCTTCCTAACCTTGTGTGAGATGATGAAATAAAATGTATTTTATGTTGTTTATACAGCTGTGTTATTTCATTTAAAGTTAAATGAGTGGTCAAAGTGACCCAGAATAGTTTTCAAAAAATCTGTTTGCACCTATATGTTCTCTTCAGAGAAACTAATATAACTATTTGTTTACTTCAGTAATTTTGTTTATTTGCATTGAGTAAAGTTGAACACCAGAATTTTTTTTTTATTTTAACAGGCCCATTCATAAAACAAATTTACTACAATACTGGAATGTGTATTTTCATTTCTACCCATCTAAGAAGGGAAGGAACTGTGTTTCATTTCTAATTTACATGATTTTTAAATATTCATTTGTGTTTTCAATATTTCTCTTGATTGTCATACATCTTGGTCACTTTGAACACTGTTATAACTTTAAATATTATCTGTGATGACATTTCTTTGAAGTTATCATTCTGTCCTGACCAAAGGAGGTCAGTATGGATTTTAATGATACAGTTTATCAACATAAGTATTCTAAAATCAATCAGAAGGGAATTTTTAATCGAACTTTTCAATTTGTAAACTGTTCTAACAGATGATGGAGAAAGTATGTTTGTTTTGTTTACTTTCTTATTACACCTTTATAACTCAGTGTTGTCTGTAAGTTTAGAATGTTAAAAATCTATACGTTTGGCATGAGCTCATGTCAGTAATTTATTGTAAGGATCAATGTTTGTTTTCTGTATGTTTGTCTGTATGTATAGTACTTTTTTTTTTTTACAGATTTCCTAGCTAAGTGTTATAATTTTTGTTAAACTTGATAAGAAAAACATCAGGATATCAATTTTTTTTTCTGTTTTGACAGCTGTGCTTTTGTGTTAAAAGACATCTTTATATGTTTGACAACATGTCTGAAAATGAGACTGGAATTTGTCTTAACCCTGAACATGCTGAAATTTTGAAATGGATTTGTCCAGCTTTGAATTTGGAACAGTCCATTCAAAGTTTAAGGGATTTCAATATCAAAATACAAAAATGGAGCTACCAACAGTATAGAGCCTGGTCAGACTGCACGGATGTGCAGGCTGGCCTGGCTCTATACTGGTGGGAAAGGCTAATCACTTTCGGTTCCGGCACTTTAAGGGTTAACAGATGAAATATTACTTTTTAGTGTTCTTTTTTTTAAATATTATTATTCTAAAGTCTGAAATTGTTATTCTAGTAAATCAGTTGAATACTTTGTTTTGACTTTGTTTACATCAACTGTTCTGAAATTGTTTACCTGGAAGCAGCTAAATTCTGTTCTGAATTTGTTTACCTGGAAGCAGCTAAATTCTGTTCTGAATTTGTTTACCTTGAATCAACTGAAAAATAGATTTTTAATTTGTTTATGTTAATTGTTTTTTGAAATTGTTTACTTAAAAACCAACAGTTAAGTAACTTTTTGTAAGACTTGTTTACCTACAATGAACTTTATTATGTTTTTGATTTGTTTACCTAGAATCAACTCATGTAAGATGGTCCCATCTTTACCCAGGTAAAAAAAACTGGATTAATTGAGTCTGTTAGTGCAGTAATGCCCTAACTGCCTGTAAAGAGGGACAACATTACTGCACTATACAGGCAATGATGCAATATTGTATCAAGTATTCACTCATTAAGTTTTAATTTTATTTGATGATTTTATTTTATTTATAGATCACATTATTTTAGCAAATCTGAAGCTCGCATTGAATACAAAAACAAAAAACAAAAAAAAGTCACGTATTTCATCTACAATAATTCTCAATATGTCGTAGGAATATTTCTGCTATTCTTATAAATGTACCTCTGGAAATAGAGAAAAAAAATGCCAACCGGACGAGAAGAGATATGTGTTTTCTCATCAGGACCGTTCGAGTCAGTTATTTGTATTGATGAGGAAGTGAACCAAGAACATGTATTAGAGACAGGCTTCAGAATTATTATTTGTAGATTTTCTAACTGTTGTAGTTATTAAAACCACACAACACAAGTTGTTAAACTAGTTGGCCTATAAGGTCCCCTGACCCAAATTGGATTTGCTAGTCATTTGTACATAGGGATTTTTGCATGGTAAGAAAACACTGGAATTGTAGCTAGTTAAATTGGCTTTGAAAACGATAGATTTGCACCTTCTGTGGAAATAAGATAGGAACAAAATGTGTAACTTAATACAATTATCCTATTTCTTGTTGGGAGATTGGTTAGTAAACTGGTTTGATACCCAGGAACACTTGTTAGATGGACTGACCACAGCAATATGACCAAAAAGACGTTGAAACTCATTAAACCTTAACATGCTGAAATTTTGTAATGGATTTGCCCAGCTTTGAATTTGGAACAGTCCATTCAAGTTTAAGAGATTTCAATATTAATATACAAAAATGGAGCTACCAACAGTATAGAGCCCTGGTCAGACTGCACGGATGTGCAGGCTGGCCTAGCTCTATACTGGTGGCAAAGGCTAATCACTTTCGGTTCCAGCAGGTTAAGGGTTAAACCCTGGTGGAAAGGAACAAAACGAAAATGGTTATGTTGAACTATCAAATTGGCAGTAATGTACTTAGAAAACGGAAGGTGAAAGGAGCCAGTTTCAAAACTTAGATATAGAAATGCTCAGGCAGACACAGATAGATGAAAATAATGAAACTGAAATACAGTCAAAGAAATTAAATGAAATTTTAAAAGAATACAGTTGAACCTGTGCTGAATGATCATAGTGTTGAAATAGCTGTATGAAATGAGCATTGTTGTGAAGAAAACATACAGTGATGTTTTTGAAATAAATGTTGTTGTTTTTACATGAAGATTCCTAAGTAAAGACATTACAAAATTTGATCTTTTATAATGTGAAACACATTCGGAAATAATGCAGTTTTCAAGCCATTTAGAAGTGTTGGTAGAGGCTACAAATAATTTTGAGTGATTTCCCCCAAAATACAATCCCTGCATGGTTTGTTTGCATGACACAGAAGAAAACTTCATTTAGATAAAAAAAAAAGTAAAGATTTTTATAATTTTTAAAAGTGTAAGAGATTTTGCAAAAATGGTGGATATCTTTATTATGCTTGAGATTTACACTTGTTGTTGTTGAGGAATGCAATGATCCTAGTGTAACACTGTAAATTATTGTCATAAATCTTTTAACTGTAAACAATAGATTTTTTCCCCCATTTAATGATTGTTAAAGAAGTTTTAAATGTTTGGAATAATTTCATTCATGTAAAATTGAATCTATAACGGATTGTTAGTTGTTCGGTAAGATGTATTTATGGTATTCATGAAGGAATTTCTTATAAAGTGAAATTGTTAGTGTAAGATGTTCAGTATTTGTTTGGTTGTTGTACAAGACGGCTGACTTAATACCATATATGGTACAGTTGTGCACATATAAAATGCTCATGTAAACATGTCTAGAGTTTAATTTCAAGAATCAAGCAGTGACTTGCAGCTCAGTTCTTGCAATTTATAAGGATCATAGACAATTTTTTTTTTTCAGTAGAGATTGAGGTTTATTACTTGTCAGTCATGTTGTAAACATCATTTTTGTTGAAAAATTTTAGGCACAGACTGGGTTGACCCCGAAGATCCTACGGTTATTGCCGAGAATGAACTGCTAACTGCAGCAAGTTCCATTGAAGCTGCTGCGAAGAAATTGTCACAGTTACAGCCAAGACAGAAAGCAAAGGTACTGTAAATAATAGTGTGGCAGGGAAGTTCTGTATTATTATATAGCAAGAATATAATATAATACATACATATAATCTGGAATTTACTGTTTTAAATTGGGAACCTGTAATCATACGACTGTTTTAATGGAAGCGGGAGAAAGCATTTTGTCAGAGGAATTTGGCTACTGAAGGATAATAAAAGTCTTGTCTCATAGATGTCAGTGGAGGTCATTATATGGATGGAATAGACTGATAATGAAACAAAGCGATAGAGATATATATTAAGGAACATAATGATTTTCTGATGAAAACAACAAGGTTTCCAGATGAAAGTCTTCAGGAAATAATTGACTTCCATGGAAACAAAAGAAAACTGAGAAGGGTGAGCTTAAAGAAGATGTTGGAAAGATCATTTAACATCTTGACAATCAAGGGAGGGTTTCATCAGAACTTGCTGAGAGTCGTTTCTACTGGAAAGATAAAAAAACTGAGAGGCCTTTTGACTAGACAAGGAAGTGGAATGACCTCTACTTGTATTTCTATTTTATTGCTTTAATTCATATTAGCAGCAGTAGTCATCTACACTAACACCTGGTGAAGGGATCTGATTGTGGCCAGATATGTTTGATATATTTGGTGGGTTATAATTTTCACCACCGAATACCAAACATATCAGTGTTACTTCAGATATAGCTTCTAACACATACCTCCTAGTTACTTCTGGAAGGAGTGCTTCTGAGCACCCCCAAGGGATACAGTATTGTACATTTTCACTAAAGGCAGCTTTATTGGTATATTTGCACAATTCAAGGTAATGGAAAGATACTGATGCACACAGAGCTATAATGACAATTAAGAACCGTAAATACATCTAAAGCTGAAAAGGAAGTAGTTGGAGATCGGAGTTGGTTCAAGAGATAGAGAAAGTGTTTCCAGGTGTAACATAGTTGTTTCAATAGATATTGACAGTATTTGCAAAACTAATCCAGATGCCACAAGTGGTAAAGGCAGTTCCTTCAATAGGTTAAAGACATATATAGAAATCGAAGTTCACTCAAGTTGTATAGACAATATTTTGAGATCAGAGTTGCTTCTAGAGTTAAAGGCAGTTGCTTTAATAGGTAAAGGAAGTATTATTACAAGATCAAACAAAGTTACTGCAAGAGGTAAAGATGGTACAATTGTGGAGTTCAAACATAGATGACTTGAGAGGTAAAGACAGTATATGGAGATCAAATAAAATTGACTCATAAAGACAATATATGGAGATCAAACAAAGTTGTTGCAAGAGGTAAAGACAGTATATGGAGAACAACAGTCGTTGCAAGAGATGAAGAAGTATATGGAGATCAAACGAAGTTGACTCAAGAGGTAAAGACAGTATATGTTTTGCAAGAGGTAAAGACAGCATATGGAGATCAAACAAAGTTGTTGCAAGAGGTAAAGACAGCATATGGAGATCAAATAAAATTGACTCATAAAGACAATATATGGAGATCAAACAAAGTTGTTGCAAGAGGTAAAGACAGTATATGGAGAACAACAGTCGTTGCAAGAGATGAAGAAGTATATGGAGATCAAACGAAGTTGACTCAAGAGGTAAAGACAGTATATGTTTTGCAAGAGGTAAAGACAGTATATGGAGATCAAATAAAATTGACTCATAAAGACAGTATATGGAGATCAAAACAAAGTTGATTCAAGAGGTACAGGAAAGTGTTTGGAGATCAAACAAGTTGCTTGCTACAAGAAGTAAAGCTAGTAATTGGAGAACAAACAAAGTTGGGGCAAGGAGTAAAGAAATGGTGACACAAAAGTACAAGGAAGTTCTCAGATATTTAACAGAGTTACCTCATGAGATATATACATTAATTGGAAATCTAACAAAGATGCCTATAAAAATAGATTAAGATAATAAAGTACCAATGTTGTGTACTAGAATTTCCCCCCTAATATTGTGTACTTTTTCTCCATTACAGGCTGCAGACATGTCATTGAGTTTTGATGAGCAGATTCTGGAGGCAGCCAAATCCATTGCTGCTGCCACTGCTGCCTTAGTGAAATCAGCCTCTGCGGCACAGAGAGAACTAGTGGCTCAAGGCAAGGTAAGGTCTCAAACTTGTTACCCCTAGAGATATATTTTTTGCATCCAGAGTTTGCTGTGTAGATGAGATATGGGTATTTTGAATAGATATTCTAGGATATAGATGGAAGTTGGTGGTGTGCTGTGTTTTTCCCCATACATTTGCATTCAAAATTATGTGTTGAGACTTATGACAGTTTATTTAAGACTGCTGTAAGTTTAAGGTCATGGTTTTAGCCAGCATTGTGAAACAGAGCAATCTAGGCAAATCTGAAACCATTTGATTTGTGATTTTGGTCTTTTCAAGCACTGTGAAATAATGAGGAAATTCTAGAATATTACAAACCCGAGAATTAAGCTCTGACAATAAAGTGACTAATTATCAGAGTCTTCAAGAAACATCTAGATATTTATTGTCCAACTGTGTTCTTTGATTTAATAGTAATTTTTTTTCTCTGGTTTTTGTGAATTTTGGTGTAAAGTTATACATGTTACCATAGAGTGTTATAATATGTTGTATACTATCTAAAATGATTAGTCTAGTAAAGAGCAGACATGCAGAAAACAAAAAAGAAGGCAAAAAGCGTTTTTTCTCTTTCAGATAGAGATATTTTTAAATTTTAATCTGTGAAGTCTTCCTAATGGATCTTCAGTGATCTTTGTGCTAAAAGAAAACTGATCTTTCTGCTTATTGAACTATCTTTCTGCTGTTTACCAGGATATATTTTGTCATATATAAGTAGTGCCCGGTATTTCATATCTGCATCATGTCATTTCTTCCATCAGCATTTGCATCATAAATCATTTGTTTCTTTACAAAGTATAATTTTTCAAGATTTCCCATCTCTGTCTTTTGCATTGTTTGTACTTACCTTTGTGTGCTTTTTTTTTTTTTCAAATAATACAACTTAAGAGTTTCTGGTTTTCTTTTAAGTAACAAGCTTTTTTGCCTTGGTAGTTTATTTTAATGTCTTTGATAATGACCTTGCATTGAGATTAAAGGAATGTTACACTGGAGGCTGTAATTAACTGTGACTATTTTCATTCCATTTCTGTGTCTGAGGAGTTCTACACAGCATGAGTTAAGCCAACCTGTTTTTTCATTTCATTACTTTTTGTACATTATACATTTTCCTCTGATACCCTCTGTGCAAAATACTACTACCTTGATAATTTTGAAAGAATGGAAGCTATAATGTTTTAAGTGTTAAAATCCAAAGAAACAGATAGACACTTCTTTCGTTATTTTTATAGAAAATTTTGAAAGCCACAATACAAAATGATAATTCATTTGAAAGAAGGTTTGAAAAAATAATTGTAGAATTTGAAGAGCTAGAAAACCAGGTGAACAATGATAGATTTGGTGTAATTTGCAAATGTTGCAGTAGTTTTTGCACATTGGTTGAAATAATTCATTGATTCATTATTCATTTTATGTTTTATTCATACTAATGTTTACAGGCAATCATGGGGAGTAACTGTCATTAAAATGGTTGTTTTAAATATACGCTTTCCAAAGTTTGCATTTTTTCAGAAACCCAGTTTCAAAGGAATGGTCATTAGAATCTTTTAATTAAAGTGAGGTCCTGTTTTGTGTTATTTTCAGTTTTGGGACATGATACAACATAATCTGTTTGATTTTGTGATAGTTATGACCATAAGCACCATGAAGAAATGTAGATTTTAAAAGATAATTGTTGGCATGTAACCATAGTAACCATAGTTTGAATTGTCGTATTTTAGACTGAGATGAAAACACTTCTAATTTATTTATATTTATATAACCTGCCTTCAAGATAAAGGAAACATTGGTGGTTAATACTTATTACTGGACGAACAGAATGTAAAATTATATTTGAAAAAAAATGTTGAAGTAAAGTTACCTCCCCATTGTGCCTTGCATTATCACCATGGCGACAGTTGATGTAAACTACACAACTAACCCAAAATTGTGGTGTCTTTTGTGTATGTTTTTACAGAGTGGCTATACAAGGAGAAAACCTTTTGGGGCCCCTGACCCCAGTAAAATGACGGCGGTATACAAAATATTCATTGTTTCCACAACAACAAATTTTGTACTTTCACTGAATGTGAACTGACAACTCTGCTTCTATTTATAAAATGCTGTAAGCTTAAAGAATATTTGCTTAAACAATTTTTATGGTACAGAAGTTAGATATTTATACATTATATTATAAGCAGCTTTCAGAATTTCTAGCAGGTATGTGCTTAACATTGCTTCTTGAAGGGTTCATGCAAAAAAAAAAAAAAAAAAAAAAAAAAAAAAAAATTATCTATACAGAGCCCTTGTAAACACAGAATGTAGGCTTTGTGCTCATTCTTTGCATTTTGTCTTTTTTTACGGGTAAAAATCTGCAAAACCATGTCGTGTTAAAGCAAAAGATAGCAAAGGGGTCAAAGAAATGAAATACTCAAAAAGAGAAATAAGTGACAGAAAGAGATGTCAGTTTACATTAAAGGCTGTTGGTCATTTTTGTGCTTTTTGCAAAACTGACTGTATGTGGCGCTTTCATTACAGTTATCATGCGTTAAAAAAAATCTGGAGTAATCAAGAAATAACAAAGTCAATACAAGAAAATAAAACATACATCTGTAGATAGAAACTATATAAAGTATATTAAGGATACTTATATTTTTGGTATGTACTGGTGGTATATACTGAATTTGTACCTGGTAAAGGAGTTAATAAAATCACAGGCACTAATCGAGTTAATCAGGAGTATACTCACATCTGGTATTTACTTGTTTTGAGAATAATCATATTTTAAGATGTGTGCTTCTTCATTACTGTAGCTGAAATTACATTTGTATGAAATCTTTATACAAGTCAGTTTTGCATTTAGTTTCGATTTGTGGGGAATTTTGTATTTTTGTTCCCTGAGTATGGCTTCCTGGCCCCATATTAGGACCTTTATCACCCAGGTGTATAGATTTATTATAAATAATATGCCCATGAATTGTGTAAGTTAACATCAATAGAAATTATAGGTTGCATTTATATCAAGTTTTAGTTTATTGGTTTTAATTGAAATTTTCAGTTTCTGTTAAATTTTCAGGTTTCAAGTTTTATTATTTTGTTTGCCATACAAGTTACTGAATCATATATTGAAGTAAATGTCAGTTTTTCTGGTGAAAGTTGGGTAAATATTTGGTGACTGGAAAGTCCTGATATTTGTTCACAGGAAAATTAGGATATTTGTTCAGATATTTGTTCACAAGTTTTACTGGCATTTATGGAAAAAGAGAAAAAGATGGATTGATGAACATGGTCAGTTGTGTAGCAGTGCAAAGATAGGAATCAAAGGCTCTTTTTTAATCAACATAAGTTCTTCAATGTATATATCTAAAGGCAGTAAGGGTGCTAGTTTTAAGACCATTTTTAAAATGGGAATGTAAACTGTCTTGCATGATGAAAATTTTTTGTTGAGCAATAACTTTGGGAAATAATACAATGTTTCTGCTGTTAATATGAAAGATGGTCCTATGTTAATGGGATCAGTTTCCTATTCTCGTGAAATATTAATTTGAGAATGATAAATGAGAGAAAAAAAATCATTTGTGAGACCCAGTGAAAATGTTGGAAATGATAGCATAGGCTGTAACATTTATACACACTAAAATGATTGATTTCGTAACAAAAAAAAAAAAAAATTGAATGAATAAGCACTCCTGCATGCCGTGAATGTAACAGTGTTCTGCATCACTACAGTGTTAGCCACAACAAAGACTGTATGTAATGTAAACCTTGTATCACTGGATAACTATCCCCAAGTAATGCATGACCAAAAACATTCTTCCTCAGTTAGATATTCTCTGTTTTACTTCGAACAAGTCTTCAAGGTACCAAACATAAAAAAGCTAGGAGTACTTAGCAGATTTTAGAAATTGGATCTTGGTGGCAACAGAAGGGCTTGAAAAGTCTTAAGAACTTATTCATGTTTCACCTGATGCATTGTTCGGCATCTCATTGTTTTCTCTCTCAGTATGTTTCAAAACTGGTTCCATTCTACTGGGTTTTTATCATATTCAACAACATTTATATTACAAAACCCGCATCTGAATTGAAGGCCATTTCTGCCGTGGCCATTTCTGCCGTTACCACTTCTGCGGTGTTTTTATCATATTCAGACAACATATATATTACAAAACCCGCATCTGAATTTATGGCCATTTCTGCCGTTACCGCGTACTTCCTAGTTTTGCGTACATTTAAGTCATACAGGCTTGACAGGTCTTCATATATGTTACTATGTATTGTTTTGTTTTGTACAGGCCAGTCGTACATTAATTGTGATGTTTGTGTTTACAATAAGTGTTTGCATATTTATGAATGACACCCCAAATACATCCTCGAGCTTGTTTTGAATATGTGAATGATAAATTATAGCAAATCAGTTGATATTGTTTTCTGTCTCTTTATTACCTAATTTTGTGAACAAATTTGGTTTGCCCAACCATTTACTCTTGATTTTACTAGAAAAATTGCATTTTTTTATTGTTATTTTTTTTTTTTAAATAGCAATCCATTGAAATGACTAACAGCATTTTTAGCACATTATGTGTAGTGAATTATAGTAGAAAAGAAACAAAAATCATCCTGTCCTGTAAGTTGAAGCAATAAAGTCATTTCTGTATTATCATGTGTGATATTGAGGTTAAGATATGGTCCTATTGCTTCGACTTACAGGACCTATTTGTTTGTTTTTGTCAGACTAGTCAGACGTTTAACATTTAGCCATAGATCTAGTGGAAATATAACATTTAGTTTTCCTTTTCCGTATTTTCTTTTCTGTTAGTTGCAAGTGTAGATACTTTCTTAAATCAGTTTATTGTTTTGTATACAATGTCTTATGTGTTCATGCAAGAAGGGGTTAGCTGGTGTTAGAAGGGGATAACAGAAGGGGTAGTTTTTTGATTACTATACTAAATAATAAATGAAAAAGAAATACTGCTGGGAAATGCTGAAACCATTAACTCCACTAAATTGATATGAGCAAAGTCTTGCAAATTCAACACCATTGCCCATTATGTCACATGTTTATGATTATTTTCTTTGTCTCCTGAAATGTGTGTTTAATATGTATTTCTAAAAGAGAAGTATTTGAAGTGATTGTTTACAGCAATTTCTGTCTGTAGTTTCTGCTGTAAAGGAGTTTGAAATGGGAGGGGAGGGTATGAAGGGAATTACTAGATGTTGTTTGTGTTTCTATGTTGTTAATGTTTGTAGAAAATATGTAGGTGGTTTGCATGTGATATTCTCTCAGTGTTGTTCCTTAAAGTGTCCTAACATTATTCTATCAAAAATATTCTGAAAGCCCATTAAACAAGACAGAAAAAGTTATCTTGTCGCTATAAAGCCATGTCACTATGAAAAAAACATGTCACTATAAAAACTTGTCACTGTAAAAACTTGTAAGTATATGGTTGATAATATTCTGCTTGATTATAATTTTACACATGATGCCAAAACAATTCAAACGTGAGTTTATCCAAATTTAGATGTTGTTAATTACAGAGGTATCCTGTTAGAGTATTTGACAAAAGATCTCAATTTTATTTTTTGATATTTACAGGAAAACATAGTATCTGGGGAAAACTTGTGAAATAAGGGAAGAAAATGTATTAATTATCCAAAGGAATAAAATATAATAACATAAGTGTTTGATCTTTGTTGAATAAGTGAATCTCATTTTTGTTCATATCCTTTTGATTTGAGTTGACAGTTTGGAGGGATGACAATAGTTCTAAGTGCTGAATGATATAGAAGCAGATAGGATTTTCTTATTCATCCCTTATTCACCACTTATTTTGCTCTCATTTCCCTTAAGAGTGTTGCGGTTGTGACATTAAGCTCATAGCCATAATTGTTGGCCTGACTTGTGTGTATGATGTATTTTGATACTAGAAAACTACAAAGGGATAAATGGATGTAATTATATAATGTAGAATATATTTAATGTTTGTGATGTTTTCAGGTGGGAGCCACATATCACAGGAATGACACTGATGATGATGGTCAGTGGTCACAAGGTCTTATTTCAGCAGTAAGTTACGGCTTCTTTAAATTTCTGTTCTCGGTTATAACTCGCATTTGAAAAGGTTTCTAGAAGAGATACTCGGGTTACTTATTGGAAAACTTCTGGTGCAGTTAAATACTCATATCATGTATAATTTGATAAGTTACTGTGTCAGCATTTTGCAACTCTCCAGTTAGACTGTACCTTGCTGACATGCTCACTTTGATTGTGAACATTTGAGAGTACATTTGAGAAGACTATGGTGGGCTCAGTGAAAAAGCTGTTGTTACTTCATGTGAAATAAGAAGATACAACAGTTCTGCATGGAGCTCTTACTACGCTTTTCTTTTACTGACTAATCCTAAGACTTACCATTACATCTTGTATAGAAATAACAGGAAAACGAAAGTCTTCATTCATTACAGGCAAAGATGGTTGCAGCTGCTACTCACAGTATGTGCGAAGCTGCCAATACGATGGTGCAGGGTAACGCCAGTGAGGAGAAGCTGATAGCTTCGGCAAAAGAAGTGGCAGCATCAACCGCTGCATTACTGGTGGCATGCAGGGTGAAAGCGGACCCTGGCTCAAAGGCCATGCAGAGATTACAGGTAGGTTTTTAAGTATTGATGATAGTTCAGCAATTTGACATTTAGGTTTTGTACATGGTACAACTTCTTTGCAGATGATCTACGGATTTCCTGAATTTCCTTTGCATGATGTCTTTATGTTTCATTGGTTAAAATCAGTGAATTCAAATCACTTAACCACCCACTGATGAATGTTCATGGATTCAAGCCCTGCTCACTTTTTAAACTAGCATTATACCATTCGTGTGAAGAAGTTGGGCATTTTTTATGGAGATTTGGAGACAAATACTTGTTGTCCCCTGGGCAGAAGTTAGGAAAACTGTCTGTTTGATATAACTTTGACTGTCAGAGAGTGTTCAACTCAATTAAAACTAGAAACAAACACTTATTAAAAGATGATACTGTGCTTGTAGTCAGCAGGTAATGCAGTTAAGAGGGCAACAGAAGCCCTGGTTGCATCAGCCCAGCAGGCCAAGGCATACCAGGAGGAGGAAGAATCAGTCACCATTAACCAACGCATGGTTGGAGGAATTGCTCAGGTAAAAAAAAAATATGTTTCTTAATGCTAAAGTGCCCTAATGTTTTGACTTGATATGTGTAAGAGGAAGTCACCATATCTTAAGGAAAAACACACGAAAAGACAGATTGCAATCTAGGAGAGAAAAAAGAGATTGAACTAGACACATGCCTTATTGATATCCCATGTTTTTTTTAATATGAAAAAAAATACAAACTGCATACAAGTGTGAGAACAAGTAATAGTGAATGTTTGGTGAAAAATTGTTGAATAATGCTGTGTATAGGAATGTGAAAGACAGTAATGTAAATGTGAAAAAAATAGGTGATTTTTATCAAAAAGAAATGTATAACTAAGCTACCTCTGTTGCCTTTGTAATGTAAATACAGTTAAAAAATGAAGACCAGATTGATATTACCTGTTCACCTCAACCTGATTGTATCATTACTGTTGCTGTTCTTACATGGTATAAATTTTGTAGTTTGAAAGATATCATTTTATTTGATATAATTTTGGTTGCTGTAGAAAAACCACTCTTAATCAACTTTAATAATTGTACAGATTATCAGCTAATTATTAGTTAGAGATATTTTGTTTGTTGAAAGATTGACTGGTGATGATAGGTGATAGATAAAAGAATTACATTTGCTTTTACTGATATGTTAATTGCATCCTTAGGTGCTGCAAGCCCAAGAAGAAATTATCAGAAAGGAGAAGGAACTCCAGAAAGCCAGACAGCAACTTGCCACTATATATCAGCAACAGAACAGATTCAAAGAAAGGACAGAAGATGACTCTTCTTCATCATTCTAAATATAGAAATACTCATCATTCTAAAAATAGAACTATATGAATTCATTCTAATGATAGAGCTATGAGATCATTCTAAAAATAGACTGTGTAGTGAAATGTAGAACAAAGTACAAGTATTATTACTCAACCCAAGTCTATCCTACAATAACATTCACATTGTCTGGGATCTTTAGGAATATTCAGAATGGGTCCAGTCAAGTTGCAGTGTTTTGCCGACCCTGATTGGTAAATGTATTGAATATTTGACTCTGCCAGTCAATATATGCCAGTCAATGTGCTCAAATCTTGTATTTCATTGACAGGTTTCCATGTTGTTCTGAAAGTGTTTGGATTAAGTTAATCATGTTTGAGATTGTTCTGAAATAATTTGCAGTCACTGAGGGTAAAACTCTGATTGATTCTTAAAATAAAATATGTTTTGATGGATTATAAAAGAATAAAAGGAAATTCCATAAGTTGCAGCCAACTTAATGATTAAAAAGCACAATGAGACAATGGTTTATATTCTATTAATTATAACTAACACAGTCTATGCATGACATTTTGTAAAGTGCCAATACTTTGATATTTATGTTAGTTTGTAGACTTCAGAAGTAAAAATATAACGTACATGTGATATTTATTATGTAATGGTTTATAAAATAGGATAAACAACATATCAAATGAGAACTTAGATCAAATCAAAATATTTGATTATTTTTCTTTGAATTCCACATACAGTACATGTAAAATAGTGATATATTGTCTAATTATGAAAATAGCCCTGGACATTCTTGTTAAACATGTTAAAAGATGTTCCCGTTTAAAAAAAAGAAGCAACTGATTAACTATATTGTTTTGAGTAATAATAATCATTATTGAAAACCATTTTCTGTTATACAAGAAACATTTCAGTACCTTAATCAGCTAATAGTTAAATTTGAGCTCAGATCGACGGATGAATGCAAGAAAAGATCTAAAGAATAAACAAACAGACAGTACTTTCTTGCATTTACCCCTTGAATTACTGTACTGACATTTGCACAATAATTGTTACATTTGCTGTAATGTATTAGGGATACCTTTAAAATGTACCAGAGAATTAGATGACCTACATTCTTGTATAGAAGGTCAAAGGTAATGGCTGTTAGTTTGTTTGCTAGTGACCGTCATTGATTCAAAATTAAGAATGCTTCATCATTTATGAAGGATTAGTATCATTATGTGCAGCATGTTATTGTATAGTTACATTGTATTACTGAAGTGTTACATAATATTTGTTGTATTTGTAAATGGATCTGCATGTTACTGCTGAAATGTTTTTGTAAAACTTGTTAATTCCATACGCATAAGTCACGAAATACTGTATAATGTCGCATTATAATCATGTTAAACTGTGTATCCAATGTAACACATTGATACTACACAGCACAGAGCAGGCTTAATGCAATATAGTGTATAGTACAGAGCTTTTATTAGTAAATGATATTCGTCCTCCACTTCTAACTGACACACTATACACTTTCTGTGCACTACTTGTATACCTACTTTCCAGATTTAACTGTCTTTTGCTCTTTTAAGATGGAAGACTGACTGAACCAGTTCGGATTATTCTGCATTTATAAGTACATTATGATTTCTGTGATCTAAAGGTCAGTTAGGTGTTTTGAGTTAATATTGTCAAGAAATATACAAGAAGACGGAATCTGTCACTCATGCTATGAGAATATATGACTGAGAACATGAGGAAAAGGTGGCACGAGGGTATTCATTACTCTTTTAAAATAAACTGAATTGAGATCAGCATAAAATGTCAAAATACTCGTCCTCTTCAGAAGCAAAGTTAGATTAAGATATTGATAGCCTGAATATTGCCCTTCATAAAAATGCCAATTTTGTATGTAAAAATGATGTTGCCTTTAAAAAACAACATTCAATGCTAACAGTTATAGTTTTGTAAAATGGTGGAATACATTTGAAAAGTATAGAATTTTACAATGAAAAAGCTAGAAGTTAAATATCTAAAATTTACCATAATGATTTACTGCTAGCAGGAACTTAGAATCTGACGTCAAATAAGGATAAGTGACGCGGCTTCAATATCAGTTTGGCCTGTCATGTTCCTCTTCAACATGATATCTTACTTGTTCTATGCAGGAAGCTGAAACTTTCAGACGTAACTTTCCTAGGATATCATTTGATCAAAATAAGTAAAAAAAAAAAAGGTGAATTACCCAGAATGATGTCCATTTGCCCTTTTATCCCCATGTCATCAGTCGTATAATACATGCATATTTGATTTATTCTGTGCTATGGTCAGTCAGTAAATGTAAAGAAGGAATTTACCATGGTATTGGGCTAGACAGTTGATAGTTTCTCAGTGTAAAATAACTGTAGATATTTCTAGTTCTAATGGCATAGAGGAGAGAAATGTTGAAGCCTTACTAGAGATTTCACAAGAGCAACCATCTGGACAGGACTCTGTTGTATATTTTTGTGTGAACACTTCTGTATTTCTTTAGCTGTTAACGTACTACATAACAGTGCTATACTTTTTATATACATATCAATTTATAACAATTTATAAATATATTTTGAGGTTTTGTATATGTATTGTGCTATAGTCATCTACATGTGTTATGTTCCCATGCTCTGAAATATTGTATAATTTTGTCAAACTTGTTTTACAAATCCATGTTTCATGAATTGAAATGTATCCAGTTTTTGAGATATTAATTGAAATTATGAAAATTTCACTTCTTTATCTTTGCTTTTCTGTTTTTTTGCTAGTTTCACAGATAATTGCAAGTCTTTAAACTATTCTAGTTTTAGGTGTATGTTAAAATTAAAATATTGGCATTAAATGCCCTTGTTTAAAAGAAAAATGCAGTGAAAAGACTACAGTTCTCGTTTGTTATGTAGGTAATCAGATTAGACAAAGATAGATTGATCAATTAGTGCTTTAATTGTAGCTCTTTGATCAATTAGTGCTTTAATTGTAGCTCTTTGATCAATTAGTGCTTTAATTTTAGCTCTTTGATCAATTAGTGCCTAGTACTTCTGTCTTTAAATCTTGTTTTTTTCAGGGTTTTTTTGAAAGTTTGTCTGTAATGCATTTTGAAGTGAAAAATATATCATTGTGATGAAAAAAGCCTTAAAAATGATGTCTGTTTGAATTCTGTTTATTAAAGTTATTTTGGTAGAAATGTTTTGACAGAAATATAGGTGATGTTGGAATGGTGTTGATGGATTGTTTGTTATATTTTTGATAGAAACTACTTATAATTTGCTGTTAGTTTGTATTATTGTTATGTATACATTTGTGATACGAATTCTAATGTTAAGAGATCATTGACAATTATGTATTTAGCAGAATCATGGGAAGGAAACACTAACAAACAAATCTGGTGCATCTGTGTAGATACAGCCTGAATTGCCTTTGCATTTGCCCACTGAATCATTTATTTCTTAGCCCATGTATGCCTAATGGATTATGGCGGCGTGGCCAAGTGGATAACGCGTCAAACTAGTAGTCAAAGGATTGCTAGCTGCACGGGTTCAAACCCAGTCAGGGGCAAGCCGTTGTTTCCATGAGCAAGAAACTTTACACTCATTGCTTAGTATTGGTTAGTTCCAGGGACAGATTCGAGAGTGTGCCTATAAGCTATAAGCTTCCTACACATTTGAACTAAAATAAATTTGGTATAAACTAATGGATTATACCATCCTTTTAGGTTGGATGAGTCCATTTTCAGTTGAAAGATTTCTGGTATAAATGTTCAATTTCATTCTATTTAGGGAAGAAAGTCCTTTATGCAAACAGTGAAGACCCTGATCAGGGGCTGCACAGTCTGCCTATTTCTACTTTTGCAGACACTAGGAGTTATGGGTAAAAGAAGTTTTAAGCTTATCTTTATTTTTAGGTAAATGCTGTTTAATCAAAACTCAAAATTATATTGATTTTTTTTTTACATGAAGGCTGATGCATCCTTCAAGAAAAAAGGCTCATAAATAAAGAGGGGCCAAACAGGGCACTCAATGAATTTATATATGTGATTAAGAATTAAACCAGTTGTCCATAGCAAAATATAGCTGAATTAATATCTTGGCCCCCTGTTGCTTCAACTGTTGAAATATAGAACTCTTGGGTTGAAACCTTCAGAAAATGCCACTTTTCTGAAATTTGGTACTCATAATCTGAAGGTGTTAAATACTACTTTTTAAGATGTGATTGTAGGTTAAAAGCCCACACGCTTTCATTATTTTATTGTTAAGGAGAGAAAAGCGGGCAACGAATGAATGAAATATTCTGGAACTATTTAACTTTGTTTTAAAAACTAACAAAGAAAGTTAACATTGAGAATCTCAAGTATTCATCATATCAATACACATTTTGGATATAAAGAATGTATATAATTGCATATTGTGCTTCTCAGAAATAAGTCTTCATAGGAAGACCTCTGTATGTTAAATGAAATATTCAGAGATGAGATTTTGCTCCTTTTGGCTTTTGCAGTGCTTCTGAACATTCATTTGTAAATTTTTGCATTTGTGTCTTTGTGTTGAAACCAGTGTGTAAAATGATTCGAAATTTAAATAATGGAATGGGTGCCATAAGTAAACAAGTGCTTAATCTTTACAGGTTTTAAGGAAATTAAAATTGCCAATGTGAAAACTAAAAGTTCTGTTTATAGTGCAGCTATTTTGTGTGTATTCTGCAATGTTGTTTGACAATTGAGAATATTCAAAATGCATTTTTACAATACAGTTTGTTAACTGTTTTGATATTTGACAGATGTAATATTAGTTCAGCAGCTTTGTAAGTTGGTGAATAGCCATTTAAAAGCTGTACGTTTCAGAAACTTCACAATAAGTTGAACTTTAATGAACTGTACTTCGGAAAATAATTTACTTACAGATCACATGTATTCTGTATGCATGAAGTTTAACCATATTATCTTATAACACTTTTTCTTTTGCTTATTCTCTGTGTTACTTAAATACAGTGTACAAAAATGAATATATTAATAAACCTTTATTTAATGTCAGTGGATTGCTTGTTGTATGTCAGTTTATTCAATGATATCAGAAAGTCATTGTTTTTATTTGGGTTATTTTCCAGTTTCGATCTTTTGGTGGTCATATCCTGGCAATCATTCCACCCAACAAGCATTTTTAACCAACCAGTTTTCTAACCAATCTCTCCACAAGCAACTGTCTGCTTCCTCACTTGAAATCAGAGGTGAGGGCAGGGACAAAATCCCATATATTGTGATCATGATCTGAACTTGATTGAGACTAGAGTTCAAATGAAAACCTATTTGAATAAATGTTACTTTAAGTACATACATGAAGGGGTCATTGTAAAACTTATGTAACTACATTTGAAATAAGAGAAGAATAAAATAGATATGAATAAAATAGGTACGCACTTATCCCCCAATATAGTGTCATTCAGACTGGAATGCATAATTATGTGTGTAGTGTTGGAAGACATTCTATCATTTAATGATAATTGTCAAAAAAGCACAATGCAGTTTCCGGATTTTAAGTTAAACCTAATATCCTATGTAATTTTACATGCAGAAGCACAAAAATGGTAGTTCCATTTTTTCTCATTTACACCAGAGTTTGATGCTTGAAACTGAGAAATATTCCTTTCGTCCTAACCAGTAACAGTAAGAAGGGGAAAACAAGCACCGCTTGGTGGAGCATTATATGCCCAAAGGGTGCTTTTTTCTAAGTATGATGCATTTGTGATATAAGGGAGGAAACCTTGAGCTTTAAAATTAAATGATTTGCTTTAAATTTTGATTTTTTTTTACCTTTGACCCCAAAATTAATAGGAGTCATCCACCCAGTGTGTGCAAGCATTATATGAATTTAGAAGTCTCTATGAAAACTTGGTTGTCGAGTTATAGAGTGCAAATGATTCTAAACATTTAGGTTACTGTGACCTTCACCTTTGACACACTAATCCCAAAATGTATAGGGGTCATTCACTCAATGTGTGCAGTCATGATATAAAGTTTGAAGTATCTATAACAAATGATTGTCAAGTTACATGGTGGAAATGGTTTTCAATTTCAAGGTCACTGTGACCTACACCTTTGACCTACTGGCCCAAAATCAGTAGGGGTCATTTACTCAATGTGTGCATCCATTACATGAATTTTGAAGTCTCTAAGACAGATGGTTGTCAAAAACCAGAGTGTAAATGATCCTAAAAATTTAGGTCACCATGACCTTTACCTTTGACACACTGACCCCAAAATGTATATGGATCATCCACTCAATGTGTGTAATCATGATGTAAAGTTTGAAGTCTCTACAACAAATGGTTGTCAAGTTACATGGCGGAAATGGTTTTCAATGTTAAGGTCTATGTGACCTTGACCTTTGAGCTTCTGACGCAAAAATCAATAGGGGTCATTCACTCAATGTGTGAAATCATTTTATGAATTCTGAAGTCTATACGACAAATGGTTCTCGAGTTACAGAGTGTAAATGATTATAAACATTTAGGTCACTGTGACCTTGACCTTTGACCCCAAATGTATAGGGGTCATCCACTCAATATGTGCAATCATGATATAAAGTTTTAAGTCATGATTGTCAAGTTACATGGTGGAAATGGTTTTCAATGTTAAGGTCTTTGTGGCCTTGACCTTTGAGCTTCTGACTCCAAAATCAATTGGGGTCATTCCTTCGATGTGGGCAATAATCAGTTGAAGGCAAAAGACTGTAGGCCAAAGAGTACTCAAGTTATCCTCCAGAAACCAAATTGCTAACGGACGGACGGACGGACGCCCTGGACCATAACATAATATGCCCCCTTCGGGCATATAAAAAGTTGCAAAAAAAGAGAAAAGATAAGGTCAGTCATGAGAAAGAAAAAATATGTGGCAAATGAAAACAGTCATATGATAACTGAAACTATTAAACCGGATTTTATTGGGAGGAAGAGATCTATCTATCTCTATTTATCTATCTCCCATTAATTGCAAACACCTCGCAGGGACGTAGACATGTTTGCACGTCAAAGATCGCAAGAATATTAAAGAGTTGTTTAAAAGAAGAAAAGATTAAAATGTTAAAATCGGGGGTCTGGACGGCTAGGGAGTGACTGCTGTTCAATGTTCAATGCTAGATACGGCTACACTGAACTGCTCTGGGGTAGGGAGAAGGGCAACAGTAGCTGGTAAGTGGTACTAATGGTATACAGTCCTAGGAAAGAAAGAGAACTTATAGTATTCTGAAGTTGCTGTAAATAACCTATAGCTCGGGATGGCCAGTGGGGTGGGGGGAAGGAGCAGGTTTTCTTCAATGGGAATAGCAACCAAACCATTATGAATCTTGTAGAACAGGGATAACCTAGCATCAAGTCGAGTTCAAGTCAATTGAGATTAAGGGAGTGGACCATGTCAGTAATGCTTGAAGTCTGACCATAATCTATCTTGATTCAACGGGCTGTTCTTCTTTGGACATTTTCAATTTGATCTATTTGTATTTTGGTGTGGGGAAACCATACTTCGGAGCCGTATTCAAGTTGGGGTCTGACTAAGGTCTGTTAAGCTATGGACTGAATGGACTGGGATTTGATCTTTATGTTTCTGCATAGGAACCCTAATGTTTGGTTTGCTCTCTGTGTTGTCCAGTTTATATGGGCAAAGGGTTATATGAGATATCCACGCCTAGGTATTTTGCTGTGGTCATCAATTCTAGTTGGAGGTAGTATTGTGTAGGGATAGGATGTTTCCTTTTTGTGACGTGGATATTATGACACTTGGAGAGGTTAAATTCCATGTGGCATTCCAACTCACACTTTCCTAACTGATTTAGGTCATTTTGGAGGGAAACCACATGGTTTAAGGATGTCAGAGCGATGTTTATCCTGGAGTTTATATTATGTGGGAGGTCATTTAAGCGAGAAACAGGAAGGGTCCTAAGACTGAGCCTTGAGGGACACCTGAGGATACTTGGATGGAGTCAAAGCTGCTGCCATTAAGGACAACTGACTGCAGTCTGTTATCTACAAAACTTTTGACCCATGGGAAAGTTTGACCTCTGATTCCGTAGTGATGCATTTTCAGCAGTACTTTCTCATGACTGACTTATCGAAAGACTTACTGAAATCTAGAAGGATCAGATCTACTTGATTTTTCTCATAGGCTGAGGTGACCAAGTCATTTACTAGCATGATAATTGGGTATTACATGACCTTTTTTCCCTTGGTGGTAAAGGATGTTATGGCCGGTAAAGCGTTTGATAATGGACGGGGAAAGAGATTACACTATAAAAACAAACAAATTCTACTGCTGCAAGTCACTTGATTTTAAATGTGGTAGAAAAGATTGCAACAAAGCATAAGAAGAATGTTCACTTTGCATTGTGCTTCTTCCCTCCCTTCAACAGCGTTCAGTAAGGTAAAATTCATCCCTCTCCACCGGGACAGTAGTTGAATTTACTAATAAAATCGAGTTGTAACCGCATTATGTTTAAAGCTACAATTTGTAGCATGTTTATTTTTTATAAGTGTGTCTTTATTATGTTTCTTGCACTTGTTGTTTAGTGTTATTTTTGCATTTAAAAACGGATGTGTTATGAACAGTGTAATTCTGCATTACTGTCTCGTACCGTAGGGATCTACGTCACAGCCAAAAATAGCGGCGGAAACTACCTATTTTGAGACGGAAACAGCCGATCACCAAGAACACGTTGTTTCTTATCAAAAGCAATATTTTAATAATTTGGTAATCAAACCATTTTAATAATTACATTATGATTATTGTGATGAGGTGAAGTTGTCCAATGACCTTTAAAAGTTAAGAATACGTATAGGACTCAGGGTCGTTTTTGAGACAAAATCTAGACTGAAATTTAGACCATAGTGTCTATACTGTCTTTTATATGTAGTGTACATACCATAATTGTGCTTCGATGCTGAGAACTTTTCCCCTTCTTTACTCAATGGATTCGACGGATAACTCGCATATAACTACACTAATCAAAGCACTGAAGGTACTTGTGGGGGTGTTAGTTTGAAAGGCATTGGCAATTCTTCAGTGTTTAAACTGAAGTACCCAAAAGCGAAACGAAGCATCGAGAGCCATGCCTATTCTGTCATCATGGATCAATGTGCGCATCAGTTTCTTTTACGTATACATAGTCGGGTTAGTGATCGCGTTCTCGGTCAAAGATTTAATTAATATGTTTTTATCATTCTGTCACTCATTATCATTTTCTTGTTTAAATTTGACGGGGTTTTTTTTCGCACCAGAAAAGAATATTTAGCAAGAAACTTTTTGACGTATTACACTTGAGTGTGACTGAAGGTGACTTGAAAGTTATGCATGCATACACGCGAATGGTGAAGAAAATATATAGATATAAATTATGATGTAACTGTTAGCATATGTGACCTAATGTTGTTTTATATCAACAGGTGCGTTGTATGTATTAACGACGTGCATGACGTAAGAATTAATTAAGTTTCTGGACCGCTGATCTGCCCCTTCCTTAAAATTCTGTTACGGACAAGGTTTTCTGAGTGACTTCTATAATACCAAGCTTGTTTCATTCATAATTGGCTTCTCCTCCCTAGCTTTGAGATAAAATAAAACATTAAAATTTGACATCAGTTTCATCCTTTGTAGCTCACCTGAGCACAAGAAGCTCATGGTGAGCTTTTGTGATCCCCCTGTGTCCAGCGTCAGTCGTCGTGCATCGTCAACAATTTCATAAAAACAACATCTACTCTAAAACCAATGACTGCACATTAACCAAACTATACAGGAATGATCCTTGGGTGGCCCCCTTTCGAAGTTGTTCAAATGGTTCTGGTCTGTCGCATAAGTAGGTCACAGGGCCAAAAAAGAAGTTTCAAAAATGCAAATTAAAAAAAACTTCTTGTGAGAAAGTACATGTTCAAAAGCTTTGATATTTGGTATATGACATTATCTATAGGTCCTCTACCAAAGTTGTTCAAATTATGCCCTTAGTACCAAAATTGGCCCCGCCCCAGGGGTCATAGGTTTTCCTTATATGTATATAGTAAAAACTTAAACAAATCTTCTCCTCTGAAATAACAAAGGCTAGAGTTTTGATATTTGGTATATGACATCATCTAAAGGTCCTCTACGAAAGTTGTTCAAATTATGCCCCTAGTGCCAAAATTGGCCCCACATCAGGGGGTCATAGGTTTTCCTTATATGTATATAGTAAAAATGTAAAAAAATCTTCTCCTCTGAAATGACAAAGGCTAGAGCTTTGATACTTGATATATGACATCATGTATAGGTCTTCTACCAAAGTTATTCAAATTATGCCCCTAGTCTCAAAATTGGTCCCGCCCCAGGGCGTCATGGGTTTCCCTTATATGTATATAGTAAAACTTAAAAAATCTTCTCCTCTGAAATGACAAAGGATAAGGCTTTGATATTTGGTATAATTTTTATGATATCATCTATAGGTCCTCTACGAAAGTTGTTCAAATTATGCCCCTAGTGCCAAAATTGGTCCCACACCAGGAGGTCATAGGTTTTCCTTATATGTATATAGTAAAAATTTAAAAAAATCTTCTCCTCTGAAATGACAAAGGCTAGAGCTTTGATACTTGATATATGTCCTCTACGAAAGTTGTTCAAATTATGCCCCTAGTGCCAAAATTGGCCCCACACCAGGGGGTCATAGGTTTTCCTTATATGTATATAGTAAAAATTTAAAAAACTTTCTCCTCTGAAATGACAAAGGCTAGAGTTTTGATATTTGGTATATGACATCATCTAAAGGGTCCTGTACGAAAGTTGTTCAAATTATGTCCCTAGTGCCAAAATTGGCCTCACAACAGGGGGACATAGGTTTTTCCTTATATGTATATATTAAAAACTTTAACAATCTTCTCCTCTGAGATGACAAAAGCTAGAGCTTTGATATTTGGTATATGACATCATCTATAGGTCCTGTACGAAAGTTCTTCAAATTATGCACATAGTGCTTAAATTGGCCCCGCCCCAGGGGGTCAGGTTTTCCTTATATATATATATATATATATATATATATATATATATATATATATATATATATATATATATATATATATATATATAGTAAAAACTCAAAAAATCTTCTCCTCTGAAATGACAAAGGCTAGAGTTTTGATATTTGGTATATGACATCATCTATAGGTCCTGTACGAAAGTTCTTCAAATTATGCCCATAGTGCTTAAATTGGCCCCACACCAGGGGGTCATAGGTTTTCCTTATATGTATATAGTAAAAATTTAAAAAACTTTCTCCTCTGAAATGACAAAGGCTAGAGTTTTGATATTTGGTATATGACATCATCTATAGGTCCTCTACGAAAGTTGTTCAAATTATGTCCCTAGTGCCAAAATTGGCCTCACCACAGGGGGTCATAGGTTTTCCTTATATGTATATATTAAAAACTTTAACAATCTTCTCCTCTGAGATGACAAAGGCTAGAGCTTTGATATTTGGTATATGACATCATCGAAAGGGTCCTGTACAAAAGTTCTTCAAATTATGCCCATAGTGCTTAAATTGGCCCCGCCCCAGGGGGTCAGGTTTTCCTTATATATATATATATATATATATATATATATATATATATATATATATATATATATATATATAGTAAAAACTCAAAAAATCTTCTCCTCTGAAATGACAAAGGCTAGAGTTTTGATATTTGGTATATGACATCATGTATAGGTCTTCTACCAAAGTTGTTCAAATTCTGCCCCTAGTGCCAAAATTGGCCCCGCCCCAGGGGTCAGGTTTTCTTTAAATGTATATAGTAAAAACTTTAAAAAATCTTCTCCTCTAAAATGACAAAAGCTAGAGCTTTGATATTTGGTATATGACATTATCTATAGGTCCTCTACCAAAGTTGTTCAAATTATGCCCTTAGTACCAAAATTGGCCCCGCCCCAGGGGTCATAGGTTTTCCTTATATGTATATAGTAAAAACTTAAAAAAATCTTCTTCTCTGAAATAACAAAGGCTAGAGCTTTGATTGTTGGAATATGATATCATCTATAGGTCCTCTACGAAAGTTGTTCAAATTATGCCCCTAGTGCCAAAATTGGCCCCACATCAGGGGGTCATAGGTTTTCCTTATATGTATATAGTAAAAATGTAAAAAAATCTTCTCCTCTGAAATGACAAAGGCTAGAGCTTTGATACTTGATATATGACATCACCTATAGGTCCTCTACGAAAGTTGTTCAAATTATGCCCCAAGTCTCAAAATTGGTCCCGCCCCAGGGCGTCATGGGTTTCCCTTATATGTATATAGTAAAACTTAAAAAATCTTCTCCTCTGAAATGACAAAGGATAAGGCTTTGATATTTGGTATATGATATCATCTATAGGTCCTCTACGAAAGTTGTTCAAATAATGCCCCTAGTGCCAAAATTGGTCCCACACCAGGGGGTCATAGGTTTTCCTAATGTGTATATAGTAAAAATTTAAAAAATCTTCTCCTCTGAAATGACAAAGGCTAGAGCTTTGATACTTGATATATGTCCTCTACGAACGTTGTTCAAATTATGCCCCTAGTGCCAAAATTGGCCCCACACCAGGGGGTCATAGGTTTTCCTTATATGTATATAGTAAAAGTTTAAAAAACTTTCTCCTCTGAAATGACAAAGGCTAGAGTTTTGATATTTGGTATATGACATCATCTATAGGTCCTCTACGAAAGTTGTTCAAATTATGTCCCTAGTGCCAAAATTGGCCTCACCACAGGGGGTCATAGGTTTTCCTTATATGTATATATTAAAAACTTTAACAATCTTCACCTCTGAGATGACAAAGGCTAGAGCTTTGATATTTTGTATATGACATCATCTATAGGTCCTGTACGAAAGTTCTTCAAATTATGCCCATAGTGCTTAAATTGGCCCCGCCCTAGGGGGTCAGGTTTTCCTTATATATATATATATAGTAAAAACTCAAAAAATCTTCTCCTCTAAAATGACAAAGGCTAGAGTTTTGATATTTGGTATATGACATCATCTAAAGGGTCCTGTAGGAAAGTTCTTCAAATTATGCCCCTAGTGCCAAAATTGGCCCAGCCCCAGGGGGTCAGGTTTTCTTTAAATGTATATAGTAAAAACTTAAAAAAATCTTCTCCTCTAAAATGACAAAGGCTAGAGCTTTGATATTTGGTATATGACATCATCTATAGGTCTTCTGTGAAAGTTGTTCAAATTATGCCCCTAGTGCTAAAATTGGTCCCGCCCCAGGAGGTCAGGTTTTCCTAGTATATATATACTGAAAATTTAAAAAATCTTCTCCTCTGAAATGACAAAGGCTAGAGTTTTGATATTTGGTATATGTTATAATTTATAGGTCCTATACGAAAGTTGAACAAATTATGCCTCTAGTGCCAAACTTGGCCCCGCCACAGGGGGTCAGGTTTTCCTTATATGTATATAGTAAAAACTTAAAAAACTTCTCCTCTATAATGACAAAGGCTAAGGCTTTGATATTTGGTATATGACATAATCTATAGGTCCTCTACCAAAGATGTTCAAAATATGCCCCTAGTGCCAAAATTGGCCCCGCCCCAGGGGGTCAGATTTATTTGATATATATATCGTAAAAACTTTAAAAAAATCTTCTCCTCTGAAATGACAAAGGCTAGAGTTTTCATTTTTGGTATATGATATCAATTATAAGTCCTCTACCAAAGCTGTTCAAATTTTGCCCCTAGTGCCAAAATTGGCCCTGCCCCAGGGGGTCATAGGTTTTCCTAATATGTAAATAGTAAAAACTTAAAAAATCTTCTCCTCTGAAATGACAAAGGCTAGAGTTTTGATATTTGGTATATTACATCATCTATAGGTCCTCTACGAAAGTTGTTCAAATTATGTCCCTAGTGCCAAAATTGGCCCCGCCCCAGGGGGTCATAAGTTTTCCTTATATGTATATAGTAAAAACTTAAAAAATCTTCTCCTCTGAGATGACAAAGGCTAGAGCTTTGATATTTGGTATATGACATCATCGATAGGTCCTCTATGAATGTTATTCAAATTATGTCCATAGTGCTAAAATTGGCCCCGCCCAAGGGTTCAGGTTTTCCTTATATATATATATATATAGTAAAAACTCAAAAAATCTTCTCCTCTGAAATAACAAAAGCTAAGCTTTGATATTTGGTATATGACATCATCTATAGGTCCTTTACCAAAGTTGTTCAAAATATGCCCCTAATGCCAAAATTGGCCCCGCCCAAGGGGGTCAGGTTTTCCTTATATGTATATTGTAAAAATTTAAAAAATCTTATTCTCTGAAATGACAAAGGCTAGAGCTTTGATATTTGGTATATGACATCATCTATAGGTCGTCTACCAAATTGTTCAAATTATGGCCCTAGTGCCAAAATTGGCCTCGCCCCATGGGGTCAGGTTTTCCTTATATGTATATAGTAAAAATTTAAAAAATCTTCTCCTCTGAAATGACAAAGGCTAGAGCTTTGATATTTGGTATATGACATCATTTATAGGTCGTCGACCAAAGTTGTTCAAATTATGGCCCAAGTGCCGAAATTGGCCCCGCCCCAGGGGGTCAGGTTTTCGTATATGTATTTAGTAAAATCTTAAAAAATCTTCTCCTCTGAAATAACAAAGGCTAGAGCTTTGATATTTAGTATATGACATCATCGATAGGTCCTCTACGGAAGTTGTTCAAATTATGCCCTTAGTACCAAAATTGGCCCCGCCCCAGGGGTCATAGGTTTTCCTTATATGTATATAGTAAAAACTTAAAAAAATCTTCTCCTCTGAAATAACAAAGGCTAGAGCTTTGATTGTTGGAATATGACATCATCTATAGGTCCTCTACGAAAGTTGTTCAAATTGTACCCCTAGTGCCAAAATTGGCCCCACCCCAGGGGTCATAGGTTTTCCTTATATGTATATAGTAAAAACTTAAAAAGCTTTCTCCTCTGAAATGACAAAGGCTAGAGCTTTGATATTTGGTATATGACATCATCTGTTGGTCTTCTACAAAAGTTGTTCAAATTCTGCCCATAGTGCCAAAATTGGCCCCGCCCCAGGTGGTCAGGTATTCCTTGTGTGTATATAGTAAAAACTCAAAAAATCTTCTCCTCTGAAATGACAAAGGCTAGAGTTTTGATATTTAGAATATGACATCATCTAAAGGTCCTCTACGAAAGTTGTTAAAATTTTGCCCCTAGTGCCAAAATTGGCCCGCCCCAGGGGTTCAGGTTTTCCTTATATGTATATTGTAAAAATTTAAAAAATCCTCTTCTCTGAAATGACAATGGCTAAAGCTTTGATATTTGGTATATGACATCATTTATAGGTCGTCGACCAAAGTTGTACAAATTATGGCCCTAGTGCCAAAATTGGTCCCGCCCCAGGGGGTCAGGTTTTCCTTGTATGTATATTGTAAAAGTTTAAAAAATCTCTTTCTCTGAAATGACAAAGGCTAGAGCTTTGATATTTGGTATATGATATCATCTATAGGTCCTCTACCAAAGTTGTTCAAATTTTGCCTCTAGTGCCATTTGACCGACGTTACGGGAAAAAGGGCACTCGGGCATTTGATATACTACTGAAATATACTGAATTGAAATTCAACAAAAATGGTAAAATTTTTGTGCTCTTCCAATCTAAAATTTAAGTGAAATGTTAATAGCCTGAATATTGTCCTTCACAAAAATGACTTTTTTGTATCAAATTTCTTGATTACCATTACCATGGCAACAGTTTTTTGGGACGGATTTTCCTTGTATAAAATGATATCAACTGAACAGAACACAATTTTGAATGATAACAATAATATTTTTGTAAAAATGTTGGATACACTGAAAAGGTTTAGAATCTTAAAAATAAAAAAGGTAAAATTTAAGTGTCTGAAATCTGCCATGTTAATCTAATTCCAACGGGAACGTAGATAAATTTTGACGTCAAATTAGGGTATGTAACGTCATTTTAAAGAACACCAAATTTGCCCATTATGTTCCTCTTAAACATAAAAGTACATCGTATTTGCACTATGCAGGAAGCTGAAATTTTCAGACATTAATTCTGGGATATCATTTGTTCAAAAAAGTAGAAAGGTCAGTTTCCAAAAGTTATGTCGGAGTGTCCTTTTTCCTGTGTCGTTGGTCATTTAGTAAAAACTTATAAGAAAATTATCCTTTGAAGCTTCAAATGCTAGAGCTAAGATTTACAAGAAATAATGATAGCTTCCACACAAATAACAGTCTGTCCTCAGGTGAGCGCTTTGGGGCCTTGTTTAAAATAAAACGTCAAAAAAGGCTAGATTGTCTCATTGCAAATTGGAATCAATTGCAAGAGTATACATGAAGTTTTGTTGTAGTATCTGATTGAACTCGAATGGTTCCGTGCCACCTAACAGACACTACTTGCCTTTCCTTAGTGATGTGAATTGTAGTAGGCGAAATATTCATGATACTGGATTTGTTGAATAAATTAAGCATCTAATTTTCTTCCGGTCCTTTATCACTATGGAATCAGAATTGAATCAGCCACGCCCTATTCTTTTGCTCTGTTTTTATTAGGGTTAAACGCCAATTTCAAGTTGAACGTATTTTTGGTCATATCTCGTCAGTCTGTCCATCTAACAAGTGTTCCTGGGTATCCAACTAGTTTCACTGACCAATCTCTCCGCTAGCGACTGACCGTTTCCTCCATGAGGCGAGGGGCATGTAAATGTTCTTTATTGTCAGAAATCATTATCTCGAAGAAACTGAGCCTTATTCCAAAACAGTAGTTGTAGATTGTGGGCTATCATTTGTAAACATTAAATAATGGAAAGATTATCTGCAAACTTGCAAAAGATGCCGAATGTATTCAAATTGATCAGCATTTTATTTTTGACATTATTTGTAATGGTAGTAGAAAAGGTAGCTCTACGAACGTTTGCAATCTACATTGTCAAGAGAGTTGAACGTGTTTGCTCTTCCGACTATAGAAAATTTGAATAGATTAGGAAGGATTATGACTGAATTAACGTGACCGTGCGACCTCATACTCGCATCAGGGGTTTCCTCCCCTTTTTCGAAAAGAAGAGAAAAACAACTTGTTCAAAGTACTTATAAGTATCTATAGAAAAAAACTTGAATTTTCTGTTTATAATATATTTTTTCTCTTTTTTGACGAATTCCCCTTTAATTTCGTGTATTGGCTGAATTTAGAAGAAAGTAGTCCGGCAAGACACCAATGAAAATACAGAAAATATGTTTCACTGCAGTGAAAAATAAATTTTTACAGTGAAAATGCAGAAAATGAAAATACGCATTTTATTTCATCAATATAGAGTATATAATGAATATATATATAATGAATTTATATATTCATGTTATTTTTTCACTTTTGCTTTCACTGATTAATGAGTGAATTCGCAATTTTGTCAATTTATCTTGTTGTAGAATGTTTTAGTTACCTTCCTTCACATCTTCTTGTACGCAACAAAACAATATAAAACTTGGAAAAGCATATACAAATGTATAAATAAAATGAAAGGATATGAGTAGAAATTATTTAACATCATGTAAGTAGAATAGTCAAAATAAGACATTTTCTTTTTATCTATTTAGAATTATTATTATTTTTATATTTCTATAAGATTGATTTGAATGAAAGAAAATCGAAAATATATGTTCATGGCAGGAACCTTGAAGATGGGAATATTGTCGAGGTAAGACAAACACAAAAAAACACATCATAGCTGCAGATACAATTTTAAGACAAATTGTCGTCTGCCTTTAGTTAGTAGTAACTCACAACACAATATTTCTGTTGAGAGAGTTTTTCCTAGATGTTTTTGGAACCAGCGTGTTATTTGCATAATTTTAGAAAATGTTCCAACTGAACGATCTATAAGAAATCTTTAAGGCAATGACATTAATTGAAGGTAGGGTCAAACACAAATATTGATTAATATAATAGTAATTATTAATATTGACATCAATGTGTGACCTCGGGAAACAATTTGGTCCTTCAATATTTTCGTTTGCCCAAACAATACCTGGGCTGCTAAACTTTTACATCTGTAATAACCTTAAGTGATGGGGACGCACGGATGAACAGAAAGTTAGCACATTTCAAGTACCAATGTGACCGCAAGGCAGCTTTCTGCCCGCGGTTTTAACTTTGTATCCCGATAGACACGCCTGATGTTACAGGTCAACTGCACGTGATGACAACAGATCTCATGCATACGTGCTTGTTATTTCGTGCATCACAGAGACGCAGCAAGTGTGTTATAGGTACAACGGTAAATATCAAAATAATTCATATACCGGTACTTAATTTGATGCTGTCAGATTCAATTTAAAGACAAATGGAACTGAAGTATTGTTCCAGCGAAAGTTTAGAGTGTAAAATGATCATTTCCGCGATTTTGAGATTTTGATCCATTTGAGAAGTATCCTACTCATAATTTGATGGCCTATTTAAAGTAATGTAATTTAGTATATAATAATCGAATGAAATGAATGATATTTTAAGGATGTTTCTAAGTGATGAGGTAAAGTGAAACAAAATGGAGGTTTGGAGTAACATACACCAAGGCCGAAATAAGGCGTCGCGCGGTTAATTTTACGACAAAAGAAAGTTATTGTATAAAATGAGTTTTATTATCAGCATGGCATATAAGCATTGATTACAAATTGGCAGCGCCGCTGTAAGCTTCCGATGAACATACGGATGTGGTTTTGGAGGACTTGTTATTTCCTTGAATAGCGACTTTCTGAGCTCTGTAACCATATTGGGGTTATCATGGATAGTGGATATCGCAAATTGAGGCATAGCCTTGACGTGTTCAATTGTATTCAGGTATGATGGTCTGGCTGGAAGTCCATTCTGAGAATGACAACTGCTTTTTTATTTGGAGATTTTTTTCCATTTGAGAAGTATCCTACTCATAATTTGATGACCTATTAAAAGTAATGTAATTTAGTATATAATTACTAATTTTATATCCTTACCAAACCCTGATATACAGATATTACATAAAATAAACAATCTATTTTTTGGCACCTTGGTACCGGTGTCCAGAACCTCACTGCATAATAGCTGCAAGCGTGCAAACGTCGATGATGTGCAGGTCAATCTTTCCCTCAAAGCTCATGCCCGCTTAAACAATGAACAACCAGCCACAGTAACAATCATGCTCCGGGACAGAGATTGAGGCATAACGCTTCATTCTCCTTTACGAGAGGAAAAACAGGCGACATTTTACACTTAATAAATTAATTTATGCTTTTGCATGTGTCACTTTAATCCTTGCGAGACTCAGAATCAAATGTTGCATGTCTTGTATTAAATCCTCGCCAGCAATTATAGGCGAAAACTAAGACAGTAAAACGTTGCTATAGCCATTTTTGTACGTTTTCGCATGTTTTATTGGAAGATTTCGGCTTTTTGCCATTACCGGTGATCATTTAAAATCTTTTTCACCTTCTTCAGTCGGTGTTAAGGCTGAAGGCTAATATGACTGTCTTCAGCCCAATAACTAGGCCATTATGAAAACATTTAATTTTTGAAAATTTTATTAATTAACTATACAATTACGTTTTGTTTGATCAATATCAACAGTTTTAAAACGTTTGAATTTTATTTCTCCATTATCTTCACACTTTTTCTGCATTCTTATCCGAAGATTTTATTTCCGAAATTCCGTTCGACACCAAAGTCTTCATATCACAGTATGACCCTACATTATGCTGACTATCTATGACACTCTCAAAATTTAATAAATCGTCAGATAACTGCTTCAGTGTACGCTAAAGCCACTGTCTCATAAAAGGTCCGACGGGTCGGCGATGGGGTGACGACGAGTTTTTGGGGAATCTGTGGCATTTTCGGGGAGTAGTCTGCGATATATCGTCGATTTATCTGCGCCTCGGACAAAAAAAACAGGTGTTCTTTTCAGATCGGCGAGATGTCGGCAAAACTTACCTCCAAGTTAAAATTTCCCGATCGATCGGAGGAAAAATTTCTACCCCGTGAAATCGTTATAGCATCAGTGACTAATCGCCGATGGTCGGCCGGATCACGACCGACCCTCGGCCGGGTTACTGGCGATTTATCACTCCATACCGATGTCTCAGATTTCTTTTTCGCTTGTCAATATCGGGGACTTGTCGCAGGCATCTCGCCGTGCTTCTACCGATGTACTGCAGGCTCCCGGATAGGTCACGGCCGACGGTATACATATCGCCGTGTGCCCATCGATTATTCATTGATCACTCGCAAAATAATCCGTGGCTAGTCTGAGATATATATTAACGATTACTTGCGTTTTCACCGGGTATATATAGTAGTATACTATCTCGACTAGTCGGTGACTAATCAATGGCTAATCGACGGGTCATCACCGTTTGATCTCCGATTGAAGTGGCTGCACGTCGGCGATCAAAGAAACCGACATCGTGGGAACGTCAGATTAATGAGACCGCTCGACAAACAGTGTGCACCGATGTCGCTTTCAAGGTTTTTCCCGCCGACGGGCCATAAATCGGGGAAGACGCCGAGATGTCAGTGTCGCCGATTTTTATGAGACACTAGCATAACCTTCGTTCATCGGAAAAGTGTCGTCTGGTGTAATAATTACTTGTATATAACCCGTCCGGATCTTAACCCGTACTTATTTCGCCAAATTATGTTGCAACTTTAAGATATCTCAAAAACATCTGACGTTAAAATTCATCAAACAAGAATCTAGATCTAAGTTCAGAAAATTCAAGATGGCTACTTTTTTCTTTAGGCCTAATGAATAGAAGCAGTTTCATAATGGTGGTCAGCCAGTGAGAAGGCTCGAATCTAATAACAGCCAAGTCTTTTTCATAAAGACCGAGCTTCTTGATAATGGCCGAGTTTTGTGTTAATTATGTTTTGGAGAAGTTCATATTGGCCCTGCATTTGTAGTGAAAATGCGCCTAATATTGTATAGTTAATTAATAATAAGTGTGCCTCATCTACTGTTAAGCATTTGATACATGAACATTTTATACAATAGGAGTTCAACAACAGTTCAACAAAATTTCCCATTTGAACAATTGCTTATTTTATTCAAATGTTGGACAATATAATATATAATAATGCTAAATCAATATTTGAATTATATTGATGAATAAAACAAAAGCATATTTATTCATAATCATGCAGTTGTGTAAAGGCCAAGACATGCCAGATTATAGTTCAATGAACTCGAAAAAAATGTGATGGTTTTAATGCTGTATTTAAGTAATTTCGTTTTCAAACAAAAATCAGCAATTTATGTGAACATTACATTGTGGTATTCGTTATGTATGCATTGTTCGTCAGAAGTAGGCTGTCAAATGTCAAAATAATTATTACTCTCATAGTGGAGAGGTATGCAAATTTCTATCACACCGATTCCTAACCGAGTCTGAGGAAATATTTGTACTTTTTGTGTTTGTGGAGTTCTTCTCAACCTTTCTGACAGAGATCTCCTGAAAGCAAGAGATATACAATCTGGCAACTCTCCTGTTCACGACGAAAGAAAAGAAAATGAACAAACCCTGTAAGGAATTAACACCCGACACAACAAAGCCAAACCATGTCACTTGAATAATATTATTCATTATTAGGAGGGGCCAAGTAATGCCTACAATGGCACAAAGTTTAAGACAAATATAGAAGTTATTGCGGTCCTGTGTACTTTCTACTCGCCTCGCTGTTCTGATTTTGTGGAATGCAGTGGCAAAGAAGGCAATATTTGCTATAAATATTGCGCATGCTGGAACCAGAAATGTACCAATGAAGATATAGAAATCTGAAATGAAGCACAAGTTCTCTCCATATCCAAACCCAGATCCTTCTGACTTTATCAAACTAATAGATGCAGCTATCAATACTAAAAACAGGGGGAATGTTAGTATATAAATCAGATACTTAACAAACAAGGAACGACTTGGAAGTCTATTCCAATTGTCTGCAAAAACAAACACGCGAAACATATGAAAGGAGCAAACATTCATGGCACAGAACGAGGCTATCCAGAAGAAGTGCATACTAACTCCAGCTATTTTGCACCAAATTGATGTCTTTGAACCATGAAGTCCAAACTGTAGAAGAGACTGAGCACAGAGAAGCAAGACGCAGAGAACCAGTAAATTCTGTCCAGGAAGGGTACGAAGGGAAGAAAAAATAGAATAGGTGGCAATCGTCAGTAGAAGGCAGACCATTGACGTGACAGAACACACGAAATCAAATACAGAGTAAATACCATTTGTAGATGAAGATACAGTTTGATTTGTTTGTGTTAGCAAATTTTTCCGATCAAAGTTTTCCTTACAGACCAAAATAAATCCTCTTGTCAATTTATACTCACCGAACTCAAATGATATATTCTTTTCTGTTAGGTATATTTCGCCTGTTTCAATTGTCAGGAGAGTTTTGTTTATATCAAATTTGACATGTGGACATAATACAAAGTTGTCTACAAGTAAAGGATATGCATTCACATCATACGGAGCAATGTCTTCAAAGATATTAAATCTCCTGTCCGGAATTCTCGAAAGAAAATCGATCGTTCGATTGATTCCCTGACTGTCCAATATGTTGTCGATGTGAAAAGTGTTATGTTGTGCATCAACAAGTGACCTTAAAATTGAGGAGATATTTTCAGTGTAACCAATCCTAAAAGATATCTCCAGATTTACTGATTTAGTGTTGGCAATATCGTAATATGTGTCAGTCAAACTAGCAGGTGACTGCGACTCAGAAGCTCGACATGATGACATTATCGAATTCAAAAGTGTTCGATAAAACTTTTGTTCAACTTTTGTTAGAACCTGAAGGCATATATCATGATAAGCAATAAGTATTGGTGTATTTCCTTTCAATGTATTTTCTTCTGTATTTGTTGACGTATTGTTCGATTTTCTATTCAGGTTATGGAGTTCTAAGTAAACCACATATTTCTTCTTTGATACCGCTTCTAGAATTGGCACACACGTGTCTATACTGAGTTGAAACCCAACATTGCAATAAACGGGACGGCACTTTCTCTGAAATTTTAAAATAAATCCATTATTACACCTAGCACATCACCAGAGCAAAGTGTTCTGTTTCTAATCGAAATTTTTTACAAAATATTTTTTTTGTTTAATTACATCTTACTGAACAATCAGTTGCAAAATTAACTCTTAGCCTGCTAAATATCTTTAATGGATTTGTCCATCTTTCAATTTGTTTAGAGGGGTGCTTATTGAAAATTACCGACTGAACGGCAAATATTGCAGCAGGAATGTGCATAACAGTAGAGTTTGTAGTATCATATACCATCAAACATAAATATGATTTTTAAGAAGATTTCTTTATATAATTACTTGTACAGTTTAGGTGGTTCCTAAAATCAGTAAATAAATATTCAAACCTCTGCTAAAGTATATGCAAAGTGGGATATAGCGTGTTTTTAACCCTTAACCTGCTGGAACCGAAAGTGATTAGCCTTTGCCACCAGTATAGAGCCAGGCCAGCCTGCACATCCGAGCAGTCAAACCAGTCTCTATACTGTTGGTAGCTCCATTTTTGTATTTTGATATTGAAATTTCTTAAACTTTAAATGGACTGTTCCAAATTCAAAGCTGGGCAAATCCATTACAAAATTTCAACATGTTTAGGGTTAATGTCAGAAACATATGTTACAAACTAGACATTTACCAGACTATGGTCAAATGTACCCGAGGAGCACTGTGGTATATCAGCAAGTTTTGGTGCCAAAATGATACGTTCAAAGTCGTGTTGCGACAATGTAAACATATGCTGGTAAGCACTAGTAAGGGGAACCGTGTGCAAATAATCAACTATCACGTCAACCTGAAATTAATTGTAAAAATCAAATAGTTATAAAACCTAAGATAAAGCTAACCTTTTTTTGATCCTTTATTAAACGTCAAATGAATGCCTTAGTGCTGTTTCCATGCGAATTAAAACTTTCTGAACATTAATTAGAATTTATTGTCAGTCCCAGTTTCTCATATGGCCATAACCGCTAGAAGAGATTGCGTTTTACTTATATCAGGGTGTGGGGGATAGTGCAAGATACAGAAAACACCCTATATCGAGACTTTCCTGGTTCATTAACATGCTCCGTTTGTAGAAAGGACACATGAGACATATGTTTAATATCTCACGTGAAAGACAGGAAGAAGTGGTAATAGAGGAGTGGTGCTTAAACTCACGACCACTCGATTACAAGCCCTGGCCTTTACCATTGGACGAATGATCGACCTGAGAAAATGGAACGATAGGAGGTTGATGCTCATATCAAATCGGAAATTTGGCACATATTTTTAATAGTTTTAGGGGTATATTTAAATGAGCATCATTTATTAAAACAAAAGTGGAAAAAGGCATATCAGGAAACACAATCAAAAAGCACAGCCTCCCTACACAGTCAAAAAGTAGAGGAAAAGATAGCATAAATTCACTTATAGCTCAGTTAAAACAAGAGGGCCATGATGGGCCATGGATCGCTCACCTGAGTAATCAGGAAACGTCAAAAGCAATTACATTTTCTAATTGAAGATTTGAAGGTGCCTACAAACAAAATATCTAAAATATCAGTCAATCAATAAAGGCTCTATGACTGAAAGTAAAAAAAAATATATTATAAGCTGTGGTGACCTTGACCCAGTGACCTTAAGCCCCACGTATACGTAAGGCTAGAGGTCCATGCAAGGAACCTAAATACCAAATATCAAAGATATTAGTCTGTAAATAAAAGCACTATGAGGTAAAGTTGATAAATCTATTTTTATCCTCAGTGACCTTAACCCAAATTTAATGGAAGAGGTTCATGCAAGGTGTCTATAAACTAAATATTTAAAATATCAACCAGTCAATGAAGGCTCTACGATTGAAAGTAGAAAAATCTATTTTTAGCCTTAGTGACATTGTCCTTGACCGAGTGACCTCAAACTCCACCTAAGGGTAGAGGTTCTTGTTGTATTTTGACACCAAAGTGCGTTATACAGGTGCAATGTTTAACATCAGACAAACCATCGCACTTTGGGGTCATGAAATTAAATCAATAAAAATGAATTTTAGTGATATTTTAAAGTAATATCTTGTAGTTAATGCCAATGGTAAACTAAAAATAAGGAATGAAGTAGGCGAAATGAATTAAGTCGGATAACAATAGCAGACAACAGATTATTTTATTTTACTTTACACTTTAAATAGTGTGTTTATATAGTCACGGTTTTCGTGATATTTAAAGTGGTAAAATTCATAAAACATTAAACATTTACATTTAATAAGCAACAAATATAATGTTTTTATTTTTTGAATTACTGCTACATCAGAATTTTAATGGCACTTAGCAAGATTATTTGATTGCACAGTCATGTATCTAAGTATCGACCGTCATCTTGAACTCCACCTTAAATAATTCAAGGTTTCAGATCGAAAGTAAGTCAGTACTCAGTATTTCAGCAGAAATCAGTTGACACCTTCAGAACTTTGGAACCCAAAGTGTGTTGATATGTACCATATTAACGCACTTTGGGGTTCATTTCTCGATTTTGACCCCAAAACGCGTTTGACCCCAAAGTGCGTTGTGAAAGTGCGGTGTTACGACGTCTTTAGACATTATAAAGAGTGTTTACTGAAGCAATATACGAAGGATGATCCAAATTATGTAGACTTTTGCTGTTGCTTAAACAGAGGTGGTTAAATTTATTAATTCATAATTCTGAAATAAATCGGAACATTTAATAAAACAGGCTAGTTAATAAAATTATATATTTAGTAAATTACGCAAAAGCGCCGGGCAGTTTTATAAGAATGGTAACGTGTATGCCGCACACGCCGTTTTTGTGTCTTGTGAAGTTATATATGTTTCAATAAACAAAATATACATGACTGTGTGAAAAGCGCCAAACTTAAGCACAGAACGGTGTGTAGATGACGTTATGCAAAAGTTTGAAGTAATTTGAACGTGGTGATTTAAAAACAACAACATCCATAGTTCGATATTACTAGCGTTACTTATGTTAAATATCGTCGTCAGACCCGCGCGAAATCTGAACAGCCATAAAGTTCAGCCATGGTCTCGGAAAGACACCAACCCAGACACTGAAAATGATTGAATCGACCAATAGGGAATATTTAGTGAGCAGGTCACTTGTATTCAAACGGCACCATCGGTTTTCTGATGGCCAGGACAGCTTCGAAGAATTAGACGAACAAGAAAGTCGTGGAAGAAAGAAACAGTATCGCGAGATAATAGTGACGTCAATTCGTGATGCGCTGGACTCTGACAGACGACTGACGATAAGAGCGGTTTTACGTGGGTTATGGCACCATACATAGGATACTGACAGTCTAAAATGTCAGAGGTAATTCCAATGTATCATATTTATGTGTTACCAATAATTATTGATAGCATATTTTTATTAAATAGAGTGAATCTATAAATATAGTTTAGTGTGTGTTGAACATTAATTTCTTATCGTTTTCATGCGTTTCTAAGTGATGTATTTTGAAACGCATTAAACAAATAGTTCCAAATTATCTTTATTATAAAATTTATGTATACAATTTGTATAAATAATATTTTCTGTCTAGGTTCATGCAAGATGGGTACCAGAGCAGTTGAAGGACTGTGAAAAGGAGAGGAGAGTTCGAGATTCAAGGGCATTTGTGAGAAGGATAGTCGCACAGTATGACCAGCAATGGTCTGAAGACATTTTTGAACAATGGGTTCATCGCCACCGACAATGTATAGAGTGCGATGGACATTATTTTGACAAAAAGTGAAAAGATACTTGTCTACTGCACATGGTACTAATTCAGCAAACAACGTCACAACGTCAAAGACGTCACGAAATCAACATCGACGTGCGCCGGGTTAACCGTAATGGCCATTTTATTTTGTATGTAGTTTTTTTTAAGAAAAATTATTTTTTCTCTTATAATTGTAAGAACCTGCTGGACATATTCCCACTCATGTTGATGTTATTGTACAGGATACTTATATAACAGTTACAGCAAAAGTCTACATTATTTTAAATCATCCCTCGTACGTGTTCCTGAGCTTAGCTATTGCGAAAGAAACCCTAGGTTGAAAGTGAAATATACCTTTTGGAAGGTCTTCTACAAACAGGGGATGTGCATTCTGCCAGGGCTTTTTTGAAAAAAGTTTTTTTCTCATAGTTTTTGTTTTTGCAATTAGATTTCCAATCCCCGTATGCGCACTGTTTCAGTGCAAACTGACTCCAGTACTCTTCCTTTCTTTACAAAATTCGTCTCGATGCCTAGCCCCTTAGCTAATTAGAAATATTATTTTAGCCAAAGATAACCCATTAACTGAAATAGTTCTGACTGAAATGCTTCTTGAAATAAAAATGTGCTTGAGCTGTCTTAGTGATTTTCAATCGTAAAACTTCGGGTATTTCCGTATGGTTCGTATGGTCTCTTGCATAGCATAAAGGCCGAGGTGATCAGATTGAGTGATTTGCTCATGAAATATATTAATCTGAATAAAGAACGTGTGAATAGCAGGAATCATATATTCGATCAAACAGAATTGACAGGCTAAAGTCAGTTTTAATAATTCTATTTACACGTACAACATACCTGTTTCAAAGGTGGTAGGTTACACTCAGCACAGTATACATTTTTGTATGGAAACCATCTTGAATGGATTTCTGTCTCATGACATAGTTCCTCTAGATCTTCATTACGCTGATGCCATATTAAAGAATCATTTAACAAACAGTCTGCTGTGACGTTACTAGAACCAGTCTGAGGTAATTCTACGTCGGGATTACACATGAAACATGCAAAATTTTTATACACTTTGTCGTCTATTCGGTACTCAGGAAGAGATAATATGTTTTCGTCCGTACCTTTACAAACTTCATCGATAAGGCTTTCCTTGGTGGTCAGTTTTCCGGTCTGGTTACACAATGCATAGACGGACTTGACAGTTTTATCTCTGTAAAAATAATTGACAGTTACATGCTCTGTTGTTTTTGAGAAAGGACCTTTTTCCGTACGAATGTACTTTACGCCACCTATTTTCCCTGCTTCAAACGAATCATAGGCCATTTTGCATTTTCTACTTGACAGTGGGATGAAAAAGACCTTGAAGCAGAAGGTTTTGATTGCTTTGAGCAATTGATGCATACTTAGAAACAAATCGTATTCAATATAAGTTTCACAGAGTATTTGAAAGCTAAAGAACACATCGGTGTTTTTTCTGTTACAAGCATAACAATAAATATTCTTATACGAATTACCCGAGTTCACAGTCACAGGTATTGAAGTCAAGACGTCAGAATAGTCCTTAACCACACCACACTTCCTTACTAATATATCATCTCCGTCCATAGCTAGACAGGTGTCTATAACTCTAAATCGTCCAATGGAACCTTCAAAAAGCAACCGTTGGTCGATTTTTAGAACATCATTTTTCCGCGCAAGAGTTGGTAAATCTTGTGGATCGATGCATGAATAAGGTGCTTTTCGAAAGAGTAATTCAGGACAACAGGTGTCGGCTTCTGCACATGAACTCTCACAACTGCATTGCCCACAGACTGGATTTTTGTACACTTTGAGAGTTTTGTTTCTCGTAGAACCACAATCATTCCCTGTGCCACATACAGACATATACATGTCTTCTATATCTCTTAATTTCTTTATATCGCTAAAGAGCTCATTCTTTCTGTGAGAAGAGCGTGGATAGTTTACATATTGAAACGCCTCACTGAATTGGTCTTGCACGATATTTTCTAAACTTGACGTCTTATTTTTACCCATAATGTCAACAGTAAACGATAATTGTGAGTTACGGTTTGAAATGTCACTCTTTTCAGTAATGTTTAAGAAAGAAAATTCATGATTGGTAAAATATAAATGTTCACGATTACAAGTATAGCAATAAATGTTTTTGAACGGGTGAAGCCGAGTCGTCAATGGAAAAGACTGACACGCCACCATAACAGCCTCAATTCTTGAGTCGACTTGCACTGATGAATTTTTGCATTCGTTAATTAATGCAACATTTTGAATACTGCCTATGCTTGGGTTGCATATATAACAAAACGCATTTTTAAAGTCTTTGTAAGGAAGAAATAATTTCTCACAAGCCCATTCTATATCAGCGTCATAGGTATGCCAAAGTCCTGTCACATTACATGTGTTTGTGTAAGATTTGTCACTCTTATAGTGCAGGTTGCAATCAGTGACTACACTATATACAGAATAAGGAGGTCGGAAGTATATTCTACAATTATACTTGTTGATGAAATCTTTGATTTCAGAAAGTGATCTGGAGCTCGCAGCAACGTTTCCTGTAATGGCATAGGTATCACACTCAACCTCAATCGTCCAAGAAATGCAACGTTCCTCTTTGTTACATATTCCACAATACTTATTTTTATATACAAGCCCGGATGTTGTCGATGTGCATGGTTGGATACCGGATGAACATTTTTCAACCAAGGTAGTATTACTGTGATATTCTTCCAGACATGAAGCCACCATGAATACAGACTTAGAGTCACGTGTTGTGTAGAGTGTTGTATTTATGCACTCGTACTCGACATAGCCATGATATGTACCTGGACAAAAGTACATGGTACTTCCGAAGAGGTCATACGGGGAACAGGCACACGCTGCACATTCTGAAACAGACATAAAACAACAATAACACACCTTCAGACAACACCGAGCCGATCATAATCTTTCTTTCTGAAAGTTGCCTATAAAGTTGCCTATAAAGTTATAAAGTTGCCTATAAAGTTGCCTAAAAAGCAGCACTGTAAATGATTGCTTATTCTTCACGGCATGTACTGGATACATTTTAATATTTTTGTTCCTTCTCGCCAACGAGATTACCCACGAGAAAAATTCTAAGATGGCTAAACTGTCATGATTTTCACAAAAGTCAGTATTAAGCAAACACTTCCGGACGTTATAGAACCACAAAAAAATTCTGATAGGTCAAAGGAGAATCAGTCCGAATATGTTGTCTGAAATACCCGGTCACATGACAAAATGGCGTACATATAGAGTGATATGCAAGCTCATTATTTAAATAAAAAGATTTTCTGTCCTGTTTATTTTATATATTTTACTAGAAAGAATATGACTGTAAGCGTTATAATAACGCTGCACAAAAAATCAGATCAATCATTTATTTTTTTACACTAGAATGTAAGATCTTATCTTGTTATAAATTTTGAGAAAGTCAAATATAAACGTTTCCATAATGAATGTTAGAAAGGCTGCTGCAGAAAATATCTTTATAATTTTAAGAATGTTTGACCAAACTTTAAACTCCAACTTCTTTTAAATTATTACCTGGAAATATCGATTTGATCGATCTGTTGAGTAAAAACTTCTTGTCGATGTCAACACCACAGGAATCTTCAAGTGGACAAATTGTTGCAAATTCCATCATCAGTTTCTTCAAATTTACATTTCTCCCAGCCCACTGAGCTAAGATCTTTTCAGTAAATGTCAGAACATCTGTTTCATCATCATCATTGTCTTCTTTCCATGATGAGAAAGATGTTTGCACGTTGTCTTGTTGAGTTATGTCATTTTTCAAACCATCATTACTTTCAGTTCCGAAATAGTTCTGAAATAATAAAAACGCCATGAAAATTATTCGAAATAGTCCATTGAAATTTCCCATTTCAAGTACCGGTTGAAAATTTGTTTCTAAAAATCCAGCCACACTTTTACAAATGTATGATACAAAATGAGCAACGTTTCATTGAGAAATATGAAATTCAATCTGGAAAGGCAATTTTTATGATTGCCAGATTGAGCAGAGAATGATATTTTTATCTAATAATAAATGGATATCCGCCTAATAAAACAAAATGTTCTAGTGAGACATTACTCATTTTGCAATTATCTAAAGGTCGGCCATTGTAAATTCATGATGACATTTGCTTTAGTTCCCCTATCTACAAAATGGACTAATAATTTAAACAAAAACAACCATAGTGCAATTACTAGAAATATTACTGATAATCTCTAAAAAAAATTTACACGAATTGGATATAATTTATGTGTAAAGTACTATGTGATTGTTGTTTTGAAATGTTCAAAATCTAAAATTAACCGTCCTAAACTTTATGTTTACTAATAAATACGTGTTGTACTACAACATGTAATATATAATCTACACAAGAAACTACAATGGGAGTAACACTGGGGTTATAAATGTTATTCCTGCCAATACTACATTATATATGAGTCGCCGATGGAATCAGGTAATAAATGACAAAAGATAGTGAAAATATGTTTTACTTTAGAGATATTTTTTTCAGAGGTGACTAATATGAAGAAAATTTAATATGAAATGATGAACTCTGACTAAAATGCCACTCTGAACAAAAAGGCCATTTGCCATCAACGGTTAAACCAAATCTGTAGGCTATCGTCAGAAACCCTTGACGCTCTTTTGACGTAATCTATGGTGTATGAACTGGTTCAAAACGACTGTCATATGCGGCTTAGAAACCGCATGGTGCGGTTTATATACAACCACACGAATCTTGTGCTTTCAAAACCTCATCATGCGTGTTTAAGACCGATTAAACTATCTTTTAAACATTTAAACCGCCGAAACCGCATCATATGATGGAAACTATCAATGGAAACTATCAATTACAACTGCATACTACAATAATATAGTTTTTGAGAGTCAGAATTATAGATTCATTTATGGGATAACCAATGCCATTTGCAAACTGGCATTGCATGGCTGAGAAAATGATGATGTTTTTTACAGTTGCAAACACATTGTAGAATTGTAAGCCCTGACAAGGAATCTGAATAGAATTACTTTTATATCTTTTGTTGTTGTGTTGTGTTAATTGCAAAGCTAGTACAAGCAATGGGCATCATACAAGGTTTGTTTTCTTCGATTTTGATAGTGTGTTAGGTGTCATAGTCCTTCAGTATACACCTCAAACATAATAAAAGCATACTCCATCCTATCCAAGACCAAAGTTACATACACAAATTACATCTTTGTAACAAAGGTATTGAATCAACTGAGACAAAACATAGTCTTGCATCACATAATCAGAAGATCTTTTTAAGCTTATTTTGTTGTATCCATATTTGATAGACCAACTGATTGTTCAGCTTCATTTGTTCAAAATTATCCCATAAACTGTATAATGGACTAACGAAGAAAAGAAATCACCTTTCAAACATGTAAATATCGTTTTAAAATTGTCATAAATATATATTAATGTCTCATTTAACACTAGTCGGGAAATGAATGTGTACTCACAACCTTTGCAAACTCAATACATTGCATTGCATTACTTACCCGGAAATGTACGAAATACGAATTTCTGACTCATAACAGACCAAAATATTTGTACATTGAAATGTTTCAAATACATCTAGACAGTCACACCCTTTGTTACATGATCTTATGACATATGAAATAGTGGGCTTATGTTGAAAACATCGAGAATGGAAACTTGGAAAGAAATAACATATTTAACACCTTTTCAAATGCAAAGTCGAAATAAAAGTGTGTATCACTTATCAATGTCAAGATACCTCGTGACATTGACTGTCACTAGAAAATGCATATGCTTTATCAGGAAATCTGCTGTCAAACTAATCTGACAATAGCTAACTTTTTGAATTTCAAATCAGTTATTTTGAAAAAAGAAAAGTTCACAAAGTTAAACAATTTATAATTTCAGTTCTACTTTGAACAATGTACTCAATAAATTTAATGGAACTAAATCTATGTTACTATTTTCATTGGAATGCTGACGCAACAAGTAATCATATCAATCTGACTGAAGTGCACAATCTAACTACGGTTAGATCTTATGGCGACACATTCAATTCTATCTTCTTGATAATCTGGATTTCCAGTATAGTTTAGTTTATACCGAATTTATTTTTAGTTCGATTGTGCAGAAAGCTTTTAGCTTATAGACACACTCTCGAATCAGTTCCTGGAACTAACCAGTACTATGCAATGAGTGTAAAGTTTCTTGCTCAAGGAAACAACGGCTTCACCCAGACTGGGTTTGAACCCGTGCGGCTAGCAATCCTTTGACTACTAGTCTGACGCGTTAACCACTCGGCCATACACTGGATTTCCAGTATTGTTAGTTATATCCCAGCCAAATGAGACTCCTTTCACTACTAGTCCGACGCGTTAACCACTCGGCCACGCGCTGGATTTCCAGTATTGTTAGTTATATCCTAGCCAAATGAGACTGCATGTTATGACGCGTTTATATGGTTTACATGTACACACGGCCTGTTAATTTTGACTGTGTAAACTTCTTTTGCATGCTTAAATCACCTTCAGTATTTTGTAAATAGTTTGTGTTTTGTAGGATAAATGAATTCTCCTTGGATAAATATATAAAAGTTCTGGTTTGTATTTTCTAATGAATATTAATTAGAATATGAGCATGGTGACGAAAATATTCAAGTAAACAGGTCTGTTTATTCTGGTAAATATGCAGTATCTATTAATGTCAAAACTACTAGAAATTTTCCCAAACATACAATTATCTCAATATTTAACAAGATTTCCTCAATTAACTGAGACATTCGTGGCAGAAAACAACAGTTACTGAGTTATTTGGGATCCCAGTTAAATATAGATTTTTCAAATGCGTTGAAATGGTTAAAATATAAACTGATTTCCCTCCAAGAACTTGAAAGCTATGAACTAATTGGCTGATTAAAAAGTCATGACAAGGTGACCTTCTTTCAATGAAGTTCAGATAATAATAAAGCAGAGCGTTATCTAGGAGCTCATTTCAATCAGATCGTGAGCACACAAGATTTAAAGAGCTGAATCCGGCGCGAACTTTCATCTGCAAACATATTTTTGGAAATTCTGTACAAAAAGGTGCAGGAATGCGAAAGGTATCGTAGGAAATTTGACCTTATACGCTATCGTTTGAGACCTTTTGCCTCATCTACGTCTAGCGGATCGAGCGTGACAACTTCGTGTTTATGGGTTCTCAAAAACACGAACGCTATTTTACAGAGGCAATGGTGCTACGTGGGCGATTTTCTTCGTTTGAAAGCACTCACTTGTGCAGGTTAACTCTCGGTGATGCCTGGGCCGATTTTTATGCAACTGCTTTCATTGGAATGTTGACGCTACAAGCAATCAAATGACATTTACTGCAAGATTGTATTAGGCGCAGATCAAGCGTGATAGCTCCGTGCTTTTGAGTTCTCAAAAACATGAAGTGAATATTTTCAGCGTATATGTAAAACGCGTATGCCTTATACAAGCATGCGCGGATATAGAAGAGCCCACCCATGTGTGCCCGCATGAAATCTGGACCTGACAGTTTGGTTTAGAAATTGTGGTTATTCGTTTCTTTTCGTTATCAGCAAGCTAGTTTTGAAGAGCAGCCGATTCCGGTTCGAACTTTCATCTGCAAACATATTTTTGGAAATTCTGTGCAGAAAGGTGAAGGAATATTAGCCATTGCTTTTAGACAGCGAACAGACAGCAAGGGGACAGAATCGTGTCCGAAACTCTACCCTACACTAACTGGGCCGTCGGAAGGCAATGTTATACCAGTGAGTTTCCGTTTGAGAGCACTCACTTCAGGTGGCTATCTGCCGGCAATGCTTGGATCAAGTTTAAAACAAAGGTGTCTTAGGAATGTTGACATTACACGCTATTGTATGAGACCTTTTGCATCATTTTACGTCTAGTAGATCGAGCGTGACAGCTCCGTGTTTTTGAGTTCTCAAAAACACAAAGGCAATTTCACAGAGGAAACGGTGTTACGTGGGCAATTTTCTTCGTTTGAAAGCACTCACTTGTGCAGCTTAACTATCGGTGATGCCTGCGCCGATTTTTATGCAGCTGCTATCATTGGAATGTTGACGGTACATGCAATCATATGGGATATACTGCAAGATTGTAGGTGGCGCAGATCAAGCGTAATAGCTCCGCGTTTTAGAGTTCTCAAAAACATGATGTGAATATTTTCAGCGTATATATAAAAGGCGTATGCCTTATACAAGCATGTGCGGATATAGAGGAGCCCACCCACTGTATATATACCGACCTGAAACAGTACAAAATCTTTAAATATGTTCTTCGGGCAGTGTGCTCGCATGAAATCTGGACCTGAGAGTTTGGTTTATGCCATTGCTTTTAGACAGCGAACAGACAGCAAGGGGACAGAATCGTGTCCGAAACTTTACCCTGATATACTAACTTCGCCGTCGGTAGGCAATGTTATACCAGTGAGTTTCCGTCTTTGAGAGCACTCACTTTTGCTGGCTCTCTGCCGGCAATGCTTGCGAAAGGTGTCGTACGAAAGTTGACCATATACGCTATCATTTGAGTCCTTTTGCATCACATCCGCATTTAATTATACGAGGCACCTTGCCGTTATCTTTGAAAGTCCTTTCTTTTTTGAGGAAAGGAAACAACTTAAAATTATATGAATAATGCTTTATTGCATGGTCATTGATGTACAAGTTAGTAGCTTTAATTTGTCTCGAATATGTAAACAACTCTTTCCCACCAGGATCCAAGTTTAATGAAAACTCATGATAGTTGACAGCTTCCTACCTGCTTTGCTCCTTATTATCAAGTATTGAAAAAAGATGAAATTTCTAAGTCAAGACATTCATTCCTCGATTCTTATTGATCCATATCAATTTGCAGAAGCCACAACAAAGTACATCTTTAAAGACTCGACACTTTTTGGCAGGCACTTTCCATGCCGATTACTGATACGAGAAAATAAAGGACAGTTGAAAATCACGTGACCGGAAAGTCAAATTTTGTCTAGACATTAAACCGCTTTTCTTACAATTTTTCGCTAAATAGATCTGATATTTTCAAGTCCTCCTTGCATTAAAAGACACCTGGGGGGGGGGTGGTACTTGAAAAAATTTTGGCGGGAGGGGGGGTCGGATAGAGGTCTTGAACCCCGACCCCATTGTAGACTACTTTTTCCTGAATACTCAACCCCATTGTAGACTTTTTAGGCATCTTAGAAACCCCATTGTAGACCAACATGCAAAATCATACACCCCTTTTTCAGGTGTTTATGCATTTATATCATAAAATTTTAAGACAGTATGAAGCATAATTTTATTTTAACAAGATAAATTGAGACGTAAACTCAATGACAGTCCTTGCTCTCATTGACCGCCTTTCACCACTTTCTTGTCTGGGTGGTGCAACAACAGTGGCATGCACAAGTTGGTTATTAACCTGAATACCAAATTCCATTTTAGCAACAAAAAAATATCATTTAAAATTTCAGAGCAATTCGAGGTAAAATGATTAATATTATTCCATGCACATGTATAAATACCCTTGTCCATTTCATGTCAAGTAGTTGGATATAAGACAATATGCATGGACTGCTTGTAGTTTGTTCCAGATGTTATTTCCTGCTGTGCAATACTTAGAGATTGTGATAAGGGATGTAATTTATATAATAATTATGAGATAAGCTCTAAAATGACAGGGTACTGTTATAATCCAATAAAGATGCTGACCTGCTATGATTAAGATTCAATTACAACCCCATGGTAGAATTTAACCCCATTAGAGACTAGATTTTACAGACCCCTTCAGAGACACAGTAAAAATGACATACCCCGTTGTAGACAAAAATATGAAAAAAATACCCCCGTTTGTCAGAACCTCCCCACCACCCAATATATAGCGCGTGCCCCCCCCCCCCCGCCCCCGGGTAAAAAACTGACATATCGATGATAAATATACATATTTTCTTTCGTAAATTCATTTACTACACTCTGCAATTTTCGTTCGTACCTCGTTAAGTGCGGTCACGGTCAAAGTATACGTTGGATTTCAGTATCATTTCGCACATATACTCATCACCGGTGATTTCCTAATCATGTCCGAACCATTACGGGAAACTATAAACAAAAGTAGTTAACCGTATGACGCGTATCGCATAGTCTTTAAACAAAATTTGACTCGTTGCAACTGTAAGAGTTCTCAAAATAAAACTTTAAGAATTGAACAACAGATAGATTGCGGTGTAGGTATCCAATAAATCAGAGCGTGGATAGTTCGAGAGCATGCTAAATCGGAACCTCCCGTATAAAATGTGAGATATAATTGAGTATTTTATCGACATCATCTTACAAAAAAATTCCGAAGAAATTATTAAGACAACTGGCTAATGTAACAGTACTAGTTGAGTTCAGGTGTATGGAAACAGGTTCTTTTTCAATCATTTGTCGAGTCTATTATCCTCTTATAAATACATTTCACCACATCACGATAACAGTTTTCCGCACGATTTCAAGACATTATTTGTCCAGAACAATTACTTCAGCGTCTCTATTACAAGACGTTGTGTTTTTTATGAATATAATATAATATCATAACTCTGGTTTAGTATATTTATAACTGACAGATTTGACTTATTGTTCCTACAGCAAGCAGTTCTCAGAGGATTGTACCATTAGGGTTTTTATTGCAGGGTCATGATAATTATTTTTTAGCATCATACAGGGTCATGACAATTATTTTCAGCATCATACAGGGTCATGCAAAAAATCCCAGAATCAGGTTGTTTTTGTTTTCCTAAAAATGCTGCATCATACAGGGTCATGCTTAAAAAGGACTTTTTACCCTTCGGTGCGTCAGAAAGTATTAAGCACCATGCAGGATTGATTTTACATGACCCTGCATTATGCTAGCCGAAAAGTACGCGCGTTTGTCTGGCTAATAAGGATTGGTGTTAGATAACTTGGTTTTCACGAGGTGATATATTGTTTATATGAACAAACTGAAATTTCCAAATAACATTTTTAACAGAACAGTTGTACCTTATACTGGAATTAAACATAGACAAGCTTTTTACAGAACTCATTGTTTGTACACCGTAAGGTTATATATACGCGTGCAATGAAGGCGTCGAAACAGTGAATGTATTACATGTGTTACAAAGCACGCTTGTTTAACAAAAGTTCAAAAACTGTAATCTGGGTAAAATATACATATTTCTTAATATTTTAAGTAACAGACATTATTATACAAAAATCGTGTTCATTTTCAGTGTTTTTACAATCCCATTAAAATCATATCCTAATTTGTGCTCCTCTACTATCTGAGATCAGTTAGCGAAATATGAACCGATAAACTAAATCTGATTTTAATGAGATTGGTGTCGTTACAGTTGCATATACGTCGTGTGCACTTTCTTTGACTTTGTTAACGTTATTATGAGTAATATGACGGCTAAATTTAATCATGATTGTCTAATCTTTGCTAAAACAAAACAAAAGCACATAATACAATTCATTTTGTTTTTCTTCAGATGTTTTGGTGTATAGAAGCATATAATTACGTTTTCCCCCCATAGTATATTAATTCCTGTTTAATTATTATTTTAGCTGAATTCTGTGAGTCAGTCGGTTTAAATAGTAAAACAAACTACTGCTCTTAGCAACGTATTGTGAATAATAAATGAGGTAAGGGGCATGTATATGTTCTTTATTGTCAGAAATCATTATCTCGAAGAAACTGAGCCTTATTCCAAAACAGTTGTTGTAGATTGTGGACTATCATTTGTAAACGGTAAACAATGGAAAAAATACTGAATGTATTCAAACTGGTCAGCATTTTATTTTTGACATTATTTGTAAGGGTAGTAGAAAAGGTAGGTCTATCATATATAATAACGAACGTTTGCAATCTCCATTTTCAAGAGAGTTGAACGTTATTGCTCATGCGACTAGAGAAAATTTTAATTAAAACTATTTTCCTTAGGTTAACTGCACTATTATGGATTATGAATGAATTAATGCGACGTGACCGTGCGACCTCATACATGCATCAGGAGTTACTCCCCTTTTTCGAAAAGAAGAGAAAAACAACTTGTTCGAAGTACTTATAAGTATTTATAGAGAAAAAAACTTTAATTTTCTGTTTATTATATACTTTTTCTCTTTTTGACCTTACGGTTCGAAAGAATTCCCCTTTAATTTTTTTAGAAGAAAGTAGTCCGGCAAGACACCAATGAAAATACGGAAAATATGTTTCACTGCAGTGAAAAATAATTTTTTACAGCGAAAATACGGAAAATGAAAATACGCATTTTATTTAATCAATATTTTATTTATAAGTATATGTAATAACTTTATATATTGAAGTTATTTTTCTTTATTTTTACTTTCACTGATTAATGAGTGAATTAGCAATTTTATCAATGTATCTTGTTGTAGAACGTTTTAGTTACCTTCCTTTACACCTTTTTGTTCGCAACCAGACAATCTAAAACTTGGAAAAGCATATATAAATAAAATGAAAGGATATGAGTAGAAATTATTTAACATCATGTAAGTAGAATAGTCAAAATAAGACATTTTCTTTTTATCTATTTAGATTTTTTTATTTCTATAACATTGTTTTGAATAAAAGAAAATCGAAAATATAAGTTTATGACAGCAAAGGTTCTTGTCAAGCCTTGAAGAAGGGAATATTGTCGAGGTGAGACTAACGCAAAAAGCAACCTCATAGCTGCAGATACAATATTAAAGACAAATTGTCGTCTACTTTTAGTTAGTAGTAACTCACAACACAATATTTCTGTTGAGAGAGTTTTTCTTAGATGTTTTTGGAACCAGCGTGTTATCTGCATAGTTTTAGAAAATTTTCTAACTGAACGATCTCGAAGAAAACTTTAAGGCAATGACATTAATTGAAGGTAGGGTCAAACAGAAATATTGATAAATATAATAGTAATTATTTATATTGACATCAATGTGTGACTTCGGGAAACAATTTGGTCCTTCAATATTTTCGTTTGCCTAGACAATACCTGGGCTGCTATACTTTTACATCTGTAATAACCTTAAGTGATGGGGACGCACGGATGAACAGTAAGTTGGCACATTTCAAGTACCAATGTGACCGCAAGGCAGCTTTCTGCCCACGGTTTTAACTTTGTATCCTGATAGACACGCCTGATGTTACAGGTCAACTGCACGTGATGACAACAGACCTCATGCATACGTGCTTGTTATTTCCTGCGTCACAGAAACGCAGCAAGTGTGTTATTGGTACAACGGTAAATATCAAAATAATTCAAATACCGGTACTAATTTGATGCTCTCAGATTCAATTTGGTGGAATTGAAGTATTGTTTTAGCGAAAGTTTAGAGTGTAAAATGATCATTTCCGCGATTTTGAGATTTTGATCCATTTGAGAAGTATCCTACTCATAATTTGATGGCCTATTTAAAGTAATGTAATTTAGTATATAATAATCGAATGAAATGAATGATATTTTAAGGATGTTTTTAAGAGATCAGGTAAAGAGAAACAAAATGGAAATGCCGGAGAAGTTTGAAGTAACATACACAAGGGCCGAAATAAGGCGTCGCGCGGTTAATTGTACGACCAAAGAAAGTTGTTATTGTATAAAATGAGTTTCATCATCAGCATGATGCCCATAAGCATTGATTACAAATTGGCAGTGCCACTGCAAGCTTCCGATGATCATACGGATGTCGTTTTGGAGGACTTTTTATTTCCTTGAATAGCGACTCTCTGAGCTCTGTAACCATATTGGGGTTGTCATGGGGAGTGGATATTGAAAACTGAGGCATAGCCTTGACGTGTTCAATTGTATTCAGGTATGATGGTCTGGCTGGAAGTCCATTCTGAGAATGACAGCTGCCTTTTTATTTGGTGATGTGAACATTGTGTACGCGAGCATTATCGTTCAATTAAACTGAAATAACACCTTGGTACCGGTGTCTAGAACCTCACTGCAGTATAGCTGCCGATGATGTGCAGGTCAATTTTTCCCTCAAAGCTGATGCCTGCCTAAACAATGAACATTCAGCCACAGTAACAGTCATGCTCCGGGACAGAGAGGCATAGGGCTTCCTTCTCCTTTACGGGAGGAAAGAAAGGCGACATTTTACACTTAATAAATTAATTTATGCTTTTGCATGTGTCACTTTATTCCTTGCGAGACACAGAATCAAATGTTGCATGTCTTGTTTTAAATCCTCGCCAGGAATTATAGGCGAAAACTAAGCCAGTAAAACGTTGCTATAGCCATTTTTGTACGTTTTCGCATGTTTTATTGGAAGACTTCGGCTTTTTGCCATTACCGGTGATCATTTAAAATCTTTTTCACCTTCCTCAGTCGGTGTTAAGGCTGAAGGCTAATATGACTGTCTTCAGCCCAATAACTAGGCCATTATGAAAACACTTAATTTTTGAAAATTTTATTAATTAACTCAACAATTACGTTTTGTTTGATCAATATCAACAGTTTAAAAACGTTTGAATTTTATTTCTCCGTTATCTTCACGCTCATTTTCTTTTTCTGCATTCTTATCCGAAGATTTTATTTCCGAATTTCCCTCCAACGAATTCCGTTCGACACCAAAGTCTTCATATCACAGTATGACCCTACAGTATGCTGACTATCTATGACACTCTCAAGGTTTAATAAATCGTCAGATAACTGCTTCAGTATACGCTCCCCTTCGTTCATTTATATTTTGCTGCCGGAAAAGTGTCGTCTGGTGTAATAATTACTTGTATATAACCCGTCCGGATCTTAACCCGTACTTATTTTGCGAAATTACATGTATGTTGCAACTTTAAGATATCTCAAAAACATCTGACGTTAAAATTCGTCAAAGAAAAATCTAAATTTAAGTTCAGAAAATTCAAGATGGCTCCTTTTTTTCTTTAGGCCTAATGAATAGAAGCAGTTTCATAATTGTGGTCAGCCAGTGAGAAGGCTCGAATCTCATAACAGACAAGTTTTTTTCATAAAGACCGAGTTTCTTCATAATGGCCGAGTTTTGTGTTAATTATGTTTTGTCCATATTGGCCCTGCATTTGTAGTGAAAATGCGCCTAATATTGTATAGTTAATTAATAATAAGTGTGCCTCATCTACTGTTAAGCATTTGATACATGAACATTTTATACAATAGGAGCTCAAAAACAGTTCAACAAAATTTACCATTTGAACAATTGCTTATTTTATTCAAATGTTGGACAATACAATATATAATAATGCTAAATCAATATTTAAATTATATTGTTGAATAAAACAAAAGCATATTTATTCATAATCATGCAGTTGTGTAAAGGTCAAGACATGCCAGATTATAGTTCAATGAACTCGAAAAAAATGTGTTGGTTTTAGTGCTGTATTTAAGTAATTTCGTCTTCAAACAAAAATCAGCAATTTATGTGAATATTACATTGTGGTATTCGTTATGTATGCATTATTCGTCAGAAGTAGGCTGTCAAATGTCAAAATAATTATTACTCTCGTAGTGGAGAGGTATGCAAATTTCTATCACACCGATTCCTAACCGCGTCTCGGGAAATATTTGTACATTTTATGTTTGTGGAGTTCTTCTCAACCTGTCTGACAGAGATCTCCTGAAAGCAAGAGATATACAATCTGGCAACTCTCCTGTTCACGACGAAAGAAAAGAAAATGAACAGACCCTGTAAGGAATTAACACCCGACACAACAAAGCCAAACCATGTCTCTTGAATAATATTATTTATTATAAGAAGGGGCCAAGTAATGCCTACAATGGCACAAAGTTTAAGACAGATGTAGAAGTTATTCCGGTCCTGTGTACTTTCTACCCGCCTCGCTGTTCTTATTTTGTGGGATGCAGTGGCAAAGAAGGCAATATTTGCTATAAATATTGCGCATGCTGGAACCAGAAATGTACCAATGAAGATATAGAAATCTGAAATGAAGCACAAGTTCTCTCCATATCCAAACCCAGATCCTTCTGACTTTATTAAACTAATAGATGCAGCTATCAATACTAAAAACAGGGGGAATGTAACTATATAAATCAGATACTTAACAAACAAGAAACGACTTGGAAGTCTATTCCAATTGTCTGCAAAAACAAACACGCGAAACATATGAAAGGAGCAAACATTCATGGCACAAAACGAGGCTATCCAGAAGAAGTGCATACTAACTCCAGCTATTTTGCACCAAATTGATGTCTTGGAACCATGAAGTCCAAACTGTAGAAGAGACTGAGCACAGAGAAGCAAGACGCACAGAACCAGTAAATTCTGTCCAGGAAGGGTACGAAGGGAAGAAAAAATAGAATAGGTGGCAATCGTCAGTAGGAGGCAGACCATTGACGTGACAGAACACACGAAATCAAATACAGAGTAAATACCATTTGTAGATGAAGATACAGTTTGATTTGTTTGTGTTAGCAAATTTTTCCGATCAAAGTTTTCCTTACAGACCAAAATAAATCCTCTTGTCAATTTATACTCACCGAACTCAAATGATATATTCTTTTCTGTTAGATATATTTCGCCTGTTTCAATTGTCAGGAGAGTTTTGTTTATATCAAATTTGACATGTGGACATAGTACAAAGTTGTCTACAAGTAAAGGATATGCATTCACATCATACGGAGCAATGTCTTCAGAGATATTAAATCTCCTGTCCGGAATTCTCGAAAGAAAATCGATCGTTCGATTGATTCCCTGACTGTCCAATATGTTGTCGATGTGAAAAGTGTTATGTTGTGCATCAACAAGTGACCTTAAAATTGAGGAGATATTTTCAGTGTAACCAATCCAAAAAGATATCTCCAGATTTATTGATTTAGTGTTGGCAATATCGTAATATGTGTCAGTCAAACTAGCAGGTGACTGCGACTCAGAAGCTTGACATGTTGACATTATCGAATTCAAAGGTGTTCGATAAAACTTTTGTTCAACTTTTGTTAGAACCTGAAGGCATATATCACGATAAGCAATAAGTATTGAAATATTTCCTTTCGATGTATTTTCTTCCGTATTTGTTGACGTATTGTTCGATTCTCTATTTAGGTTATGGAGTTCTAAGTTAACCACATATTCCTTCTTTGATACCGCTTCTAGAATTGGCACACACGTGTCTATACTGAGTTGAAACCCAACATTGCAATAAACGGGACGGCACTTTCTCTGAAATTTTAAAATGAATCCATTATTACACCTAGCACATCACCAGAGCAAAGTGTTCTGTTTCTAATCGAATTTTTTTACAAAATATTTTTTTTTTGTTTAATTACATCTTACTGAACAATCAGTTGCAAAATTAACTCTTAGCCTGCTAAATATCTTTAATGGATTTGTCCATCTTTCAATTTGTTTACAGGGGTGCATATTGAAAATTTACCGACTGAATGGCAAATATTGCAGCAAGAATGTGCATAACAGGTACAGTTTGTAGAATCATATACCATCAAACATAAATATGATTTTTAAGAAGATTTCTTTATATAATTACTTGTATAGTTTAGGTGGTTCCTAAAATAAGTAAATAAATATTCAAACCTCTGCTAAAGTATATGCAAAGTGGGATTTAGCTAGTTTTTAACCCTTAACCTGCTGGAACCGAAAGTGATTAGCCTTTGCCACCAGTATAGAGCCAGGCCAGCCTGCACCTCCGCGCAGTCTGACCAGGCTCTATACTGTTGGTAGCTCCATTTTTATATTTTGATATTGAAATTCCTTAAACTTTAAATGGACTGTTCCAAATTCAAAGCTGGGCAAATCCATTACAAAATTTCAACATGTTCAGGGTTAATGTCAGAAACATCTGTTACAAACTAGACATTTACCAGACTATGGTCAAATGTTCCCGAGGAGCACTGTGGTATATCAACAAGTTTTGGCGCCAAAATGATACGTTCAAAGTCGTGTTGCGACAATGTAAACATGTGCTGGTAAGCACTAGTAAAGGGAGCTTCATGCAAATAAACAACTTTCACGTCAACCTGAAATTAATTGTAAAGATCAAATAGTTATAAAACCTAAAATAAAGCTAATCTTTTTTTGATCCTTTATTAAACGTCAAATGCCTCAGTGCTGTTTTCATGCGAATTAAAACTTTCTGAACATTTATTTGAATTTATTAGGTGTCAGTCCCAGTTTCTCATATGGCCATAACCCCTAGAAGAGTTTGCGTTTTATTTATACCAGGGTAAGGGGGATAGTGCAAGATACAGAAAACACCCCATATCGAGACTTTCCTGGTTCATTCACATACCCCATTTGTAGAAACGACACATGTGACATATGTTTAATGTCTCACCTGAAAGACAGTAAGAATTTGTAATAGAGGAGTGGTGATTAAACTCAGAAAATGGAACGAAAGGAGGTTGATGCTCATATCAAATCGGAAAATTGGCACATATTTTTAATCGTTTTAGGGGTATATTTAAATGAGCAGCTACATCATTTATTAAAAAAAAGTGGAAAAAAGGCATATCAGGAAACACAATCAAAAAGCACAGCCTCCCTACACAGTCAAAAAGTAGAGGAAAAGATAGCATAAATTCATTTATAGATCAGTTAAAACAAGAGGGCCATGATGGCCATGGATCGCTCACCTGAGTAATCAGGAAACGTCAAAAGCAATTACATTTTCTAATTGAAGATTTGAAGGTGGCTTCAAACCAAATATCTAAAATATCAGTCAATTAATAAAGGCTCTACGACAGAAAGTAAAAAAAAATATATTATAAGCTGTACTGACCTTGACCCAGTGACCTTAAACCCCACGTATACGTAAGGCTAGAGAATCATGCAAGGAACCTAAATACCAATTATCAAAGATATTAGTCTGTAAATAAACGCTCTATGAGGTAAAGTTGATAAATCTATTTTTAGCCTCAGTGACCTTAACCCAAATTTAATACAAGAGGTTCATGCAAGGTGTCTATAAACTAAATATTTAAAATACCAATCAGTCAATGAATGTTCTACGATTAAAAGTAGAAAAATCTATTTTTAGCCTTAGTGACATTGTCCTTGACCGAGTGACCTCAAACTCCACCTAAGAGTAGAGGTTCTTGTTGTATTTTGACACCAAAGTGCGTTACACAGGTGCAGACAAACGACCGCACTTTGGGGTCATAAAATTAAATCATTAAAAATGAATTTTAGTGATATTTTAAAGTAATATCTTGTAGTTAATGCCAATGGTAAACTAAAGATAAGGAATGAAGTAGCCGAAATGAATTAAGTCGGATAACAATAGCAGACGACAGATTATTTTATTTTACTTTACACTTTAAATAGTTTGTTTATATAGCATGTATAGTCACGGTTTTCGTGATATATAAAGTGGTAAAATTCATAAAACATTTGTCATTTACATTTAATAAGCAACAAATACAATGTTTTTATTTTTTGAATTACTGCTACATCCGAATTTAAATGGCACTAAGTAAGATAATTTGATTGCACAGTCATGTATCTAAGTATCGACCGTCATCTTGAACTCCACCTTAAATAATTCAAGGTTTCAGATCGAAAGTAAGTCAGTACTCAGTACTTCAGCAGAAATCAGTTGACACCTTCAGAACTTTGGAACCCAAAATGTGTTGATATGTAGCATATTAACGCACTTTGGGGTTCATTTCTCGATTTTGACCCCAAAACGCGATGATCCAAATTATGTAGACTTTTGCTGTTGCTTAAACAGAGGTGGTTAAATTTATTAATTCATAATTCTGAAATAAATCGGAACATTTAATAAAACAGGCTAGTTAATAAAATTATATATTTAGTAAATTACGCAAAAGCGCCGGGCAGTTTTATAAGAATGGTAACGTGTATGCCGCACACGCCGTTTTTATGACTTGTGAAGTTATATATGTTTCAATAAACAAAATATACATGACTGTGTGAAAAGCGCCAAAATTAAGTACAGTACGGTGTGTAGATGACGTTATGCAAAAGTTTGAAGTAATTTGAACGTGGTGATTTAAAAACAACAACATCCGTAGTTCGGTATTACTAGCGTTACTTATGATAAATATCGTCGTCAGACCCGCGCGAAATCTGAACAACCATAAAGTTCAGCCATGGTCTCGGAAAGACACCAACCCAGACACTGACGATTGAATCGACCAATAGGGAATATTTAGTGAGCAGGTCACTTGTATTCAAATGGCACCATCGGTTTTTGGATGGCCAGGACAGCTTCGAAGAATTAGACGAACAAGAAAGTCGTGGAAGAAAGAAACAGTATCGCGAGATAATAGTGATGTCAATTCGTGATGCGCTGGACTCTGACAGACGACTGACGATAAGAGCGGTTTTACGTGGGTTATGGCACCATACATAGGATACTGACAGTCTAAAATGTCAGAGGTAATTCCAATGTATCATATTTATCTGTTACCAATTATTATTGATAGCATATTTTTATTAAATAGAGTGAATCTATAAATATAGTTTAGTGTGTGTTGAACATTAATTTCTTATCGTTTTCATGCGTTTCTAAGTGATGTATTTTGAAACGCATTAAACAAATAGTTCCAAATTATCTTTATTATAAAATTTATGTATACAATTTTTATAAATGATATTTTCTGTCTCTGTTCATGCAAGATGGGTACCAGAGCAGTTGAAAGACTGTGAAAAGGAGAGGAGAGTTCGAGATTCAAGGGCATTTGTGAGAAGGATAGTCGCACAGTATGACCAGCAATGGTCTGAAGACATTTTTGAACAATGGGTTCATCGCCACCGACAATGTATAGAGTGCGATGGACATTATTTTGACAAAAAGTGAAAAGATACTTGTCTACTGCACATGGTACTAATTCAGCAAACAACGTCACAACGTCAAAGACGTCACGAAATCAACATAGACGTGCGCCGGGTTAACCGTAATGGCCATTTTATTTTGTATGTAGTTTTTTTTAAAGAATAATTATTTGCTCTCATATTTTGTAAGAACATGTTGGACTTATTCCCACTCATGTTGATGTTATTTTACAGGATACCTATATAACAGTTACAACAAAAGTCTACATTATTTTAGATCATCTCTCGTACGTGTTCCTGAGCTTAGCTATTGCGAAAGAAACCCTAGGTTGAAAGTGAAATATACCTTTTGGAAGGTCTTCTACAAACAGGGGATGTGCATTCTGCCAGGGCTTTTTTGAAAAAAAGTTTTTTTCTCATAGTTTTTGTTTTTGCAATTAGATTTCCAATCCCCGTATGCGCACTGTTTGAGTGCAAACAGACTCCAGTACTCTTCCTTTCTTTACAAAATTTGTCTCGATGCCTAGCCTCTTAGCTAATTAGAAATATCATTTTAGCAAAAGATAACCCATTAACTGAAATGTTTATCACTGAAATGCTTCTTGAAATAAAAAAGTGCATGAGCTGTCTTAGTGATTTGCAATCGTAAAACTTCGGGTATTTCCGTATGGTTCGTGTGGTCTCTTGCATAGCATAAAGGCCGAGGTGATCAGATTGAGTGATTTGCTCATGAAATATATTAATCTGGATAAAGAACTTGTGAATAGCAGGAATCATATATTAGATCGAACAGAATTGACAGGCTAAAATCAGTTTTAAGAATTCTATTTACACGTACAACATACCTGTTTCCAAGGTGGTAGGTTACACTCAGCACAGTATACATTTTTGTATGGAAACCATCTTGAATGGATTCCTGACTCATGACATAGTTCCTTTAGATCTTCACGCTGATGCCATGTTAAAAAATAATAATTTAACAAACAGTCTGCTGTGACGTTACTAGAACCAGTCTGTGGTAATTCTACGTCGGGATTACACATGAAACATGCAAAATTTTTATACACTTTGTCGTCTATTCGGTACTCAGGAAGAGATAATATGTTCTCGTCTGTACTTTTACAAACTTCATCAATAAGGCTTTCCTTGGTGGTCAGTTTTCCGGTCTGGTTACACAATGCATAGATGGACTTGACAGTTTTATCTCTGTCAAAATAACTGACAGTTACATGCTCTGTTTTTGAGAAAGGACCTTTTTCCGTACGAATGTACTTTACGCCACCTATTTTCCCTGCTTCAAACGAATCATAGGCCATTTTGCATTTTCTACTTGACAGTGGGATGAAAAGTACCTTGAAGCAGAAGGTTTTGATTGCTTTGAGCAATTGATGCATACTTAGAAACAAATCGTATTCAATATAAGTTTCACAGAGTATTTGAAAGGTAAAGAACACATCGGTGTTTTTTCTGTTACAAGCATAACAATAGATATTCTTATACGAATTACCCGAGTTCACAGTCACAGGTATTGAAGTCAAGACGTCAGAATAGTCCTTAACCACACCACACTTCCTTACTAATATATCATCTCCGTCCATAGCTAGACAGGTGTCTATAACTCTAAATCGTCCAATGGAACCTTCAAAAAGCAACCGTTGGTCGATTTTTAGAACATCATTTTTCCGCGCAAGAGTTGGTAAATCTTGTGGATCGATGCATGAATAAGGTGCTTTTCGAAAGAGTAATTCAGGACAACAGGTGTCTGCTTCTGCACATGAACTCTCACAACTGCATTGCCCACAGACTGGACTTTTGTACACTTTGTGTGTTTTGTTTCTCGTAGAACCACAATCATTCCCTGTGCCACATACAGACATATACATGTCTTCTATATCTCTTAATTTCTTTATATCGCTAAAGAGCTCATTCTTTCTGTGAGAAGACTGTGGATAGTTTACATATTGAAACGCCTCACTGAATTGGTCTTGCACGATCTTTTCTAAACTTGACGTCTTATTTTTACCTATAATGTCAACAGTAAACGATAATTGTGAGTTACGGTTTGAAATGTCACTCTTTTCAGTAATATGTAACAAAGAAAAATCATGATTGGTAAAAAATAAATGTTCACGATAACAAGTATAGCAATAAATGTTTTTGAACGGGTGAAGCCGAGTCGTCAATGGAAAAGACTGACACGCCACCATAACAGCCTCAATTCTTGAGTCGACTTGTACTGAGGAATTTTTGCATTTGTTAATTAATGCAACATTTTGAATACTGCCTATGCTTGGGTTGCATATATAACAAAACGCATTTTTAAAGTCTTTGTAAGGAAGAAATAATTTCTCACAAGCCCATTCTATATCAGCGTCATAGGTATGCCAAAGTCCTGTCACATTACATTTGTTTGTGTAAGATTTGTCACTCTTGTAGTGCAGGTTGCAATCAATGACCTCACTATATACCGAATCAGGAGGTCGGAAGTTTATTCTACAATTATACTTGTTGATGAAATCTTTGATTTCAGAAAGTGATGTGGAGCTTTCAGCAACGTTTCCTGTAAAGGGATGGTCATGACACTCAACCTCAATCGTCCAAGAAATGCAACGTTCCTCTTTGTTACATATTCCACAATACTTATTTTTATATACAAGCCCGGATGTTGTCGATGTGCATGGTTGAATACCGGATAAACATTGTTCAACCAAGGTAGTATTACTGTGATATTCTTCCAGACATGAAGCCACCATGAATACAGACTTAGAGTCTGTTGTGTAGAGTGTAGTACTAATACACTCGTAGTCGACATAGCCATGATATGTACCTGGACAAAAGTACATGGTTCTTCCGGGAAGGTAATACGGGGAACAGGCACACGATTCACATTCTGAAACAGACATAAAACAACAATAACACACCTTCAGACAACACCGAGCCGATCATAATCTTTCTTTCTGAAAGTTGCCTATAAAGTTGCCTATAAAGCAGCACTGTAAATGATTGCTTATTCTTCACGGCATGTACTGGATATATTTTAATATTTTTGTTCCTTCTCGTCAACGAGATTACCCAGGAGAAAAATTCTAAGATGGCTAAATTGTCATGATTTTCACAAAAGTCAATATTAAGCAAATACGTCCGGACGTTATAGAACCACAAAAAAATCTGATAGGTCAAAGGAGAATCAGTCCGAATATGTTGTCTGAAATACCCGGTCACATGACAAAATGGCGTACATATAGAGTGATATGCAAGCTCATTATTTAAATAAAAAGATTTTTTGTTCTGTTTATTTTATATATTTTTCTAGAAAGAATATGACTGTAAGCGTTATAACAACGCTGCACAAAAAAATCACATCAATCATTTATTTTTTTACACCAGAATGTAAGATCTTATCTTGTTATAAATTTTGAGAAAGTCAAATATAAACGTTTCCATAATGAATGTTAGAAAGGCTGCAACAGAAAAAAATCTTAATAATTTTAAGAATGTTTGACCAAACTTTAAACTCCAACTTCTTTCAAATTATTACCTGGAAATATCGATTTGATCGATCTGTTGAGTAAAAACTTCTTGTCGATGTCAACACCACAGGAATCTTCAAGTGGACAAATTGTTGCAAATTCCATCATCAGTTTCTTCAAATTTACATTTCTCCCAGCCCACTGAGCTAAGATCTTTTCAGTAAATGTCAGAACATCTGTTTCATCATCATCATTGTCTTCTTTCCATGATGACAAAGATGTTTGCACGTTGTCCTGTTGAGTTATGTCATTTTTCAAACCATCATTACTTTCAGTTCCGAAATAGTTCTGAAATAATAAAAACGCCATGCAAATTGTTCGAAATAGTGCATTGAAATTTCCCATTTCAAGTACCGGTTGTAAATTTGTTTCTAAAACTCCAGCCACTTTTACAAATGTATGAAACAAAATGAGCAACGTTTCATTGAGAAATAAGAAATTCAATCTGGAAAGGCAATATTTATGATTGCCAGATTGAGCAGAGAATGATATTTTTATGTAATAATAAATGGATATCCGCCTAATAAAACAAAATGTTCTAGTTATGCAATTATCTAAAGGTCGGCAATTGTAAATTCATGATGAAATTTGTTTTAGTTTCCCTATCTACATGATGGACGAATAATTTAAACAAAAACAACCATAGTGCAATTACTAGAAATATTACCGATAATTTCTAAATTTTTTTACACGAATTGGGTATAATTTTTGTGTAAAGTACTATGTGATTGTTGTTTTGAAATGTTCAAAATCTAAAATTAACCGTCCTAAACTTTATGTTTACCAATAAATACGTGTTGTTCTACAACATGTAATATATAGTCTACACAAGAAACTACAAATGGGAGTAACATTGGGGTTATAAAATGTTATTCCTGCCAATACTACATCATATATGAGTCGCCGATGGAATTAGGTAATAAATGACAAAAGATCGTTAAAATATGTTTTTACTTCAGAGATATTTTTTTCAGAGGTGACTAATATCTAGAAAATTTAATATGAAATGAAATATGAATTAACTCTGACTTAAATGCCACTCTGAACAAAAAGGCAATTTGCCATCAACGGTTAAACCAAATCTGTAGGCTCTCGTCAGAAACCCTTGACGCTCTTTTGACGTAATCTATGGTGTACGAACTGGTTCAAAACAACTGTCATATGCGGCTTAGAAACCGAATGGTGCGGTTTATATACAACCGCACGAATCTTGTGCTTTTAAAACCGCATCATGCGTGTTTAAGACCGATTAAACCATCTTTTAAACATTTAAACCGCCGAAACCGCATCAAATGATTAAAACTGTCAATTACAATTGCATACTACAATGATAGACTTTTTGGGAGTCAGAATTATAGATTCATTTATGGGATAACCAATGCCATTTGCAAACTGGCATTGCATGGCTGAGAAAATGATGATGATTTTTGCAGTTGCAAACGCATTGTAGAATTGTAAGCCCTGAGAAGGAATCTGAATAAAATTACTTTTTTATCTTTTGTTGTTGTATTGTGTTAATTGCAAAGCTATTACAAGCAATGGGCATCATACAAGGTTTGTTCTCTTCGATTTTGATAATGTGTGTTAGGTGTCATAGTCCTTCAGTATACACCTCAAACATAATAAAAGCATTCTCCATCCTATCCAAGACTAAAGTTAATACAAAAATTACATCTTTGTAACAAAGGTATTGAATCAACTGAGACAAAACGTAGTCTTGCATCACATAATCAGAAAATCTTTTTAAACTTATTTTTTTTGTATCCGTATTTGATAGACCAACTGATTGTTCAGCTTAATTTGTTCAAAATTATCTTATAAACTTTGTAATGGACTACCGAAGAAAAGAAATCACCTTTCAAACATGTAAATATCGTGTCAAAATTGTCATAAATATATATTAATGTCTCATTCAACACTAGTCGGGAAATGAATGTGTACTCACAACCTTTGCAAACTCAATACATTGCATTGCATTATTTACCCGGAAATGTCAGTGGGTACGAATTTTCTAATACGAATTTCTGATTCATAACAGACTAAAATATTGTACATTGAAATGCTTCAAATACATCTAGACAGTCACACCCTTTGTTACATGATCTTATGATATATGAAATAGTGGGCTTATTTTGAAAACATCGAGAATGGAAACTTGGAAAGAAATAACATATTTAACACCTTTTCAAATGCAAAGTCGAAATAAAGTGTGTATCACTTATATTGCTGCAAAGGCAGCAGAGACTATTTTGTATGACCACAAATATGGCAAACATATTTTTTTCAAGACAGTACTACGTACTACGATGAGGTCATTACCTGCTTGAGCATCTTAGACCATTTACAGTAGGAATGCATACAAACTGAAAAAGGGAACTGACTTTTTTTTTTTTTACAGATTTTGAATCAGATTTAAGTTTGTAGTGCTAATTAAGTGTCATCTCTGCTTCAAATTCTTTTGATTTAAGACTAATATCCAATAGAATCCACAAGCAATAGATAAGTTGCATTAATCCCTGTCCTAAAAGGCACAATAGGGTGTACATTAAAGGGAGGAGTGGATGTGGTCCAGTGATAACGCGCTGGACTGGTATACCAGGGGTCCCGAGTTCGATCCCCCGCTCCTCCACTAACATTACTAATAGTCTTTCGGATGAGACTTTAAACCGAGGTCCCATGTATCAGTGCTATACACTGAGCATGTAAAAGAACCAGTGGTGTCTCTGGAATGAGATGCTTTCTGTATCTTGCACTACCCCCATAACATAAAATATCTAATCTCTTGAGGGGGCGTCGGTCATATGGGCAACCGGTACCGACGGTAAATAAGCTCAAATAGATAGATAGACATTAAAGGGGTCAGGGTGCTGAGGCATTAGATCACGTGTGATATTCATTTGAACTAATAATATATCAAGTTCAATGACACACTAACCAGCAATTGTTTTATTATAAATTTGAGGTGAATGAATATTTTTTTTATTATACATTGTGTCTAATGTATAATAGAAAATTCAGAATGATTGAATTTCGAAATATTATCGAAACTGGGATTTATTTACTTTAATTAGCTTTTGTGATATAGTTTTGGTTATATTACAAACTGAAACAATTTCTACATATCCACAGGAAAATTACGACAGATCTAAAGTGTATAATGAAGAAGCTAAGAGACACGTTGTTGCCAAGGAGCAACTTAAACTGCAGTTTCTGATGATTTTTTTTACGAACAAAAAATAACATACATTTTACACATTTTTATGTCAAGTGTGAAGCGAAGGCTTGGGTAGGTATTTCTTTCACATCATTTACAAGGATTTTTTATGTTGGACCTAACTATTTTACACTGATTTTTCATTTGAGAACAAACTGAACTTCTTTAGGAATGAAATTTTCATTATTCGAATAAGGTTGCATTTCTGAAACATGTTAGCATTAACATTGATGAGACTCAATGTTTCAACAGCAGCCGTCTTGAATTTCCTTTACATTTTTTTAATGAGCTACAATTTAGTATATGATTTTTTTATTTTAATCAGTATTTGTCATTTTAGCCCATGCAAGTAAATTAATGCTCACATTTCACGGAACAAGGCTTTAACAGACAAGACTATGTGTATTCTCTAATTCATGACAAAACATTATCTTTAAACAATTAAAAGAATTAGTTGTTTCCAATGTAGCTTTACACATTTTGTTTGCACCACAACACTGCAAAGGGACACAGTACTACATGCCAATACCCTTCTTAATGTTGATTAGCTCATTTTTTACCTCAGACTGGTCCTTTTCTTTCTTATGTACTTATAAAAAGTAATAGTCAAGCATTAAAAAATCTGTTTTACACTACATGTTTTAGGATCAGGGCTTGGGCAGTTTAATTCTTCCATGTACCGGACCAAGGAATATATCCGCATTCTTCAGATAGATTTAACGGGGAATTCAATGTAATTGAAGTCTAATTATACAATGACTAAGTCAGAGATGCAATTAATAGCTAATGAAATATCAAGGTTGTTCGAAAATGTGTGTTATTATTAAAGTTATGAAAATTATCTTATGATGTCTGTTGATTTTTTTTTCTGTTGTACGAATGAAAATTATGGCTACAGAAGTTTCTTGCTAGCACCAATTTACATACACCATTGCAAAGATACTGAATACCGTTAGGGCAATCGTGGTTAGACGTTTTAATCCAGACGGCGACAATGCGATAGTGCGATAATGCGATGGCGACAGTGCGATAATGCGATGGCGACAATGCGATAATGCGATAGCGACAGTGCGATAATGCGATGGCGACAGTGCGATAACGCGATAATGCGATTATGCGATAACGATTATGCGATAGTGCGATGGCGACAATGCGATAGTCATATCGTACTGTCGCCATCGCATCATCGCGTTGTCGCAATCGCATTATCGCGTTTTCGCATTATCGTACTGTCGTCATCGCATTATCGCACTGTCGCCATCGCACTATTGCATTGTTGCCATCGCATTATCGCACTGTCGCCATCGCACTATCGTATTGTCGTGTTATCGCATAATTGTACTGTCGCAATCGCACTATCGCATTGTCGACTATCGCCTTCCGGTACACATGCGCACATCGTTTTTTTTGTATGTACACAAGCGATTTTTACTAAACGAAAACAATTCCAGAAACATAAAATTACGGAATACTACGGAATACCGTTAGGGCCATTATAATTAGACGTTATAATCCAGAGGGCGACAATGCGATAAAGCGATGATGCGATGGTGACAGTGCGATAATGCGATGGCGACAGTGCGATAACGTGATAGTGCGATGGCGACAATGCGATTGTCATATCGTACTGTCGCCATCGGATCATCGCATTGTCGCCATCGCACTATCGCATTGTCGCCATCGCACTATCGCGTTATCGCACTATCGCCATCGCATTATCGCACTGTCGCCATCGCATTATCGCACTATCGCATTGTCGCCCAGTGGATTATAACGTCTTACCACGATGGCCCTAACGGTATTCCGTACAAAGATACTTCGTGACATTGACAGTCACTAGAAAATGCATATGCTTTATCAGGAAATCTGCTGTCATGTTAATCTAACAATAGCTAACTTTTTGAATTTCAAATCAGTTACTTTGAAAAAAGAAAAGTTCACCAAGTTAAACAATTTATAATTTCAATTCTACTTTGAACAATGTACTCAATAAATTTAATGGAACTAAATCTATGTTACTGCTTTCATTGGAATGCTGACGCAACAAGTAATCATATCAATCTGACTAAAGTACACAATCTAACTACAGTTAGATCTGAAGGTGACCCATTCAATTCTGTCTTCTTGATAATCTGGAGTTCCAGTATAGTTTAGTTTATACCAAATTTATTTTAAGTTCGATTGTGTAGGAAGCTTTTATCTTATAGACACACTCTCGGATCCGTTCCTGGAACTAACCAGTACTAAGCAATGAGTGTAAAGTTTCTTGCTCAAGGAAACAACGGCTTGACCCTGACTGGGTTTGAACCCGTGCGGCTAGCAATCCTTTGACTACTAGTCCGACGCGTTAACCACTCGGCCATGCGCTGGATTTCCAGTATTGTTAGTTATATCTCAGCCAAATGAGACTGCCATCTTATGACGCGTTCTTATGGTTTACCTGTACACACGGCGTGTTAATTTGACTATGTAAACTTATTTTGCATGCTGAAATCACCTTCAATATTTTGTAAATAGTTTGTGTTTAGTTGGATAAATGAGTTTTCCTTGGATAAATATAAGTTTATTAAAGGTCCGGTTTGTATTTTCTAATTGAATATTTATTAGAATATGAGCATGGTGACGAAAATATTCAAGTAAACAGGTCTGTTTATTCTGGTATACATGCAGTATCTATCAAATGTCAAAAGCTACAGGAAATTTTCCCAAACATACAATTATCTCAATATTTAACAAGATTTCCTCAATTAACTGTGACATTTATGGCAGAAAACAACAGTTACTGAGTTATTTGGGATCCCAGTTAAATATAGATTTTTCAAATGCGTTGAAATGGTTACAATATAACTGTTTTCCCCTCAAGAACTTGAAAGCTATGAACTAATTGGCTGATTGAACAGTCATGACAAGGTGACCTTCTTTCAATGACGTTCAAATAATAATAAAGCAGAGCGTTATTTAAGAGCTCATTTCAATCAGATCGTGAGCACACAAGATTTAAAGAGCTGAATCCGGCGCGAAATTTCATCTGCAAACATATTTTTGGAAATTCGGTACAGAAAAGTGCAGGAATGCGAAAGGTATCGTAGGAAATTTGACCTTATACGCTATCGTTGGAAACCTTTGCCTCATCAACGTCTAGCAGATCGAGCATGACAACTCCGTGTTTTGAGTACTCAAAAACACGAACGCTATTTTACAGAGGCAATGGTGCTACGTTGGCGAGTTTCTTCGTTTTGAAAGCACTCACTTCTGCAGCTTAACTCTCGGTGATGCCTGGACCGATTTTTATGCAACTGCTTTCATTGGAATGTTGACGCTACACTTAATCATATGAGATTACTGCAAGATTGTAGGTGACGCAGATCAAGAGTGATAGCTCCGTGCTTTTGAGTTCTCAAAAAACATGAAATGAATATTTATATAAAACGCGCATGCCTTATACAAGCATACGCGGATATAGAGGAGCCCACCCATTGTTTATATACCGACTTGAAACAGTACAAAATCTTTAAAATGTGCTTCAGGCAGTGTGCTCGCATGAAATCTGGAACTGAGATTTTGGTTTAGAGATTGTGCTTATTCGTTTCTTTTCGTTATCAGCGCGCTAGATTTGAAGAGCAGCCGATTCCGGTGCGAACTTTCATCTGCAAGCATATTTTTGGAAATTCTGAACAAAAATGTGGAGTAATATTAGCCATTGCTTTTAGACAGAAAAAAGACAGCAAGGGGACAGAATCGTGTCCGAAACTTTACCCAGATACACTAACTCCGCCGTCGGAAGGCAATGTTATACGGTACCAGTGAGTTTCCGTCTTCGAGAGCACTCATTTCCGGTGGCTATCTGCCGGCAAGGCTTGGACCGAGTTTAAAGCAAAGGTGTATTAGGAATGTTGACATTACACGCTATTGTTTGAGACCTTTTGCATCATTTTACGTCTAGTAGATCGAGTGTGGCAGCTCCGTGTTTTTAAGTTCTCAAAAACACAAAGGCTATTTCACAGAGGAAACGGTGTTACGTTGGCGATTTACTTCGTTTGAAAGCACTCACTTCTGCAGCTTAACTCACGGTGATCCTCGCGCCGATTTTTATGCAACTGCTTTCATTGGAATGTTGACGGTACATGCAATGATATGAGATATACTGCATTATTGTAGGTGGCGCAGATCAAGCGTAAAAGCTCCGCTTTTTTTGAGTTCTCAAAAACATGAAGTGAATATTTTCAGGGTATATAGAAAACGCGTATGCCTTAAACAAGCAACGCGGATATAGAGGAGCCGACCCATTGTTTATATACCAACTTGAAACAGTACAAAATCTTTAAATATGTGCTTCGGGCAGTGTGCCCGCATGAAATCTGGACCTGACAGTTTGGTTTAGAAATTGTAGTTACTCCTTTTTTTATCAGCTCGATAGATTTGAAGAGCAGCCGATTCCGGTGCGAACTTCCATCTGCAAACATCTTTTTGGAAATTCTGTACAGAAAGGTGAAGAAATATTAGCCATTGCTTTAAGACAGCGAACAGACAGCAAGGGACAGAATCGTGTCCGAAACTTTACCCAGATACACTAACTCGGCCGCCGTTGGTAGGCAATGTTATACCAGTGAGTTTCCGTCTTTGAGAGCACTTTATTCTGCTGGCTCTCCGCCGGCAATGCTTGGACCGATTTTCAAGCGAAAGGTGTCTTTTGAAATTTGACCTGCATACCCGATTGTTGGAGACCATTTGCATCATTCTACGTTCAGCAGATCAAGCGGAAAAGCTCCGTGTTTTTGAGTTCTCAAAAACACGAAGGCAATTTTACAGAGGGGCGATTTTCTTTATTTGAAAAGCACTCACTTCTGCAGCTTAACTCTTGGTGATGCCTGGGCTGATTTTTATGCAACTGCTTTAATTTGAATGTTGACGTAACAAACAATCATTTGAGATAAGCTTCAAGATTGAATGTGGCGCAGATAAAGCGTTATATCTCCGTGCTTTTGAGTTCTCAATAACACGAAGTGAATATTTTCAGCGTATACTAGATATAAAACGCGTATGCCTTATACAAGCATAGGCGGATACAGAGAAGACCACTCATTGTTTATATACCGACTTGAAACAGTACAAAATCTTTAACTATGTGCTTCGGGCAGTGTGCCCTCATGAAATCTGGACCTGAGATTTTGGCTTAGAAATTGTGGTTTTCCGTTTCTTTTCGTTATCAGCGCGCTAGATTTGAAGAGCAGCAGATTCCGGCGCGAACATTCATCTGCAAACATATTTTTAGAAATTCTGTACAGAAGGTGAAGGAATATTAGTCATTGCTTTTAGACAGCAAACAGACAGCAACGGACAGAATCGTGTAGAAACTTTACCCAGATACACTAATTCGGCCGTCGGAAGGCAATGTTTATACCAGTGAGTTTCCGTCTTTGAGAACATTCGCTTCTGCTGGCTCTCTGCCGGCAATGCTTGGACCGATTTTAAGGCGAGATGTGTCGTAGGAAAGTTGACACTATACGCTTTTTTGAGACCTTTTGCATCATTCTACGTCTCAAAAACACGAAGGCTATTTTACAGAGGAAACGGTGCTACATGAGCGATTTTCTTCGTTGACAAAGCATTCATTCTGCAGCTTAACTCTCGGTGATGTCTGGGCCGTTTTTATTCAACTGCTGTCATTGGAATGTTTACGCTACAAGCAATCATATGAGATAAACTGCAAGATTGTAGGTGGAGCAGATCAAACGTGGTAGCTCCGTGTTTTTGAGTTCTCAACAACACGAAATGAATATTTTCAGCGTATATATAAAACGCGTATTCTTTATACAAGCATACGCGGATATAGAGTAGCCCACCCATTGTTTATATACCGACTTGAAACAGTACAAAATCTTAAAATATGTTTTTCGGGCAGTGTGCCCGCATGGAATCTGGACCTGAGAGTTCGGTTTAGAAATTGTGGTTTTTCGTTTCTTTTCGTTATCAGCGCGCTAGATTTGAAGAGCAGCCGATTCCGGTGCGAACATTCATCTGCAAGCCTATGTTTGGAAATTCTGTACAGAAAGGTAAAGGAATATTAGCCATTGCTTTTAGACAGCAAACAGACATGCAAGGGGACAGAATCGTGTCCAAACATTTACCCAGATACACTAATTCCGCCGTTGGTAGGCAATGTTATACCAGTGAGTTTCCTTCTTTGGGAGCACTCGGTTCTGCTGGCTCTCTGCCTGCAATGCTTGGACCGATTTTCAAGCGAAAGGTGTCTTTGAAAATTTGACCGTATACCCGATCGTTTGAGATCTATTGCATCATTCTACATCCAGCAGATCGAGCGGGAGAGCTCCGTGTTTTTGAGTTCTCAAAAACACGAAGGAAATTTTACAGACAAAACGGTGCTATGTGGGCGATTTTCTTCGTTTGAAAGCACTCACCTCTGCAGCTTAACTCTTGGTGATGCCTGGACCGATATTTATGCAACTGCTATCATTTGAATGTTGACGCTACAAGCAATCATATGAGATATACGGCAAGATAGAATGTGGCGCAGATCAAGCGTGATAGCTCCGTGTTTATTAGTTCTCAAAAAAACGAAGTGAATATTTTCAGCGTATATATAAAACGCATATGCCTTACACAAGCATACGCGGATATAGAAGAGCCCACCCATTGTTTATATTCCGACTTGAAACAGTACAAAATCTTTAAATATGTGCTTCGGGCAGTGTGCCCGCATGAAATCTGGACCTGGGAGTTTGGTTTATGCTATTGCTTTTAGACAGCGAACAGACAGCAAGAGGACAGAATCGTGTCCGAAACTTTACCCTGATACACTAACTCCGCCGTCGGTAGGCAATGTTATACCAGTGAGTTTCCGTCTTTGAGAGCACTCGCTTCTGCTGCCTCTCTGCCGGCAATGCTTGCGAAAGATGTCTTACGAAAGTTGACCCTATATGCTATCGTTTGAGACCTTTTGCATCACATCAGCATTTAATTAAACGAGGTACCTTGCCGTTATCTTTGAAACTCCTTTCTTTTTTCAGGAAATTATATGAATAATGCTTTATTGCATGGCCGTTGATCTTCAAGTTAACAGCTTTAATTTGTCCCGAATATGTAAACAATTCTTTCCCACTAGGATCCAAGTTTAATGAAAACACATGATAGTTGACAGCTTCCTACCTGCTTTGCCTCCTTATTATCAAGTATTGAAAAAAAGGTGAAATTTCTAAGTCAAGACATTCTTTCTTATTGATCCATATCAATTTGCAGAAGCCACAACAAAGTACATTTTAATGACTCGATACTTTTTGGCAGGCACTTGCCATGCCGATTACTGATACGAGAAAATAAAGGACACTTGAAAATCACGTGACCGGAAAGTCAAATTTTGTCTATACATTAAACCGCTTTTCTTACAATTTTTCGCTAAATAGATCTGATATTTTCAAGTCCTTTTTGCATTAAAAAACCCTGACATATTGATGATAAATATACATATTTTCTTTCGTGAATTTATTTACTACACTGCAATTTTCGTTCGTACCTCGTTAAGTGCGGTCAAAGTATACGTTGGATTTCAGTATTATTTCGCACATATAACCGGTGATTTCCCAATCATGTCCGAACCATTACGGGAAACTATAAACAAAATTAGTTAACCATATAACGCTTATCGGATAGTCCTTAAACATAATTTGACTCGTTGCAACTGTAAGAGTTCTCAAAATAAAACTTTAAGAATTTAACAACAGATAGATTGCGGTGTAGGTATCCAATAAATCAGAGCGTGGATAGTTCGAGAGCATCCTAAATCGGAACCAGAGATATTATTGAGTATTTTATGGACATCATCTTACTAAAAATTTCCGAAGAAACTATTAAGACAACTGGCTAATGTAACAGTACTAGTTGAGTTCAGGTGAATGGAAATACAGAAATCCTCAATGTTTGTAACTGGTTCTTTTTCAATCTTTTGTCGAGTCTATTATCCTCTTATAAATACATTTTACCACATCACGATAACAGTTTTCCGGACGATTTCAAGACATTATTTGTCCAGAAGAATTGCTTCGGCGTCTCTATTACAAGACGTTGTGTTTTATGAATATAATATATTATCATAACTCTGGTTTAGTATATTTGTAACTGACAGATTTGACTTATTGTTCCTACAGCAAACAGTTCTCAGAGGATTGTACTATTAGGGTTTTTATTGCTAGACCCAGCATCATGATAAAGTTTTTAGCATCATGCAGGGTCATGATAATTATTTTTTAGCATCATACAGGGTCATGACAATTATTTTCAGCATCATACAGGGTCATGCAAAAAATCCCAGCATCAGGCTGTTTTTGTTTTCCTAAAAATGCTGCATCATACAGGGTCATGCTTAAAAAGGACTTTTTACCCTTCGGTGCGTCAGAAAGTATTAAGCATCATGCAGGATTGATTTTACATTACCCTGCATTATGCTAGCCGAAAAGTACGCGCGTTTGTCTGGCCAATAAGGATTGGTATTAGATAACTTGGTTTTCACGAGGTGATATATTGTTTATATGAACAAATTGAAATTTCCAAATAACATTTTTAACAGAACAGTTGTACCTTATACTGGAATTAAACATAGACAAGCTTTTTACAGAACTCATTGTTTGTACACCATAAGGTTATATATACGCGTGCAATGAAGGCGTCGAAACAGTGAATGTATTACATGTGTTACAAAGCACGCTTGTTTAACAAAAGTTCAAAAACTGTAATCTGGGTAAAAATATACATATTTCTTAATAATTTAAGTAACAGACATTATTATACAAAAATCGTGTTCATTTTCAGTGTTTTTACAATCCCATTAAAATCATATGCTAATTTGTGCTCCTCTACTATCTGAGATCAGTTAGCGAAATATAAACCGATAAACTAAATCTGATTTTAATGAGATTGGTGTCGTTACAGTTGCATATACTTCGTGTGCACTTTCTTTGACTTTGTTAACGTTATTATGAGTAATATGACAGCTAAATTTAATCATGATTGTCTAATCTTTGCTAAAACAAAACAAAAGCACATAATACAAATCATTTTGTTTTTCTTCAGATGTTTTGGTGTATAGAAGCATATAATTACGTTTTCCCCCCATAGTATATTAATTCCTGTTTAATTCATTATTTTAGCTGAATTCTGTGAGTCAGTCGGTTTAAATAGTAAAACAAACTACTGCTCTTAGCAACGTATTGTGAATAATAAATGAGGTGAGGGGCATGTATATGTTCTTTATTGTCAGAAATCATTATCTCGAAGAAACTGAGCCTTATTCCAAAACAGTTGTTGTAGATTGTGGACTATCATTTGTAAACGGTAAACAATGGAAAAAATACCGAATGTATTCAAACTGGTCAGCATTTTATTTTCGACATTATTTGTAAGGGTAGTAGAAAAGATAGGTCTATCATATATAATAACGAACGTTTGCAATCTCCATTTTCAAGAGAGTTGAACGTTATTGCTCTTGCGACTAGAGAAAATTTTAATTAAAACTATTTTTCTTAGGTTAACTGCACTCTAAGGTTGGGTCAAACAGAAATATTGATTAATATAATAGTAATTATTAATATTGACATCAATGTGTGACCTCGGGAAACAATGTGGTCCTTCAATATTTTCGTTTGCCTAAACAATACCTGGGCTGCTAAACTTTTACATCTGTAATAACCTTACGTGATGGGGACGCACAGATGGACAGTAAGTTAGAACATTTCAAGTACCATGTGACCGCATGGCTGCTTTCTGCCCGCGGTTTTAACTTTGTATCCTGATAGACACGCCTGATGTTACAGGTCAACTGCACGTGATGACAACAGATCTCATGCATACGTGCTTGTTATTTCCTGCGTCACAGAGACGCAGCAAGTGTGTTATAGGTACAACGGTAAATATCAAAATAATTCATATACCGGTACTTAATTTGATGCTGTCAGATTCAATTTGGAGACAAATGGAACTGAAGTATTGTTTCAGCGAAAGTTTAGAGTGTAAAATGATCATTTCCGCGATTTTGAGATTTTAAACCATTTGAGAAATATCCTACTCATAATATGATGGCCTATTTAAAGTAATGTAATTTAGTATATAATAATCGAATGAAATGAATGATATTTTAAGGATGTTTCTAAGTGATCAGGTAAAGTGAAACAAAATGGAGGTTTGGAGTAACATACACCAGGGCCGAAATAAGGCGTCGCGCTGTTAATTTTACGACAAAAGAAAGTTATTGTATAAAATGAGTTTCATCATCAGCATGGCATATAAGCATTCATTACAAATTGTCAGCGCCGCTGTAAGCTTCCGATGATCATACGGGTGTTGTTTTGGAGGACTTGTTATTTCCTTAAATAGCGAATATATGAGAAGTGTAATAATAGTGGGGTTGTCATGGGGAATGGATATCTCAAATTGAGGCATAGCCTTGACGTGTTCAATTGTAATCAGGTATGATGGTCTGGCTGGAAGTCCATTCTGAGAATGACAGCTGCCTTTTTATTTGGTTATTTGAGCATTGTGTACGCGAGCATTATCGTTCAATTAAACTGAAATGAGACCTTGGTACCGGTGTCCAGAACCTCACTGCAGTATAGCTGCCGATGATGTGCAGGTCAATCTTTCCCTCAAAGCTTATGCCCGCCTAAACAATGAACAACCAGCCACAGTAACAATCATGCTCCGGGACAGAGATTGAGGCATAACGCTTCATTCTCCTTTACGAGAGGAAAAACAGGCGACATTTTACACTTAATAAATTAATTTATGCTTTTGCATGTGTCACTTTAATCCTTGCGAGACTCAGAATCAAATGTTGCATGTCTTGTATTAAATCCTCGCCAGCAATTATAGGCGAAAACTAAGACAGTAAAACGTTGCTATAGCCATTTTTGTACGTTTTCGCATGTTTTATTGGAAGACTTCGGCTTTTTGCCATTACCGGTGATCATTTAAAATCTTTTTCACCTTCTTCAGTCGGTGTTAAGGCTGAAGGCTAATATGACTGTCTTCAGCCCAATAACTAGGCCATTATGAAAACATTTAATTTTTGAAAATTTTATTAATTAACTATACAATTACGTTTTGTTTGATCAATATCAACAGTTTTAAAACGTTTGAATTTTATTTCTCCATTATCTTCACACTCATTCTTTTTCTGCACTCTTATCCGAAGATTTTATTTCCGAAATTCCGTTCGACACCAAAGTCTTCATATCACAGTATGACCCTACATTATGCTGACTATCTATGACACTCTCAAAATTTAATAAATCGTCAGATAACTGCTTCAGTGTACGCTAAAGCCACTGTCTCATAAAAGGTCCGACGGGTCGGCGATGGGGTGACGACGAGTTTTTGGGGAATCTGTGGCATTTTCGGGGAGTAGTCTGCGATATATCGTCGATTTATCTGCGCCTCGGACAAAAAAAACAGGTGTTTTTTTCAGATCGGCGAGATGTCGGCAAAACTTACCTCCAAGTTAAAATTTCCCGATCGATCGGAGGAAAAATTTCTACCCCGTGAAATCGTTATAGCATCAGTGACTAATCGCCGATGGTCGGCCGGATCACGTCCGACCCTCGGCCGGGTTACTGGCGATTTATCACTCCATACCGATGTCTCAGATTTCTTTTTCGCTTGTCAATATCGGGGACTTGTCGCAGGCATCTCGCCGTGCTTCTACCGATGTACTGCAGGCTCCCGGATAGGTCACGGCCGACGGTATACATATCGCCGTGTGCCCATCGATTATTCATTGATCACTCGCAAAATAATCCGTGGCTAGTCTGAGATATATATTAACGATTACTTGCGTTTTCGCCAGGTATATATAGTAGTATACTATCTCGACTAGTCGGTGACTAATCAATGGCTAATCGACGGGTCATCACCGTTTGATCTCCGATTGAAGTGGCTGCACGTCGGCGATCAAAGAAACCGACATCGTGGGAACGTCAGATTAATGAGACCGCTCGACAAACAGTGTGCACCGATGTCGCTTTCAAGGTTTTTCCCGCCGACGGGCCATAAATCGGGGAAGACGCCGAGATGTCAGTGTCGCCGATTTTTATGAGACACTAGCATAACCTTCGTTCATCGGAAAAGTGTCGTCTGGTGTAATAATTACTTGTATATAACCCGTCCGGATCTTAACCCGTACTTATTTCGACAAATTATGTTGCAACTTTAAGATATCTCAAAAACATCTGACGTTAAAATTCATCAAACAAGAATCTAGATCTAAGTTCAGAAAATTCAAGATGGCTACTTTTTTCTTTAGGCCTAATGAATAGAAGCAGTTTCATAATGGTGGTCAGCCAGTGAGAAGGCTCGAATCTAATAACAGCCAAGTCTTTTTCATAAAGACCGAGCTTCTTGATAATGGCCGAGTTTTGTGTTAATTATGTTTTGGAGAAGTTCATATTGGCCCTGCATTTGTAGTGAAAATGCGCCTAATATTGTATAGTTAATTAATAATAAGTGTGCCTCATCTACTGTTAAGCATTTGATACATGAACATTTTATACAATAGGAGTTCAACAACAGTTCAACAAAATTTCCCATTTGAACAATTGCTTATTTTATTCAAATGTTGGACAATATAATATATAATAATGCTAAATCAATATTTGAATTATATTGATGAATAAAACAAAAGCATATTTATTCATAATCATGCAGTTGTGTAAAGGCCAAGACATGCCAGATTATAGTTCAATGAACTCGAAAAAAATGTGATGGTTTTAATGCTGTATTTAAGTAATTTCGTTTTCAAACAAAAATCAGCAATTTATGTGAACATTACATTGTGGTATTCGTTATGTATGCATTGTTCGTCAGAAGTAGGCTGTCAAATGTCAAAATAATTATTACTCTCATAGTGGAGAGGTATGCAAATTTCTATCACACCGATTCCTAACCGAGTCTGAGGAAATATTTGTACTTTTTGTGTTTGTGGAGTTCTTCTCAACCTTTCTGACAGAGATCTCCTGAAAGCAAGAGATATACAATCTGGCAACTCTCCTGTTCACGACGAAAGAAAAGAAAATGAACAAACCCTGTAAGGAATTAACACCCGACACAACAAAGCCAAACCATGTCTCTTGAATAATATTATTCATTATTAGGAGGGGCCAAGTAATGCCTACAATGGCACAAAGTTTAAGACAAATATAGAAGTTATTGCGGTCCTGTGTACTTTCTACTCGCCTCGCTGTTCTGATTTTGTGGAATGCAGTGGCAAAGAAGGCAATATTTGCTATAAATATTGCGCATGCTGGAACCAGAAATGTACCAATGAAGATATAGAAATCTGAAATGAAGCACAAGTTCTCTCCATATCCAAACCCAGATCCTTCTGACTTTATTAAACTAATAGATGCAGCTATCAATACTAAAAACAGGGGGAATATTAGTATATAAATCAGATACTTAACAAACAAGGAACGACTTGGAAGTCTATTCCAATTGTCTGCAAAAACAAACACGCGAAACATATGAAAGGAGCAAACATTCATGGCACAGAACGAGGCTATCCAGAAGAAGTGCATACTAACTCCAGCTATTTTGCACCAAATTGATGTCTTTGAACCATGAAGTCCAAACTGTAGAAGAGACTGAGCACAGAGAAGCAAGACGCAGAGAACCAGTAAATTCTGTCCAGGAAGGGTACGAAGGGAAGAAAAAATAGAATAGGTGGCAATCGTCAGTAGAAGGCAGACCATTGACGTGACAGAACACACGAAATCAAATACAGAGTAAATACCATTTGTAGATGAAGATACAGTTTGATTTGTTTGTGTTAGCAAATTTTTCCGATCAAAGTTTTCCTTACAGACCAAAATAAATCCTCTTGTCAATTTATACTCACCGAACTCAAATGATATATTCTTTTCTGTTAGGTATATTTCGCCTGTTTCAATTGTCAGGAGAGTTTTGTTTATATCAAATTTGACATGTGGACATAATACAAAGTTGTCTACAAGTAAAGGATATGCATTCACATCATACGGAGCAATGTCTTCAAAGATATTAAATCTCCTGTCCGGAATTCTCGAAAGAAAATCGATCGTTCGATTGATTCCCTGACTGTCCAATATGTTGTCGATGTGAAAAGTGTTATGTTGTGCATCAACAAGTGACCTTAAAATTGAGGAGATATTTTCAGTGTAACCAATCCTAAAAGATATCTCCAGATTTACTGATTTAGTGTTGGCAATATCGTAATATGTGTCAGTCAAACTAGCAGGTGACTGCGACTCAGAAGCTCGACATGATGACATTATCGAATTCAAAAGTGTTCGATAAAACTTTTGTTCAACTTTTGTTAGAACCTGAAGGCATATATCATGATAAGCAATAAGTATTGGTGTATTTCCTTTCAATGTATTTTCTTCTGTATTTGTTGACGTATTGTTCGATTCTCTATTCAGGTTATGGAGTTCTAAGTAAACCACATATTTCTTCTTTGATACCGCTTCTAGAATTGGCACACACGTGTCTATACTGAGTTGAAACCCAACATTGCAATAAACGGGACGGCACTTTCTCTGAAATTTTAAAATAAATCCATTATTACACCTAGCACATCACCAGAGCAAAGTGTTCTGTTTCTAATCGAAATTTTTTACAAAATATTTTTTTTGTTTAATTACATCTTACTGAACAATCAGTTGCAAAATTAACTCTTAGCCTGCTAAATATCTTTAATGGATTTGTCCATCTTCCAATTTGTTTACAGGGGTGCTTATTGAAAATTACCGACTGAACGGCAAATATTGCAGCAGGAATGTGCATAACAGTAGAGTTTGTAGTATCATAATTATACCATCAAACATAAATATGATTTTTAAAAAGATTTCTTTATATAATTACTTGTACAGTTTAGGTGGTTCCTAAAATAAGTAAATAAATATTCAAACCTCTGCTAAAGTATATGCAAAGTGGGATATAGCGTGTTTTTAACCCTTAACCTGCTGGAACCGAAAGTGATTAGCCTTTGCCACCAGTATAGAGCCAGGCCAGCCTGCACATCCGAGCAGTCAAACCAGTCTTTATACTGTTGGTAGCTCCATTTTTGTATTTTGATATTGAAATTTCTTAAACTTTAAATGGACTGTTCCAAATTCAAAGCTGGGCAAATCCATTACAAAATTTCAACATGTTTAGGGTTAATGTCAGAAACATATGTTACAAACTAGACATTTACCAGACTATGGTCAAATGTACCCGAGGAGCACTGTGGTATATCAGCAAGTTTTGGTGCCAAAATGATACGTTCAAAGTCGTGTTGCGACAATGTAAACATATGCTGGTAAGCACTAGTAAGGGGAACCGTGTGCAAATAATCAACTATCACGTCAACCTGAAATTAATTGTAAAAATCAAATAGTTATAAAACCTAAGATAAAGCTAACCTTTTTTTGATCCTTTATTAAACGTCAAATGAATGCCTTAGTGCTGTTTCCATGCGAATTAAAACTTTCTGAACATTAATTAGAATTTATTGTCAGTCCCAGTTTCTCATATGGCCATAACCGCTAGAAGAGATTGCGTTTTACTTATATCAGGGTGTGGGGGATAGTGCAAGATACAGAAAACACCCCATATCGAGACTTTCCTGGTTCATTAACATGCTCCGTTTGTAGAAAGGACACATGAGACATATGTTTAATATCTCACGTGAAAGACAGTAAGAAGTGGTAATAGAGGAGTGGTGCTTAAACTCACGACCACTCGATTACAAGCCCTGGCCTTTACCATTGGACGAATGATCGACCTGAGAAAATGGAACGATAGGAGGTTGATGCTCATATCAAATCGGAAATTTGGCACATATTTTTAATCGTTTTAGGGGTATATTTAAATGAGCATCATTTATTAAAACAAAAGTGGAAAAAGGCATATCAGGAAACACAATCAAAAAGCACAGCCTCCCTACACAGTCAAAAAGTAGAGGAAAAGATAGCATAAATTCACTTATAGCTCAGTTAAAACAAGAGGGCCATGATGGGCCATGGATCGCTCACCTGAGTAATCAGGAAACGTCAAAAGCAATTACATTTTCTAATTGAAGATTTGAAGGTGCCTACAAACAAAATATCTAAAATATCAGTCAATCAATAAAGGCTCTATGACTGAAAGTAAAAAAAAATATATTATAAGCTGTGGTGACCTTGACCCAGTGACCTTAAGCCCCACGTATACGTAAGGCTAGAGGTCCATGCAAGGAACCTAAATACCAAATATCAAAGATATTAGTCTGTAAATAAAAGCACTATGAGGTAAAGTTGATAAATCTATTTTTATCCTCAGTGACCTTAACCCAAATTTAATGGAAGAGGTTCATGCAAGGTGTCTATAAACTAAATATTTAAAATATCAACCAGTCAATGAAGGCTCTACGATTGAAAGTAGAAAAATCTATTTTTAGCCTTAGTGACATTGTCCTTGACCGAGTGACCTCAAACTCCACCTAAGGGTAGAGGTTCTTGTTGTATTTTGACACCAAAGTGCGTTATACAGGTGCAATGTTTAACATCAGACAAACCATCGCACTTTGGGGTCATGAAATTAAATCAATAAAAATGAATTTTAGTGATATTTTAAAGTAATATCTTGTAGTTAATGCCAATGGTAAACTAAAAATAAGGAATGAAGTAGGCGAAATGAATTAAGTCGGATAACAATAGCAGACAACAGATTATTTTATTTTACTTTACACTTTAAATAGTGTGTTTATATAGTCACGGTTTTCGTGATATTTAAAGTGGTAAAATTCATAAAACATTAAACATTTACATTTAATAAGCAACAAATATAATGTTTTTATTTTTTGAATTACTGCTACATCAGAATTTTAATGGCACTTAGCAAGATTATTTGATTGCACAGTCATGTATCTAAGTATCGACCGTCATCTTGAACTCCACCTTAAATAATTCAAGGTTTCAGATCGAAAGTAAGTCAGTACTCAGTATTTCAGCAGAAATCAGTTGACACCTTCAGAACTTTGGAACCCAAAGTGTGTTGATATGTACCATATTAACGCACTTTGGGGTTCATTTCTCGATTTTGACCCCAAAACGCGTTTGACCCCAAAGTGCGTTGTGAAAGTGCGGTGTTACGTCTTTAGACATTATAAAGAGTGTTTACTGAAGCAATATACGAAGGATGATCCAAATTATGTAGACTTTTGCTGTTGCTTAAACAGAGGTGGTTAAATTTATTAATTCATAATTCTGAAATAAATCGGAACATTTAATAAAACAGGCTAGTTAATAAAATTATATATTTAGTAAATTACGCAAAAGCGCCGGGCAGTTTTATAAGAATGGTAACGTGTATGCCGCACACGCCGTTTTTGTGTCTTGTGAAGTTATATATGTTTCAATAAACAAAATATACATGACTGTGTGAAAAGCGCCAAACTTAAGCACAGAACGGTGTGTAGATGACGTTATGCAAAAGTTTGAAGTAATTTGAACGTGGTGATTTAAAAACAACAACATCCATAGTTCGATATTACTAGCGTTACTTATGTTAAATATCGTCGTCAGACCCGCGCGAAATCTGAACAACCATAAAGTTCAGCCATGGTCTCGGAAAGACACCAACCCAGACACTGAAAATGATTGAATCGACCAATAGGGAATATTTAGTGAGCAGGTCACTTGTATTCAAACGGCACCATCGGTTTTCTGATGGCCAGGACAGCTTCGAAGAATTAGACGAACAAGAAAGTCGTGGAAGAAAGAAACAGTATCGCGAGATAATAGTGACGTCAATTCGTGATGCGCTGGACTCTGACAGACGACTGACGATAAGAGCGGTTTTACGTGGGTTATGGCACCATACATAGGATACTGACAGTCTAAAATGTCAGAGGTAATTCCAATGTATCATATTTATCTGTTACCAATAATTATTGATAGCATATTTTTATTAAATAGAGTGAATCTATAAATATAGTTTAGTGTGTGTTGAACATTAATTTCTTATCGTTTTCATGCGTTTCTAAGTGATGTATTTTGAAACGCATTAAACAAATAGTTCCAAATTATCTTTATTATAAAATTTATGTATACAATTTGTATAAATGATATTTTCTGTCTAGGTTCATGCAAGATGGGTACCAGAGCAGTTGAAGGACTGTGAAAAGGAGAGGAGAGTTCGAGATTCAAGGGCATTTGTGAGAAGGATAGTCGCACAGTATGACCAGCAATGGTCTGAAGACATTTTTGAACAATGGGTTCATCGCCACCGACAATGTATAGAGTGCGATGGACATTATTTTGACAAAAAGTGAAAAGATACTTGTCTACTGCACATGGTACTAATTCAGCAAACAACGTCACAACGTCAAAGACGTCACGAAATCAACATCGACGTGCGCCGGGTTAACCGTAATGGCCATTTTATTTTGTATGTAGTTTTTTTTAAGAATAATTATTTTTTCTCTTATAATTGTAAGAACCTGCTGGACATATTCCCACTCATGTTGATGTTATTGTACAGGATACTTATATAACAGTTACAGCAAAAGTCTACATTATTTTAGATCATCCCTCGTACGTGTTCCTGAGCTTAGCTATTGCGAAAGAAACCCTAGGTTGAAAGTGAAATATACCTTTTGGAAGGTCTTCTACAAACAGGGGATGTGCATTCTGCCAGGGCTTTTTTGAAAAAAGTTTTTTTTCTCATAGTTTTTGTTTTTGCAATTAGATTTCCAATCCCCGTATGCGCACTGTTTCAGTGCAAACTGACTCCAGTACTCTTCCTTTCTTTACAAAATTCGTCTCGATGCCTAGCCCCTTAGCTAATTAGAAATATTATTTTAGCCAAAGATAACCCATTAACTGAAATAGTTCTGACTGAAATGCTTCTTGAAATAAAAATGTGCTTGAGCTGTCTTAGTGATTTGCAATCGTAAAACTTCGGGTATTTCCGTATGGTTCGTATGGTCTCTTGCATAGCATAAAGGCCGAGGTGATCAGATTGAGTGATTTGCTCATGAAATATATTAATCTGAATAAAGAACGTGTGAATAGCAGGAATCATATATTCGATCAAACAGAATTGACAGGCTAAAGTCAGTTTTAATAATTCTATTTACACGTACAACATACCTGTTTCAAAGGTGGTAGGTTACACTCAGCACAGTATACATTTTTGTATGGAAACCATCTTGAATGGATTTCTGTCTCATGACATAGTTCCTCTAGATCTTCATTACGCTGATGCCATATTAAAGAATCATTTAACAAACAGTCTGCTGTGACGTTACTAGAACCAGTCTGAGGTAATTCTACGTCGGGATTACACATGAAACATGCAAAATTTTTATACACTTTGTCGTCTATTCGGTACTCAGGAAGAGATAATATGTTTTCGTCCGTACCTTTACAAACTTCATCGATAAGGCTTTCCTTGGTGGTCAGTTTTCCGGTCTGGTTACACAATGCATAGACGGACTTGACAGTTTTATCTCTGTAAAAATAATTGACAGTTACATGCTCTGTTGTTTTTGAGAAAGGACCTTTTTCCGTACGAATGTACTTTACGCCACCTATTTTCCCTGCTTCAAACGAATCATAGGCCATATTGCATTTTCTACTTGACAGTGGGATGAAAAAGACCTTGAAGCAGAAGGTTTTGATTGCTTTGAGCAATTGATGCATACTTAGAAACAAATCGTATTCAATATAAGTTTCACAGAGTATTTGAAAGCTAAAGAACACATCGGTGTTTTTTCTGTTACAAGCATAACAATAAATATTCTTATACGAATTACCCGAGTTCACAGTCACAGGTATTGAAGTCAAGACGTCAGAATAGTCCTTAACCACACCACACTTCCTTACTAATATATCATCTCCGTCCATAGCTAGACAGGTGTCTATAACTCTAAATCGTCCAATGGAACCTTCAAAAAGCAACCGTTGGTCGATTTTTAGAACATCATTTTTCCGCGCAAGAGTTGGTAAATCTTGTGGATCGATGCATGAATAAGGTGCTTTTCGAAAGAGTAATTCAGGACAACAGGTGTCGGCTTCTGCACATGAACTCTCACAACTGCATTGCCCACAGACTGGATTTTTGTACACTTTGAGAGTTTTGTTTCTCGTAGAACCACAATCATTCCCTGTGCCACATACAGACATATACATGTCTTCTATATCTCTTAATTTCTTTATATCGCTAAAGAGCTCATTCTTTCTGTGAGAAGAGCGTGGATAGTTTACATATTGAAACGCCTCACTGAATTGGTCTTGCACGATATTTTCTAAACTTGACGTCTTATTTTTACCCATAATGTCAACAGTAAACGATAATTGTGAGTTACGGTTTGAAATGTCACTCTTTTCAGTAATGTTTAAGAAAGAAAATTCATGATTGGTAAAATATAAATGTTCACGATTACAAGTATAGCAATAAATGTTTTTGAACGGGTGAAGCCGAGTCGTCAATGGAAAAGACTGACACGCCACCATAACAGCCTCAATTCTTGAGTCGACTTGCACTGATGAATTTTTGCATTCGTTAATTAATGCAACATTTTGAATACTGCCTATGCTTGGGTTGCATATATAACAAAACGCATTTTTAAAGTCTTTGTAAGGAAGAAATAATTTCTCACAAGCCCATTCTATATCAGCGTCATAGGTATGCCAAAGTCCTGTCACATTACATGTGTTTGTGTAAGATTTGTCACTCTTATAGTGCAGGTTGCAATCAGTGACTACACTATATACAGAATAAGGAGGTCGGAAGTATATTCTACAATTATACTTGTTGATGAAATCTTTGATTTCAGAAAGTGATCTGGAGATCGCAGCAACGTTTCCTGTAATGGCATAGGTATCACACTCAACCTCAATCGTCCAAGAAATGCAACGTTCCTCTTTGTTACATATTCCACAATACTTATTTTTATATACAAGCCCGGATGTTGTCGATGTGCATGGTTGGATACCGGATGAACATTTTTCAACCAAGGTAGTATTACTGCGATATTCTTCCAGACATGAAGCCACCATGAATACAGACTTAGAGTCACGTGTTGTGTAGAGTGTTGTATTTATGCACTCGTACTCGACATAGCCATGATATGTACCTGGACAAAAGTACATGATACTTCCGAAGAGGTCATACGGGGAACAGGCACACGCTGCACATTCTGAAACGGATGTAAAACAACAATAACAATAAAGTTGCCTATAAAATATTACAGCAGCACGCTGTATAATAACTGTCAATTCTTCACGAACATGTACTGGATACATTTTAATATTTTTGTTCCTTCTCGCCAACGAGATTACCCACGAGAAAAATGCTAAGATGGCTAAATTGTCATGATTTTCACAAAAGTCAATATTAAGCAAACACGTCCGGACGTTCTAGAACAACAAAAATATTTTGATAGGTCAAAGGAGAATCAGTCAGAATATGTTGTCTGAAATACCCGGTCACATGACAAAATGGCGTACATATAGAGTGATGCAAGCTCATTATTTAAATAAAAAGATTTTCTGTTCTGTTTATTTTATATATTTTACTAGAAAGAATATGACTGTAAGCGTTATAATAACGCTGCACAAAAAATCAGATCAATCATTTATTTTTTTACACTAGAATGTAAGATCTTATCTTGTTATAAATTTTGAGAAAGTCAAATATAAACGTTTCCATAATGAATGTTAGAAAGGCTGCTGCAGAAAATATCTTTATAATTTTAAGAATGTTTGACCAAACTTTAAACTCCAACTTCTTTTAAATTATTACCTGGAAATATCGATTTGATCGATCTGTTGAGTAAAAACTTCTTGTCGATGTCAACACCACAGGAATCTTCAAGTGGACAAATTGTTGCAAATTCCATCATCAGTTTCTTCAAATTTACATTTCTCCCAGCCCACTGAGCTAAGATCTTTTCAGTAAATGTCAGAACATCTGTTTCATCATCATCATTGTCTTCTTTCCATGATGAGAAAGATGTTTGCACGTTGTCTTGTTGAGTTATATCATTTTTCAAACCATCATTACTTTCAGTTCCAAAATAGTTCTGAAATAATAAAAACGCCATGAAAATTATTCGAAATAGTCCATTGAAATTTCCCATTTCAAGTACCGGTTGAAAATTTGTTTCTAAAAATCCAGCCACACTTTTACAAATGTATGATACAAAATGAGCAACGTTTCATTGAGAAATATGAAATTCAATCTGGAAAGGCAATTTTTATGATTGCCAGATTGAGCAGAGAATGATATTTTTATCTAATAATAAATGGATATCCGCCTAATAAAACAAAATGTTCTAGTGAGACATTACTCATTTTGCAATTATCTAAAGGTCGGCCATTGTAAATTCATGATGACATTTGCTTTAGTTCCCCTATCTACAAAATGGACTAATAATTTAAACAAAAACAACCATAGTGCAATTACTAGAAATATTACTGATAATCTCTAAAAAAAAATTACACGAATTGGATATAATTTATGTGTAAAGTACTATGTGATTGTTGTTTTGAAATGTTCAAAATCTAAAATTAACCGTCCTAAACTTTATGTTTACTAATAAATACGTGTTGTACTACAACATGTAATATATAATCTACACAAGAAACTACAATGGGAGTAACACTGGGGTTATAAAACGTTATTCCTGTCAATACTACATCATACATGAGTCGCCGATGGAATTAGGTAATAAATGACAAAAAATAGTTAAAATATGGTTTTACTTCAGAGATATTTTTTTCAGAGGTGACTAATATCAAGAAAAGTTAATACGAAATGATGAACTCTGACTTAAATGCCACTCTGAACAAAAAGGCAATTTGCCATCAACGGTTAAACCAAATCTGTAGGCTCTCGTCAGAAACCCTTGACGCTCTTTTGACGTAATCCATGGTGTATGAACTGGTTCAAAACAACTGTCATATGCGGCTTAGAAACCGCATGGTGCGGTTTATATACAACCACACGCATCTTGTGCTTTCAAAACCGCATCATGCGTGTTTAAGACCGATTAAACCATCTTTTAAACATTTAAACCGCCGAAACCGCATCATATGATGAAAACTATCAATTACAACTGCATACTACAATGATATAGTTTATGAGAGTCAGAATTATAGATTCATTTATGGGATAACCAATGCCATTTGCAAACTGGCATTGCATGGCTGAGAAAATGATGATGATTTTTGCAGTTGCAAACGCATTGTAGAATTGTAAGCCCTGACAAGGAATCTGAATAGAATTACTTTTTTATCTTTTGTTGTTGTATTGTGTTAATTGCAAAGCTATTACAAGCAATGGGCATCATACAAGGTTTGTTTTCTTCGAGTTTGATAATGTGTGTTAGATGTCATAGTCCTTCAGTATACACCTCAAACATAATAAAAGCATTCTCCATCCTATCCAAGACTAACGTTAATACAAAAATTACATCTTTGTAACAAAGGTATTGAATCAACTGAGACAAAACGTAGTCTTGCATCACATAATCAGAAAATCTTTTTAAACTTATTTTTTTGTATCCGTATTTGATAGACCAACTGATTGTTCAGCTTAATTTGTTCAAAATTATCTCATAAACTTTATAATGGACTAACGAAGAAAAGAAATCACCTTTCAAACATGTAAATATCGTGTCAAAATTGTCATAAATATATATTAATGTCTCATTCAACACTAGTCGGGAAATGAATGTGTACTCACAACCTTTGCAAACTCAATACATTGCATTGCATTATTTACCCGGAAATGTCAGTGGGTACGAATTTTCTAATACGAATTTCTGATTCATAACAGACTAAAATATTGTACATTGAAATGCTTCAAATACATCTAGACAATCACACCCTTTGTTACATGATCTTATGATATATGAAATAGTGGGCTTATTTTGAAAACATCGAGAATGGAAACTTGGAAAGAAATAACATATTTAACACCTTTTCAAATGCAAAGTCGAAATAAAAGTGTGTATCACTTATATTGCTGCAAAGGCAGCAGAGACTATTTTGTATGACCACAAATATGGCAAACATTTTTTTTTCAAGACAGTACTACGTAGTATGATAAAGTTATTACCTGTTTGAGCATCTTAGACCATTTACAGTAGGAATGCATAAAAACTGAAAAAGGGAACTGACTTTTTTACAGATTTTGAGTCAGATTTAAGTTTGTAGTGCTAATTAAGTGTCATCTCTGCTTCAAATTCTTTTGATTTAAGACAAATATCCAATAGAATCCACAAGCAATAGGTAAGTTGCATTAATCCCTGTCCTAAAAGGCACAATAGGGTGTACATTAAAGGGAGGAGCGGATGTGGTCCAGTGATAACGCGCTGGACTGGTATACCAGGGGTCCCGAGTTCGATCCCCCGCTCCTCCACTAACATTACTAATAGTCTTTCGGATGAGACTTTAAACCGAGGTCCCATGTATCAGTGCTATACACTGAGCATGTAAAAGAACCAGGGGTGTCTCTGGAATGAGATGCTTTCTGTATCTTGCACTACCCCCATAACATAAAATATCTAATCTCTTGAGGGGGCGTCGGTCATATGGGCAACCGGTACCGACGGTAAATAAGCTCAAATAGATAGATAGACATTAAAGGAGTCAGGGTGCTGAGGCATTGGATCACGTGTGATATTCATTTGAACTAATAATATATCAAGTTCAATGACACACTAACCAGCAATTGTTTTATTATAAATTTGAGGTGAATGAATATTTTTTTTATTATACATTGTGTCTAATGTATAATAGAAAATTCAGAATGATTGAATTTCGAAATATTATCGAAACTGGGATTTATTGTACTTTAATTAGCTTTTGTGATATAATTTTGGTTATATTACAAACTGAAACAATTTCTACATATCCACAGGAAAATTACGACAGATCTAAAGTGTATAATGAAGAAGCTAAGAGACACGTTGTTGCCAAGGAGCAACTTAAACTGCAGTTTCTGATGATTTTTTTTACGAACAAAAAATAACAGACATTTTACACATTTTTATTCAAGTGTGAAGCGAAGGCTTGGGTAGGTATTTCTTTCACATCATTTACAAGGATTTTTTATGTTGGACCTAACTATTTTACACTGATTTTTCATTTGAGAACAAACTGAACTTCTTTAGAAATGAAATTTTCATTATTCGAATAAGGTTGCATTTCTGAAACATGTTAGCATTAACATTGATGAGACTCAATGTTTCAACAGCAGCCGTCTTGAATTTCCTTACATTTTTTTAATGAGCTACAATTTAGTATATGATTATTTTACTTTAATCAATATTTGTCATTTTAGCCCATGCAAGTAAGTTAATGCTCACATTTCACGGAACAAGGCTTTAACAGACAAGACTATGTGTATTCTCTAATTCATGACAAAACATTATCTTTAAACAATTAAAAGAATTAGTTGTTTCCAATGTAGCTTTACACATTTTTGTTTGCACCACAACACTGTAAAGGGACACAGTACTACATGCCAATACCCTTCTTAATGTTGATTAGCTCATTTTTTACCTCAGACTGGTCCTTTTCTTTCTTATGTACTTATACAAAGTAATAGTCAAGCATCTGTTTTACACTACATGTTTTAGGATCAGGGCTTGGGCAGTTTAATTCTTTCATGTACCGGACCAAGGAATATATCCGCATTCTTCAGATAGATTTAACGGGGAATTCAATGTAATTGAAGTCTAATTATACAATGACTAAGTCAGAGATGCAATTAATAGCTAATGAAATATCAAGGTTGTTCGAAAATGTGTGTTATTATTAGAGTTATGAAAATTATCTTATGATGTCTGTTGATTTTTTTTCTGTTGTACGAATGAAAATTATGGCTACAGAAGTTTCTTGCTAGCACCAATTTACATACACCATTGCAAAGATACTGAATACCGTTAGGGCAATCGTGGTTAGACGTTTTAATCCAGACGGCGACAATGCGATAGTGCGATAATGCGATGGCGACAGTGCGATAATGCGATGGCGATAATGCGATAGCGACAGTGCGATAATGCGATAATGCGATTATGCGATAACGATTATGCGATAGTGCGATGGCGACAATGCGATAGTCATATCGTACTGTCGCCATCGCATCATCGCGTTGTCGCAATCGCATTATCGCGTTTTCGCATTATCGTACTGATGTCATCGCATTATCGCACTGTCGCCATCGCACTATTGCATTGTTGCCATCGCATTATCGCACTGTCGCCATCGCACTATCGTATTGTCGTGTTATCGCATAATTGTACTGTCGCAATCGCACTATCGCATTGTCGACTATCGCCTTCCGGTACACATGCGCACATCGTTTTTTTTGTATGTACACAAGCGATTTTTACGAAACGAAAACAATTCCAGAAACATAAAATTACGGAATACTACGGAATACCGTTAGAGCCATCGTGGTAAGACGTTATAATCCAGAGGGCGACAATGCGATAAAGCGATGATGCGATGGTGACAGTGCGATAATGCGATGGCGATTGTGCGATAACGCGATAGTGCGATGGCGACAATGCGATTGTCATATCGTACTGTCGCCATCGGATCATCGCATTGTCGCCATCGCACTATCGCATTGTCGCCATCGCACTTTCGCGTTATCGCACTATCGCCATCGCATTATCGCACTGTCGCCATCGCATTATCGCATTGTCGCCCAGTGGATTATAACGTCTTACCACGATGGCCCTAACGGTATTCCGTACAAAAATACTTCGTGACATTGACTGTCACTAGAAAATGCATATGCTTTATCAGGAAATCTGCTGTCATATTAATCTAACAATAGCTAACCTTTTGAATTTCAAATCAGTTACTTTGAAAAAAGAAAAGTTCACCAAGTTAAACAATTTATAATTTCAATTCTACTTTGAACAATGTACTCAATAAATTTAATGGAACTAAATCTATGTTACTGCTTTCATTGGAATGCTGACGCAACAAGTAATCATATCAATCTGACTAAAGTACACAATCTAACTACAGTTAGATCTGAAGGTGACCCATTCAATTCTATCTTCTTGATAATCTGGAGTTCCAGTATAGTTTAGTTTATACCAAATTTATTTTAAGTTCGATTGTGTAGGAAGCTTTTATCTTATAGACACACTCTCGGATCCGTTCCTGGAACTAACCAGTACTAAGCAATGAGTGTAAAGTTTCTTGCTCAAGGAAACAACGGCTTGACCCTGACTGGGTTTGAACCCGTGCGGCTAGCAATCCTTTGACTGCTAGTCCGACGCGTTAACCACTCGGCCTGCGCTGGATTTCCAGTATTGTTAGTTATATCCCAGCCAAATGAGACTCCTTTGACTACTAGACCGACGCGTTAACCACTCGGCCAAGCGCTGGATTTCCAGTATTGTTAGTTTTATCTCAGCCAAATGAGACTGCATCTTATGACGCGTTCTTATGGTTTACCTGTACACACGGCGTGTTAATTTGACTATGTAAACTTATTTTGCATGCTGAAATCACCTTCAATATTTTGTAAATAGTTTGTGTTTCGTTGGATAAATGAATTTTCCTTGGATAAATATAAGTTTATTAAAGTTCCGGTTTGTATTTTCTAATTGAATATTTATTAGAATATGAGCATGGTGACGAAAATATTCAAGTAAACAGGTCTGTTTATTCTGGTATACATGCAGTATCTATCAAATATCAAAAGCTACAGGAAATTTTCCCAAACATACAATTATCTCAATATTTAACAAGATTTCCTCAATTAACTGTGACATTTATGGCAGAAAACAACAGTTACTGAGTTATTTGGGATCCCAGTTAAATATAGATTTTTCAAATGCGTTGAAATGGTTACAATATAAACTGATTTCCCTTCAAGAACTTGAAAGCTATGAACTAATTGGCTGATTGAACAGTCATGACAAGGTGACCTTCTTTCAATGACGTTCAAATAATAATAAAGCAGAGCGTTATTTAAGAGCTCATTTCAATCAGATCGTGAGCACACAAGATTTAAAGAGCTGAATCCGGCGCGAAATTTCATCTGCAAACATATTTTTGGAAATTCGGTACAGAAAAGTGCAGGAATGCGAAAGGTATCGTAGGAAATTTGACCTTATACGCTATCGTTGGAGACCTTTGCCTCATCAACGTCTAGCAGATCGAGCATGACAACTCCGTGTTTTTGAGTACTCAAAAACACGAACGCTATTTTACAGAGGCAATGGTGCTACGTTGGCGATTTTCTTCGTTTGAAAGCACTCACTTCTGCAGCTTAACTCTCGGTGATGCCTGGACCGATTTTTATGCAACTGCTTTCATTTGAATGTTGACGCTACACTTAATCATATGAGATTACTGCAAGATTGTAGGTGACGCAGATCAAGAGTGATAGCTCCGTGCTTTTGAGTTCTCAAAAACATGAAGTGAATATTTATATAAAACGCGCATGCCTTATACAAGCATACGCGGATATAGAGGAGCCCACCCATTGTTTATATACCGACTTGAAACAGTACAAAATCTTTAAAATGTGCTTCGGACAGTGTGCTCGCATGAAATCTGGAACTGAGATTTTGGTTTAGAGATTGTGCTTATTCGTTTCTTTTCGTTATTAGCGCGCTAGATTTGAAGAGCAGCCGATTCCGGTGCAAACTTTCATCTGCAAGCATATTTTTGGAAATTCTGAACAAAAATGTGGAGTAATATTAGCCATTGCTTTTAGACAGAAAAAAGACAGCAAGGGGACAGAATCGTGTCCGAAACTTTACCCAGATACACTACAGATAACTCCGCCGTCGGAAGGCAATGTTATACGGTACCAGTGAGTTTCCGTCTTCGAGAGCACTCATTTCCGGTGGCTATCTGCCGGCAAGGCTTGGACCGAGTTTAAAGCAAAGGTGTTGCAGGCATAATGTTGACATTACACGCTATTGTTTGAGACCTTTTGCATCATTTTACGTCTAGGAGATCGAGTGTGGCAGCTCCGTGTTTTTAAGTTCTCAAAAACACAAAGGCTATTTCACAGAGGAAACGGTGTTACGTTGGCGATTTACTTCGTTTGAAAGCACTCACTTCTGCAACTTAACTCACGGTGATTCCCGCGCCGATTTTTATGCAACTGCTTTCATTGGAATGTTGACGGTACATGCAATGATATGAGATATACTGCATTATTGTAGGTGGCGCAGATCAAGCGTAATAGCTCCGCTTTTTTGAGTTCTCAAAAACATGAAGTGAATATTTTCAGGGTATATAGAAAACGCGTATGCCTTAAACAAGCATACGCAGATATAGAGGAGCCGACCCATTTTTTATATACCAACTTGAAACAGTACAAAATCTTTAACTATGTGCTTCGGGCAGTGTGCCCTCATGAAATCTGGACCTGAGATTTTGGCTTAGAAATTGTGGTTTTCCGTTTCTTTTCGTTATCAGCGCGCTAGATTTGAAGAGCAGCAGATTCCGGCGCGAACATTCATCTGCAAACATATTTTTAGAAATTCTGTACAGAAAGGTGAAGGAATATTAGTCATTGCTTTTAGACAGCAAACAGACAGCAACGGGACAGAATCGTGTAGAAACTTTACCCAGATACACTAATTCGGCCGTCGGAAGGCAATGTTATACCAGTGAGTTTCCGTCTTTGAGAACATTCGCTTCTGCTGGCTCTCTGCCGGAAAGGCTTGGACCGATTTAAAGGCGAGATGTGTCGTAGGAAAGTTGACACTTTACGCTTTTTTGAGACCTTTTGCATCATTCAACGTCTAGGAGATCGAGCATGGTAGCTCCGTGTTTTTGAGTTCTCAAAAACACGAAGGCTATTTTACAGACAAAACGGTGCTACATGAGCGATTTTCTTCGTTTGAAAGCATTCACTTCTGCAGCTTAACTCTCGGTGATGTCTGGGCCGTTTTTTATTCAACTGCTGTCATTAGAATGTTTACGCTACAAGCAATCATATGAGATAAACTGCAAGATTGTAGGTGGAGCAGATCAAACGTGGTAGCTCCGTGTTTTTGAGTTCTCAACAACACGAAATGAATATTTTCAGCGTATATATAAAACGCGTATTCTTTATACAAGCATACGCGGATATAGAGTAGCCCACCCATTGTTTATATACCGACTTGAAACAGTACAAAATCTTAAAATATGTTCTTCGGGCAGTGTGCCCGCATGGAATCTGGACCTGAGAGTTCGGTTTAGAAATTGTGGTTTTTCGTTTCTTTTCGTTATCAGCGCGCTAGATTTGAAGAGCAGCCGATTCCGGTGCGAACATTCATCTGCAAGCCTATGTTTGGAAATTCTGTACAGAAAGGTGAAGGAATATTAGCCTTTGCTTTTAGACAGCAAACAGACATGCAAGGGGACAGAATCGTGTCCAAACATTTACCCAGATACACTAATTCCGCCGTTGGTAGGCAATCTTATACCAGTGAGTTTCCTTCTTTGGGAGCACTCGGTTCTGCTGGCTCTCTGCCTGCAATGCTTGGACCGATTTTCAAGCGAAAGGTGTCTTTGAAAATTTGACCGTATACCCGATCGTTTGAGATCTATTCCATCATTCTACATCCAGCAGATCGAGCGGGAGAGCTCCGTGTTTTTTGAGTTCTCAAAAACACGAAGGCAATTTTACAGACAAAACGGTGCTATGTGGGCGATTTTCTTCGTTTGAAATCACTCACTTCTGCAGCTTAACTCTTGGTGATGCCTGGACCGATATTTATGCAACTGCTATCATTTGAATGTTGACGCTACAAGCAATCATATGAGATATACGGCAAGATAGAATGTGGCGCAGATCAAGCGTGATAGCTCCGTGTTTATTAGTTCTCAAAAAAACGAAGTGAATATTTTCAGCGTATATATAAAACGCATATGCCTTACACAAGCATACGCGGATATAGAAGAGCCCACCCATTGTTTATATTCCGACTTGAAACAGTACAAAATCTTTAAATATGTGCTTCGGGCAGTGTGCCCGCATGAAATCTGGACCTGGGAGTTTGGTTTATGCTATTGCTTTTAGACAGCGAACAGACAGCAAGAGGACAGAATCGTGTCCGAAACTTTACCCTGATACACTAACTCCGCCGTCGGTAGGCAATGTTATACCAGTGAGTTTCCGTCTTTGAGAGCACTCGCTTCTGCTGCCTCTCTGCCGGCAATGCTTGCGAAAGGTGTCTTACGAAAGTTGACCCTATATGCTATCGTTTGAGACCTTTTGCATCACATCAGCATTTAATTAAACGAGGTACCTTGCCGTTATCTTTGAAACTCCTTTCTTTTTTCAGGAAATTATATGAATAATGCTTTATTGCATGGCCGTTGATCTTCAAGTTAACAGCTTTAATTTGTCCCGAATATGTAAACAATTCTTTCCCACTAGGATCCAAGTTTAATGAAAACACATGATAGTTGACAGCTTCCTACCTGCTTTGCCTCCTTATTATCAAGTATTGAAAAAAAGGTGAAATTTCTAAGTCAAGACATTCTTTCTTATTGATCCATATCAATTTGCAGAAGCCACAACAAAGTACATTTTTAATGACTCGATACTTTTTGGCAGGCACTTGCCATGCCGATTACTGATACAAGAAAATAAAGGACACTTGAAAATCACGTGACCGGAAAGTCAAATTTTGTCTATACATTAAACCGCTTTTCTTACAATTTTTCGCTAAATAGATCTGATATTTTCAAGTCCTTTTTGCATTAAAAAACCCTGACATATTGATGATAAATATACATATTTTCTTTCGTGAATTTATTTACTACACTGCAATTTTCGTTCGTACCTCGTTAAGTGCGGTCAAAGTATACGTTGGATTTCAGTATTATTTCGCACATATAACCGGTGATTTCCCAATCATGTCCGAACCATTACGGGAAACTATAAACAAAATTAGTTAACCATATAACGCTTATCGGATAGTCCTTAAACATAATTTGACTCGTTGCAACTGTAAGAGTTCTCAAAATAAAACTTTAAGAATTTAACAACAGATAGATTGCGGTGTAGGTATACAATAAATCAGAGCGTGGATAGTTCGAGAGCATCCTAAATCGGAACCAGAGATATTATTGAGTATTTTATGGACATCATCTTACTAAAAATTTCCGAAGAAACTATTAAGACAACTGGCTAATGTAACAGTACTAGTTGAGTTCAGGTGAATGGAAATACAGAATTCCTCAAAGTTTGTAACTGGTTCTTTTTCAATCTTTTGTCGAGTCTATTATCCTCTTATAAATACATTTTACCACATCACGATAACAGTTTTCCGGACGATTTCAAGACATTATTTGTCCAGAAGAATTACTTCGGCGTCTCTATTACAAGACGTTGTGTTTTATGAATATAATATATTATCATAACTCTGGTTTAGTATATTTGTAACTGACAGATTTGACTTATTGTTCCTACAGCAAACAGTTCTCAGAGGATTGTACTATTAGGGTTTTTATTGCTAGACCCAGCATCATGATAAAGTTTTTAGCATCATGCAGGGTCATGATAATTATTTTTTAGCATCATACAGGGTCATGACAATTATTTTCAGCATCATACAGGGTCATGCAAAAAATCCCAGCATCAGGCTGTTTTTGTTTTCCTAAAAATGCTGCATCATACAGGGTCATGCTTAAAAAGGACTTTTTACCCTTCGGTGCGTCAGAAAGTATTAAGCATCATGCAGGATTGATTTTACATTACCCTGCATTATGCTAGCCGAAAAGTACGCGCGTTTGTCTGGCCAATAAGGATTGGTGTTAGATAACTTGGTTTTCACGAGGTGATATATTGTTTATATGAACAAATTGAAATTTCCAAATAACATTTTTAACAGAACAGTTGTACCTTATACTGGAATTAAACATAGACAAGCTTTTTACAGAACTCATTGTTTGTACACCATAAGGTTATATATACGCGTGCAATGAAGGCGTCGAAACAGTGAATGTATTACATGTGTTACAAAGCACGCTTGTTTAACAAAAGTTCAAAAACTGTAATCTGGGTAAAAATATACATATTTCTTAATAATTTAAGTAACAGACATTATTATACAAAAATCGTGTTCATTTTCAGTGTTTTTTACAATCCCTTTAAAATCATATGCTAATTTGTGCTCCTCTACTATCTGAGATCAGTTAGCGAAATATAAACCGATAAACTAAATCTGATTTTAATGAGATTGGTGTCGTTACAGTTGCATATACTTCGTGTGCACTTTCTTTGACTTTGTTAACGTTATTATGAGTAATATGACAGCTAAATTTAATCATGATTGTCTAATCTTTGCTAAAACAAAACAAAAGCACATAATACAAATCATTTTGTTTTTCTTCAGATGTTTTGGTGTATAGAAGCATATAATTACGTTTTCCCCCCATAGTATATTAATTCCTGTTTAATTCATTATTTTAGCTGAATTCTGTGAGTCAGTCGGTTTAAATAGTAAAACAAACTACTGCTCTTAGCAACGTATTGTGAATAATAAATGAGGTGAGGGGCATGTATATGTTCTTTATTGTCAGAAATCATTATCTCGAAGAAACTGAGCCTACTACCAAAACAGTTGTTGTAGATTGTGGACTATCATTTGTAAACGGTAGACAATGGAAAAAATACCGAATGTATTCAAACTGGTCAGCATTTTATTTTCGACATTATTTGTAAGGGTAGTAGAAAAGATAGGTCTATCATATATAATAACGAACGTTTGCAATCTCCATTTTCAAGAGAGTTGAACGTTATTGCTCTTGCGACTAGAGAAAATTTTAATTAAAACTATTTTTCTTAGGTTAACTGCACTATTAAGGATTATGAATGAATTAATGCGACGTGACCGTGCGACCTCATACATGCATCAGGAGTTACCTCCCCTTTTTCGAAAAGAAGAGAAAAACAACTTGTTCGAAGTACTTATAAGTATTTATAGAGAAAAAAACTTGAATTTTCTGTTTATTATATACTTTTTCTCTTTTTGACCTTACGATTCGAAAGAATTCCCCTTTAATTTTTTTAGAAGAAAGTAGTCCGGCAAGACACCAGTGAAAATACGGAAAATATGTTTCACTGCAGTGAAAAATAATATTTTACAGTGAAAATACGGAAAATGAAAATACGCATTTTATCTAATCAATATTTTATTTATAAGTATATGTAATAAATTTATATATTGAAGTTATTTTTCTTTATTTTTACTTTCACTGATTAATGAGTGAATTAGCAATTTTATCAATCTATCTTGTTGTAGAACGTTTTAGTTACCTTCCTTTTCACCTTTTTGTTCGCAACCAGACAATCTAAAACTTGGAAAAGCATATATAAATAAAATGAAAGGATATGAGTAGAAATTATTTAATATAATGTAAGTAGAATATTCAAAATAAGACATTTTCTTTTTATCTATTTAGAATTATTTTTTTTATTTCTATAAGATTGTTTTGAATGAAAGAAAATCGAAAATATATGTTCATGGCAGAGAGGGTTCTTGTCAAACCTTGAAGTAGGGAATATTGTCGAGGTAAGACAAACGCAAAAAGCAACATCATAGCTGCAGATACAATTTTAAAGACAAATTGTCGTCTGCTTTTAGTTAGTAGTAACTCACAACACAATATTTCTGTTGAGAGAGTTTTTCATAGATGTTTTTTGAACCAGCGTGTTATCTGCATATTTTTAGAAAATGTTCTAACTGAACGATCTTGAAGAAAACTTTAAGGCAATGACATTAATTGAAGGTTGGGTCAAACAGAAATATTGATTAATATAATAGTAATTATTAATATTGACATCGATGTGTGACCTCGGGAAACAATGTGGTCCTTCAATATTTTCGTCACAGAGACGCATCAAGTGTGTTATAGGTACAACGGTAAATATCAAAATAATTCAAATACCGGTACTTAATTTGATGCTCTCAGATTCAATTTAAAGACAAATGGAATTGAAGTATTGTTTCAGCGAAAGTTTAGAGTGTAAAATGATCATTTCCGCGATTTTGAGATTTTGTTCCAGTTGAGAAGTATCCTACTCATAATTTGATGGCCTATTTAAAGTAATGTAATTTAGTATATAATAATCGAATGAAATGAATGATATTTTAAGGATGTTTATAAGTGATCAGGTAAAGAGAAACAAAATGGAAATGCCGGAGAAGTTTGAAGTAACATACACCAGGGCCGAAATAAGGCGTCACGCGGTTAATTGTACGACAAAAGAAAGTTGTTATTGTATAAAATAAGTTTCATCATCAGCATGATGCCCATACGCATTGATTACAAATTGGCAGCGCCGCTGTAAGCTTCCGATGATCATACGGATGTGGTTTTGGAGGACTTGTTATTTCCTTGAATAGCGACTCTCTGAGCTCTGTAACCATAGTGGGGTTATCATGGATAGTGGATATCGCAAATTGAGGCATAGCCTTGACGTGTTCAATTGTATTCAGGTATGATGGTCTGGCTGGAAGTCCATTCTGAGAATGACAGCTGCCTTTTTATTTGGTGATGTGAGCATTGTGTACGCGAGCATTATCGTTCAATTAAACTGAAATGACACCTTGGTACCGATGTCTAGAACCTCACTGCAGTATAGCTGCCGATGATGTGCAGGTCAATCTTTCCCTCAAAGCTTATGCCCGCCTAAACAATGAACAACCAGCCACAGTAACAATCATGCTCCGGGACAGAGATTGAGGCATAACGCTTCATTCTCCTTTACGAGAGGAAAAACAGGCGACATTTTACACTTAATAAATTAATTTATGCTTTTGCATGTGTCACTTTAATCCTTGCGAGACTCAGAATCAAATGATGCATGTCTTGTATTAAATCCTCGCCAGCAATTATAGGCGAAAACTAAGACGGTAAAACGTTGCTATAGCCATTTTTGCACGTTTTCGCATGTTTTATTGGAAGACTTCGGCTTTTTGCCATTACCGGTGATCATTTAAAATCATTTTCACCTTCCTCAGTCGGTGTTAAGGCTGAAGGCTAATATGACTGTCTTCAGCCCAATAACTAGGCCATTATGAAAACATTTAATTTTTGAAAATTTTATTAATCAACTATACAATTACGTTTTGTTTGATCAATATCAACAGTTTTAAAACGTTTGAATTTTATTTCTCCATTATCTTCACACTCATTCTTTTTCTGCATTCTTATCCGAAGATTTTATTTCCGAAATTCCGTTCGACACCAAAGTCTTCATATCACAGTATGACCCTACATTATGCTGACTATCTATGACACTCTCAAAATTTAATAAATCGTCAGATAACTGCTTCAGTGTACGCTAAAGCCACTGTCTCATAAAAGGTCCGACGGGTCGGCGATGGGGTGACGACGAGTTTTGGGGGAATCTGTGGCATTTTCGGGGAGTAGTCTGCGATATATCGTCGATTTATCTGCGCCTCGGACAAAAAAAAACAGGTGTTTTTTTCAGATCGGCGAGATGTCGGCAAAACTTACCTCCAAGTTAAAATTTCCCGATCGATCGGAGGAAAAATTTCTACCCCGTGAAATCGTTATAGCATCAGTGACTAATCGCCGATGGTCGGCCGGATCACGACCGACCCTCGGCCGGGTTACTGGCGATTTATCACTCCATACCGATGTCTCAGATTTCTTTTTCGCTTGTCAATATCGGGGACTTGTCGCAGGCATCTCGCCGTGCTTCTACCGATGTACTGCAGGCTCCCGGATAGGTCACGGCCGACGGTATACATATCGCCGTGTGCCCATCGATTATTCATTGATCACTCGCAAAATAATCCGTGGCTAGTCTGAGATATATATTAACGATTACTTGCGTTTTCGCCAGGTATATATAGTAGTATACTATCTCGACTAGTCGGTGACTAATCAATGGCTAATCGACGGGTCATCACCGTTTGATCTCCGATTGAAGTGGCTGCACGTCGGCGATCAAAGAAACCGACATCGTGGGAACGTCAGATTAATGAGACCGCTCGACAAACAGTGTGCACCGATGTCGCTTTCAAGGTTTTTCCCGCCGACGGGCCATAAATCGGGGAAGACGCCGAGATGTCAGTGTCGCCGATTTTTATGAGACACTAGCATAACCTTCGTTCATCGGAAAAGTGTCGTCTGGTGTAATAATTACTTGTATATAACCCGTCCGGATCTTAACCCGTACTTATTTCGCCAAATTATGTTGCAACTTTAAGATATCTCAAAAACATCTGACGTTAAAATTCATCAAACAAGAATCTAGATCTAAGTTCAGAAAATTCAAGATGGCTACTTTTTTCTTTAGGCCTAATGAATAGAAGCAGTTTCATAATGGTGGTCAGCCAGTGAGAAGGCTCGAATCTAATAACAGCCAAGTCTTTTTCATAAAGACCGAGCTTCTTGATAATGGCCGAGTTTTGTGTTAATTATGTTTTGGAGAAGTTCATATTGGCCCTGCATTTGTAGTGAAAATGCGCCTAATATTGTATAGTTAATTAATAATAAGTGTGCCTCATCTACTGTTAAGCATTTGATACATGAACATTTTATACAATAGGAGTTCAACAACAGTTCAACAAAATTTCCCATTTGAACAATTGCTTATTTTATTCAAATGTTGGACAATATAATATATAATAATGCTAAATCAATATTTGAATTATATTGATGAATAAAACAAAAGCATATTTATTCATAATCATGCAGTTGTGTAAAGGCCAAGACATGCCAGATTATAGTTCAATGAACTCGAAAAAAATGTGATGGTTTTAATGCTGTATTTAAGTAATTTCGTTTTCAAACAAAAATCAGCAATTTATGTGAACATTACATTGTGGTATTCGTTATGTATGCATTGTTCGTCAGAAGTAGGCTGTCAAATGTCAAAATAATTATTACTCTCATAGTGGAGAGGTATGCAAATTTCTATCACACCGATTCCTAACCGAGTCTGAGGAAATATTTGTACTTTTTGTGTTTGTGGAGTTCTTCTCAACCTTTCTGACAGAGATCTCCTGAAAGCAAGAGATATACAATCTGGCAACTCTCCTGTTCACGACGAAAGAAAAGAAAATGAACAAACCCTGTAAGGAATTAACACCCGACACAACAAAGCCAAACCATGTCACTTGAATAATATTATTCATTATTAGGAGGGGCCAAGTAATGCCTACAATGGCACAAAGTTTAAGACAAATATAGAAGTTATTGCGGTCCTGTGTACTTTCTACTCGCCTCGCTGTTCTGATTTTGTGGAATGCAGTGGCAAAGAAGGCAATATTTGCTATAAATATTGCGCATGCTGGAACCAGAAATGTACCAATGAAGATATAGAAATCTGAAATGAAGCACAAGTTCTCTCCATATCCAAACCCAGATCCTTCTGACTTTATCAAACTAATAGATGCAGCTATCAATACTAAAAACAGGGGGAATGTTAGTATATAAATCAGATACTTAACAAACAAGGAACGACTTGGAAGTCTATTCCAATTGTCTGCAAAAACAAACACGCGAAACATATGAAAGGAGCAAACATTCATGGCACAGAACGAGGCTATCCAGAAGAAGTGCATACTAACTCCAGCTATTTTGCACCAAATTGATGTCTTTGAACCATGAAGTCCAAACTGTAGAAGAGACTGAGCACAGAGAAGCAAGACGCAGAGAACCAGTAAATTCTGTCCAGGAAGGGTACGAAGGGAAGAAAAAATAGAATAGGTGGCAATCGTCAGTAGAAGGCAGACCATTGACGTGACAGAGCACACGAAATCAAATACAGAGTAAATACCATTTGTAGATGAAGATACAGTTTGATTTGTTTGTGTTAGCAAATTTTTCCGATCAAAGTTTTCCTTACAGACCAAAATAAATCCTCTTGTCAATTTATACTCACCGAACTCAAATGATATATTCTTTTCTGTTAGGTATATTTCGCCTGTTTCAATTGTCAGGAGAGTTTTGTTTATATCAAATTTGACATGTGGACATAATACAAAGTTGTCTACAAGTAAAGGATATGCATTCACATCATACGGAGCAATGTCTTCAAAGATATTAAATCTCCTGTCCGGAATTCTCGAAAGAAAATCGATCGTTCGATTGATTCCCTGACTGTCCAATATGTTGTCGATGTGAAAAGTGTTATGTTGTGCATCAACAAGTGACCTTAAAATTGAGGAGATATTTTCAGTGTAACCAATCCTAAAAGATATCTCCAGATTTACTGATTTAGTGTTGGCAATATCGTAATATGTGTCAGTCAAACTAGCAGGTGACTGCGACTCAGAAGCTCGACATGATGACATTATCGAATTCAAAAGTGTTCGATAAAACTTTTGTTCAACTTTTGTTAGAACCTGAAGGCATATATCATGATAAGCAATAAGTATTGGTGTATTTCCTTTCAATGTATTTTCTTCTGTATTTGTTGACGTATTGTTCGATTCTCTATTCAGGTTATGGAGTTCTAAGTAAACCACATATTTCTTCTTTGATACCGCTTCTAGAATTGGCACACACGTGTCTATACTGAGTTGAAACCCAACATTGCAATAAACGGGACGGCACTTTCTCTGAAATTTTAAAATAAATCCATTATTACACCTAGCACATCACCAGAGCAAAGTGTTCTGTTTCTAATCGAAATTTTTTACAAAATATTTTTTTTGTTTAATTACATCTTACTGAACAATCAGTTGCAAAATTAACTCTTAGCCTGCTAAATATCTTTAATGGATTTGTCCATCTTTCAATTTGTTTAGAGGGGTGCTTATTGAAAATTACCGACTGAACGGCAAATATTGCAGCAGGAATGTGCATAACAGTAGAGTTTGTAGTATCATATACCATCAAACATAAATATGATTTTTAAGAAGATTTCTTTATATAATTACTTGTACAGTTTAGGTGGTTCCTAAAATAAGTAAATAAATATTCAAACCTCTGCTAAAGTATATGCAAAGTGGGATATAGCGTGTTTTTAACCCTTAACCTGCTGGAACCGAAAGTGATTAGCCTTTGCCACCAGTATAGAGCCAGGCCAGCCTGCACATCCGAGCAGTCAAACCAGTCTCTATACTGTTGGTAGCTCCATTTTTGTATTTTGATATTGAAATTTCTTAAACTTTAAATGGACTGTTCCAAATTCAAAGCTGGGCAAATCCATTACAAAATTTCAACATGTTTAGGGTTAATGTCAGAAACATATGTTACAAACTAGACATTTACCAGACTATGGTCAAATGTACCCGAGGAGCACTGTGGTATATCAGCAAGTTTTGGTGCCAAAATGATACGTTCAAAGTCGTGTTGCGACAATGTAAACATATGCTGGTAAGCACTAGTAAGGGGAACCGTGTGCAAATAATCAACTATCACGTCAACCTGAAATTAATTGTAAAAATCAAATAGTTATAAAACCTAAGATAAATTAACCTTTTTTGATCCTTTATTAAACGTCAAATGAATGCCTTAGTGCTGTTTCCATGCGAATTAAAACTTTCTGAACATTAATTAGAATTTATTGTCAGTCCCAGTTTCTCATATGGCCATAACCGCTAGAAGAGATTGCGTTTTACTTATATCAGGGTGTGGGGGATAGTGCAAGATACAGAAAACACCCCATATCGAGACTTTCCTGGTTCATTAACATGCTCCGTTTGTAGAAAGGACACATGAGACATATGTTTAATATCTCACGTGAAAGACAGGAAGAAGTGGTAATAGAGGAGTGGTGCTTAAACTCACGACCACTCGATTACAAGCCCTGGCCTTTACCATTGGACGAATGATCGACCTGAGAAAATGGAACGATAGGAGGTTGATGCTCATATCAAATCGGAAATTTGGCACATATTTTTAATCGTTTTAGGGGTATATTTAAATGAGCATCATTTATTAAAACAAAAGTGGAAAAAGGCATATCAGGAAACACAATCAAAAAGCACAGCCTCCCTACACAGTCAAAAAGTAGAGGAAAAGATAGCATAAATTCACTTATAGCTCAGTTAAAACAAGAGGGCCATGATGGGCCATGGATCGCTCACCTGAGTAATCAGGAAACGTCAAAAGCAATTACATTTTCTAATTGAAGATTTGAAGGTGCCTACAAACAAAATATCTAAAATATCAGTCAATCAATAAAGGCTCTATGACTGAAAGTAAAAAAAAATATATTATAAGCTGTGGTGACCTTGACCCAGTGACCTTAAGCCCCACGTATACGTAAGGCTAGAGGTCCATGCAAGGAACCTAAATACCAAATATCAAAGATATTAGTCTGTAAATAAAAGCACTATGAGGTAAAGTTGATAAATCTATTTTTATCCTCAGTGACCTTAACCCAAATTTAATGGAAGAGGTTCATGCAAGGTGTCTATAAACTAAATATTTAAAATATCAACCAGTCAATGAAGGCTCTACGATTGAAAGTAGAAAAATCTATTTTTAGCCTTAGTGACATTGTCCTTGACCGAGTGACCTCAAACTGCACCTAAGGGTAGAGGTTCTTGTTGTATTTTGACACCAAAGTGCGTTATACAGGTGCAATGTTTAACATCAGACAAACCATCGCACTTTGGGGTCATGAAATTAAATCAATAAAAATGAATTTTAGTGATATTTTAAAGTAATATCTTGTAGTTAATGCCAATGGTAAACTAAAAATAAGGAATGAAGTAGGCGAAATGAATTAAGTCGGATAACAATAGCAGACAACAGATTATTTTATTTTACTTTACACTTTAAATAGTGTGTTTATATAGTCACGGTTTTCGTGATATTTAAAGTGGTAAAATTCATAAAACATTAAACATTTACATTTAATAAGCAACAAATATAATGTTTTTATTTTTTGAATTACTGCTACATCAGAATTTTAATGGCACTTAGCAAGATTATTTGATTGCACAGTCATGTATCTAAGTATCGACCGTCATCTTGAACTCCACCTTAAATAATTCAAGGTTTCAGATCGAAAGTAAGTCAGTACTCAGTATTTCAGCAGAAATCAGTTGACACCTTCAGAACTTTGGAACCCAAAGTGTGTTGATATGTACCATATTAACGCACTTTGGGGTTCATTTCTCGATTTTGACCCCAAAACGCGTTTGACCCCAAAGTGCGTTGTGAAAGTGCGGTGTTACGACGTCTTTAGACATTATAAAGAGTGTTTACTGAAGCAATATACGAAGGATGATCCAAATTATGTAGACTTTTGCTGTTGCTTAAACAGAGGTGGTTAAATTTATTAATTCATAATTCTGAAATAAATCGGAACATTTAATAAAACAGGCTAGTTAATAAAATTATATATTTAGTAAATTACGCAAAAGCGCCGGGCAGTTTTATAAGAATGGTAACGTGTATGCCGCACACGCCGTTTTTGTGTCTTGTGAAGTTATATATGTTTCAATAAACAAAATATACATGACTGTGTGAAAAGCGCCAAACTTAAGCACAGAACGGTGTGTAGATGACGTTATGCAAAAGTTTGAAGTAATTTGAACGTGGTGATTTAAAAACAACAACATCCATAGTTCGATATTACTAGCGTTACTTATGTTAAATATCGTCGTCAGACCCGCGCGAAATCTGAACAGCCATAAAGTTCAGCCATGGTCTCGGAAAGACACCAACCCAGACACTGAAAATGATTGAATCGACCAATAGGGAATATTTAGTGAGCAGGTCACTTGTATTCAAACGGCACCATCGGTTTTCTGATGGCCAGGACAGCTTTGAAGAATTAGACGAACAAGAAAGTCGTGGAAGAAAGAAACAGTATCGCGAGATAATAGTGACGTCAATTCGTGATGCGCTGGACTCTGACAGACGACTGACGATAAGAGCGGTTTTACGTGGGTTATGGCACCATACATAGGATACTGACAGTCTAAAATGTCAGAGGTAATTCCAATGTATCATATTTATGTGTTACCAATAATTATTGATAGCATATTTTTATTAAATAGAGTGAATCTATAAATATAGTTTAGTGTGTGTTGAACATTAATTTCTTATCGTTTTCATGCGTTTCTAAGTGATGTATTTTGAAACGCATTAAACAAATAGTTCCAAATTATCTTTATTATAAAATTTATGTATACAATTTGTATAAATGATATTTTCTGTCTAGGTTCATGCAAGATGGGTACCAGAGCAGTTGAAGGACTGTGAAAAGGAGAGGAGAGTTCGAGATTCAAGGGCATTTGTGAGAAGGATAGTCGCACAGTATGACCAGCAATGGTCTGAAGACATTTTTGAACAATGGGTTCATCGCCACCGACAATGTATAGAGTGCGATGGACATTATTTTGACAAAAAGTGAAAAGATACTTGTCTACTGCACATGGTACTAATTCAGCAAACAACGTCACAACGTCAAAGACGTCACGAAATCAACATCGACGTGCGCCGGGTTAACCGTAATGGCCATTTTATTTTGTATGTAGTTTTTTTTAAGAATAATTTTTTTTTCTCTTATAATTGTAAGAACCTGCTGGACATATTCCCACTCATGTTGATGTTATTGTACAGGATACTTATATAACAGTTACAGCAAAAGTCTACATTATTTTAAATCATCCCTCGTACGTGTTCCTGAGCTTAGCTATTGCGAAAGAAACCCTAGGTTGAAAGTGAAATATACCTTTTGGAAGGTCTTCTACAAACAGGGGATGTGCATTCTGCCAGGGCTTTTTTGAAAAAAGTTTTTTTCTCATAGTTTTTGTTTTTGCAATTAGATTTCCAATCCCCGTATGCGCACTGTTTCAGTGCAAACTGACTCCAGTACTCTTCCTTTCTTTACAAAATTCGTCTCGATGCCTAGCCCCTTAGCTAATTAGAAATATTATTTTAGCCAAAGATAACCCATTAACTGAAATAGTTCTGACTGAAATGCTTCTTGAAATAAAAATGTGCTTGAGCTGTCTTAGTGATTTTCAATCGTAAAACTTCGGGTATTTCCGTATGGTTCGTATGGTCTCTTGCATAGCATAAAGGCCGAGGTGATCAGATTGAGTAATTTGCTCATGAAATATATTAATCTGAATAAAGAACGTGTGAATAGCAGGAATCATATATTCGATCAAACAGAATTGACAGGCTAAAGTCAGTTTTAATAATTCTATTTACACGTACAACATACCTGTTTCAAAGGTGGTAGGTTACACTCAGCACAGTATACATTTTTGTATGGAAACCATCTTGAATGGATTTCTGTCTCATGACATAGTTCCTCTAGATCTTCATTACGCTGATGCCATATTAAAGAATCATTTAACAAACAGTCTGCTGTGACGTTACTAGAACCAGTCTGAGGTAATTCTACGTCGGGATTACACATGAAACATGCAAAATTTTTATACACTTTGTCGTCTATTCGGTACTCAGGAAGAGATAATATGTTTTCGTCCGTACCTTTACAAACTTCATCGATAAGGCTTTCCTTGGTGGTCAGTTTTCCGGTCTGGTTACACAATGCATAGACGGACTTGACAGTTTTATCTCTGTAAAAATAATTGACAGTTACATGCTCTGTTGTTTTTGAGAAAGGACCTTTTTCCGTACGAATGTACTTTACGCCACCTATTTTCCCTGCTTCAAACGAATCATAGGCCATTTTGCATTTTCTACTTGACAGTGGGATGAAAAAGACCTTGAAGCAGAAGGTTTTGATTGCTTTGAGCAATTGATGCATACTTAGAAACAAATCGTATTCAATATAAGTTTCACAGAGTATTTGAAAGCTAAAGAACACATCGGTGTTTTTTCTGTTACAAGCATAACAATAAATATTCTTATACGAATTACCCGAGTTCACAGTCACAGGTATTGAAGTCAAGACGTCAGAATAGTCCTTAACCACACCACACTTCCTTACTAATATATCATCTCCGTCCATAGCTAGACAGGTGTCTATAACTCTAAATCGTCCAATGGAACCTTCAAAAAGCAACCGTTGGTCGATTTTTAGAACATCATTTTTCCGCGCAAGAGTTGGTAAATCTTGTGGATCGATGCATGAATAAGGTGCTTTTCGAAAGAGTAATTCAGGACAACAGGTGTCGGCTTCTGCACATGAACTCTCACAACTGCATTGCCCACAGACTGGATTTTTGTACACTTTGAGAGTTTTGTTTCTCGTAGAACCACAATCATTCCCTGTGCCACATACAGACATATACATGTCTTCTATATCTCTTAATTTCTTTATATCGCTAAAGAGCTCATTCTTTCTGTGAGAAGAGCGTGGATAGTTTACATATTGAAACGCCTCACTGAATTGGTCTTGCACGATATTTTCTAAACTTGACGTCTTATTTTTACCCATAATGTCAACAGTAAACGATAATTGTGAGTTACGGTTTGAAATGTCACTCTTTTCAGTAATGTTTAAGAAAGAAAATTCATGATTGGTAAAATATAAATGTTCACGATTACAAGTATAGCAATAAATGTTTTTGAACGGGTGAAGCCGAGTCGTCAATGGAAAAGACTGACACGCCACCATAACAGCCTCAATTCTTGAGTCGACTTGCACTGATGAATTTTTGCATTCGTTAATTAATGCAACATTTTGAATACTGCCTATGCTTGGGTTGCATATATAACAAAACGCATTTTTAAAGTCTTTGTAAGGAAGAAATAATTTCTCACAAGCCCATTCTATATCAGCGTCATAGGTATGCCAAAGTCCTGTCACATTACATGTGTTTGTGTAAGATTTGTCACTCTTATAGTGCAGGTTGCAATCAGTGACTACACTATATACAGAATAAGGAGGTCGGAAGTATATTCTACAATTATACTTGTTGATGAAATCTTTGATTTCAGAAAGTGATCTGGAGCTCGCAGCAACGTTTCCTGTAATGGCATAGGTATCACACTCAACCTCAATCGTCCAAGAAATGCAACGTTCCTCTTTGTTACATATTCCACAATACTTATTTTTATATACAAACCCGGATGTTGTCGATGTGCATGGTTGAATACCGGATAAACATTTTTCAACCAAGGTAGTATTACTGCGATATTCTTCCAGACATGAAGCCACCATGAATACAGACTTAGAGTCACGTGTTGTGTAGAGTGTTGTATTTATGCACTCGTACTCGACATAGCCATGATATGTACCTGGACAAAAGTACATGGTACTTCCGAAGAGGTCATACGGGGAACAGGCACACGCTGCACATTCTGAAACGGATGTAAAACAACAATAACAACACCGAGCCGATCATAATCTTTCTTTCTTCATGTTTCTTTCTCAAAGTTGCCTATAAAATATTACAGCAGCCCGCTGTATAATAACTGTCAATTCTTCACGAACATGTACTGGATACATTTTAATATTTTTGTTCCTTCTCGCCAACGAGATTACCCACGAGAAAAATTCTAAGATGGCTAAATTGTCATGATTTTCACAAAAGTCAATATTAAGCAAACACGTCCGGACGTTCTAGAACAACAAAAATATTTTGATAGGTCAAAGGAGAATCAGTCAGAATATGTTGTCTGAAATACCCGGTCACATGACAAAATGGCGTACATATAGAGTGATGCAAGCTCATTATTTAAATAAAAAGATTTTCTGTTCTGTTTATTTTATATATTTTACTAGAAAGAATATGACTGTAAGCGTTATAATAACGCTGCACAAAAAATCAGATCAATCATTTATTTTTTTACACTAGAATGTAAGATCTTATCTTGTTATAAATTTTGAGAAAGTCAAATATAAACGTTTCCATAATGAATGTTAGAAAGGCTGCTGCAGAAAATATCTTTATAATTTTAAGAATGTTTGACCAAACTTTAAACTCCAACTTCTTTTAAATTATTACCTGGAAATATCGATTTGATCGATCTGTTGAGTAAAAACTTCTTGTCGATGTCAACACCACAGGAATCTTCAAGTGGACAAATTGTTGCAAATTCCATCATCAGTTTCTTCAAATTTACATTTCTCCCAGCCCACTGAGCTAAGATCTTTTCAGTAAATGTCAGAACATCTGTTTCATCATCATCATTGTCTTCTTTCCATGATGAGAAAGATGTTTGCACGTTGTCTTGTTGAGTTATGTCATTTTTCAAACCATCATTACTTTCAGTTCCGAAATAGTTCTGAAATAATAAAAACGCCATGAAAATTATTCGAAATAGTCCATTGAAATTTCCCATTTCAAGTACCGGTTGAAAATTTGTTTCTAAAAATCCAGCCACACTTTTACAAATGTATGATACAAAATGAGCAACGTTTCATTGAGAAATATGAAATTCAATCTGGAAAGGCAATTTTTATGATTGCCAGATTGAGCAGAGAATGATATTTTTATCTAATAATAAATGGATATCCGCCTAATAAAACAAAATGTTCTAGTGAGACATTACTCATTTTGCAATTATCTAAAGGTCGGCCATTGTAAATTCATGATGACATTTGCTTTAGTTCCCCTATCTACAAAATGGACTAATAATTTAAACAAAAACAACCATAGTGCAATTACTAGAAATATTACTGATAATCTCTAAAAAAAATTTACACGAATTGGATATAATTTATGTGTAAAGTACTATGTGATTGTTGTTTTGAAATGTTCAAAATCTAAAATTAACCGTCCTAAACTTTATGTTTACTAATAAATACGTGTTGTACTACAACATGTAATATATAATCTACACAAGAAACTACAATGGGAGTAACACTGGGGTTATAAAACGTTATTCCTGTCAATACTACATCATACATGAGTCGCCGATGGAATTAGGTAATAAATGACAAAAAATAGTTAAAATATGGTTTTACTTCAGAGATATTTTTTTCAGAGGTGACTAATATCAAGAAAATTTAATACGAAATGATGAACTCTGACTTAAATGCCACTCTGAACAAAAAGGCAATTTGCCATCAACGGTTAAACCAAATCTGTAGGCTCTCGTCAGAAACCCTTGACGCTCTTTTGACGTAATCCATGGTGTATGAACTGGTTCAAAACAACTGTCATATGCGGCTTAGAAACCGCATGGTGCGGTTTATATACAACCACACGCATCTTGTGCTTTCAAAACCGCATCATGCGTGTTTAAGACCGATTAAACCATCTTTTAAACATTTAAACCGCCGAAACCGCATCATATGATGAAAACTATCAATTACAACTGCATACTACAATGATATAGTTTATGAGAGTCAGAATTATAGATTCATTTATGGGATAACCAATGCCATTTGCAAACTGGCATTGCATGGCTGAGAAAATGATGATGATTTTTGCAGTTGCAAACGCATTGTAGAATTGTAAGCCCTGACAAGGAATCTGAATAGAATTACTTTTTTATCTTTTGTTGTTGTATTGTGTTAATTGCAAAGCTATTACAAGCAATGGGCATCATACAAGGTTTGTTTTCTTCGAGTTTGATAATGTGTGTTAGATGTCATAGTCCTTCAGTATACACCTCAAACATAATAAAAGCATTCTCCATCCTATCCAAGACCAAAGTTAATACAAAAATTACATCTTTGTAACAAAGGTATTGAATCAACTGAGACAAAACGTAGTCTTGCATCACATAATCAGAAAATCTTTTTAAGCTTATTTTTTTTGTATCCGTATTTGATAGACCAACTGATTGTTCAGCTTAATTTGTTCAAAATTATCTCATAAACTGTATAATGGACTAACGAAGAAAAGAAATCACCTTTCAAACATGTAAATATCGTTTTAAAATTGTCATAAATATATATTAATGTCTCATTTAACACTAGTCGGGAAATGAATGTGTACTCACAACCTTTGCAAACTCAATACATTGCATTGCATTATTTACCCGGAAATGTCAGTGGGTACGAATTTTCTAATACGAATTTCTGATTCATAACAGACTAAAATATTGTACATTGAAATGCTTCAAATACATCTAGACAGTCACACCCTTTGTTACATGATCTTATGATATATGAAATAGTGGGCTTATTTTGAAAACATCGAGAATGGAAACTTGGAAAGAAATAACATATTTAACACCTTTTCAAATGCAAAGTCGAAATAAAGTGTGTATCACTTATATTGCTGCAAAGGCAGCAGAGACTATTTTGTATGACCACAAATATGGCAAACATATTTTTTTCAAGACAGTACTACGTACTACGATGAGGTCATTACCTGCTTGAGCATCTTAGACCATTTACAGTAGGAATGCATACAAACTGAAAAAGGGAACTGACTTTTTTTTTTTTTACAGATTTTGAATCAGATTTAAGTTTGTAGTGCTAATTAAGTGTCATCTCTGCTTCAAATTCTTTTGATTTAAGACTAATATCCAATAGAATCCACAAGCAATAGATAAGTTGCATTAATCCCTGTCCTAAAAGGCACAATAGGGTGTACATTAAAGGGAGGAGTGGATGTGGTCCAGTGATAACGCGCTGGACTGGTATACCAGGGGTCCCGAGTTCGATCCCCCGCTCCTCCACTAACATTACTAATAGTCTTTCGGATGAGACTTTAAACCGAGGTCCCATGTATCAGTGCTATACACTGAGCATGTAAAAGAACCAGTGGTGTCTCTGGAATGAGATGCTTTCTGTATCTTGCACTACCCCCATAACATAAAATATCTAATCTCTTGAGGGGGCGTCGGTCATATGGGCAACCGGTACCGACGGTAAATAAGCTCAAATAGATAGATAGACATTAAAGGGGTCAGGGTGCTGAGGCATTAGATCACGTGTGATATTCATTTGAACTAATAATATATCAAGTTCAATGACACACTAACCAGCAATTGTTTTATTATAAATTTGAGGTGAATGAATATTTTTTTTATTATACATTGTGTCTAATGTATAATAGAAAATTCAGAATGATTGAATTTCGAAATATTATCGAAACTGGGATTTATTTACTTTAATTAGCTTTTGTGATATAGTTTTGGTTATATTACAAACTGAAACAATTTCTACATATCCACAGGAAAATTACGACAGATCTAAAGTGTATAATGAAGAAGCTAAGAGACACGTTGTTGCCAAGGAGCAACTTAAACTGCAGTTTCTGATGATTTTTTTTACGAACAAAAAATAACATACATTTTACACATTTTTATGTCAAGTGTGAAGCGAAGGCTTGGGTAGGTATTTCTTTCACATCATTTACAAGGATTTTTTATGTTGGACCTAACTATTTTACACTGATTTTTCATTTGAGAACAAACTGAACTTCTTTAGGAATGAAATTTTCATTATTCGAATAAGGTTGCATTTCTGAAACATGTTAGCATTAACATTGATGAGACTCAATGTTTCAACAGCAGCCGTCTTGAATTTCCTTTACATTTTTTTAATGAGCTACAATTTAGTATATGATTTTTTTATTTTAATCAGTATTTGTCATTTTAGCCCATGCAAGTAAATTAATGCTCACATTTCACGGAACAAGGCTTTAACAGACAAGACTATGTGTATTCTCTAATTCATGACAAAACATTATCTTTAAACAATTAAAAGAATTAGTTGTTTCCAATGTAGCTTTACACATTTTTGTTTGCACCACAACACTGCAAAGGGACACAGTACTACATGCCAATACCCTTCTTAATGTTGATTAGCTCATTTTTTACCTCAGACTGGTCCTTTTCTTTCTTATGTACTTATAAAAAGTAATAGTCAAGCATTAAAAAATCTGTTTTACACTACATGTTTTAGGATCAGGGCTTGGGCAGTTTAATTCTTCCATGTACCGGACCAAGGAATATATCCGCATTCTTCAGATAGATTTAACGGGGAATTCAATGTAATTGAAGTCTAATTATACAATGACTAAGTCAGAGATGCAATTAATAGCTAATGAAATATCAAGGTTGTTCGAAAATGTGTGTTATTATTAAAGTTATGAAAATTATCTTATGATGTCTGTTGATTTTTTTTTCTGTTGTACGAATGAAAATTATGGCTACAGAAGTTTCTTGCTAGCACCAATTTACATACACCATTGCAAAGATACTGAATACCGTTAGGGCAATCGTGGTTAGACGTTTTAATCCAGACGGCGACAATGCGATAGTGCGATAATGCGATGGCGACAGTGCGATAATGCGATGGCGACAATGCGATAATGCGATAGCGACAGTGCGATAATGCGATGGCGACAGTGCGATAACGCGATAATGCGATTATGCGATAACGATTATGCGATAGTGCGATGGCGACAATGCGATAGTCATATCGTACTGTCGCCATCGCATCATCGCGTTGTCGCAATCGCATTATCGCGTTTTCGCATTATCGTACTGTCGTCATCGCATTATCGCACTGTCGCCATCGCACTATTGCATTGTTGCCATCGCATTATCGCACTGTCGCCATCGCACTATCGTATTGTCGTGTTATCGCATAATTGTACTGTCGCAATCGCACTATCGCATTGTCGACTATCGCCTTCCGGTACACATGCGCACATCGTTTTTTTTTGTATGTACACAAGCGATTTTTACTAAACGAAAACAATTCCAGAAACATAAAATTACGGAATACTACGGAATACCGTTAGGGCCATTATAATTAGACGTTATAATCCAGAGGGCGACAATGCGATAAAGCGATGATGCGATGGTGACAGTGCGATAATGCGATGGCGACAGTGCGATAACGTGATAGTGCGATGGCGACAATGCGATTGTCATATCGTACTGTCGCCATCGGATCATCGCATTGTCGCCATCGCACTATCGCATTGTCGCCATCGCACTATCGCGTTATCGCACTATCGCCATCGCATTATCGCACTGTCGCCATCGCATTATCGCACTATCGCATTGTCGCCCAGTGGATTATAACGTCTTACCACGATGGCCCTAACGGTATTCCGTACAAAGATACTTCGTGACATTGACAGTCACTAGAAAATGCATATGCTTTATCAGGAAATCTGCTGTCATGTTAATCTAACAATAGCTAACTTTTTGAATTTCAAATCAGTTACTTTGAAAAAAGAAAAGTTCACCAAGTTAAACAATTTATAATTTCAATTCTACTTTGAACAATGTACTCAATAAATTTAATGGAACTAAATCTATGTTACTGCTTTCATTGGAATGCTGACGCAACAAGTAATCATATCAATCTGACTAAAGTACACAATCTAACTACAGTTAGATCTGAAGGTGACCCATTCAATTCTGTCTTCTTGATAATCTGGAGTTCCAGTATAGTTTAGTTTATACCAAATTTATTTTAAGTTCGATTGTGTAGGAAGCTTTTATCTTATAGACACACTCTCGGATCCGTTCCTGGAACTAACCAGTACTAAGCAATGAGTGTAAAGTTTCTTGCTCAAGGAAACAACGGCTTGACCCTGACTGGGTTTGAACCCGTGCGGCTAGCAATCCTTTGACTACTAGTCCGACGCGTTAACCACTCGGCCATGCGCTGGATTTCCAGTATTGTTAGTTATATCTCAGCCAAATGAGACTGCATCTTATGACGCGTTCTTATGGTTTACCTGTACACACGGCGTGTTAATTTGACTATGTAAACTTATTTTGCATGCTGAAATCACCTTCAATATTTTGTAAATAGTTTGTGTTTAGTTGGATAAATGAGTTTTCCTTGGATAAATATAAGTTTATTAAAGGTCCGGTTTGTATTTTCTAATTGAATATTTATTAGAATATGAGCATGGTGACGAAAATATTCAAGTAAACAGGTCTGTTTATTCTGGTATACATGCAGTATCTATCAAATGTCAAAAGCTACAGGAAATTTTCCCAAACATACAATTATCTCAATATTTAACAAGATTTCCTCAATTAACTGTGACATTTATGGCAGAAAACAACAGTTACTGAGTTATTTGGGATCCCAGTTAAATATAGATTTTTCAAATGCGTTGAAATGGTTACAATATAAACTGTTTTCCCCTCAAGAACTTGAAAGCTATGAACTAATTGGCTGATTGAACAGTCATGACAAGGTGACCTTCTTTCAATGACGTTCAAATAATAATAAAGCAGAGCGTTATTTAAGAGCTCATTTCAATCAGATCGTGAGCACACAAGATTTAAAGAGCTGAATCCGGCGCGAAATTTCATCTGCAAACATATTTTTGGAAATTCGGTACAGAAAAGTGCAGGAATGCGAAAGGTATCGTAGGAAATTTGACCTTATACGCTATCGTTGGAAACCTTTGCCTCATCAACGTCTAGCAGATCGAGCATGACAACTCCGTGTTTTTGAGTACTCAAAAACACGAACGCTATTTTACAGAGGCAATGGTGCTACGTTGGCGAGTTTCTTCGTTTGAAAGCACTCACTTCTGCAGCTTAACTCTCGGTGATGCCTGGACCGATTTTTATGCAACTGCTTTCATTGGAATGTTGACGCTACACTTAATCATATGAGATTACTGCAAGATTGTAGGTGACGCAGATCAAGAGTGATAGCTCCGTGCTTTTGAGTTCTCAAAAACATGAAATGAATATTTATATAAAACGCGCATGCCTTATACAAGCATACGCGGATATAGAGGAGCCCACCCATTGTTTATATACCGACTTGAAACAGTACAAAATCTTTAAAATGTGCTTCAGGCAGTGTGCTCGCATGAAATCTGGAACTGAGATTTTGGTTTAGAGATTGTGCTTATTCGTTTCTTTTCGTTATCAGCGCGCTAGATTTGAAGAGCAGCCGATTCCGGTGCGAACTTTCATCTGCAAGCATATTTTTGGAAATTCTGAACAAAAATGTGGAGTAATATTAGCCATTGCTTTTAGACAGAAAAAAGACAGCAAGGGGACAGAATCGTGTCCGAAACTTTACCCAGATACACTAACTCCGCCGTCGGAAGGCAATGTTATACGGTACCAGTGAGTTTCCGTCTTCGAGAGCACTCATTTCCGGTGGCTATCTGCCGGCAAGGCTTGGACCGAGTTTAAAGCAAAGGTGTATTAGGAATGTTGACATTACACGCTATTGTTTGAGACCTTTTGCATCATTTTACGTCTAGTAGATCGAGTGTGGCAGCTCCGTGTTTTTAAGTTCTCAAAAACACAAAGGCTATTTCACAGAGGAAACGGTGTTACGTTGGCGATTTACTTCGTTTGAAAGCACTCACTTCTGCAGCTTAACTCACGGTGATCCTCGCGCCGATTTTTATGCAACTGCTTTCATTGGAATGTTGACGGTACATGCAATGATATGAGATATACTGCATTATTGTAGGTGGCGCAGATCAAGCGTAAAAGCTCCGCTTTTTTGAGTTCTCAAAAACATGAAGTGAATATTTTCAGGGTATATAGAAAACGCGTATGCCTTAAACAAGCAACGCGGATATAGAGGAGCCGACCCATTGTTTATATACCAACTTGAAACAGTACAAAATCTTTAAATATGTGCTTCGGGCAGTGTGCCCGCATGAAATCTGGACCTGACAGTTTGGTTTAGAAATTGTAGTTACTCCTTTTTTTATCAGCTCGATAGATTTGAAGAGCAGCCGATTCCGGTGCGAACTTCCATCTGCAAACATCTTTTTGGAAATTCTGTACAGAAAGGTGAAGAAATATTAGCCATTGCTTTAAGACAGCGAACAGACAGCAAGGGGACAGAATCGTGTCCGAAACTTTACCCAGATACACTAACTCGGCCGCCGTTGGTAGGCAATGTTATACCAGTGAGTTTCCGTCTTTGAGAGCACTTTATTCTGCTGGCTCTCCGCCGGCAATGCTTGGACCGATTTTCAAGCGAAAGGTGTCTTTTGAAATTTGACTGCATACCCGATTGTTGGAGACCATTTGCATCATTCTACGTTCAGCAGATCAAGCGGAAAAGCTCCGTGTTTTTGAGTTCTCAAAAACACGAAGGCAATTTTACAGAGGGCGATTTTCTTTATTTGAAAAAGCACTCACTTCTGCAGCTTAACTCTTGGTGATGCCTGGGCTGATTTTTATGCAACTGCTTTAATTTGAATGTTGACGTAACAAACAATCATTTGAGATAAGCTTCAAGATTGAATGTGGCGCAGATAAAGCGTTATATCTCCGTGCTTTTGAGTTCTCAATAACACGAAGTGAATATTTTCAGCGTATACTAGATATAAAACGCGTATGCCTTATACAAGCATAGGCGGATACAGAGAAGACCACTCATTGTTTATATACCGACTTGAAACAGTACAAAATCTTTAACTATGTGCTTCGGGCAGTGTGCCCTCATGAAATCTGGACCTGAGATTTTGGCTTAGAAATTGTGGTTTTCCGTTTCTTTTCGTTATCAGCGCGCTAGATTTGAAGAGAAGCAGATTCCGGCGCGAACATTCATCTGCAAACATATTTTTAGAAATTCTGTACAGAAAGGTGAAGGAATATTAGTCATTGCTTTTAGACAGCAAACAGACAGCAACGGGACAGAATCGTGTAGAAACTTTACCCAGATACACTAATTAGGCCGTCGGAAGGCAATGTTATACCAGTGAGTTTCCGTCTTTGAGAACATTCGCTTCTGCTGGCTCTCTGCCGGAAAGGCTTGGACCGATTTTTAGGGGAGATGTGTCGTAGGAAAGTTGACACTATATGCTTTTTTGAGACCTTTTGCATCATTCTACGTCTAGGAGATCGAGCATGGTAGCTCCGTGTTTTTGAGTTCTCAAAAACACGAAGGCTATTTTACAGAGGAAACGGTGCTACATGAGCGATTTTCTTCGTTTGAAAGCATTCACTTCTGCAGCTTAACTCTCGGTGATGTCTGGGCCGTTTTTTATTCAACTGCTGTCATTGGAATGTTTACGCTACAAGCAATCATATGAGATAAACTGCAAGATTGTAGGTGGAGCAGATCAAGCGTGGTAGCTCCGTGTTTTTGAGTTCTCAACAACACGAAATGAATATTTTCAGCGTATATATAAAACGCGTATTCTTTATATAAGCATACGCGGATATAGAGTAGCCCACCCATTGTTTATATACCGACTTGAAACAGTACAAAATCTTAAAATATGTTCTTCGGGCAGTGTGCCCGCATGAAATCTGGACCTGAGAGTTCAGTTTAGAAATTGTGGTTTTTCGTTTCTTTTCGTTATCAGCGCACTAGATTTAAAGAGCAGCCGATTCCGGTGCGAACTTTCATCTGCAAGCCTATGTTTGGAAATTCTGTACAGAAAGGTGAAGGAATATTAGCCATTGCTTTTAGACAGCAAACAGACATGCAAGGGGACAGAATCGTGTCCAAACATTTACCCAGATACACTAACTCCGCCGTTGGTAGGCAATGTTATACCAGTGAGTTTCCGTCTTTGGGAGCACTCGGTTCTGCTGGCTCTCTGCCTGCAATGCTTGGACCGATTTTCAAGCGAAAGGTGTCTTTGAAAATTTGACCGTATACCCGATCGTTTGAGATCTATTGCATCATTCTACATCCAGCAGATCGAGCGGAAGAGCTCCGTGTTTTTGAGTTCTCAAAAACACGAAGGCAATTTTACAGACGAAACGGTGCTACGTGGGCGATTTTCTTCGTTTGAAAGCACTCACTTCTGCAGCTTAACTCTCGGTGATGCCTGGACCGATATTTATGCAACTGCTATCATTTGAATGTTGACGCTACAAGCAATCATATGAGATATACGGCAAGATTGAATGTGGCGCAGATCAAGCGTGATAGCTCCGTGTTTATTAGTTCTCAAAAAAACGAAGTGAATATTTTCAGCGTATATATAAAACGCATATGCCTTACACAAGCATACGCGGATATAGAAGAGCCCACCCATTGTTTATATTCCGACTTGAAACAGTACAAAATCTTTAAATATGTGCTTCGGGCAGTGTGCCCGCATGAAATCTGGACCTGGGAGTTTGGTTTATGCCATTGCTTTTAGACAGCGAACAGACAGCAAGAGGACAGAATCGTGTCCGAAACTTTACCCTGATACACTAACTCCGCCGTCGGTAGGCAATGTTATACCAGTGAGTTTCCGTCTTTGAGAGCACTCGCTTCTGCTGCCTCTCTGCCGGCAATGCTTGCGAAAGGTGTCTTACGAAAGTTGACCCTATATGCTATCGTTTGAGACCTTTTGCATCACATCAGCATTTAATTAAACGAGGTACCTTGCCGTTATCTTTGAAACTCCTTTCTTTTTTCAGGAAATTATATGAATAATGCTTTATTGCATGGCCGTTGATCTTCAAGTTAACAGCTTTAATTTGTCCCGAATATGTAAACAATTCTTTCCCACTAGGATCCAAGTTTAATGAAAACACATGATAGTTGACAGCTTCCTACCTGCTTTGCCTCCTTATTATCAAGTATTGAAAAAAAGGTGAAATTTCTAAGTCAAGACATTCTTTCTTATTGATCCATATCAATTTGCAGAAGCCACAACAAAGTACATTTTTAATGACTCGATACTTTTTGGCAGGCACTTGCCATGCCGATTACTGATACGAGAAAATAAAGGACACTTGAAAATCACGTGACCGGAAAGTCAAATTTTGTCTATACATTAAACCGCTTTTCTTACAATTTTTCGCTAAATAGATCTGATATTTTCAAGTCCTTTTTGCATTAAAAAAACCTGACATATTGATGATAAATATACATATTTTCTTTCGTGAATTTATTTACTACACTGCAATTTTCGTTCGTACCTCGTTAAGTGCGGTCAAAGTATACGTTGGATTTCAGTATTATTTCGCACATATAACCGGTGATTTCCCAATCATGTCCGAACCATTACGGGAAACTATAAACAAAATTAGTTAACCATATAACGCTTATCGGATAGTCCTTAAACATAATTTGACTCGTTGCAACTGTAAGAGTTCTCAAAATAAAACTTTAAGAATTTAACAACAGATAGATTGCGGTGTAGGTATCCAATAAATCAGAGCGTGGATAGTTCGAGAGCATCCTAAATCGGAACCAGAGATATTATTGAGTATTTTATGGACATCATCTTACTAAAAATTTCCGAAGAAACTATTAAGACAACTGGCTAATGTAACAGTACTAGTTGAGTTCAGGTGAATGGAAATACAGAAATCCTCAATGTTTGTAACTGGTTCTTTTTCAATCTTTTGTCGATTCTATTATCCTCTTATAAATACATTTCACCACATCACGATAACAGTTTTCCGGACGATTTCAAGACATTATTTGTCCAGAAGAATTACTTCAGTGTCTCTATTACAAGACGTTGTGTTTTTATGAATATAATATATTATCATAACTCTGGTTTAGTATATTTATAACTGACAGGTTTGACTTATTGTTCCTACAGCAAGCAGTTCTCAGAGGATTGGTTATATCTGCACTGTCATTTGTCCGTTGAAAGTCAGTTGAATACATATGTTATATGAAGAATGTGCTTCAGGGTTCAAATGGAAATTCCTGTGGCAGTCAGCACTTATAGTGCTTTGATTCAGAAAAAGCACTTCACAAATAGAGACGGTAGTTTCGAATCATAATCTGAATTTTATTTCAAGAAAATCAATTGCAGTAAGTGATTCTCGTTCGTTAGGACTGATAACTATTTCAAAGTAGCAGCATGTTCTCATTTCTTGGATCTGTCCTAAATCAAGATTTCAGCTCTGGTCACAAGGCTAACAGAGTAGCAACTTGTCCCTGCAAAAAAGCGCAGGCGCTTTTTTTTAAACTCCATCATTAGCTAATTAATCGCATCTTGAGGTTAAAAAATAAACGAACGTACATTATATTTTGTCATTAAATCGCGCATTAAAAAGTTGTGAACCGTACGCCATAGAAATAATTCCCCACTAATACCGAAATCTGCAGGCGTGCATTAAGCGACTTCAGCACTGGCGAATACAGAAATTCATTAACACCATCGAAAAGTAGGCAATATATACTATATTATATATACATTTGAATCAATACTAAGAAACTGATGAGAACATAAATGTATTAATAATAACAGGTTAGCCTATACATTTGACTAGGACTACAATTAAGATCTATCAATATTTAGATAAAAGCCTTAGTTTTTAACAACATGATCGGGACGCTCCTCATGTTCCTTTCAATATATCAACAGGTCTGTCTAGACCTAGTCCATCTAACCAGACTTGTCGAAGAGACATCGAGAAAATTTTCGATAGGCGATGTCTTTTTCCAAGTCTTAACGGTTTGACAATGATAAAACTAGATGGGTGTACAGTTTGACACTTGGGTCGCCCTTTGATAGGCCTACTTTGTTTGAATAACTAAAAAGGTAAACAAGAGTCTGCTGAAAACGACAGCATGCTAGTCCAAGTACAAAAAGGGGCATAACTCCACTAAATATGATCTTGACCTAAAGATTTTTGCATCATCACGACCCTGTTGTCATATAAGTAATATAATTTGAAAGTTTGATGAAGAAATGTTTTAAGAAATGGTATAGTTATAGCAAACGTTGTTTTCGTGACGGATGGACGGACGGACGGACAAAGTGGTCCCTATGTATCGCCGTTTCTTCGGAAGGGCGACACAAAAACATGTTTATATAATGGGTCAATGCTAGATTAATTAGGCTAGTCTTGACCCAAAAGCCGGAAACCGAAAATGGTCAGTTTTGGGCGATTGTACACTCAATATGCTAGATCTAGAAAAAGAGCAGACTTCGTTACACTGATAATAAAGAAGAAAAAAAAAAGAAATAAGGAAATAGGGTAAACTCGCTAGATATCCTCATTACATCGACAACCCATAGGCCTATTGAATATGCCGATCGTTTAAAAGACAAAATTGTCCAAATTTTCAAACGAAGAATTACCTCCCTTAGTTTAAAATTTTACTTGAAGTAAAAACTTTTTGTTAGGTCTTCCACATATAAAGTTGCATTTTTCAGTTTTTATTATCTGTATTTAAGTTTTTTCAGTTTAATGAATCAAAGTTCATTTAAAAAATATCTTTTACCTTTATTATGGTCAAAATTATTTTCTTATATAAAATATTCTGAGTCAATTTACCGCATCATCATCGATGTTTCAAAATTTGAAAAACATCATCATCATGAAATGTTTAGAGGTTCTTCAATTTACGGAAGAACTATTCGAAACGAAGGATATGATAGTTGGTAGCATGGCAACACAGACCCGTCGGCAATTGTCCACTCAATTGTACTTTAGAAAGTTGAAAATCGTACAATGTTTTTTTTTTTTTAATAGATCTAGTCCACAGGTGCTTGGCGCGTTGATTGGTCAGTAAACTGAAGTTTTTTCATTACCATAATAAATTTTTTATTGGAAGAGAAGAAAATTGTATGACAGTCATATAATAAATAGTTAAACCTATTTTAGATGAAAAAACTTCAGTTTACTGACCAATCAACGTGCCAAGCACCCTTTGATCTAGTCTATATCTTCCTTCAGTAAAAGCAGCATCCTGCCTAAGTCACAATAAGGAGACAGGGATGGTGGTTGATTTCAAATATTTGATTCTCTCTTCAATTTAAGGTAAACTTTACATGACTACTCTTAAATTGCAATATATCTGAGTTCAGTGAAGCATTTTCATCCAGACATCAACCTAATCTTGCAGTTGTAGAACTTTAGTGTTCTTATGTAAATCTATATAACATATATTTATTTTTTAGTTCTTCTTATAATTCTGTGTACGATCTATCCTCTTTTGTTTTCATATTTTCAAAGCAGATGTCAAATTTTGTATTCTTTAATTATCGAAACAGATGAAAGAATTAATAATTTTGATGTGTTCATCTATATTCAAAATTGGTATATTGTGAAAACTTTGGGAATATTATTAATACAACTTTATTTTATAATCATCATTAGTAAATTTGTTTAGACAGTTCATGTTTTGTCAAACTAAATTAATATTTGACACACTAAATTAGATCGATCTAGTACTTGACACCTTCCTGGGAAATAATTAATGCGCAAATTTTGTGTTGGCAAAAATTTGTTTTTATTCACAGGAAACTGAAAAATATGAATTTTTTTTCATGAAACTTTTTTTTTTTTTAATATCAGTTTACTGTGGTTAATTGTATTATTTCAAGTTCATGATTGGTATTTAGTGGTTACAAATTTTATGTAAAAAAAACAAACAAAAAAAACCCAAACAAACTGATTTCAGCAATTAATGTAAATGTTATTTAGACCATCAAATGGTTTACATCATGACTGAACAAAATGTAATTTATAGAGATAGTAATTTAAGTCTGAAATTAGATTTCTTAGAACAATATCCCCTGGATTCTGTATATTTAAAATTTTAGAGCAATATTTATAAAAAGCAGTGCTAATTTTAAGGGTTATGACTTAAACAATATTCAAAGGTTAATTAATGAGAAACATTGCCAACATTAAAAGATATGCTTTAGTCCTTGATATAAGAATATGAAATATTATTAGATACACATCAAATTAACTCTAATTAATTAAAAATATGGTCAATATTTAGAAGTTATAATATCTATTTTTTTTCAAGGTCTGTGTCAGATTAACTGTGGTTCATGAAAAACATTGTCCTCTTTGGAAGATATCTTTCTGTCTAAAATTAGATAATTATCAGAAAAATCTTTTCCCCATAACCTCTGCTATTTCTAAATTAAGGCAGCAAAACATATTGGTAAAAGTAGGTTAGGCTAAAAAAAATTAATGTTTAGTTTCTCAGGCCATTTTTATTCAAATTATATGAGGGAGGGCGGAATTTTTTTTATACCCTCATTTTGTTTTTATTCATGATTTTGCACTTAATATGAGGTTTCATATCCCCATAAATTCATATAAATACAGTTTTAAATGATCAATGGCACTGGATATGTTGAAATTACCATCTGTATTTAGATGGTGTTTAATGTGTTGCAGAGTATTAACCTAAAAGATCTACTGAGAGCATTCAATAAAATCAAATCATATTTTACTTTAACTGCTCATCAGTCTCTGTTGTATTAAAATACTTTATAATATGCACTTTTACTTGCTAGAACTTTTTTCTAAACAGAAATAACATGTCATGTGAAAAAAAAAAAAAAAACACAAGAAACTTTTTAGTAAGAATGTATTTCTACATGTACTTATTTGATACATGAATAATAAAATCCTAATTTAAGACAGTCTAAACACACGAAAATTAGTCTTAATCTTTTAAAATTACGTCAGGAGAAAGGCATTGACAAAAGCATGGAATATTGTTCTGAAAATAAAATTTGTTTTACAAGCTTTATTTTTACCTATTTGTGGCAATTTTTTAGAAAAAACCAAAAACGTGGCCGTACTTGAATCAATGTGTCGTAAACACTCGCTCGATCGAAGTTATTGAGACGCATATATTTGTTTGTTTTGGGGTTTAACGCCGATTTCAACATATGTTATATCTCGGCGGTCAGTCCACCTAACCAGTAATTGCCAATTTCTCCGCAAGTGACTGACTACTGTTCCCACATGATCTACTCTGAATCAGCGGTGAGAGACAAATGAACATAAGACACAATGTCTGAGAACAATTGTCACGGGGAAATTTTGCCCTGCCCTGGGGTCGAACCAATGACCGAGTAATCTAGTGCTCTACCTATTGAGCTAAGGTTGCGCTCCACTATTAACACATTCGGAACAACTCAGGCGACTTCAATAAGTCACCTCGGAAATAATGTGGTAGGCGCCATATTGGACTATTTTATAATACAGGTGGTGTCTGCTAAACTGAAAACATTTCTTAATGCCTCTATCTGTTTATACTTTAAATTAACATTTACTTCCATTGGAGAGGTCATCAGACCTCTCCACAGTGTTGGCTTTAATTGCTGGCGGCATCCATTTTTGCGTATCAAATTTTAGTTAATGATCTCATATTAAGCCTAAAATGATGAAAACCAGTCTACAAAGATAGTTATGCGCATGCTTCGAATCAAAATACGAATTTATTTAAACGAAACCAAAATTTAACATCGGGTCAAAACGGCCCATGGTTAAAACGGCCCATTATGAACAGAACGTACAGAATAATTTTGTATTCCCTTAATTAAACACAAAAATACAATTATATGGATGCATTTCTTATAATGCATGCTACTTTTTAAAAACAACAAATTCTAAAATGCATTTGTTTTCTGAGAAACTCATCAGCCTGTTGAACAAATTAATATTTAGCCATGGTCATGAAAATTGGTAAATATTTTTTACGAATTTCAGAGCATTTTTGACAAGTCCATTTCCTCTATTTGGATCAAATTTACGCCGTTTTAATATTTAGTCCAGCTTAACAGATACTATCGCTGATTATTTTGTAAAACATTTGAACTAAGAAAGGTGTAATAAAAGCTTGAAAGGGAAAAGAAAACTTAATGAGCCTAAAAAAGCAGCAGCTTAACATGGGAGTTCTTGCTTCAACAACTACATGCATTGTTGTAAAAAGGGGGAAATAAAGCCTTAGGGGCTTATAAGAAGATCCCCAAGATTCTACAAGGTAAGAAATACATGAAATTATCTTAATTTGTTTCATTTATTTAAATGATAGATACGCCACTATAAAAACATTTGAAATAACTAAATTATAGTCAGTTTTGGTCATTTTGCCTAATAAGGTATTAACTATTATGGTAGTTAGGTTACTAGTTTTTATAATTATTTAAATCACAGAACGTTTAAAAAATTCAAAATGATCTTGGAAACAAGTAGATTCATTCTTTCAGTGACGACAGCTGCTGACCTCTCTTTGGCTTACTTTTTAAAGGAAGCCAACTTGTATTTTTCTAATGCATAAGACAGAAACTGCTTGAGTTCTGCCATGTTTGTTTATATTTAATAAAGCCGAGGCGAATTACCATTTGGTGTATTCATAATACTTACATACGAGGTCTTTATACGAAGTTGTCGGAAAAGGCAGAGTTGTTACGATTGCTATTAACGTAAACAAACCGTTTACTGCGGTACTTCTTGCCACACTGGGAATAGTAAAAAGACGTTTTAATAAATAAAATTTTTTTTTGCCAACGATAGAAAATCGAAGCGGGCGTTCTAAAATGTATGCGGCGGGGCCTGAGAAACAAAACATTAATTTTTTTTAGCCTTAAAGGAATATCAAATTAATAACTTGATTGAATGGAAAACAAAATGTTAACATTACAAGTCATATCTTTCAGTCAAAATTAGATATTCAGTGATTTTCATTTTACTCTGACAAAAGAATACCTTTAGTATTCAGATACCTATAGGTGTTGAATATTTGATGTAATATATATTATCAGATCAATTACTCTGGTGTTACTGTGTGAATGTGGCTGTATTGTGTGAATGCACCTTGAGATGGTTGTCAAGGTGTTGTGAATACAGTAATCAATAAAAACCACTTCCCTCACCTACACAGGTAAACTTTATATATATATTTCAGTTTAACATTTGATGTATTTTATATGTGTTTTTTTAAGTGGTCGGTGTGTATTAATAGAATAGCTTGATTGCATATCAAGGGGTGAATTTGAAATATTTCTTATGCTATAAGGTAAAGTGGCAGATATCACTTCACTGTGTAATCACCCGTCAAAATAATTTCTTTAGATCAGTTGTTACAGCAATATTAAGAATGTGATTTAATGTTAGAAGTAGCATATTATTTTTTGTTCACTATATCTGTATATTAAAATGAATAATCCAAAAATTTATAATTTATCAATTTTATAATTGGTCAGCCTACAAATTAAGCTTTGGCAGTATTATCTGAAAGGACAATGTTTCAGAGTATTTTAAGTATTAAGTATTAAGTATTTTGCATTAACTGCTTGGTTAAATGGGAGAAGATATGTATTGAATGCCAGTAAGATACAGGAAGAAGAGACTGTATTGAACCTCAGATATTAAATCAATCACTCACTATAATTTCTACAGTTTACAGCCCTTTATGTAGGTAAATATTTTATGATGTTGATTTATGGTTTGCTTGTTAAATATCTTTTCACAGTCCATCTTAGTTATGACTATGAGTTTGGCTGAATTTTTACAAATATTGTAACATATCAGTCAATGACATTTATTAATTAAGCTGTACATTTGACAACAAGAATTGATTCGACAACATATTGCATTGAGTTATGTTTTGCGGTTTCACATTTTTATCCATATATAGGCTTTCGTTACTTTTACGTAACTTTTTTTCAGGTTGAATAAGTTGACCTAGTTTAAATGATTTAAGAAAATACCCAGGATATTGTCGGAGGCTGTGTCACGATTTCATGATTCATAAAATTCAGTTTTATGTTGGGATGTGATACAAGATTACGAAAGAAAACATTGAATGGGATTTTACGAGGGGCTTAATCCACGTTAACCAAAGACAAGGTTAGTTTATTTCTATTTTTCCAGATTAGCCAAAGAAAACGTAAGATTTTGATTGCCTTTACCAAATGTCCTGCACTGCATTGTCAAAATCTCATAATATGTTCGAACATATCCTGGTATCATGATTAACATACTGTGCAAATAATTAGTTATAAACGGATACCGGGATCTGAATATATCAGTTATTTTTTTCTATGAAATTAAATGTCCACACAGATAGCTGTTTTAATTTATATCAAAGCCTTGTATATATATATATTTTTTATTTCCACCTAAATGCTGTATTTTTCCATATTGCATGAAAAACAAAAACTGCAATAATGCCTTAATTACATTATATATACTTATTAATTAGAACTTCCTAGAGGTCTAAAATTCTAAGACCAATTAAAACCCTTTGACAACATTACTAAATGGGGCTAGCCTAATTTAACCTTGACTTTGACAGACTGAAAAGACGCTGCATCTCAGCATTGCTGAATTGAGTTAATTTAGTGTTAAAAAGTCGCCTCCCTTCCGGGTGTCTGCCTGCATAATATGATTACGGACTAAGAAGTTGTGTATGGGGAGGTGTATAAATGTTAAGGCTTTGCACTGGTGAGGTGCAATGCTACCCTTGTATTCCAGGGATTGTGTGTTTGATCTCCTGCGCCTCCACTAAAGCAACTATTTTTTCTTTTGAATCAGACACTCTAAAAGGGTCCTATGAAAGTTTATGTGTTTTCTTATTCACTTTCTGATTCACTCTCTGATATGATAGTCTCAAAGTGGACTCTCGATTGATAACCATTCTTCAACAACATGTTGACTCAAGAATCATTCTTGTCAGAACAAGCTTTCATTTTTGGAATTTAGCCTTTGACATTCTGTAGGCAGACACTGTAACAAATAGGCAATGGATATGGTATGGTAGAGTGTTTTCAGTAAGAGTAGTCATCAAGGGGTTAGAGGGCGGTACTCCCAATCTGGATGTTGTTAGAATGAATCCCACTAGGGGTGAGATTCCCTAGTTCTTCATTCACACTTTCAACTAATCCAGGAAGGAATCATTGAGCAGGCTTTATATTAGTTGCAACACTTGTTTCCTAGTTGAAATGGAGGAGAATTTTTGAAATGTTCACACCTTGGCAATATATCTTAATTTTAAAAATTGGAAAATCGAGATTTAGCCTAAATGTAAATGCTAAACAGTACATTTTGATATGGTTCCATGTATAGATTTGTATACATAAAATCTGTCATCAAAAAGCGAATATGAGCATTAAAAATCTGAGGCCCAGTACATTACTATGGCAAGTCAGAGTACATGCACTGAGCCATCAATAACACCGTGTCCAATCGTTACAATTGGAAGGAGGATTTGTAACGCATCCGCAGTCGTGTATTTCAGGGATTTAGGAAGGGGTGATGTAAATATTTTCCTCATTATTTCTTCATTTTTTCTGTCTGGTTTTTGTTTAATAGTCTGAGATGACCTTCAATCAATGTAGATTCTTGCTCCAAAACTGTTTTGTCTCAGAACTTTGCCATTTTCAAGATCATTCAGGAAAACCTAGCGTTAGAAAGAAAAACGCTTGATTTTAGCAAGATGTTTTGAAGATTTCTTGACATAAACGTATCAAACAACTTTATATTTTGTTTGGTTTACAAGAATTTCATAGTAAAAATTGATTTTAATATAAACTTTATCCCTGCGTTTCCAATTAAATACTGATATAATCGTTTTTGCTAACGAAACACATGTAACGTAGGCGCAGTTATTTTTGTGACGCACGCGGAGCAAGGATTCAATAACTTTCAAGTACCTTTTCTCAACGTATTTGACCAAATAACAAATAACTAGATATATTTATAAAGCTTTAAGAAATATTCATATATCTGAGATTAATAGAAAGAATTAGCCAGTATGCAATGTATTTACTTTTAAAGCTAGAGAGGGTTTCAGCCTAATGAGACTGGAATGAGTTCCAGTTTTTAGTTCCAGAATATTCAAAACTTTTCCTAAAAAACTGTTCTTAGCTTTGGGACATGCAAGTTCAGTTTTGAGCCTATTGATCTGATATCCATAGTGTGTATATTATACTTGTGGTAAGTATTGGGTACAGATATGTTAAATATAAAGTCAATCCTCCCATAACATCACCTCCCACGAACGGCATCCTCTTTATAACTATATTTTGATTCCCCCCCCCCCCCCGCATTGGAAATCTGTGTATTTTCACCTCTCTCGAGCTGCACCTCTCCCAAACGAGCATCACGTTACTTTTTCTCCCTAATGATAAATGAAAATCTCCCATGAATGCCCCCAAAATAATCAGCGAGTTGTATATATCCGGGATTTCCCAAAAATATTAAATAGGTATTTTCAGCGCCTGTGCGCATGTATTATGTCAAAAATCATAAAGTTGCTAACAACCTGCGGTTTTAAATTAAACAAACATGAAATACCTGCGTGAAATGATTAAGCAATTTGTTTGTCAACTTGCAGATATTCTTATTATGGATGTGCAAGGTTGTTTGTTGATTCACCCAAAAATAGAAGACATTGAATGTGAGAATTCACAGCTCATTAAAACTGAATACAGCAATATAATAATCTGCAGTTTGAATCGTGAATGCTTTGTTGAGTTTTATGTATGGTAATACTTATACTCTGCCTTTTCCAAACTATTAAAATATGTTATCTCTGCTTGTGCATCCGCGTCATGCATGACAAGAACAAGATTTCTGTGAAATCAAATTTAAAAGGTACAATGTTTAGACTTAGTTTAGACTCATTTATTTTACATCGATTGCGATACAAGTTCTTACAACTTAGAATCACCACGCTCGATGACTGCTCCTGGGTTCCATACCAGTATTCGCGCCGAGGTGAGGAATGTGAAGATCTTGAGAGAATCTCGCCTCTGACGGGATTCGAACACGCGACCTCCGGATCCGGAGCACTGCGCTTTACCCCTGTACCACGGTGGCTCCTCAAGGAGTATAAAAGATAAATTTGATGAAGATTTTTAATAAAATCAAATGTAAATAAAGAAAGCTTTTAAAGAAAGCAGATTCTCGGCTTAAGCATGACGTCATTCTAGCCATTAACCAATCAGATAACATTAACTAATTTAAGCATTCGGTTGTCGATCATTACTCGAACTTTATCGTTAGAGCCTATTTGACTTTAAAGTCGTTTGTTAGGAAACCTAACAACTTTGATTAATTAGAATCGTTACAAATGCACTTATCAGGCCATAGGTCTTGGAAATTAAGACAGTTTCTTTTGTTATATGCTCTAGTTTTTGTAATTTTTAATCTTGAAGTTACATACAGCTCAACGATAAAATCCGAGTTACACCCAAGTACGGATATACTACCTTTAAAAAGTACCCGGATGTGTAAAGCCGAGAATTGGCTCTAGTCATCCTATTTGATTGTAAAGCATTATCACCGTGTCCAATCGTTACAATTGGGAGGAGGATTTGTAACGCATCTGCAGTCGTGTATTTCAGGGATTACGAAGGGGTGATATAAATATTTTCCTCGTTATTTCTTCATTTATTCTGTCTGGTTTTTGTTTAATAGTCTAAGATGACCTTTAATCAGTGTAGATTCTTGCTCCAAAACTGTTTTGTCTCAGAACTTTGCCATTTTCAAGATCATTCAGGAAAACCTAGCGTTAGAAAGAAAAACGCTTGATTTTAGCACGATATTTTGAAGATTTCTTGATATAAACGTATGAGGACTTTATATTTTGTTTGGTTTACAAGAATTTCATAATCCATTAAACAAAAACCAGACAGAAAAAATGAAGAAATAATGAGGAAAATATTTACATCACCCCTTCCTAAATCCCTGAAATACACGACTGCGGATGCGTTACAAATCCTCCTTCCAATTGTAACGATTGGACACGGTGAATAATGTACATTTAAAAATTACATGAACTGATTTTGTTTATAATAGATTAACATTATTTTTCAAATATTGTCAACACAGGCCTTTTTAATGGTTAAAATTGTTTAGTATTTACAAATAAACATGTCTACATTTTCTGCTTGAGAGCTTGAGTAAATTGTATTGTACCAGTACCTATGTTTACTTTAGATGAAAATTTCACCTGATTATGGTATTTTGGTGGGGACATTTGATACAATAAATGGAAACAATATATATATATATAAACAATTTTTGGATGGTACCCTTCTACTTGAAACCTACCATAATGTTTCTTATTAGCGCCCCTATCTAATTAGCCCCCCAAGGGTATTTTACAGAAGAAAATATTACCTCAGCGTATTTAATATCTAGCAAAAGCCAGAACAAATAAGGAAATCCATAAAATTGAAATCACATTTAAATGTACACAGCAATCCTGAAACACACCTTTGACATGTGACCTAATTTGTGACTGCAGTGGAAAATTCAAGAATCCAACAATGTCCTGTCTTAAAAGTTTGGTGACAGGTAACTACCATATGAACTTCAATGATTGTGGGTGCTGTTTAAAATGAGTTTGAATTATTTATTATAAAATCTTCTATAAAGACTACATGACAGGTCCTTGTAAATAAAATTTGATTTTTTTGTTTGTTTTTTGTAATACAATAACAGCATATTGAATGATTCTATTTAGTGCCTCCCTTTGGAAAAAATGCACACCCTTGGGGGCGCTAATTAGAAACAATACGGTAGTTATATTCTTTCTTGGCCTGTCTTATGTCTCGAAACAAGATTTTCTGGGCCCTTTCTTTCATTTGTTCTTAAATTTTTTATCTTTTCTTCTTTCCTTTTTTCTTTCCTTCATTCTTTCAAAAGCCAAAATTAAAGTAAGAGTTCTTCACAATACATGAAAATGTCTTTTTTTTCTTCTTTTCTCTCCTCCTTTCCATATGTTCTTTCTTTCTTTCTTTCTTTCCAACACCAGTATCAGTTTTATGCTGTATAAATTTTTAGGCAGTAAGTAAGAAGAAAATAAGTCCTGTGTATTTTGATCCAGTGCGTAACACGTATTAAAGTTTTATCTGTTTTTCTGTTTTAATTAATTACTTAATTAATATTTCATATGATAATAGTTTAAAATCACCAAAGCAGAATTGAGCAAATGATTTTTGTGTAATATAGTAATAAAGAACAACTGTTGAGAATATGCCTTGTTCCTTTATTTGTCTCTCTTTAAATCTGTACTTCTTTCTTCAGATTTTTAATTCTTTCTTTCATTCTTCCTTAACCTTTCATTTGATGAAAGTTTAAAGACGTTGAAGCGTAACAAATTATTATTGTGACGACATTTAAGTGAATCACATTTGAGAAACAGCTATACAATCATGTTTTTAGAGTCATGGTTCAGTGGGTAACAATAAGACATGAACTTAACACAGGTTTAACTTGGCTCTTGTTGCATTTAAATTTTTGCTTATTGATCTGTACTAAGTTTATGGATTTGAATGGACACTTTTGAGCCTGCTGTTATAAATAAATACTTAGTTTAGCGGTGATCATGATTATGTAAAATATATACCGTAATAAGGAAGTTGTGAAAAAAAAAATCTACGAGAACTGTGGGAATTTTCAATATTTGTGGTAAATTTTTTCATTATATGAGAAAATGTAACATTTTGCTTTAATATAAAATTAGACAGTTTATAATCTCCGACAGATTGATTTTTGATAATGTTGTTGTTGTTGTTGTAGCTGCATGTATTTGAAAAATCTATATTCCTCAATTAATGTCAGGTATTATCTCTTAAGTTTTATTTTTATGCTCCCAAAGGGACGCATATTGTAAATGCACTGTCTGTCCATCCGTCCATCTGTCCACACTACGGAAAATAATAGGGGGCCATCTAACTGTAAACATAACAAAAGAGAACAATAGAGTTTATTCCATAACAGTAGAATAAGGGGTCAGTCGCCCTCTATTAAACAAAATAAAATAACAAAAGAAAAGGATCCCTATCCAGTTTCGGCCAGCCGTCCATCCGTCTGTCCATCTTTCCTGTAAAATCTTGTCCTCACTTCATCTCTAAAACCACTTGAGGGATTTCATTGAAACTTAACAGGAGTGTTTCGTCACCAAGCCTAGTTGTGCATATCGTCAGGAGATTCCACTCGATTTATTTTTGGCAGAGTTATGGACACTTAGTAATTTTTTTCACTCTAAAATCTTGTCCTCGCTTCATCTCCAAAACCACTTGAGGGATTTCATTGAAACTTAACAGGAGTGTTTGTCACCAAGCCTAGTTGTGCATATAGTCAGGAGATTCTGCTCGAGTGCATATAGTCAGGAGATTCTGCTCGATTTATTTTTGGCAGAGTTATGGGCACTTAATCATTTTTTACTCTAACTTCTATATTAAAATCTTGTCCATGCTTTACCTCCACAACCATTGAAACTACACAGGAATATTTGTCACCAAACCTAGCTGTGCATATGGTCAGGAGTTTCTGGCCGGATTATTTTTGGCAGTGTTATGGGCCCTTAGTCATATTTTACTATAACTTCTATATTAAAATCTTGTTCAAGCTACAACTCCAAAACAGCTTGGGGAATTTTATTATATACAAAACATCAGTAGAGATTGGGAATAAAACAATTCTGTTCTCGTATTCAAGGCCAAACTCACAGGTTTTAATTTTGTTGAATAATTATGTCTTCAGCCTTCATATAAGAATCTGAAGCAGAAAAACATTACTTTATGGTTTACCATTTACCTTCAGTTCGTGCTCTATTTTTTGTCTGACCTTTTTTCCATGGGCATATTCAATTACATATTTACACCAGTTTTAATTCAAAGCTACATTTCGGGGGCATATGTCAATTTCCAGTGACAGCTCTTGTTTATTATATTTTGCAAATGTTGGCTATAATGTAAATACTTTGAATGATGTAAATTTATAATATAATTTGTGAAGAAATGAATAATACTTAGTGTGTGTCTTCATTTACATGGACTTGGAAGCTAATATTGTGCATGGGAAATTAATATCATAAAGTTAAAACTCTGAAATTTGCAAAGTATTAACCGCCTTTGAACAATTAAAGTGTCAAATTTCATTATTATAAGAAAACAGATAGCATATATAAGGTTGAAACCTGTTGGTTATTAAATTTAAAAATGTTAATTTATATATCTTGAAGTGATTTTTAAAAAACAATTTTTATGCTACTGAAGGGACCATCCATCCATCTGTCCATCCATACATCCCTCCATCCATTTGAGTTTATTTATCATAATGGTACCAGTTGCCCATATGACTGATGCACCTGCAAAGGTAAGTTATTTTAGGTTTTGGGGGATAATGCAACATACAAAAAGCATCCCATTCAAGAGACATTCCTGGTTCTTTTGCATGCACAGCATACATGGGACCTGGGTTTTGTATCTCCTCTGACAGACTCGCAACCCCAGGGCTACCAGTCCAGCATATTACCACTGGAACACTGTTTCACTGTCTCAAAGCCATTCCATCCATCCAATTTAAAATCAAGGTTGTAAATGGGCTAAAATGTCATTTCGTCCCAGTTTCATGTCCAATTCCATATCTGAAATGTCAGTTTCATGTCCACTTCATTTCTCTTTGAACATTTTTTTTTTTTTTTTTTAATAGAAGTATTCAACAAATTAACCTGATAAATGTCTAACTTTCTAACTTTTTGCTCCTTCCAAGTTCAAGGTCATGTAGGGATACAGGAAGGTCGGTGACCATTTCATATGTACTCCCTATCTCATATTTAGAATAAGTCTTTGTATAAAAAAAATTCATGTACAATAAAGATGACAGTAACAACAGAACTGAGGAATAGCTTGATTTTTGTCTAGGCAGTTCAAGGGCAATAACTCAGTCAGTAGAGTAGGTAAAGTGATTTTGAGGTTTGTGTATGTACAACTAATAAATGCACTCAAGGTTTTTGTATCAAGGGCAGTAACTCTGTCTAAATGAATCAGGGCATTTTGTTCCTTTGAAAAAATAAACTTTTGTTGATTGAAAGAGAAATTATTTGATTATAAGGTTCCATTCAGTAGAGGTATAAATTGCTTCTTCAGTTCAGTGAAAAAACAGACTAGTGTCTCCACTGTTCATAAAAATTACAGAAAGAATCACAGTCACGTTGTTATTAAAAAAAAAATAAAAAAGAACAAAAGTGCGTAAGATTTGGTTGAAGAAATAGTCGACGAAATCTGTCAGATGATTCTTACCTTAAAATTCAAACCACAAGTTGTAAATAAACTGAAGTAATTAAACTTTTATGCTAATTTGCCATTGGCAACTAACTTTAATTATTTGAATCATGTCTTTACATGAAATATTTGATTTCATGCTGAAACTTTTTTTCCTGACATTAGGGGACATTTTCAGGGGATGTTGGTCATCCAGCAATAAATAAACTCGCAGAGATATAGGGGATATGTAGTGACAGGGTGATGAAATTTATCAATAAATCAATTCTCAGAGATTTAGGAGATAGGGGAATAAGTTAGGCTATTGACAGGGTGATGAAATATAACATTTTCGTTTAGGATATTTTTTGAGTTGAGGGCCTCAAAAAAAAACGATAGGTATTTGAAGGTATAATGAAGTATTTATAAAAGACCTGTACCAGTGATATAAATAATTTACATCAAGTATTTTTGGAACGTCATTGGTTCAAATCCCTGTATTGATAATGGCCACTTATGTGGGAATGTCTGCTATATATATATGAAGGATCATGGTCCAGTACTGGAATGATGGTTAGGTAAACTGTTTGCCTTATATAACTCTGATATTTATGAGGACACTAAATTCCAGCTTATCCAAAATATTAACATCCTGTTCATTCTGAAGTAATATGCAACAGCTGTTATGGTTTAGGTGATAAGTTATGCAGCGGCATAGCTTGCCTTATATGGATGTGACAATATGAGGATATGCTCCCAAAGGACCAGGATGTTTTAGGCTTATTTTATAGCCGATATTGGGTCATAATCCCAGTTGAATATAGTATCTGTTTTTATCAAAAAATCAGAAAAAAATATTACAAAATTTTGTATCTGATACTTAAATACAAGAAATAAATAATACCGTCTCAGCCAAGTAGTTAAGGTTTTGGCCTATCAATGGGTGGTCAGTTGTTCAACTCTACCAAGGGGCTTGTTCTGATGAGGCCATTTGGGTGAGCTGCCAGCTTGTTAAAGAATGTTTATTAACAGGTTGACCACCTCTTTGATAAAAGGTGACTGATAAGCCTGCTCGGCTGTCCATTTCAGGAGGATTTAGGTAATATAGTTTACATAAACAAGCACTGTATTATAATGCCTGTTCACCTGATGTCTGGTATATAATAAGGAATCAGGGAGTAAATATGAACATGATAAAAGGTGTTTCATAAGCCCAAACTGGGAGACTGGCCCTTTCAGGAGGATTAACAGATAGACATGTACATGTATCAAATTAGGTTCAAATATGTAGTCAGCACATGCTATGAATAATTACATAAAGGTACTTTGTAATGGACAATAAATTTGCACATGACTGAAAAGTCAATCACTCGGCAGATTGTTCAGTGAGTGTACATGTATATAGAAAAAGGTCATTGTCTGTTGTTACGTTTACCTGTCAATGTTGTAAAACTGAAAATATATGTGATCAAAACAAAGACTGTATGTCTTTCTTTAATGTATTTTTACTTTCGTTTATTTACAACACAAAGGACATTGAGAGCTTGAGAGATTGAACATTCAGCATAAATAGTAGCGAAATTAGAATTTATTGTATTTTTTAAGGGAAGTTTCACTGAAAAAAAAAAGAAGAGATATTTGAACGATATCACGAAGAAGTTGTGGGCTATGAAACCTGACACAGAACTTATTAGGGTGTGACATTGTTTATATGCATATAAAAAGTTTAACTGTTAACTATCTATGTGAGCTTCCTTATTTGCCTACTTAATTAATTAGCCTGTAGCTAATTAGCATGACGACAAAACACTGTCATGGTGTGTGAACATGGTTTGTATGTTAACCTGTCAATGTGTTCAGCATGAGAAAAAAACGTTAATATTAATAACTATTAGCAGGATGTATTTTTAGGACTTACCTGGAATTATTAATACTGTATTGGGACTCCTTTACAGTTATCAGGAAATATATATACATGAAATGGAAATTGTTTAACTTAAAACTACTTCTAGCCGGAAATCGAGAAGACGTTTTAGCAGGTATAGTAAAAGAGGACCTTTAACATGGTTTTAAGGCTTTAGGGAGAATCGAATTAAGCATGGAATTCAGAAATTCTATGGGGAGAAGTTATTGTTACTGAATATGTATCTTTGAACTGTAAGTGTCTTTTCATAGTCTATAATTAATTTTTAAAAAGTATATTTATAAAGAATACTGTACTTTTATTTTGAAGTTTACTTTTGAAGGCTGCCATCTTGTAGGCTAATGGACTTTCTCAATGACTGGAGTCTTCCGTGTGGTCAGAACTGAACTGATTTTTACTGAACACTGACTAGATCTTTCTAGTACTAAGGTCTTCCTTACCTGAAGGCATTAAGCAGTCTCAGAGCCATCACAAAATAATCTAAATTGGTATATTAAAGTTCGCATTTAGATTAACATTATAATTAACTGCCTCTATATAATGTCTGATTGAGGTAGACTTGGCTTCATTATGCTGACTATATCTGTGGCCCTTAGTGAGTAAGGTGGATGACCCTTTTTTATGGGACATTAAAGTCTGGCATTTGTAAAGGAAGTATTAGGGTCCAAATGTACACTGTGCTAGGAAGAATTGTTGGGTAAATCTGTCAACTAAAACTATTGAGTGGCATGTCACTTGTAAAATTCAAACAAATTACAAAATCTGTTTAAAATTGAACCTGTGCAGATGCTTTTCTGCTGACTGGTTTGCAAAACAAACTTTTTTTTTCATGCACTTTCTTGGTTTGAACTAGTATATAGTTCATATATGATATCAATTTTGTCAATCTCTATCTATTTGAGCTTATTTACCGTCAGTACCGGTTGCCCATATGACCGACGCCCCCTGAAGAGATTAGTTATTTAATGTTATGGGGGTAGTGCAAGATACAGAAAGCATCCCATTCCAGAGACACCCCTGGTTCTTTTACATGCTCAGTGTATAGCAGTGATAGATGGGACCTGTTAGTGGAGGAGCGGGGAATCGAATCCAGTCCAGCGCCTTACCACTGGACCACATCTGCTCCTTTTGTGTTTGGTACAAACACACAATACTCAAAATAGATCATTTAGTGTTGTTTACAAAGTGTGGGACAGTATTTCTCCTAATTTCCCAAGTCAATGGTCACATTTGATCGGCAAGATTTGTGTACATGTATTGACACCTTACACAATGGGCAACTTGTGTCACTTGTCACTCAAGTTGTAAATTTGTACAGTTTGTCTGTCCCAGTAATATATTACAACATTGATGTTTGAATTGGTAGAAGTAGTGTTAAATGAGTTTAGTTTTAGTTTCATTGAAGTTTATTGCCAGTTTTAACAGCTAAAGTTTTATCCTGGTGGTCAGTCCACCTGACCGGTGATCCTGGGTATCCAACCAGTTTATTAGCCAATTTCTCCACAAGTAACCGGCTACTTCCTCACTTGCCTAGACACATTGTCTAAGATCATTTATCACGGAAAAATTTTGCTGGCCCTGATGGGGATCAAACCAGGACAAGATTGACAATCTGATGCTCTACTGATTGAGCTAGCCGCGCCGGCTAGTGTTAAATGAATTTGATATTCTTATTTATGTTTGGATAAAGAAAAAAGTTATGTGATGAATTTTTAATCCAGCTGCAATGTGCCTCTTTTTTTTTTCTTTTATCTGTGATGAATTATACCACCAGGTAAATGACAAGAAATGATTGATGAGTGATGCTAATTAAGCCCCAATACAACCTTTGAGCCTGCCTCAGTTTTTTTTTTAATTTAATTTTATTTTATTTCATTTTTTTATTAGTTTTTATGAAAGTTTAAGAAAGTTTGGGATTTGCTTATTATGATAAGGAAGTATGTTTCTGTTTTGTTTTTTCTTTTCATAAATGACATGGGGCTAAATGACCTACCCTAATAATGGAGCTGATGAGATGTAGAAGAGGGACAGTTTAGCACATTGCCAGCATTATAAATTAAAGCAACATAAAATATGTATTGTTTATATCTTTCACCATCTTTACTGAATTTTAGAATATTTTGCAACTTAAATGACAGTGACAAAAGAAAATAGGTATTTGACAATGGGACAATTTGACAACAAACATTCAAGATTACAGGGTTGATACTTAGTAATCAGACGGAAGAGACATTGTGCTATTTGTTTATTTTTTTGTCTTTCTTACAACAGACTAAACAACATCAGCTTAAAAAAAATCAGTTAACATACTTGTAAAACGTAGGAGATCACTGTTGTGATAAGTGTTGCGGTTATTTCATTAGGCATTAAATAGTCATTTGTAGTATCAACTGCACGCTGTTTTTGTTTTACTACATTATGAATAATAATTAAGTAATTTGCATAATTATTTACGCCATCTCTTCAGTAAGTCTATAGTTCACTTAGGTGCGTTTTGTCATCTTTTGCTTTTTATTACGTCAGTTTTTTTTAACTAATAAATCAACATTAACCATTGTTACACTTTTAAAAAAATATGATTATAAATTAATGAAAAAAAAAAAAGAAGATTAATCCCAGAAATTGATTGTTCATGAAAGTTCATCTCCTTGTATGTATGGAAAATTTGTTAAAAAACTTCTTATGCAAAAATGTCAGGTCCTGGTTGGTTGACAGGTCAGATGAATAGCATTTAAGATTAAGGGAAAATGTGTGAAAAATAATATGACCATATGGAATTATTTACATTTATGCTTTATAATCCCTATTTCCTACAAGATTTAAGATTTTGAAGGGTGCGTCAATTTTATGTTGGCAGCCATTACTGACAATAGATATGGCCTCAAATTAGGAATTTCAGACTTTGCATTTATAGGTATGCTTTCAGTGTTACTTTTGAAAAATGATAGATTTCTTAACAGTAAGGTACCAGGTTTTTTTCTGGCCCGTTTTGACGACCGATATTGGGTCATGTTTCAAATAGTATGTTTTTTTCCCAATTTCGATGAGAAAATTCCCAATTCAAAGATTGAAAAATATATTTATGTCCCCTCTTCAAAGAAGTGGGGGTATATTGCTTTGCATTTGTCTGTCGGTCCGTCGGTCCGTAGACCAAATGGTTTCCGACCAATAAATAAAGAATGCTTAGGCCTAGGGACTTCAAACTTGGTAGGGTGATTGTCCATCACCAGTAGATGACCCCTATTGATTTTGGGGTCAAGGGGTCAAAGGTCAAGGTCACATTGACCTTGTAGGTAGAAACGGTTTCCGACCAATAACTAAAGAACGCTTAGGCCTAGGAACTTCAAACTTGGTAGGATGATTGTCCATTACCTGTAGATGACACCTATTGATTTTGAGGTCATTAGGTCAAAGGTCAAGATCACAGGGACCTTCATCCTAAAAACGGTTTCCGATCAATAACTAGAGAACGCTTTGTCCTAGGTTCACCAAGCTTGGTATGCTGGTTGGTCATCACCAGAAGATGACCCCTATTGATTTTGAGGTCATTAGGTCAAAGGTCAAGCTCACAGGGACCTTCATCCTAAAAATGGTTTCCAATCAATAACTAGAGAACGCTTTGACCTAGGTTCACCAAACTTGGTATGCTGGTTGGTCATCACCAGTAGATGATCCCTTTTGACTTAGAGGTCATTAGGTCAAAGGTCAAGATCACAGAGACTTTCATCTTAAAAACGGTTTCTGATCAATAACTAGAGAAGGCTTTGACCTAGGTTCACTAAACTTGGTATGCTGGTTGGTCATCACCAGTAGATGACCCCCTGTTGATTTTGAGGTCATTAGGTCAAAGGTCAAGCTCACAGAGACTTTGACTCTAAAAACGGTTTCCGATCAATAACTAGAGAATGCTTTGACCTAGGTTCACCAAACTTGGTATGCTGGTTGGTCATGACCAGTAAATGACCCCTATTGATTTTGAGGTCATTAGGTCAAAGGTCAAGGCCACAGGGACCTTGATCCTAAAAACGGTTTCTGATCAATAACTAGAGAACGCTTTGGCCCAACCACAAGCAATTAGGTGCTGCCGGGGGGCATTTATGTTTTACAAACATTTCTTGTTTTTTTTAAATCGCCATTTTTACCACATGTTTGGGTGCTAAATTAGCAATTCCGAATTATATATGGGAGATAACCAATGACAACACGTTTTTAGACTGGTACACTACCTCGGTATATTAATTTTTGTAACATGTTCCTTTAAACATGGTTGAATTCTGATAAGCGGACAGTGCAAGTTTTTCCCAATTTGTCTAAAACAACATGAAAATTTCCCAATTCTAGGGGTCAGGTCATGTTCCCAAAATGGTGAGAAAAAACCCTGGGTACAGTAACACTTTGCATTATCTTTCATGCAACAACCCAGCGAGGAGTGAAAAACCTTTCACTACAAATTTAATTGTGGAAAAAAATTGAACGAAATTACTTTATATGCTTTTTATAATTTCCATGTCATTTCTTTTGGCATTATTAATTTTGCTGTCAAGAATATTGCAGAATGTATTTTACTGAATTATGGTTTGTCTTTTTTTTTTCGTTATTTACAAATTTAATGTCAGTTCAGTATGCAGAAACTATAGATTCTGTACTGTTAACAGAATATAAAGACAGAAAAAGCTATGACATATCAATCAATATATTGAAATTTATGACTTCACAAGTTTTGCAATAAAGGTGACGTGTTTAGAAAAGCCAAAAGTTTCATAATAGTCATAAGTTGGTTTCCCAAATTACATCGATTTATAATGTCTTTGAATAACAAGGCCAATAAGGAGATAAAAAAACCAACATTTTGCATTATTTCAATAGAAACCTCAGAAAAAAGCAGCCTTCTCGGAAATTGTTTTCAATAATGTAATTAAATAACAGTTTCCTGTTTCACTGTTTATAAAGCTTTTCCTTATAAGAAATTCAGATTTTTGTAAGTTTAATTACACCCTTTTGCATCAGACAAAGGATAATTTTGGTTGAGGTAAACATTCTGACAGTCATTAAATGTGCCTTGGCTTTTTTATAAACCTTTTTCTCATTCCGAAAGATGCAGTGTATTTGTAAGCCTTTGTAATGTTTTTTTTTTTTTTTTTTTTTTTTGTTAGATGTAAAATAAAGATTTATTTGACTGATAATACAGTTTTGTCGTGGTATCAACTGTCACCCTAAAAGCCTTTTATTTACCGAACAAAAGAAGATGTTTATGTGATCTGAGCACATACTTACCTATTTGGTATTTACAACGTACATAAATACTGATTTACCTTTCAGATTACCTTGGCCACCATTGAAGGTCTAGTAGCTTAAGTACAACAGCTGAAATAACTAAAACCTCTCTTTAATTGAAACTAGGTCATGGGTTTGAGCCCTGCTAATGGGACCATGCCCATTTATGTGAGAAAGTTTGCAGTTTTCTTATGGATGATAGGGGTCATGTGCTCTCTAGAAACAATAGATACTTAAACTGCCCGTCTATATGATTCTGACTAGATACTTAAACTGCCCGTCTATATGATTCTGACTAGATACTTAAACTGCCCGTCTATATGATTCTGACTAGATACTTAAACTGCCCGTCTATATGATTCTGACTAGATACTTAAACTGCCCGTCTATATGATTCTGACTAGATACTTTAACTGCCCGTCTATATGATTCTGACTAGATACTTAAACTGCCCGTCTATATGATTCTGACTAGATACTTAAACTGCCCGTCTATATGATTCTGACTAGATACTTAAACTGCCCGTCTATATGATTCTGACTAGATACTTAAACTGCCCGTCTATATGATTCTGACTGTTATAGGGAGTGAAACACCATTAACAAAACCTTTAGTTACTTGAAAGGGTATTAAACCACTTGTATAACTGTCCCACCCTCTGTAATCTATTTAGATAATCTGTTTTTTTAGCTCACCTGTCACGTAGTGACAGAGTGAGATTTTATGATCACCTTTTGTCTGTCGTCCGTCCATCATCTGTCTGTCCACAATTAGTTTGTAAACACACTATTGGTCACATTTTTTGTCTCAATTGTCCTGAAAATTAGTCAGGATGTTTGTCCAAGTGATTACTCAAATGAGTTTGAACACGGGTTATCTGTGATCAAAAACTAGGTCACATGACCCAAAAATAGAAAAACATTGTTAACAACCTAGAGGCTACTTTTTTAAGTCTAAATATCCTGGAAATTTGTCAAAAAAATTGTTTCAAGATTTCTAGCTCTGGTTAGAATATGGGTCATCTGGGGTCAAAAACTAGGTCATAGAGCCCAAATACGGAAAAACTTTGTAACCACTCTGGAGGTAACATTTTCAGTCCAAATACCGTATAAGTACTTATTTCTGCGGGCTCAATATTCTGCGGTTTTTATCAAAACAAGGGGGTCTTAAATTTCTGCGTACCTTATTTCTGCGGCAACATCAATTTGGCATAGGTATGTTTTATTTCTGCGGATCCAAATCAAGCCTAAGTAATAAATATCTCCTATTTGCGAACCTATGTTACAACTAAAGCCAGAAAAGATTAGAACCCCCAGGTAAACTAATTCATGGTGAGCGAAAATCAAGGTAAGAAACACGATATTTTTCTCAGGACAATAATAAAAAAGTCGAAAACTTTTTTCTATACGTTAATTCAATACCAATACATAATCATAATATAACGGTAATGTAATGACAAAACCAGTAATCAGAAGTAAAGCCGACAATGCTAAAGGGCAGTGTATTATACAGTACCGGCCGAAAACAATGTCACATGAATTTGCATCAAACATACAGCAAGATCGGCTTAAATTTCTGCGGATTTTCAATCTGCGGTCTCGTTTTCATCCGCAGATATAGCAGAAATAAAGTTCCTGCAGAAATAAGTACTTATACGGTATCCTGGAAATTTGTCAGAAAGATTGTTTCGATGGTTTCTAGATTAGGTTTGAATATGGATCATCTGGGGTCAAAAACTAGGTCACAGAGCCCAAATGGGGAGAAACCTTGTTAACTATCCAGAGGTTACATTTTCAGTCCAAATATCCTGAAAATTTGTCAGAGACGTTATTTTGATGATTTTTAGCTCTGGTTTGAATATGGGTCATCTGGGGTCAATATCAAGGTCACAGCTCAAATATGTAAATACTTTATAAACTCTCTAGAGGCTACATTTTCAGTCCAAATATCCTGGAAATTTGTCAGAAAGATTGTTTCGATGGTTTCTAGATTAGGTTTGAATATGGATCATCTGGGGTCAAAAACTAGGTCACAGAGCCCAAATGGGGAGAAACCTTGTTAACTATCCAGAGGTTACATTTTCAGTTCAAATATCCTGAATATTTGTCAGAGATGTTATTTTGATGATTTTTTAGCTCTGGTTTGAATATGGGTCATCTGGGGTCAATATCAAGGTCACAGAGTCCAAATATGTAAATACTTTGTAAATACTCTAGAGACTACATTTTCAGTCCAAATAACCTGGAAATTTGTCAGAAGGGTTGCTTCAATGATTTCTAGCTCTGTTTTGAATATGGGTCATCTGGGGTAAAAAACTAGGTCACAGAGCCCAGATATGGAAAAACCATGTTAACACTAGAGATAACACTTTCAGCCCAAATATACTGGAAATTTGTCAGAGAGGTTGTTTCGATAATTTCTAGCTCAGTTCAGTATATGGGTCATCTGCGGTCAAAAACTAGGTCTCAGAGCCTGAATATGGGAAAACCTTGTTTACACTCTTGAGGTAACATTTTCAGTCCAAATAACTTGGAAATTTGTCAGAAAAGTTGTTTCGGTAATTTCAAGGTCAGTTTCGAATATGGGTCATCTGGGGTCAAATAATCAGGTCCATAACAATTTTGTTAAAGGCAGTCATACTCAGGTGAGCGATCTAGGGACATCATTGCCCTCTTGTTAATCTATCTATCTAGTATGTAAAAAAGATGGATGTTTCACATCCTGTCATTTGAATGATCAGTGAACAATTTTGTCCTTTGCTCTTACTAAGCTTCTGTTAATGGGAAACAGAATCAGTTTTCCCAAACAGTACAGTAGCATGAATGATAATTGAGCAAAAACATTCTTAGGCCTGTCTGTACTTTTTGCTAGGAACGTTAAAGATGGCATGCAGTGCATTCTACTAAAACATATTATGTCTCTTGCAGATTTAGAATATCACATTTCAGCTGTATGTAGAAATTGTGTACAGTCTATATAACATCCTTACAGCATAGAATACTAAGACTTAGTTTGGAAGACCTTCAAGATGTTTATTTAATTTTTTTTTTTTTTGCTGGTTTTTGATATGTCGAAAAGGAATTGCGCTGTTTAGAGAGAAAACATAATTCCCTCTGTAAGGGTGTTTTCTTTGTTTTCTTTGAAGACAGGGCTCTACTGATATTTTTGAAATTGAGTTTTCCAGGACAACTGACTATGGCAAAATAGAGTTGTCCCAAAATCAGTCAGATGTCCGAGTGACAAATATTACGTTTTCAATGAGCATTATTAGTTAATTTGGTTTTTTATTTTATAATAATAAAAAAAATCTACAATCACTTTTAAAATAAATGATACTTTCATAGATCTTTAAAAAAAACAACTTTTCAACAGAAATTGAGTTCAACTTTAGAAGACAATGACAGACAGCAAATATGTGGGTTATTCAACTTAATGGTACTGTATAAACTAATGTATCTCTGGCATTCAGTGACTATGTTTGAAGTCTAGTTACCTAGGGAGTGTTTTCAGTTTCACCAGAATTTTATTTGAACAAATTACAAACAATTTTAAGATGTAAAGTATGTTGATTCATTATAATTGTTGCTTTAATGTAAGTATTATTGAAGTCTTAGAGAAAAGGAAAGTTTTTTCATTGGAAAAGGGAAAACTGGTACTTATAATAAAATAATGAACATTTACCTTAATCGGTCAAGTGAATATTGTAAGTTTGCCTAGTAAAGAGTCTCCAAGACACTGTTTTCTACAAGTACTTAAATATGGTGAGGTCGCGGAAATATATGACAATATATTCACTTGCTGCTTCATCACCGTGTCCAATCGTTACAATTGGAAGCAGGATTTGTAACGCATCCGCAGTCGTGTATTTCAGGGATTTAGGAAGGGGTGATGTAAATATTTTCCTCATTATTTCTTCATTTTTTCTGTCTGATTTTTGTTTAATAGTCTAAGATGACCTTCAATCAATGTAGATTCTTGCTCCAAAACTGTTTTGTCTCAGAACTTTGCCATTTTCAAGATCATTCAGGAAAACCTAGCGTTAGAAAGAAAAACGCTTGATTTTAGCACGATGTTTTGAAGATTTCTTGACATAAACGTATCAAACAACTTTATATTTTGTTTGGTTTACAAGAATTTCATAGTAAAAATTGATTTAAATATAAACTTTATCCCTGCGTTTCCAATTAAATACTGATATAATCGTTTTTGCTAACGAAACACATGTAACGTAGGCGCAGTTATTTTTGTGACGCACGCGGAGCAAACATTCAACAACTTTCAAGTACCTTTTCTCACCGTATTTGACCAAATAAAAAATAACTAGATATATTTATAAAGCGTTAAGAAATATTCATATATCTGAGATTAATAGAAAGAATTTGCCAGTATGCAATGTATTTACTTTTAAAGCTAGAGAGGGTTTCAGCCTAATGAGACTGGAATGAGTTCCAGTTTTTAGTTCCAGAATATTCAAAACTTTTCCTAAAAAACTGTTCTTAGCTTTGGGACATGCAAGTTCAGTTTTGAGCCTATTGATCTGATATCCATAGTGTGTATATTATACTTGTGGTAAGTATTGGGGACAGATATGTTAAATATAAAGTCAATCCTCCCATAACGTCACCTCCCACGAACGGCATCCTCTTTATATTATATTACATATTACATTTATATTATATTATACTATATTTTGATTCCCGCCCCCGCATTGGAAATCTGTGTATTTTCACCTCTCTCGAGCTGCACCTCTCCCAAACGAGCATCACGTTACTTTTTCTCTTCAAAACATCGTGCTAAAATCAAGCGTTTTTCTTACTAACGCTAGGTTTTCCTGAATGATCTTGAAAATAGCAAAGTTCTGAGACAAAACAGTTTTGGAGAAAGAATCTACATTGATTAAAGGTTATCTTAGACCATTAAACAAAAATCAGACAGAAAAAATGAAGAAATAATGAGGAAAATATTTACATCACCCCTTCCTAAATCCCTGAAATACACGACTGCGGATGCGTTACAAATCCTCCTTCCAATTGTAACGATTGGACACGGTGTTCATGTTCAGTGAATAAATATCTGCTGGAATTGGTTGCTTTCATTTCATAAAGCTTGTCTTCAATCTACTTAACTTTTCCTATAAATAAATACAATAATTGAAACAAAAATGCCTTGAAGAATTATTGCCTTATTTATTTTTTTTTGTACCAACAACATTGGTATTATGATGCATATTTTTTTTCATAAATATTACATAATACATAATTATGCAAATTAATAAATTTCTATAATATTAATCATAAATAGAACACTTAGAAAAGGAAACTGTTTAATTTTATCCTTTATAGCCAAATTTGGTATCAAAAGATTTGTATTTTAATCAGGGTTATGAATTTTACATTCTTATTTTTCAAATTTGTACTTTGAAACAAAAACTCATAAAATTATGATTATTTTACTTAATTATTTCTCTGGTATATAAGCCAGACAGATTTTTGCCAAATGTTGTTTTAGCCATATGGATTTACATTAGCACCTTCTGCTCAAATTAAGGTTTGTTTGTCTTCTTAAGCCTTGCTGTATTTTAAAAGTTGATTACTTATCCAATATGTTAAAATGTTACCTTTTACTTATCTAAGTGAGAAGCAATCTGAAGCCAAGCTGTCATACACAGACCAATCAAAGAAAGCCATTTGAGTGTTTACTTGAGAATTAAGAGATTCCTATATAAGTATTTAGAATTTATGTTTAATAGAAAAATAGAATATAGATATAGATAGATATAGATATATGGCTGGACATCCAGAGTGTTAACATCTTTAAGACATTATTAGTTTAATTATAGGAACTCCTACTGCTACATTGAGTTAGAAACTGTTTGTATTATTGTGGATTTCCATATCTGTCGTTGTTAAGATCGGGATTACCTGTGTTGTTGAAAAAGTAAAGAGGAAAACCTTAAATCAAAAGAATTTTGTCCATCTTTGCATCCTGCACAGACACAATCCAAAAGGAACGAAAATACTACTTCATTATATTGGTAAAGTGCTGATGTTAGACCTCTTACCTTTGCAATTAAGCATTCAATTAATTTGATAAGACATTTATTTGCTTGACTTATTTTAAATTCAAATGACTCCGACACTATTGATTCAGCTCACTGCTGTTAGTTCTCTAACAGGGCAGTGCTTATTGAATGCCAATGGCATCATGGTCTTTATGCGAGTGGGTTGTTTATATGGGCAGTTATTCCAGATTTATGACTGTTAAAATTGTGTCAAAATTAGAGTTGTGCGGGACAAAAATTTTGTACACAGTCAGTTGTCGGAGAGCAAGTTTAGAGCTGTCCCATACGTTGGATTATAGGATTTGTAGAGCCCTGTTTGAAGAGGTGATAGTTTAGAGAGATTTTACCATAACTTCAGTGTTTCTATCTTACTAGAAAGCCAAGAAAGTGCAGATTGTGTATTTTCTAGAGTAATTGCCCTGTATGGAAGTTATCCAAATTATCGTATGAGCCTTTTTTACCTAACTTGAGTGTTTGTATCTCTTTGAAATCCAAGGAAGTGCAGACTATATATTATCTAAGAGTAACTGGTCTGTCTGGAAGTTGACCAAACTATCACATGAGTATTTTTACCATAACTTGAGTCATTCTTTTTCTGGATTTTATGCCTCTAAAGGAAGGCATATAGTTTTTGAACTGGCCGTCCATCAGTCAGTCCGAGTGCATTAATAGATACTTAGGTGGCTATGGGAGCAATAGGTAACATTTAATCTTCTTTGATGCTGTTCATTCCGTAGGCTTTTATGTGGCTATAAATCTTTTATGCGGCTAAAGAAACAATGGGAAGAATAATAGTGTAGACACTTAAATACCTGTTTGTAGGAATTTCCTTCAGTCTTTCCAAAAACTTAAAGATTGACCATAACATTTTTATTAGTAAGTGGAATTACTTCATTACTTGGACACAACACCCCTTTGGACAAGACCTTCACACTGACCTATATTTGTTTGACCTTGAATGACCTTCACCTTGAAGATCCAGATGTCCAAAAATTTTAACATTGGCCATAACTTCCATATTAATATGTGGATATACTTCATTCTTAAACACGACACCACTTTGGATAAGACATTCCCATTGACCTTTATTTATGTGACCTTGGCCCTGAATGACTGGTCCTCAGCTCAAAGGTCAAAGCACGACTTTGGGGGCACTGTCATCTTAAAGTGACAGTTCTTGTTTTGTATCAGCCTTTTAAAACATCATGTCTGGTCTTCAAAAGTCTTATTGAACTATTTTTGTATTTTGCAGTACCACTCAAACATGAAGTTAGAGTCAGTGGTAGTCATGCTTATTTTTGTGGTAATCAGCATCTGGTGTTCAGTGGCAGTTGCAGAACTTGCACCAATCAACCCAGATAATTTAGACCCAGGGGCAGCCCATGTTTGTCAAGTGACTGACAGGTGAGTTTATTTACCTGCACATTTTTTTGTTTCCATAGCTTTTAGCCCATATTTATGTCTTCCAGCCCCCTCCCCCCCCACTTCTGGGGAAGACATACTGTTTTTGCCTTGTCCGTCTGTCACACTTCATTTATGCTCAATAACTGCACTAGTGTTTGACCCAGAGCCTTCAAACTTCATAGGGTGATTGCCCTTATTTAGTAGAAGAAGCCTATTGATTCTGGGGTCAGTAGGTCAAAGGTCAAGGTCACAGGGCCGGAAGAGTATAAACCATTTCCCCACAATAACTGGAGTTCTATTTCAGTCAGAGACTTCAAACTGAATAGGGTGATTGCTTGAAGAACACTTCTCGACCATATATATGTTAAAAACATGGACTGCATGGAAGTTGATGTTACTCAAATACATTACAGCTACCACAATGTAACATATGCTGTCTTCCACACTGCCATATTGATACAAACAGTTCCATTGTGATGTCAGGTGACATCAACCGTGCCTAGAGTAAGGTGTGAAACTATCATAACCATACATATGTAAATATATATATATATAATGTTCTTTATACTATAATAAATGACAGAGGCTTCTGTTTCAGAAAGGTGATGTCTCTTCCTTGGCCTTCCTTCCATCGGGTGCAAGGGGGAGACATGCGTTTTTCACAAACAAACATCTAGTTAGATTGGCATACAAAATGTTTTTAATGACTGTGGAATTACTGGAAAGTAATATGATTATATTTTCATTTTATCAACCAGTAATAGTTTTCTTGGTAGTGAACAAATTAATTTGTGTCGCCCTTTCGAAGAAACGGTGATACATAGAGATTGCTTTGTCCGTCGGTCACAAAAAACATAACATTGGCAATAACTTTGCCATTTCTTAACATTTTCTCATCAAGCTTTCAAATTATATTGCTTACGACAACAGGGTGGTGATGGTGCCAAAATCTTCAGGTCAGTTCACATGTGACAGAGTAATCACAAAAACTTAACATTGGCTATAACTATGCCATTTCTTAATAATTCTTCATCAAGCTTTCCATTTGTAATGCTTACAATTTTATCACTTATGAACATACATGCCGTTTAGGGTTGGATCATTAATGGGAGAGTTGGTGGAAAATCGCCGGGTTTTTGGACATCACAACGGAGTGAAAACGAAAACCAAAAAATATGTGTTTCTGACGTCATATATGGTACTTTATTCAACATTATAGTGTAACAACAATTAGGCGAATGAAACAAGTTTATGTATAATTAAGAGTTTACATTTCAAGCATGTTATATAATCAAATGATTTTGCTGTTTATTTCTAATTTCAGAATTAAAATACTTCTTTTACTTACAAAATAAATTTCGATATCTACATAAGTTTCATTAGTCAAAAATTAAAAAAATTAACATACATGAATTACCTCCCTTTTATTTCTACATGAGAGCTCATTCAGATACACTCAAATCTTTATATAAAAAAATTAAATAAATTTTTCCTTAGGTTAAAAAATATACTCATACCATATTCAAATACATTCTTTAAGATGGATGTATCTTAATATCCATTTATAAATCATAAAGCAAAACGTAACAAACAAAGCAACAATTTTATTTCTTTCAACTGGCGGTACATAATCTTTAATGAACTAGTACATTAAAAGTATCATATAATCATATTTAATAATCCTGACGTGTCATCTTGTTGCAAACATCAGATACGTCAATCAGGCGCTAAGTATTATCACGGGCAATGACCAGATGTTACTGACAATTAACACAAACGCACCTAAGAAAAAGCCGACTTTCGTCACATAATCAAACAATTATCAATCTCGCATGTCAAGGTTTTGACTAAGTATATTCAAACTTGGACTTAAGTGTGCATTCAATGAATTTTATGGATTTTTTTTCTTTCAAGACAAAATGTTGATTTATCGGGAGATTTGGGTGCTTTAGCCGGGGTAAGGGTCTAAATATTGGGAGAACCCGGCAAGTAACGGGAGAATGGCATGTATGCTTATGACATAGGGATTGCTGTGTTCATCTGTCTGTCAGTCCGTCTATCACACAAACTTAATGTTTGCTATAACTTTGCCATTTCTTAATATTTTCGTGTCGCCTGCTACAATGTAGCCGCAACATATAGAGATCACTCATCTGTTGTCTGTCCGTCCGTCTGTCCGTCAATCTGTCCATCAATCTGTCCATCCGTCACAAAACTTGCCCTGACTACTCCTCAAAAACTACTGGTGCAGATTCATCCAAACTTTACAGGAATGATCAGTACCAAGGCTAGTTGTGGATATCATTGGCATTTTCCAGTTCAATAATTTTTGTCAGAGTTATGGCCCTTTAATGATTTTTATTTTTAATCTTCTCTTTACCACTAATGCAATTTTAATGAAATGTTACAGGATTGATCAGTACCTCAAGTACTTGTGTATATCTAACAGGTTTTTCAGTTGAATATTTTTGGCTGAGGTATGGCCCTTGATTAAAAAAAAAAGCATTTTAGCCAACAAACTGTCTAATCACCTCTTAATACAACTGCTTAATTGGCTGTCATCAGGCAACACATGTGATCACTGATCGCCCTTGTCTTCATCAAACTTTCAAATTATATTACCTATGACTACAGGGTCGCGATGATGCAAAAATCTTTAGATCAAGATCACATTTATTGGAGTTTTGCCCCTTTTTAGTACTTGGACTAGCATGCTGTCTTTTCCAGCAGACTCTTGTTACCTTTTTAGTTATTCTAACAAAGTATCAAAGGGCGACACAAGTGTTCAACTGAAACACCCATCTAGTATTTCATTTAATTCTATTTATGTTCATGGCAAAAAGCAGAATTTTTGTCCTCTGTGTAAACCATTGACAGATTGATGTACAATGTTATTTTTGCTGAACACAAAGTTAAAATAAAAACTCAACTCCCCATAGTCTGCAGCAAACTGATTTGTGGGAAGCTGTGCTCCACTTATACTCTTTACAGCCAAGGTTTTTGTAAAATTTGATACCAGTAGTATAACTGAAATAAATTTATGTTTCTTTTGTTATATAAACCTTGGTACTTCAATGCAAATGTATATAGCATTTTAGCTTTAGTATACCTTCTTTTATGCAAGAAACTAATAAAAGTTCAAATTATGCCCCTAGTGCCAAAATTGGCCCCACCCCAGGGGGTCATAGGTTTTCCTTATATGTATATAGTAAAAACTTTAAAAACCTTCTCATCTGAAATGACAAAGGCTAGAGGTTTGATATTTGGTATATGATATCATCTGTAGGTCCTCTACCAAAGTTGTTCAAATTATGCCTCTAGTGCCAAAATTGGCCCCGCCCCAGGGGTCAGGTTTTCCTTATATTTATATAGTAAAAACTTTAAAAACCTTCTCATCTGAAATGACAAAGGCTAGAGATTTGATATTTGGTATATGATATCATCTATACGTCCTCTACCAAAGTTGTTCAAATTATGCCCCTAGTGCCAAAATTGGCCCAGCCCCAGGGGGTCATACGTTTTCCACACATGTATATAGTAAAAACTTAAAAAATCTTCTCCTGAAATTACAAAGCCTTAAGCTTAATTATTTGGCATGAAATATTGTCTAGTGAACCTGTTCCAAGTTTGTACAAATTATATCCGGAGTAAAAATTGGGCCTGCCTGGGGGTCATAGATATTCATTATTTGCATATAGTAAAAACTTATAAGAAAATTATCCTTTGAAGCTTCAAAGGCTAGAGCTTAGATTTACAAGAAATAATGATAGCTTCCACACAAATAACAGTCTGTCCTCAGGTGAGTGCTTTGGGGCCAATGGCCCCCTTGTTTTTTTATTGTTTCTTTTTTTTTGAATGCTAAATACTTGCCCCCTACTCCCTCTCTGGATGAGAAGGCATGCACATGTGTACACACACACACACACACACACACATTTTTTTTTGACTTGGGCCTCTTAATTGTTTGATATTGTCCAGCTCTGAGAAAAGTGGATCTTGTTTATCGAAATGCTGCCAAAACCTTTTAAACACGTAAAATTGCCCATTGTTTGCCTGATTATTTTTTAATAAGTAATTGTAGAATAACTTGAGCCTCTATTGGCTTTAGAATCAGTGGAAGATAAATTTAGTATATTGAGGTTGATCAGTGGTCCAATGGTATTGCACAGGACTAATCAAATAATGATCAAAGGGGCACAAGCGTAATTTTCTGTCAATACTACTAATTATCTTAGGGATGAGGTACACTGTATCATCGCTACATGTTTACACAATGAATTAAAAAAACAAAAACAAACCTGGAGTGTCTCTAGAATGATACTGTTCCTGACAGCTTAGAACAATTGAACTGGTCATATAGCTATAATCAACAACCAACATTGTTTGTACATAAACTGAGCAGATAAACTAAAGTGTAGCTTCAGCAATGTTATCATATTGAAGCTAATTTTTGCTGCGACCAAATTTAACAGAATTATGGCCCTTTGTTGATTTTTTCACTATATACCATATAGAAATTTTGTGAACGCAACTCCTCTTAAACCGGATGGCAGATTTTGCTTAAACTTCCAGGGATGAACAGCTTTAATGTGTAGATGGTAGTAAAGGAAGGAATTTTTGCTGTGACCATATTTAACAGAATTATGGCCCTTTGTTGATTTTTTCACTATATACCATATAAATAATTGAACATATAAATTTTACATTTGTAATTTAATTTAACATGTACATAAGGTTACCTGTAGATCATTTTAGGTATATATACAGAAAAAATCTTACATACAGGATATACATGCTCTTGTTTATGAGCACTTATGCATAGTGGGGGCATCCGTGTCCTATGGACACAGTTCTAGTTTTGTTTTGTTTTTTAAATTTTCAGGGAAGCATACACACAGCGTGTGGCCTTCAAACAATACTACACGCAGAAGACAAACACATGGTGTTTTTCAGTTCCTCCAAGGTGTACTGAATACAGGTAACTAATGCAACACAATTATGCAGTTTTGATCAAATTATGAGTGTCAAATTTAGAGGGGTTTATTTCTAACCTGTGTGTAGGAGGCCTTAGCAAGATAGAATTAGTTATGTGTATAGGAAACAAGGATTTTGAAATGTGCACAAATTCTACTCATTGAGAGGCTCCTCAGTTTAAATTAATATGTATGCCATAAACTGTGGAATGGTTTAAGTGTCTGCACAGCCTCACTCCTGGTGGGAAATTCTAACTAGTCTGGGTGAATGGGAGGCACAGTAAATAAGAATGACTACTTACGGTTGATATAGGATGTTTTCTTTGATCAGAGTGGAGATGGGGTGGGAGGCTTTAAAGACACTGTAATTTCGGTTTTTTATTTGACTTTTAAACTATTTCTTCCAGAATACCCTTGAAAAATCTAGGACTTTGACTTTTTGAGGTTGTTTAACTTTTTTTACACTTCCATAATTTCAGAATTGCCTCAAGAACATCTTATAAAATAGAAACCCATTATAGAGACCGGAAACGATATTTTTGTTGCAGTGGGTACAAATCGTTAGAGGGACATAGTTATTGCGTGCGTATGTATCATTTTGCTTCTTTGTGTTTTTTCTCTGGTACAGTTGAAATTTGGAGATGGATTTGGTTTTTTTTTTGGTAGAATACTTTCAATAATTCTGTGTGATATCACAGTGTCTTTTCAAGACATAGTGTTCTTGGGGATATTGGCTCGTACCTCAAAGGTTGTAGGAGCAATTAGTTTTATAGGATTCAGCACAAGTCCTTTGGAGTTGGTATATTATCATTGTAAGCTGCTGGTCCCTGAACTCAATTGAGTCCAGAATAATAGGGGTCATGTACAAATGGATTCAGCTCAAAGTCAGTCATAAGTTTGACAAATTAGATACATTTTCTTACACAAGAAACAGACATGAAAATAAAATTGGTTATTGAAGTAAGGTTTCATAGAAAACTTTTAACTTCTAGTAGGAAGTTAGCTGTACACTTTGAATTATAATGGACTGAGTTAATTTACTGTAAATTAAATAACATAAGGAGAGGAGACCAAGTGTATCAAAAGCATACATTGTGTTATTTTAATTTTAATTTAATGTGTTTATATATGCACATTTATGCTCAACAATCTAGGTTTCCATTTTTTTCAGTCTTTTTTTCCATTTTAGGTCAGTCAAAAATAAAAATCATTACAGTCTTTAAAGCCTTAGAAAAAATCCGAGTGTTTCTATTTTTTTATGAGCTAGACAAATGAATATCAACTAGTACTAAACATGATCAGATGGCAAAGGGAATGACAGAACTGTTGCTGGCAGTATGGAAACAATTTATGTTGTAGAATTAAGCAAAAAAAACATTTCACATTTCAGCCGTATGTGAGCATGACTGTTACCAAGACAAATACCATGGTTACTGTGTCACACCGGGTAAATGTAATTGCCATCCGGGATATAAAGGAACGTACTGTGAATCTGGTAAGTCAGTGAAACAATGATGGTACCAAATAATGAATGGTTAACTGAGAGTCAAACCCATGACATTCAAGTTATTCTGTTGATTCTGACGTACTTAGCACCCAATGGGAGGTGCAAACTCTTCAGGTTTAGAATTTTTGTTACTTTTGTCAGTCATTTTATTGTATTTGGCACCAGAGGAGCTGGTATGTAACTTGTTTTTAAAATTGTTACATTATTTAGGGCTCAAATCTGGCACCTTTTGCTGCCATGAGTGACACTTTAGCTGCATGGGTGACCAAGATAAATGTCCAGGACTGTGGTCAGTTTAAGATACCACTGTTATATCAATCTGTACCCCTTACATTGAAAACCTTGTCATTGATTCTTACTCATGCTGTTCCCCTTTTCAGCTAACTTAACAAATCTTTTCTGTTGGTAGTAATATATCACCATATGTCTCGCCACTCACACCAGCATGAGCAGACTATAGTGTATCATAAGGAGTAAACACTTAAACAGTAGTTGGTTCACATACTGTACCATTTATAAACAAGGAAGTTTTCTCAAGTATACATTTGATTGATTATGCAATACTTGAGATGAGAGCATGCCAAATCTAGATCTAGTCATAAAATTAAAAAAAATGGTTTACCCAAGCATTAAGTAAACATATTCTTAGTTAGAACATAAATACCTTTTTTTTTTTAACAAACAATAAAGTTTTATTTATTCGACTTAAATTTTATCAAGGATGCAGCCAACAAGAAAAACGACTTTTGTACTCACCCAGACAAGGAAGTCCCTTGCATGTAACATGTACTTGTAAATACCTCGAAACTGTTCACTTTTAGCACCTGATGAGTTTATTTTTATGCTCTCCAAAGGGAGAGAATGTAGTCGCTGCCTTGTCCATCCTTCTGTCTGTCCATTCGTCACACTATTGTGCAGAGAATAACTTGAAAAATATTGAAGGAATTTGATTGAAACTTAATACATTGATAGAGACCAGTGAGAAGAAGTGTGTTGATGCCCAAGAACAATAATTCTACCTTGCATAATTTTTGAATTATCTCCCTTAAGTTAATAATGCTTGTCTGGAATAGATCTCCTAAGCTGTCCATGATATCTCATTGAAATTTCACACAGTTATAGTGACTAGTCAGGGGAAATGCAGTGTCAAAGAGCCATAACTTTAATTTACTCAGTTTTTGAATTATCTCCCATTATAATACTTAATAATGCTTGTCTGGATATTAATTTGAAAAGTATTGAAGGAATTTGATTAAAACTTCACACAGTCATAGATGCTAGTGAGTGAAAGTGCACTGTTAAATAACCATATGTCTACCTTGCTTAATTTTTTAATTATCTCACTTAATGATACTTAAAATGTACAACTTCTAAACTATCAACGATATCTCATTGAAACTCCACACAGTTATAGAGACTAGTGAGAGGAAGTGTAGCGGTAAAGAACCATAACCCTACATTACTTAGTTTATGAATTATCTCCCTTTATGGTACTTAATTATGCTTGTCCGGAGAATAACTTAAAAACTATTTAAGGAATTTTATTAAAATTTCACACAGTGATAGAGAACAGTGAGAAGAAATGCAGTGTTCATGAACCTTAATTCTACCTTGCTTAATTTTTTTAATTATCTCCCTTAATGATAATTACAAAAGTTATATTATAATGCTTGTCTGGAGTATAACTTCTAAGGTACAAATGATATCTCATTATACCTTCACAAAGTTAGAGAGACTATTGAGAGGAAGTGTAGTGTAAAAAAAACATCACTCTACAATTCTTAGTTTTTTTAATTATCTCTCTTTATAATACCTAATAATGCTTGTTAGGAAAATAACTTGAAAAGTATTGAAGAAAATCGAATAAAACTTTACACAGTTATAAAGACCAATGAGTGGAAGTGCAGTGTTAAAAATCCATCACTTTACATCTGTTAGTTTTTTTCAATTATCTCCCTTTATAAAACTTAATATATCAACACCGATCGATAGATAAATCAATGGCTTATCAGCTTGAATTCTGGAGAACAACATTGGTTATATGAAGTACAGGTCTACTTTTTACACCTGCCAGCCAAGCACTTTAATTGACACCTCTTGTTGTGAATATAAAAAATCTGTCTGGCAAACATTCACAGATTAAACAAGTAGCAGGTAAATTTTGTAATAAATCAACTCTCCTTACAAATGTGGTTTTTCTGTCATCTGACTATAGTCAGGGGACACATAGGTGTTACTTGCGGTGTCGGCATCATCAGCTGTGTCATAACTTGAAACTTCATAGGTGAATAGATCTCATTGTGGGGAGGTGCATTGCCTAATATCCATAACACTATTTCTCGCAAATTTTCTGTTATTACCCTTGTAATTTTTCATACTTAATTCTTGTTCAGGGCATAACTTGAAAGGTATTGAAGATATTAACTTGAAACTTCATAGATGAGTAGATCTCACTGTGGAGAGGTGTAGTACCAAAGAACCATTACTCTCTTTGCATAATTTTTTTGAGTTATTGTCCTTTGTAATTTTTCATTCTTAATTCTTGTCTGGGTCCTATGAATTCCCCATTCCATAGGTAAAATGTTAAATAACTGGTATGCTATCGTCAGGTGACACGTCCAACTTGCGGAGTTGTAGTTTATACTATAAATCCTCAAATATGTTTCATCATGATTATCCTTACTGTAACTTAAAAAGTAATTTCACATAATTATGTCATTGAAATACCATTGATAATATATTTCTTACTTTTCTGCCATTCTGAACAAAAAGTACTTTGGGGAGCATTATTCATGTTATTTGGTTTTACCAATTTCTTGTTTTTAATTGAAAATGTAAAGACTGTATGTACTTCAGTGTGCTGAATAATTTCAGCAACAGTCTCTTTGTGTATACAATTAAGGTATTTCAAGAACCATGATTAATTCAACCAAAAGTTTGCAATATGTTTACTCTGTAAAAATGTCATTTTGAAACATCTATTTTCAATCATAAGATGCTTCTAGCCTATCATTCACAAAACATTCAGACAAATCCAACTATTATACTCTGTATAATCTTTACTGGTTGCCCATGTGACTGACTGCCCTTGCAGAGATTAGTTATTTTATGTTGTAGGGGATAGCTGAAGATACAGAAGACATACAATTTAAGAGACACCTCTGTTTTTTCTATGCTCATTGTGATGCACTGATCTATGGGACATTGGTTTAATGTCTCACTCAAAAGACAATAATAGTAATGTTACTGGAGTAGCAAGGGATCAAACTCAGCAGCCCTGGATTACCAGTCCAAAATCAAACTCCATACATATTGCCTACATGGGCAAATGAACCTGTTCAGAAAAATGAGAGATAGACACAAAATAATTGATTATCTTAATTATACCTTCATCGATGCACTGTCATTGTGTTCTAAAGGTTTGTTAATACGGGTTTTGTCAAAATGGCTAATTTTCTTTTATATTTCTAACAGGCTGTGACAGTCAACATTGGGGACAAGACTGTTCAAAGACATGTAATTGTGGGAATTATGGGTCATGTGATCCAGCCAATGGCAACTGTATTTGCCATATTGGTAAGTGAAATTAAGATACTATTTATCAAATAACCTTGTGTTATTTAGGAATAAAAGGTGATGTGAACCAGCCAGTTGTAACTGTATTTACCATGAAAAGTAAGTGAAATTAAGATTTTATTGGTGATATAACCTTGCATAATTGTGGGAATGATAGGTCATGTGATCCCAAATAATGGCAACTGTATTTACCATATTATTCAGTGATATTGTTCATCACATTGAATTTGTGAGATAGAATTTAGTTATAATTATGACAACAGTATTTGCAACTTACAAAGTAAAATTAAATTGTTTTTAAAATGGCTGTGATAGCATGTGTGTTGTGTGAATTGAACCTCTGGCAACCATAACTGCACTTATTTGAATTAAATTTACAATTTTAAAACTCTTTGATGTTTGTAAAGAAAACTTTGAAAACTGTATTCCTTTTTTATTCCTTAGGTTACACTGGACAAAGCTGTTCACAGAAATGCCAGGAGAGCTTTGGTCTGCATTGTATTCACCCATGTGTTTGTGAGAATGATGCTATATGTGACAATGTCAATGGAAAATGTACATGCAAAAAAGGGTTCTATGGAGCATAGTAAGTACCTTGCAGTAAAGTGAAGAAAAGTTTTTTTAAATATTTTTTCAGTCACTCTAATGGAAAGGATAATAATTTTCCTTCTAATAGAAGGAAAATCCTTCTAGGCTTGTAACACATTTACCATCTTGTATGAATGTATTCCTTAATCACTAACCTGTATGGCATTCAGCAAGAGGTCTGGCATTTAGTAACCACTTCTTAAATGTCTGCCAGCTTTCTTCCTCTCATTATTATGGAGAGTCCTAGTGGGACACAAACTTAGTTTAAACTTATTCATTTCATTTGGAAGCAAATTTTTGCAATTTAAATTAATCGCTCTTGATGACTGCTTCCTGGATTCAGACCAGTCCTTGCCCCGAAAGTGAGGAATGTGGAAAGTCACTGTAGACTTTCACCCCTGCTGAGAATCAAACCAATGACCTCTGGGTCGGTAGTCTGGCACTCTAACCCCTCAATAACTCCTCCTTGATCAAAGGCAGTGCCTTACCCTCTTTATCAAATACTGGTAATTTTTCAGTTGTAACACTGTATGAATTTAGTACTTGTATACCTGCTGGTCTGTATAAGGAATATGAGTCAATTTTATGCTCCCCGAAGGGCGAGCATATAGTTGCCGCTTTGTCTGTCCGTCCGTCCTGTCCGTCCATTCGTTCGTCCGTCCATCCGTCATAATTTTGTCCAGAGCAAAACACAAAAACTGTGAGAGATATCAAGACCAAACTTCATAGGTAGTTAGATCTCATTAAGGAGCAGTGCATTGCACAAGAACCATAACTCTTGCTTTATTAATTTTTGACTAATTGCCCTTTCAAATTTCTCATACTTACTTTTTGTCTGGGGCATATCTCACAAAGTATAAGAGTTATCAACTTGACCCTTTATAAGTAGATAGATCTCATTGATGAGCAGTGCAGTGCACAAGAACCATAACTCTTGCTTTATTAATTTTTGAGTTATTGCCCTTTGAAATTTCTCATACTTATTTTTTTGTCCGGTGCATATCTCACTAAGTATAAGAGATATTAACATGCAACTTTATTGGTAGATAGATCTCTATGAGGAGAAGTGCAGCATGCAAGAACCGTAACTCTATTTTGCATAATTTAGGAGTTATTGCCCTTTGTTATTTTTCATATTTTAAAAAAAATACATATTAAACAGTAGCCCTTTTGAAATTGGCATTTATTTGGGGAACATCCATCGGTTCTACCGATTTCTTGTATTTTATGGTCTAAGATAGAAATAATAACAAACAAGTCAATCAAACATATTGAATAACAGACAACTCCATCAAATATATTAAATAAAAAACATGTTCATTCAACATATTGAATAACAGACAAATCCATGCAACATATTGAATAACAGACAAGTTCATCCAACATATTGAATAACAGACCAATCCATTCAATATATTGAATAACAGACAAGTCCATCCAATATATTGAATAACAGACAAGTTAATCCAACATATTAAATAACAGACAAGTTCATCCATCATATTAAATAACAGACACATTCATGCAACATATTGAATAACAGACAAGTTCATCCAACATATTGAATAACAGACCAATACATTCAATATATTGAGTAACAGACAAGTCCATCCAATATATTGAATAACAGACAAGTTAATCCAACATATTGAATAACAGACAAATTCATCCAACATATTAAATAACAGACACATTCATGCAACATATTGAATAACAGACAAGTCCATTCAAGATATTAAATAACAGACAAACCTATTCAACATATTGAATATAAGACAAATCCATCCAATATATTGAATAACAGCGAGTTCATCCAACATACAGAATAAGGGACAAATTCATGCAACATATTGATTAACAGACATGTCCATTCAACATAATAAATAACAGACAAACCCATTCAACATGTTGAAAATCAGACAATACATCCAATTTATTGAATAACAGACATGACCATCCAACATAATGAAGAACAGCATATCCATCCAACATATTGAATAACAGACTAGTCAGTCCAGCATATTTAATAACAAACAAACTCATTTAACATACTGAATAATAGATAAATCCATTCATTATATTGAATAACAGTCTAGTCCATCTAATATATTGAATAACTGACTAGTCCATTCAACATATTGAATAACAGACAAATCAATTCTACATACTGAAGAACAGAAGTCTGTATTGAATAACAGACAAATCCATGCAACATATTGAATAAAAGACAAGTCCATCAAACATAATGAATAACAGACTAGTCCATCCAACATAATGAATAACAGCATATTCATCCAACATATTGAATAACAGTCTAGTCCAGTCAACGTATTGAATATCAGACTAGTCCATGTAACATATTGAATAACAGACTAACTCATTCAACAAACTGATTAACAGAAAAGTTTTTGTTGAATTACAGAAAAATCAATACAACATATTGAATAACAGACAAGCCCATTCAATATAATGAATAACAGACTAGTCTATCCAGCATAATGAATAACAGACAAATCAATCTAACATATTAAATAACCGCCTAGTCCATCCAACCTGTCGAATAACACACTAGTCCATCCAACATATTGAATAAGAGATAAATCCATTCAACATATTTAATAAGAGATAAATCCATTCAACATATAGAATAACAGACAAATCCATTCAAAATATCGAATAATAGACAAGTCCATTCAACATACTGAATAATAGAGAAGTCCATTCAACATACTGAATAATAGAGAAGTCCATTCAACATACTGAATAATAGAGAAGTCCATTCAACATACTGAATAATAGAGAAGTTCATTCAACATACTGAATAATAGAGAAGTCCATTCAACATACTGAATAATAGACAAGTCCATTCAAAATACTGAATAATAGACAAGTTTATTCAACATATTGAATAATAGACAAGTCCATTCAACATACTGAATAATAGAAAGGTCCATTGAACATACTGAGTAATAAACAAGTCCATTCAACATACTGAATAATAGACAAGTCCATTCAAAATACTGAATAATAGACAAGTTTATTCAACATATTGAATAATAGACAAGTCCATTCAACATACTGAATAATAGACAAGTCCATTCAAAATACTGAATAATAGACAAGTTTATTCAACATATTGAATAATAGACAAGTCCATTCAACATACTGAATAATAGAAAGGTCCATTGAACATACTAAATAATAGACAAGTCCATTCAACATTTTTACTGATAGACAAATGCACTGAATGCAATGAACAGTCAATCAAATGAAAAAAATCATAAGGGTAAGGGTTACCCTGGCAAGACTTTTTTAATTCTGAGTATCATTTATTTCAGTTGTCATAAAACATGTGATCAGACAACCAGTGGGGAACAAGGTTGTGAACAAGAATGTCCTTGTCAAAATGGTGGAGTCTGTGATGAAGTAACAAAGGCTTGCATATGTCCAGCTGGTGTCAAGGTATGATAAACACATTGTTATTCATAAAATAAAAATAAATGCCATAGTATGATATATTATCAAATATACCACAGAATGAAGTTCAGATGCATATTTAATTTACAATGACCGGCCCGGCTAGCTCAGTTGGTAGAGCATCAGTTTGTCAAACTTGACGATCCCCGTTCAGTCCCCATCATGCAGGGCTGGCAAAATTTCTCCTTGATAATTGATCTATAGGTCATTTGTCCCTCACCTCAGAAGCAGGTGAGGAAGTAGTCAGTCACTTGGGGAGAAATTGGTAAGTACACTGGTTGGATACCCAGGAACACTGGTTAGGTGGACTGACCGCTGGGATATGATCTTAGAAGTTAAACTGGCGTCAAACCCCTATTAAAAAAAAAAAAGAATAATAATTAACCATGAGGGCTTTAGCATTTGAACATTTATATTGTTTATATCTTACCTAGTTATTACTGACAGTTCTTGGTTGTTATGACCATTACAAATAAAGAAGGCAGAAGTATTTTTTTTTAGTCCAGCAAATGTCACTTAAAATTTCTATATTACAAGAGGCCTTGTAATTTTCTTCTGTTGATCATCTAAGAAAAAAACAATCTGTCTCAGAATGGAAATAATGGTAAACTGACTGTGAAATTGTTTCTGTTTTTATAACAAGATGTGTACCTGTATTGAAAACTCCAACACCTCAAATGCCTGCTAATTCTTTTAAGAAAAATGTTGAAACGTCTTGCTAGGTTATAACTGGATAAATGAAAATACTTTGATATTTTGAAATTTCAATGTTATTGTTATGTAAAAATCTATATTTGTCACAGGACCAAATCCTTGGTGATAAAATTACTACTAGGTTATATGTGCTGTCCCCGTACCAGGTGGATAAGAGATTATAGAGCATGTGACTTCCATGCAAAGAGCAAGGAGTTTGAGTCCTAGTCTTAGTAATTTCTGAAACCTTTGACCTAAGATTCAGACTCTTAATTAAAAGATAGATTAATCTGTATAGTACCCAAAGCAGAACAGCAGGAATAGATGATTGTTCTCTTTTTAGGGGGAGTATTGTACAGTATTCTGTGATAAATTCCACTGGGGAGTGAACTGTACAAATACCTGTAGTTGTGTTTTTGGCAAATGTAATCCCAAGGATGGAGTTTGTACTTGTGACCATGGATATGCAGGGGTACAGGTGAGTTCTTTTGCCAGTCAAATATATTATTACTGTTTTTAGAATTTCAGTGGTGATGCAGTCTGTTGAAGATGTGTGGACAGTCTCCTGAGTACCACAAATCCAAAGCAAGCACTGAGAACCATATCCATTTTAACATTAATTTATTGATAAATATCATTGTGCAAAGTGGTGTTTCAACTTATTATGGTTAATCAGTAATCACTAATACCATTATTGTGGACATTTAGCAGTACAAGCAAGTGCAGTCATGTGTATTTTACAAGACGAGCGTAGTCATGGGTATTGTTTCAAAAGACTGTTGCAGCCATGGGTATTTTTTAAATGACAAGATTTGTCATTTGTGAGTTTTCATTTGAAAGACAAAAGTGATTTTGTATTTTGAGTGTTTTAACTTTTAAGAATAACCTAAAATCTATTTTAGAGTAGTTTTTTTGTTGCAGTGAACTAGGCTCTGATATAATAATAGTTTCATTAATTAATGTTTAGTGTAAACTGAAGAAATCTAGAGTAATGTACATTAACACTGATATGTTATACTTGCAACTGTTTTTTTTCATGACTTTTTCATGACTTTGATGCTTGCAGACTCTGCTGTCTGGTGAAATATATAATTATGCATTTTTATGCTCACAGAGGGATGGCTTTTTTTTGGGTCTGTTTGTTTCTTTGTTTTCCACAAAACTTTTTAAAACCTTTTTGAGGCCCCTCTGGGAACATGGCTTTCATTCAGACAAAGTGCTTGTTAGTTTTTAGTTCACATGGTACAATAAACTGTACACACTAAAACCTCTAAAACTAAAATTAAAGTATAATCATTCAAATACAATTACAGTTGTCAAATCAAGTGTCCAGATGGCTTTTATGGAGCTGGGTGTCTGACTCCATGTGGCTGTAAAAATGGCGGGAAATGTAATCGCAATGAAGCTACTCAAATGATTGAGTGCAACTGTGCATACACTGGTTTCCATGGAGATACATGTTCTGTTAGAGGTAGGGTACCATGGCCTCATATTTTCCTGGGTCATTTTATGTTAGTTTCTTAAATGTGTTTGATACAGCTTTGTTTGATGTGAAATGTCTTGAGTAAACAAATTACACATTACATGTATAACATAATTTTTCTCAGTTCTATTTTAAGAGCTATGCAGGTATTTCACAGTAAAACGTAAAATTCAGTGGAAATTTTTAATATCGTAACATCATATGAACATCTTCTGTTCCTGCACTGGTTAACGTCAATCTGTTCAACATCGTAAAAACACGTCTAGGAATGACCCGTTCCCGATTTATATTGTTGAATTGATAGTGCTGTTGATACTGTAAAATGGTCTTCATTCAACAGACTGTCCAGATGGCCAGTATCTTGTATCTGGTTCCGCACAAAATTGTCAGAATTGTAGCTGTGAATGGAGTAACTCTGAAAGGTAGATATACAATTATTCAAACTTTAAAAAAAAAGTTAAAAAAAAAAAAAAACATGTTTATTTGAAAAAAAAGAAAAAAAAAAGAAAAAAAAAAGTAATCTGTTGAAAATTTATTTATTTCTAACCTTTGTTTGCATTAAGGTAATACTTTTGCCTGTTTTCATGGAAGTGTTACTGGATTGTTTTTTTTTTATTTTGAAAAGTGGAAATGAAAGGGAAAAGAGTAGTTAAAATTTATGTTTTTGAGTAAATATACATATATGTAAGATGATTTTTTTTATCTATTTAAGTCTTTTTATCATTAAGGTGGTACCGGTTGCCCCTGTGACCAATGCTCGTTAAATAGGTTATTTAAGACTCCTGTGGATAGTGCAAGAAAAGAAGGCATCCCATTCAAGAGACACATTTGGTTCTTTTACATGGTCAGTTTATATCACTAATACGGAATCTTGGTGTAGCATCTCATCTGAAAGTCAGTAGTGTTGATGGAGGAATTGGGGACCAAACTCAGGATTTCTTTATTGCAAGTCCTACGCTTATTACTGGACCACTGATATTTTTAAAACAACATTTTCCTCATTACAGTTGTCATCCACTATCTGGTACCTGCTCTTGTAAGCCTGGTTATAAGGGGAACCAATGTAAAGAAAAATGTACCATGCCATTTTATGGAAAAGACTGCGCTGGAGAGTGCCAGTGTGCCAACGGTGATTGTGACCATGTGACCGGAGAGTGCACCACATGTTATCCTGGCTATCTAGGTAAAGGCCTGTCACTAATGGTTTAAAACTAACAAATCAGAAACACTGAAAAAGTGAGCTAAGAAAGTAGTATTTGTTATAGGAAAATACAGATCATGCAGCATTTGCTAAAACATGTACTACTATGTAAGAAAGAATATTGTAATGATTTCGTAGTTTTTGAAATTAAAAAAAGAGTAAATGCTATTTCATTTCACTTAGAACATTTAAATACTTACCACTCAATCTGCTGATTACATCCATGAAAATGGATTTTGTTCTTCTGCTGTAAGTGTTTTTTTAACTTCCATTTAGGCGTAGAATGTGATGAACCATGCCCAGAAGGAACTTGGGGTTTGAATTGTGTGAACAATTGCACCTGCCTTAACGGGGCTAAGTGCCATGTGAAATCTGGTTATTGCCAGTGCAAGCCTGGATATGCAGGTAAGTTTGACATTCAGTTTTCAAAAGTAAACTCATCATTGAGTGATTTGTTTGCTGAGGAGATACAAAGGCATTTTATGACTATCACTCGCTGGTCTTCACATTACATTAGAAGTTACATTTTGGCAAATTGATTAATATGCTGTGTTTTAACTTTGTAATAAAGGAATGTAAAATCTGCATTGTATCAATCCCATGTGACTTTGTTTTCCATTCTTCTATGCAGATAAGTTGAAGTCTGCAAAGAAAAAAAGTCAACCACTTTGCACTCGTCACCTGATAGCATGATCCCTGACTGGTGACTGTGTCTTGAACTTGGCAGTTTGTTGTGTAGGATACTTCACTTGTACAGTCTAAGAATTATGGCTGTGTATAAACTGCCCCTATTAGATAATCAAAACTAAGTTATTTGTTAAAAAGGCTTATGCACCTATCAATGTTTTGTCCCAGGGGAGGGTGAGCTGCGGGTATACTTGGGACTGTCACCAGAAGACAGTTCCCCAACAAGTGAGAATGGTTCTTGTTCCAGGGAAATAAACTTGGCTGAATTCTAGATCCCAGGTCATTAAATATGTAAAAAATCCTCCACTGTGGGGATTTTGACAAATTCCCATTGCCTTAGGATGGGGATTTAGACTAAAAAAATGTCAAATTCCCCAGGATTTGCCCACTTTCCCCTCCCTAGGGCAAAATGTTGATAGGAGCATTAAAATTATGTCTTTTACAAAAGAAAATAAGAATAATATGAAAAATTAAAATTCCGTTTCAGTCAAATGTTTTCTGTAAAATTTTCTCATGTTTACTCCCTTCAGTTGAAAATACATTATATATTTAGTAAGAGTTCCCTTTCAAAATTTTAACATTCAATTTTTTTATGGTATAAAATAGCTGATTTGCTTTAGATTTCAGGTTTAAATTGTTTGAACAATTGTTAAAGTTTTATGACTAAATTATGAGGAATGTTGTCTAAGACTAATATGTGACAACTAAATTGTTCAGACAGAGTTCCTTTTAATTTTTTACATTGTGTGTTTTATACAAAAAAATAGAATGATTTTATTTAAATTTCAGCGCTAAATTTTGAAAAATATTGTTTCCAGGACTTACCTTATGCATGAATTGTTAAAATTGCTGAACTGAATTGTAAGAAATACATGTATTTTTAGAATTCTGAAAACTGAATTGTGAGATTAAAATTTCAGGACAAAATTATGAAAAATACACCATACAAGTATAATATTAATTGTTCAAATTAAGTGTGATAACTACATGTATACAGTTATATGGTTAACATTTTAGGATTTAATTTTGAGAAATAGGGGCCTACAATGTCCTGTATCATTAAAATTTCTTGACTAAATTGTGAGAAACACAAATTTCTTATATTTCAGGACTAAATTGTAAGAAACACATGTATTATTAAAATTGCAGGACTACATTGTGAGAAATTCTGTGAAATAGACAAGTTTGGTCCAGGGTGTTTGGAGCACTGTAACTGTAATCACGAAAGATCTACGTGTAGCCCACTCAATGGACAGTGCCTCTGTAAACCTGGTAATGCACCCTTCGTCAGAAGTATTTTGATTTTTATGCCCCCAGAAGGAGGGCATATAGGTAGTTTTTGGTCAGTCTGTCTGTCAGCCTTTTGTCACAAAACTTTAACCTTGACCATAACATAAAAAAGTCCTTCCACCTAAAGCCTCCAAACTACACAGGTGCATGCACCTTGATGCGCTCTACCCGCAAGACTCACTTAGAGGTCACAGGGTCAAAGGTCAAGGCTCCCGTGGGTGGTGGGGGGATGGCATTCATTCGAACATAGTGCATGTTTCAGTATTAGTTTTAGTTTAGACTTAAACTTTACTGTTGAGCCTTGAAAGGTGAGAGCATAGCTGCTGCTGTCTTTGTCTGCCTTTTACTCTTTTTTTTGTCCAAACAATTCCTGTCCAAGACTGTTGAAGATGCTGACTTGAAACTTAAGCAAGGTAGATCTTATAAAAAAAATGTGTAGTGCACAAGAAGTTCAAGTTCAACTTGTTGCTGCTAACAGTCAATACTGACTATGCTAGGCAGGCAAGTTCTTGCAACTGCTTCCTGGGTTCATACCAGTACTCGCTGCTGAAAGTGAGGACTGTGGAATGTCACTGGAGCTGTCACCTCTGGTGGGATTCAAACCAGCAACTTCCGGATTGGGAGTCATGACGCTCTAACCCCTCGACCACTGCTCCTCAGCTATAAATGTCTTTGTTTTACATAGATTCAACATGTCACTTGTACTTTAACTATAATTGATGACCTCTAGTTTGAGTCATACCTAGCAGTTTTGACAAATGGAATGGTTATGAAAGTAACAGGCAGATTGTTCTGAACTTGAAAAATATCATTTACCTTTCAATGATATGGAGTCCTTTGTGTATGTCCTTTATATAATCACTACTAACCTGATGCTTTGCATGAGAAATTAAGTAATTTCCTAATACAGGAGTTAGGGTCATGTTCTTTTACTTTCTAGATAACGTATGACTGGAATACTATTGAGATGCACAAATGAACCAGGGCAAAAAATCAAGGCTGCACTGACTTGTTTATTGTTCTGAACTATTTTAAATGTTCTTGCCATCAAACAATTTTCTGAGAGTCAGTTTTGTGAAGACATTTCTCTTTTGTAGGATATACTGGTGAGAGGTGTGAACAAACATGCAGTGAGGGGAAATACGGTTATTTCTGTATGTCCGACTGTGACTGTACACTTCAAGGAACGGAAAAATGTGACCCGAAAACCGGATATTGTCATTGTAAAGGAGGTTGGTCAGGTAAGGGCAGTGATGAATATAATTTTTTATGTTGTGTTAAGCTATACTGCCAGTGTGTTATATGATACACTAACAGTTGTTAAAGTGACCTGACTCACAGAATTTAGCTGAAAATTTTTTTTCTTTAAAATTTAAGAGAATTTAATGTACTATGGAAAAAACATAATATGCTTCTATACATCATGAAAAAAGAAAAAGAAAATTTTTGAATTAACCAGGATTCGAACCCATGACCTTTCGGTCAGTAAAATAAAGAGAGACGATCTACACCACTGAGCCACTGCGTCTAGTTACAAAGTTTCGTCAAAATTAATATTATAATTAAAGTATCTACCCCGTGACTAACAGGATAAATTTTTTACAGATAAAAGTGTGTAAAATTTATATTTTGATGTTTTTCTGTAACAAAAAATGAGTCAGTAACTTAGTTTAGATATCTTCTTCACAATTACAGCAAGAATTTCAAGATGTTTAAACATTTTCTTTTTTTTCATCGTCGACCCATCTGTGAGTCAGTCTCATTAAGTCATGCCCACTCTGTATTTGATGCATGTTTGTTACTTGTTACTTTTTACTTGAACCCAATAGCAAGAGCTGTTTATAATTAACATGTAATGTATTTAATAATACATGTATAAATTATAAAATATAATATGATTTTCCATTCTTCTAACTTTATTAATCCCCTTCCGCAAAGCATAGGAATGGCCTCCATCTGTCCATCCGTCTGTAACACTTTTGTGTCCCCTTCATAACTTTTAAACTGCTGAAAAATTTTTGAAATAACTTGGCACAAGTAATCACCATTATGAGACAATGTGCAGAACGCAATTCTTGGGTTGCTACCCCTAAGGTCAAGGTCACACTTAAAGGTCAATTGTTAAAAGGTCTACTTTTTGTGTCCGCTCCATAACTTTTAAACCGCTGAAAATTTTTTGAAATAACTTGGCAAAAGTGATCACCATTATGAGATGATATACAGAGAACAATAGTTGGGTTGCTTCCCCCAAGGTCAAGGTCACACTTAAAGGGTCAAATATCCACATTTCACATCTGCTCTATAACTTACTAACTTGGCTTACGAAAAGTTTTTTAATTACTTTGCACAAATGATCACCACTATGACACAATGTGCAGCACCCAACATCCAGGTTGCTACCCCCAAGGTCAAGGTTAAATGTTCTCCATAACTTTTTGACTTTATGGAAATTTTAAATAACTTGGCACAAATAATTACTATCATGAGACTATGTGCTTATAATAAGCATGGCACAACATCAAGGTCATGGTTGGATAAAGGTCAAGATGTACATATTCCTGTCCGCTGCGGAAGGGGATTTAGCTGTCCTTCAGACTGCCTTGTTCATCCAGCAATTTCCTTATTCACCTAACACAGTGTGAAAAAAAATGCTTTCTTGTTAACATTACATTAAATTGGTTTTGTTTAGTTTAGTTTAAACTTATTTATTTTACATCAGTTGGGAAGCAAGTTCTTGCAACTTTCATTAATCCCTCTTGATGACCACTTCCTGTATTCAAACCAGTACTTGCATCAAAAGTGTGGACTGTGGAAAGTCACTGGAGACTCTCATCCCAATTGGGATTCAAACCAACAACGTCGGGATCACAAGTCTGGAACTAAGCCCTAGACCACTGCTTCTTCAAAGTTGGTTTTGTATTAGCATATACAGTTGAAGAAATGTGTGAAACAAATTTTCTTCTCTTTCTGAGCAGTTGCTCAATTGCTTAGTTACAGTAATCGATGAAAAATTTAATGATTTAATGGTTAAAAAATATGTCTGCAGGAAAGAAGTGTGACACATTATGTGGTAACAATAACTGGGGTCCAAACTGTGTTAACACTTGCAATTGCAATGGAAATGGAAACTGTCACAGTGATATAGGGGTTTGTTTGTGTTTTGATGGCTTTCGTGGGGACAGATGTGAACTAGGTAACTATCATATGTAAATATATCATAGTCTTTGAATATGTTTAATGTCATCATCCAAGGGAAATCTATTTGTACCGTCTGGTAGTCGGACTAGTACTATGACCAATATTTTTTTTTAAACTCTAATTTTATTTTCATCGACTTAATGCAATTTAGTTAACAATAACTGCACGTTGAGAGAATGTGAAGAAAAAGAAAATCATACATATAAAATTACAGTGTGCTTAAAAGTTATTGTTAGTATTACATGGGACAGTTCAACTATTAACTCAGAAATATTTTTACACTAAAGTTAAACTTTTTTTTTTTTCCAGATGATAACGGTGTTGTTGTTGTTGCTCAGCAGAAGGGCAACACAGACAGTTCAGCTTCTTCTAGTATGGTGCCATTGATCATCGGCATTGTTATTCCATGCATTATTCTTCTTGTAATCTTGGCCCTTGTGGTATCCTATTATATGAGAAAGGTCCGGCGCCTTAAGGAGGAGAATTTACAAGTGCAGTACCGACACAACGGAACCTTACCGGGACAAACTATCATTCCAAGTAAGATTGTTATCCCTGCTTCATTAATTCTCACCCAGCGAATGGCAAGTTTTTATATAAAAAAAAAAAAAATATTCTTTTAAGACCACCACTATACTGGCTTCATTTGCTAGATTTTTTTGTATTGGTAATGATAACTTTTACATGCACATAAAGGGAGGGAATTACCTTTTCTTTTCGAGTCAGACACAGAAGATTTTTAACATATACAGCTGTGCCTCATTAGGTGAAAAACCATTGAATATAAGGATTTATAAAGATTGGTAGTGTTTGTTTTTCAAAGAGAACACATTAGAACAAAATGAATTTATTGAACATTTTTAGGATCACTTTGATCACATTATATTAAGTAATAAGTTTTTTTGTATACATGTTATTTGTAGTAGTTAATGATTTGTCTTGAACTACAGTGATATATTCTATTGAATCTCTTTCCAAATATCTCTTTTTTTCTTACTATTCAATATCTTTTTGTATAGAAATCATATCAGTTTCAATTCATTCTAGATGGAAATGCTCAGACTGGTGTAGTAAATCCCACATATGAGGAAGATAATTTGCGCTAATGATCTTCGATACCCACATCTGAGTCAACGGCTCTCTCAAGCCCGGCCTCCTTTACCACATCGTCAACAGGCTTGTGACCCATGTAATGACATTGATGTAGAAAAGTTACGTGTTCAGATGGATTAGTGCGACAAACAGACCTGTATCTTCCCAGTATGCAGATATTGATGATGTTGAAGATCGTTACACGACCCTAAAATCTGTCGCTGGAGATAGAGGCAGTAATGACTTTGAATTTATTTATACTTTACTAACCAGCCTAAGTTCCATTGCTTTGGCCATTTTTTGGTCTAATTCATCTCAAAAAGTAGTTCTATCCAAATTGAATACAGAAAGGTGCATTTGTCAGTTAAGCTAAATCAGGTTAATTTGTAAATACTGATTTATTATTTTCTCACATAAGATGTTGTGCAAGAAGCATTTTTTTTTATCTCTGTTTTCAGCTCTTACAGCAGAAGGGAGTGAATCAGGAGGTTTTGTAACGTCCCCTGGAGATGAAAAGTTGGATTCTGCAGATGAAGGTCTCAGTACAGAGACATCTGGTGGAGGATTTGTAAATAAAACCTATGGTATGCTTCAAGACAAATGATAATAGTTTTTTTCTTCAAATGGCTTAAGCAATTTGTTGGAAAGTTTTATAATCAGATGATTGCGAATTCAACCTTATTAACTTTTTTACTTTTTGTATTTTTTTTCAAGATGGAAAGCTTAACCTGTGATGGCTATGTAATCTGATGATGTTTTTTTTCTTCATATGCAGAGAATAGTTTGACAATACATTTATTAACCAGTTTTCACTCTTTGAAAATCTTTGGTGTAGACTACACTTCGATGCATGTTTAAATACTTTTTTCACCGCAGAAACTGCATGTGAACTGGGTTGGTATGAACTGAACAGTTCATATTTAGAAAGTTTTAACTAAACTGTTCATGTATTAATTTTATGAAAATAATATGAAAAAGACTAGTTTTCTCCGAGGTCAAAAAGAAAGTGATTTTATTCAATACATATGCAATGACTTCATCAGGATGTTCAGATTGGTGAGTTGTGGGTATCATAAAGGAAATTTTCCTGCTTTTTAAATCCAGACCAGACTTGAAAAAAAAGCTAGACTTATATAGAATAATCTCCCTTCTAGTTAAGTAGAGCATATATTTTTGGCAGGGGTGTTTCTTTCTCCAGCCACATTATCCAGTGTAGGCTAGAACTTTAAACTTGCATTATATACACATAATGCCTTCCTTTTTATTATTGATTGTGAAGGCTTTCTGTTGCTTCTTTACTGCTTTGATAAGTTTTTTGCTTTATTCTTGGAATGTTTGTGTTGATAAAAAAAACTGCCTAGGAATTCAAGAGCTTTTATAACTTACTGTCTGATTTAGTTTGATGGATATTTTATGAAATGGTACCAGTCTGTATTTTGATGGATCTTTTATAAAATTGTACCAGTCTGTAGCAGTTTATTGGTAGTAGTCATTGTTGATTGGTGCAGAGTTTTTATTTCTCATTTATCTCAAGAGTGACTGAAATATGAGTAAAGAGAAAAAGTCATACATAAATATTATGGTTTTCAGGAGCCTATGACAACTTGGGAATATAAAAGACCCCATAGTAACCTAGCTGTAAGACATTTTCACACCAGTGTGCAAGATTTAATGATAGTGTGTCATTTGTTTGTTTGCTGTGTGTGTGACTCACTGTGTGCTTTGTTTTATCAAAAAATCTTCTTGATATCAAAAAAACATTATATTATGCCCTGTTCTACAGAAATATTTCCTCTTCAGTAAATACCAAGGCGTGGTAATATTCCTTATTTTGTGATGGAAGGAAATGGAAATTTGTATTAAATTGAAAAACATTAATTTCTTCTTCCAAACAAATGCCAGTGAGTCTTGGGCATAATTTGAAAATGTAAATTTGTGTTTTTTTTCAGGAAATTCCAAATAGGGTAATAAAAACAAAAAAAGTAATATGTATGACACAAAGTAATTATTTATGGTTAACTCTTGCCTATTTTGGTTGATATGTTAGAAGTCTGCTTTTCAGATATGATAAAAGTCTAGTCAAGGCTATGGAGTTTTTGCATTGTACAGTTTTATATAATCTGACAGTGTACTGCCAAAGAAATAATTTCATTGGTGTATTTGAAACATTCGAGCCAATTCACTGCTTTTGGTACAGAGATTCAACGTGAAAGCCATACATTACTTTTTTAATCAGTAAGCTGCTGAAACAGACACTGTAGTTACTCAGCCATGCCTTTTGTAGGTAGACACTGCTTTTAGATCAAATCAAGTAAATAAAATGGAGCATATTTAGATCTTATATAGGTAAGAAATAATTCCGCCAGTGGGTGAGAGTTGGTTGTATCTGTACTGTATTACTTCACATCTTTCTTGACACACTTTTACCTTCAAACACTGAATTCAAAATAAGACATTTAATATAGAATGCATATTTCAGGCTAAGGTTGCACCTTAGCTCATGCAAGGACCAGCATTGTAACAAAGCATCTTTACCTAGCCTAGAGATCACCTTTGTTCATGCATGCTTAGCCATTAAGATTTTCTTTTTGGAGTTTGTTCATGCCTACATGGCCAAAGGATCCTTATGAGGTTTGTACATACATGTATGCCAAATATCCTTTGTGGGGTTTGTCCATGCATGTATGACCAAATTTTCATCTGAGGTTTGTCCTTAAATGTATGGTCAAAGGATCCATGTGAGGTTTGTGTTTGCATGTATGGCCAAAGGTCTTTGTGAGCTTTGCCCATATATGCATTACCAAAGGTTCTGTTTGAGGTTTGTTCATGCATGCATTGAAAAGGTTCTTATTTGAATTTATTCTCTTTAATTTTTTTAGTTTAAAATGCATTCTTCATTAAATGATTTTTTATTCAGTTTTTGCTATCTTCACCATCTTGTCTCTAAAAACTTTTGAAGTCTTGTTTCTTTCTCAAAAGTTTAGCCTCAAGTCATCAATTGATCATAGACATTTTTTCCTTTGCAACCTTTTTATAATTATGTTGATAGATGTAATTTCTGTCTCAATTTGAGAAGTTTTACCAGACAGATGTAGAAACATAAACTAGACTTGCATTGAAGTGTAGAAAAAAAATAACCAGACTATATTCTGATTTTAAAGTTCCTTAGACAGATGACCAGGCTTTTTCATCACATATTCAAAACAGATGACCAGGTTTGATCAGGAAGTTCCCAAAAATGACCAGACTGGTTCCAAAGTCTTAAAATAAGAAACAACATCTTACTTTGAAGTATTCTAAAAATAGATATGGCTTATGCCAAACATTTCTTAAGACATATTATCAGTCTGGTCCCATATTGATTCAAAACAATAAACATAATTATGCACACTGTCAAATTGACAGTAAGTTAGATATATACATTCATAACCAGTCTGTTGTCCATGAATTCTGTTATATTACTGTTGATAATTCTCAGAGGAAAGAAAAACATGGTGCACTGTGAAACATACTTTGGTCCTTTCAGTACTTCTTGCTATAAAAACATGATGGGATACAATTAAAAAAAATAGAGATTTTATGGGGGAAAAAGGCTGATCAGATGCATAGATGATTGAAAGAACAGGTTTCGAATATATCAAAATTTTAATTTTGTGCAAGATGAATCAAGAAAGATGTGAAATGGTTGGGGAAAGAAAGATGCACTCTGTGTAATCACGATACAGAGGTATAGGGGCCTTAGAGTAAACAACTTTAAAGATAAAAAGATGGTTAATCTCTTACAATCTTCATCCCTTTGTCACTTGTATATTATTTTGTTTGTTTTTGTTGAGGTTTAACACCAGTTTTATCCTTTTCTGGTCATTTCATGGCAGTCACTCCACCTAACAAGTTTTCCTGGGTATCCAATTAGTTTATTAACCAATCTCTCTGCACAACTGACTACTTCCTTATATGAATAAGAGGTGAGGGACAAATGACCTTTAGATGCATTTTCTGAGAACAGTTATCACAGTGAAATTTAGCCGGCTCTGGTAGAGTTAGGACTGAGAATCCCTGGATTGACAATTCAGTGCTGCAGCCAGGTCTGCTGGTATATTAAAAGAAAGTGTTAAGCTTTGCTTTGATTCGTAGTTTGAGTTGACATTCTTGTGAATATAAATGTTATGGTAACCTTGGTGCAAGTGTTAATATATTTTGTTGTAAATTACCGACAGTGCAAATATTATAATTTTTCAGTCACATATAATAAGGCTTTATGACAAAGGCCACATTTCTACTAAATTCCTTTCATTAAAGTGTAATCTTTTCTTATTGAATTACAGCAGTGTATTTACAGATCTATTCCTCTTCTGAAATGAATTTGTTTTTTAATTACTCGTGAAGATTTTGAAAACTTCCAGTGTTGTCCATTTGATTGATCATGCTAAGTTTATAATTTCTTAGATTTTTCCCAATACATAATTATCATTATGATACACAAAATCACTTGAGTTTTCTCAGAAATAAGGCTAGCCTAGAACTGTTGCTTTACAGAGATGCTGATTTTATAGGTGTCGTGGCTTTAACTATAAAAGGGGTTAGAACATCATATTAATTATGTGATTTTTTATTATATGCTTTATTCAAAACTTTAATTTTCATGATGTTGTGGAACATTTAATTCTCTGAATTGTTAAATCTATTGATGATTTTTTTTCATCTTTATAAGACAAGAAGATGTATTGTGTTTGCTGAATTAGGCTAATACATTTTGTAATTGTTTACAGAAACTTTCATTATGAAGTTTTTTCTTTGAAGTAATTCTTTCTATTTCATTTTTCCTTCTGAAAGGAGCTGCAAAGTTAAAATTATTTATGGTACCAATGTGGTTAAAATCATTTTTCATTTTCCTTCAGCTGACACAACTGCGACTCCCACACCTGCTAAGCAATCCATTGGTGCATTTTCTCGTCCATTATATGACAATAAAGAACCTATCTGCTAATGGCACAAGTCTGGATCAGCCAGATGCTTCTGCTGACAGTGATCAGAATCCTGCAAAATGCTTGGAGCAGCAAGCTTCAAGAGAGTATGATTTTCCTAAATCAACAAGACTTTCATCGATTCAGACTCCGGACCTGGATTTCATTGTATCAGAAGGCTACATTCAATTCCAACCTACACCTGTCACTTGAAAAGAGACACAAAGAGTAAACGAGAAAATCCATATGACACACCAAAGAAATCTATTTCTGAAAACATGAGTATCGATCAAAATGGGTACCTTACTCCTAAAACAGTAAATGGTTACCTTACCCCAATGAATGATGTTAATTCAGCAGAAACTTCTGCCTAATTGTCTTCATACAAATTTGTTCACATGCTTAGGTTGTTAATGCTTTCGAAAAGACTTTATGCATCTTTATAACTATGCAAGGCATTGACTGTGATGTTTTCTGTAAGAAATTCATGTTATTGCAATATTCTATTTAAGTTAAGTATGTTTGTGCTACCATTATGTTAGGAACTGCTGGTACCATTCACTGACTATACTTTAGGATACCATTCTGATTAAAATATTGTTTTGATATAGATATAAAATCATGTTATAATTGCTGACATATCCATCATGTTACTACCATCATGTTATATTTGCATATCCTTGTTTTATGGCATAACTTTTGGCAGGATCATGTTATAACTGCATACATTACCATCATGTTATAACTGCATACATTACCATCATGTTATAACTGCAGACATTACCATCATGTTATAACTGCAGACATTACCATCATGTTATAACTGCAGACATTACCATCATGTTAGTACTGCTTGTATCATTTACCCTCTATACTTTCTGGTATAATAAGTGAGTTCTGGTACTGGTGTAGTACGTTTTATATTAACTGCATTTTCATGCTTCATGGCATTATTGATGGTACAACCATCATGTTTTAACTCTAAACCTGCTGGAACCAAAAGTGATTAGCCTTTGCCACCAGTATAGAGCCAGGCCAGCCTGCACATCCATGCAGTCTGACCAGGCTCTATACTGTTGGTAGCTCAATATTTTTGTATTTTGATATTGAAATCCCTTAAACTTTGAATGAACTGTTCCAGATTCAAAGCTTGACAAATCTGTTACAAAATTCAGCAAGCTAAGAGTTAATAATTGTAGGTACTACTTTCATGATACAATTATATTGGAGATTTGGTACAGGTAGTTATTTTTATCACTTAAGTTAAACTTAGCGGCACTGAAATGTCACAAGTTGTCAAACTATTTTTGTCAAACGTTGGTGCTAACATTGTTTTGTATGTAGTTACTAAAAATTTTATTAAGTGCTGTGTGAATACAATTTGTTTCAGTTCATTCTTTCCAGTTACAAGCATTTACAGAACATGTTGTGGACATTAAAAACATGTTCAAGAAGGGCTTTGATCATTTGTCATAGAATGGGAAAATTAAACGAGACTTACCTGTAAGTTGAAGTTTGATGTAGATTTTGTTGACTGCATAACTCCCTTTGGTGGACCCCACAGAGATCACGTGGCTAGTCTCAGCATCCTTCAGTACTGAGGCTTATCAGCATCCGAAGCAGTCATACAATTAATCAGTGAATTAAGATTTTATTATTTATCATTTACTAAGGAGATTCAGCGGATCATAGAATCACGGTCATAGAATCACATTATTGGTTTTATTGCCTTTAATGTTCCTAGGATTGAAGGGACTGTTATTCTATTGCAGTTGGTTTAATGTTTCAGCAGTAGTCGCCATGCTTTAAACCTCAACATTTATTGTAAGTGTAATTAAACTTGAATAATTTTCATATTTTCCTTTTGAAATACCTTTTGAGAAAAACTTGTTCGAAATAGGTATTGAATTCTTTGCCTTATTCCAGAAAAATCGGCTCACAAAGTATACATTTTTTGTAACTTGATTTTTGTCTGCATTATACCAGATCATCTAATTAAACCACCAAGAAGCATTTTTAACTAACAGACTTTATGCTAACATACTATAAATACTGCATTTATTTAAAGTTATAACCGTCGTATAATCTATTCGGTCTTAATCACCATTTGGCAGGTGGATGTAATCTTTACCATTCTAGTGTCCTTTGCTAGTATTCATAAATGCCAGATATCTGTACAAAAAGACAAATTAACTGCTTATTTTTTTTCTCACAAGACTTGCCCTGGTGGTAAAGCTTTTATGTTTTCTGTATCTGTGATATTTGTTAATTTGTTCGCACAAGGTTATGTACAGTTTGAATGCTGGTTTGTTTGTTTTCACATTTTGTTTGTTTGTTTTTCATCATCATCATCATTCATCATCTTTTCCATCATCTGTATCATCAGATAATATTCAGAACATCATCATACATAATTATCAAAGTGATTAGTTTTATATTCCCATTTTCTAAATCATCATAATAATAATTATGTAATGTCTGTTAAAAAATGCCTACTAATGTCATGTTATTAATTTTTACGTAAATTATCTAAAAGGCAATTTAGACAATATACTGAACAAGTGGTAACTGTCACAAAATTATGTTGAAAAATTTGCAAATCTGAGATACCTGGACATTTAATTTGCAGAAAATCTAACAAACTTTACAATGGTACTGAAGTAAAAACGCTTTGCCTGTATTTCACATCTTGTGTATTTGATGGAATTTTTGTGGGCATAAATTTTCAGGGAAAACATTAAAAAAAGTTATAATTATTTCCATGTCAGAAAAAATAGCTTGTATACAGTTTTAATGATTGTGTTTACAGATTAACTGTGAAAAAATAAGTTTAGCAGAAGATTATGATGAAACATCCACTGAAACAGTAAAAACAGAAAATAGAATGTAAAAGTGGACTATTATGTCGTGTTTGTACAGGTCCTGTCTCTAATATTGGGTGAATTTTTACTGCAATTTGTTAGCTTACTAAGATTACTGATATTATTCTTATGACACCACTCCAGAGAGAATCAGTCAAACAAGGGAAAAAAACTGTGACATTTATTATTGGTACCAGTTTGAGGCTGTTGACCTTTAGGCATTTGCGATTTCGGCATTTTCTTCTTAGGACACACCCTGTGTAGTCTGGTTACCAACGGATAATTTATAAGTTATCTCAGTTTAATAGCATTTTCTACTGCTGAATAGACATTCAACTTAGAATTTTTTTTTCTCATTGCTGTGAATTATATCTCTTTTTCTCCCAGAAAGTACAGGTAACTCTGTCTATGAGCTTGTTAGAGTTACTGTTACTTTACTCGGTGTTCTAGCTAGGATTTAAAAAGGCAGGCTGCTACTGGAGAAAGGACATTTAAAAAGTGTGAAGGCTGCACAAAAAGGCATGCTAAGGGTCAGATTCAATTTTTTAATTCTTATTTAGAAATGTCTTAAAACTTTTCAAGCCCTTGGTGCCTGTTAGGTCTTCAAAAGATAGGTAAATGCAAAGACCTGTCTTAAAGGGTACAGCAGGGTGCACAAGAAGAGGCAGGGTGCTGTACCCTGCTATTTGGTACTAACTGGAACACTGCTTAGTCTCTTTATCACTTCGTTAACGTTACTGTTACTTACTAATTAAGAAAATGAATCTAACATCTGAAACCAGGCAATACCTTATGCTACTGCTAGGATTTGAACCCAGGACCTTTTAAGATCGGGGAATGCCCTAAATGCTGTGCTACAGAGGTCTAACATTTAAGTTTATACAATAGCTACAATAGCTGAATTTCATGCAAACATTGTGATAATGATAAAAATATAAATTTTCACTGTAAAAAAATTTAAACAATAGTCAAATGTTATTTTTCGTTGAAAGTTTTTCGAGTGTGTGTCTATAAGCTAAAAGCTTCCTACACAGTCGAACTAAAATAAATTTGGTATAAACTAAACTAAAGTTTATATATAAAGGGTCTAATTTATTCAAGTGCAAACATTTTTTCCTGTTTGAAACATGTTATATTATCTTTTTTAAGAATGATTTCTTGTATATATTCTATTGTGTATTATATAGTATGTGTAATAGAATTTAAGCAGGGCTTTCATTTTCATGCTTATCAATGTTAACTCATAGAATACAAGCAATTATTATAGTCATTTTGACACTGCTGAGTTTTTCATTTGTTTTATGATATAGCAGACCCATTGCAAATGAATCAGTTTGTCAGTTAGTTCAGAAAGCATTTGATGAATCATCAACACAGATATTTGTAATTGTCAACAAATTACCATTAAGAAAATAGGCATGGCCATTTTGAAGAAAGCTTCTGTGGGACACATTGAAGAAATTTTCTGTTAAATAGACTACTGACTTCATCTATATTTTTTACCAAAATACTAAGGCAAATCTGAACACCTATGTCTGTCTGATTAAAATAAGAATGTTAAACTAATTAATTTTTACATTTTCCTGTGATAAAGAAGAAAACTTCGTAGTTAACAAAAATGTTACAGGGTTGAAATTCTAATTTTCTTAAGTTCCTTCAAGCTCTCTCCTTTTCAAGAAATCGCACCATTATACAAATCTGAGCATACTTAGTTTTTTGAAATGGCAATTTTTCCCCCAGTGCATTTTTGAAAAGCAGTGTTGCTCACATGAACACAGATTGGAAAAAAAAAAGGGTTTATTTTAATTTTGATGTTAACAAACATAAGGGAGCAATGTAAAATTAAGCAGGCCCAGCTAGCTGAATTGGTAGTGCATTGGATTGTCAATCTTGACGATCCCAGTTCAATCCCCATCAGGGCTGGCAAAATTTCTCTGTGATAATTAATCTCAGACTAATGCGTCTATAGGTAATTTCTCCCTCACCTCTGAAGCAAGTGACGAAGTAGTCGGTCACTTGCGGTGAAATTGGTTAGTAAACTGGTTGGATACCCAGTAACACTAGGTTAGGTGGACTGACCGCTAGGGATATGACCTTAGCTGTTAAAACTGGTGTTAAACTCCAATAAAACCAAAACCAAAGCAACGTAAGATTTACTACAGTTTGAATTCGACAACATTTGCTATTCTTTGTTTTGTTTGTTCCTAGAATTTATTTCAAAAACAATCCTGATGCCCTAGAGCAGTCTCTGGGAGAACCCTCTAATATATTGAAACAATTTACTTACAAAGCTGGGGTGTTTGGAAGACATACCAGTACTATGTTGTTTGCAAAAAAGATAATCAAGATTAATTAGCAGGCAAACATATTTATTAACTATAAATACTGTGTTAAACTTCTGTACCATAATACCATAAAATATCAGTTGAGTTAAGCAAGAAACAAAAGCAATCTTATATGACTAATCAAGGTATATAGTAATTCTTCAAACACAATAAAAAACTAAAAATACAATGAGGTATTGATTAAGAGAATAGAATGGTCCAAAACTAACCCTGAAAATTCACTCCATTTGCCAACTACTTAACTTAAAGTATCAGTCACCATTTACAGTAATCAGTAATGAGTTAACTCCCATAACATTCAGAACACCATTTGCAATGAGTTTCAGAAATAACTTTTCATTAGAAGTGAAAAATCACCTACTTGTGCTATATTATAATATTTAAAATCCTAAATTACTTTCTAGAAAACCATTTAAGTACTTTTCAGAACTGGCAGGAATCTCACAAAAAACAAGTGCATGTTCTTCCGATGAGGTGTACTGGCAAACAGATAGAACTTTACAGGGCTGTCAAAGCACACTTAAAAAACATACAAACTCCCCTGATTAAATAATAAACACAGTTGTTTAACTAACCATTCCTACATGTATGAAGACGAGAAAAGTGCAGGCAAAAAAAGAAGAATTTCTTCGGCAGAACTGCAGTTACACAATACAACAACTAACTGTTTTCTTATTTGCAGCTTTTTGAAAAAAGTTTTAAACATGTTCAGTTTTATTTCTAATAAGATATGTTTGTTATTCAGATAAATCTGCATAGTACCAAAATTATTAAATGTTTTGCCCTATGGTTAAAATTCTGAGATCATACAGCCTAAATTCTTTATTCTGTATTCCAAACATGATTCCATGCCTACTTCTATATTTTAGCTAAGTACTGTAATATCACTGATATTCACAATGTTTAATTTTCTTGTTTTCTCAAGGGAAACGAACTGAATAAAACAAAACAGTGTTTTATACTGATTACAGGGCAATGCCATAATCAAAGCCGACTCCTGAATATTGATTTTCAATGATATTTTTACGTATTTGAGGGGCACTATACCACACAATCACACAATTCAAAAATAGTGCGTATTAGTCATGACGCTAGCTTACTGGCAGATTCATTTCCCTTCTGAATACACTACTCAGCAAAGAAAACTGTGAAAAATATATAAACCTCCAAATTTAAATGATTTTACAGTTCGTATTCTTTTGTGTACACTGATTTTAAATATCATAAAAACACTCTTAAAACAACAAAACTATTTTTCTTAAAACCCCTATGTCAAAACAAAAGCTTATATGTATTTTGCTTTTTACAACATTGTTAATAGAAACAAAATCTGTTTATTGTAATAATAACATAACACTGAAAAAAAAACTGATTATGGAAAAAGCTGTTTTTGCAACTAATCATCGCAGATATAAATTTTACATAGAAGAACTACAAAAAGGAAAAACACAAATGCTGAAAACTGACAATCCAAAAGTAATAAACAACAGTTTCCCTGATTTTGGGAGGCAAGGCTGACTTTGCTCTGACCACAGAAATTAAAATAAACTGAAAATGAAAATAAAACGATAAGCGCTACGTTCAAATGAACCCCATGCCCCTGGCGGGGCCTCAAGAATGTTAAAGCTTATGACAGACCAAAAACAATACAGCCTCCCTCTTAGGGCATAAAAAAATCCAAATTTATATGAATTTTAGAACATATAAGCTATCTTTATAAATCTTTTATTTATTCTTATCATCAAAAAAAAAAAAGTTAAACCAAGGAGTTAATTTGAAAGTAAAGTAAGATTTAGCTAATACAGAAGGTCTTCTTATGCTTTTTATCTAACTTATTTTTGGGGGGCATCCAGAATTTTTGAGAAAGGACAATATGAATTTAAGTAACATCTCGCTGTTGTCAAGCAAATGCCAAGAAATGGCTATTAAAATACTACTTTATATGACAAAAATAAATATTTAATTATTACATATATATATAATGTAGATACGATACATCATGCTTTATATTTCTTTTCAAAATAATTTTGCTGGTTAACATTATACTACACTAGGTTAATTAGACAACATGAAATCTGCAATAAAATGCAAGTGACCAAATATATAATCAATTTACTCGAGTATACGACACCATTGAAAAAGTTACGACATAACAGGTTATTTTCTTTCAAACAAAATGCTAAAATGTTTTTTTTAAAATTCTGGAATATAATTTTCTATTATTTCCTAAGCAAAGACTTTTTTTTTTAAACTTTAAATTTTTGCTTTTATTCTTAGTTTAAGAGACATAAAAAAAATCGTAATGAAGGAGTGATCATTACAAGGAGATACATTTCTATTGCCTGATTCTAATTTCTTAACTGTACTATGGTTTTGACCTACAATTCAGACCTTAGCTATGTATGGAAGCTGACAGTCTCTAAGAACCAACATTAGTCTGACCAATTCCTTTTCAAGTACTAATTACAAAAAAAAAAAAACACTACACATGAACAAAAAAAAATGAACCTATCAGGGTTCAAAAATATTTTCATTCTAAAACGACATAATTATCTTCATTTCTGATAACAGTCAGTGGCCAGAAATGCTACAGAGGTGTATCGAAGCTTAATGAGATGCATTTGAAGCAAAGAAACTAGAGAGATCAAAATGTACTCTGGATATTTACCTATATACAGATTGTACTTTTGTGACCTGTACAGACCGCAATCAACCTGCAGATTCAACGGTTTGATCATAGTCAACACTGTTTGCTATTAGCAGTTTTTGATTGATATACCTGTCACCCCTATTCTTGATAAATAAATGTGTCCATACTCACTAATGGATGAGTCCATTAGTTGGGCCAGGGTTAACATTCGCCTTTTTTCATGCAGCTCGAGCAAATTTTAGAAACTGCTGCTTTAAATCTTATACAAGCATGTACGTTTAAAAACAATATACAGTTAAACTTCGCAATAGCACTGGAAAGACATTTCTTTGTAAAAATAATGTAATATATTATATATTTACAGAATTTCCAAATGCCAAAGGCTCTTAACACAAGGGATTCCGAAACTTTAAAATGCAATAAATAACATTCAAAAACAAATAAAAAAAAATGCAAAAATAACCCAAAAACAAAGCAGAAACTTCAAAGAACAATAAAATGAATAAAATAAAATTAAATTTAAGGTTTTACGGAAGTAGACCATAAAAAATATTTCGTTAATACAGAAGTACGCTTATGACAGACCAAAGTTAAATTATAAGATTTAATTCAACTTTTGTCACTTTAGGTGTATCCCAACATTTTAAACTTGAAAGTACAAATTTGAGAGTACAATATATCACAAAACTAAACAAGGTACCCCAACATTTCAAATTTGAAAGCACAACAAATTACTAAATATGAACTAATAATAAAGTAAAGAGGGAGAAACTAACATGCATACAGATTTTTTCTAGAATCAATCCAGCAAGAACACTGAAATGCAATTTGAGGTTATATTGTTAGTAAAAGTAAACAGATTTTGTAAACAACATTGTTACAATTCAAGGGTTCAAGTGAACAAAGCAGATGAAAGCATATGTCTGAAGTTATCATTTCTGAAATGCTTACAACTGGCAAAGATACTAATTCTTATCAGTATGAAACCTTGATATTGTTACATAAAAGAAGCACAGCCTAAAACTGTTAGAATTCTGTTGGAGGGGTAAATCCATTAAGTGCTATAAGCTTTTTCATCATTTAGCACTTAGCTTCCATCACCTCTCCGGTTGATTTCAGGACTTCCGAAGCTAGCTTCAGACATAAGCTCCTGACCTCTATTGCATTTGGCCACTATGGTTTCATTAAAATTTTCCAAGTTCTGCCTTTGTGTTCTGATTGGTTACTTTTAGCATGTGCTTCATTTTCAGCCAATCAGAACCCAGATTAGAAAAGAACTGACTGCAACTTTTTTTGGCAACAAATAAAAACTGAGATCCATAGAAAAACTGATTAGAAAATGTTATCATAATCACAACATGATCAAGTAATGTAGAAACTTTAATCACAACAAATAACTGAAAGAAATATGCATCAACAATTATTCCAGTAAATACGGTACAATGCTGATATATTAAATACAACATGACAGATGTCTTGGCTTGAAGATAATTTACAGGACAAGCATGATGAGGCCTTGCAAATATTTCTTCTAAAAATCCGATCAAGACATATAATCAACAATATCTGCTTAAAAACAATAGCTAAACATTCAACTTTTTTTCCACTTGTATCAATGTTCTATCCTTTAAAACAATTCTGTCAATACATAAAAAGTGCTTGATTCTATTTTTCACAAATTTACAGGGTGGCGGGGAGGGTGAACAGTTTTTGAAGAACAGTAACATAAACCAGAACAACTCTGAACTTTTTCCATTAGAAAACCACTTTACATAAAAATGCCCATGTAACATTTCAAAGACAACGTAGGAACGTAGGTCCGTTTACCATAAAAGGTAACTCTTGTATGGTACCTTACTTGTTCGTCAACAGAATTCAGCTTAGAGAGTGTACTTTATTCACAAACTAATCCTTCATTGTGAAATCTGTGCCTAATAGTTACAGAAAATGTTATAATATTCTTAATTTAAATCTACTTTAGTTTTCAAGAGATAATTTATTTGGCGCTAAGTGAGGGTGGAGATACTGAGGTTTAAAATCCTGTGCCAAATCCAATTAAACTCAAACAACAAAATAGTCCCCTCTAGCACCCAGGGCACTTAGAAAATGCAAGAGAAGGTGGGTGTGCTAAACAGGGTCTTAATATAAAACTTAGCACAAAAAGTTTAAAAATCAAAACTGGAAGTTTATTTTGCCAGACAGTAATAAAGTCTGTATGTGAACTGGAAAAAAAAACGAAAAAGAAACAACAATGTTAAAACATGTTTATGTACCAATTTTCTGCTGCAAAAATGGGCACTTATTCATTTACAGGTCAGAAAATTACAGAGGGCATGGGTGCTAGATGGGGTAAATATAGTTACATGCATGTTGTTCTTATATATAACTTTACTCTTCTTTCCAAGATGATCATGGAAGCCATTACTATTTACATGCACTCTTAATGGTACCTTAACAAATAGCGTACCAAATCCAGAAAACACGAGATATGGTCAGACCCTTCTACAAAATGTGTTCTTCCTAACAAACTTAGTAAATACAAAAGCATGTATTTACACAGGCTTTTCACAGTGGTGTAACCCTCCTATGTAAACAAATCACTTGTTCACAAAATGAGGAAAATAATATGGTTATAAGAGCAAATATCAATGACTATACATAATTACCCTGTGTAAATTAGAACATGAAATATTAAGTTACAAATTAACAGGTATTGCATGCTTTTGTTTAAAGGTACATGTATTGCTGGGTTGACTAACTAAATTGCAATTCTCACTTTTACAATACTTATCATATAATAAGAGGAAAATATCAGATTCATTCTTACAATATATGTAATGTAGTATCAACCAACATCTTGTGTATCACCCTATAAGCTAGCAATTTACATTTTAAAAGGATAAAATCACATTATCAAAAATGTTACCCACAGTCCTCTGTAAAATTTTCTTAAACAGAAAATGTCCTGTGACTCAAAAAGAGACAGAAAATTTACAGAAAATCTTATCTTATCTTTGAAATTAGGTATAATGATAAAATTGTAATTCTCCACCGAAAAAATCAAGCCAGTAATAAAATTGCCAATTTTCTGGCAAGACAACTATCGCTCTTCCATAAACACACCTTGATTTCTGTTCTTGAAACTGACACTTTTGGAGTTACAACAGAACCTATATAAAAATCTGTACTTAAAGCAAAAGCTATATATAATATATTATTATAAATATATATATATATATATATATATATATATATATATATATATATATATATATATATATATATACTTAAACAGTTTTAATCATTTGGACAGTAAACTTTCTAATTTTTCTTTGAACTCAAAAAAAAATAGAGTTCAAATTCTAATCTAACATGCATATTCTTCAAATTGCTATACATCAACAGACCAACTATTTGTATAGTTATTACAGAATTCAGACAATGACTAAGGGTTAACCTACAGCCCCCTCTAAATTCTAACACCACAGAGCAAATAAAAAGCAATACTTAATAATAATTTTCTGTACAGATGATTTCTATAACAATAAATTACAAGTGCAAAAATATGGGATTTTTTTCTTTTACAACCTTTGAAGAACAATTTTTTTATTTACCTGAAAAGACACTATTCTGATAAATGATAAAAAGTGCAAATAAACAAATGTGCCACCATGGCAACCTATTTCTAAGAGCACAAACAGCTAAAACCCTTTATAAATTTACACTGAAATACAGTCAAACCCGAGTTAGTGACCACCTCCGAATAAAGGCCACCCTGTGAATAAAGGCCAGACTTTGAGAAACTGGTATTGATTTAATAGTGCAAATGTACCTCTGAACAAAGGTCACTGTGGACAATGGCCAGTTTTTGTCTCTCCCTTGGGTGGCCTTTGTTCACAGTTTTGACTGTATATGTCAGATTATGAATCACACTACACAGGTGAAGATCACTACACAGCTGTAAGTTTGAAAACACCAAACAAATGTTAATTTTCCCAACATGATTTTGTAACAACAAATTTCACCTCATAGTGATAATTAGTACATAATCAAAATGTAAAATTTTTCTACTTCTATTGATAAACACCAGTTACTTCAAACTACTTGTTTAAAATGACAATCCAATTTTCAACTGACATGTATTATCTTCACTATGCAAGACTGACCTGACCAATCAAATGGCAGTACTCAAAAACTAGACAACCAATCAAATTTTTGATTTCCAATGCTGAACCAATCAGCAATCACTAGACCCAGTGAGTGATGCCCCCTGGTCTTTTGACCCTGCCTCTATGTCAACTCTACAAATTGGACATTTCTTGTTCATCCCAAGCCACTGGTCGACACAAACAATGTGGAAAAGGTGCATACAAGGTAATCTCCTGAAACAGAAGATTCAGTAAGTTATAAGTATCACCTTTGTTAAAACTGCAAAACTGTGTTTCTGTATTTTTTTTTTTTTTTTAAAATAAGAAAACAGCAACACCAGTTCAATGACACTTTCATAAAACAGTTCTCAATATATATTCCCAAATGACATTAGGTACAAAGAATGTAAAGGAAACCCCCCCTCCCAACACACAAACACACACACACAAGCCTGAAGCAATTTCAGAGACACCCCTCTATCTTTAACATGCTCACCATTTGGCACTGACACATGAACTCTCTGTTAAATGTTTTATCCAAAAGACAATTAGTACTGCTCCTGAAGGAGAGGGGTATACAACTTGTTACCACTGGACAACCAGTCCAGCACATTACCACTGGACTACTGATCCTCTCCAAAGCATGAAGGAAACTAACTATCTGAGTTAATTTATCGGCACTACCAGTTTCATTTGACCAACACCCCTGCAGAGATTAGTTATTTCATGCTTTTGGGGAAAGCGCAAGATACAGAAAGCATCCCATTCCAGAGACACGCCTGGTTCATTTGCATGCTCAATGTACAGCACTGATACATGGGACCTCAGTTTAATCTTTCATCCAAAAGACAATTAATAATGTGAATGGAGGAGTGGGGGAGCGATCAAGTTACCCCTGGGTTACCAGTCCAGTGCATGAAGGAAATAACATAAAACACTTTAATACTCTGACCAATATTTAGCCTAAGGAATAACCATTCTTTATTCCTTGAATACAGAAAAATCTGAATGTCACGTATGACAAATATCTAAGTAAATATTACATATATAAATCATAATCTGACTGTGACAACAACACACCTTCTTTTGATGGTAGATCTAATTGGAACAAAAACAGAACAGTTTTCAAAAGAAGTTAATATAAGAAACAAGAACCTGTTTTATGATTTCAGAAAAAAGGTAAATGTTTTTATCATAAAGTGATAATAAAAGAATCTTATTATCATAACATACCTGACATCCTCGCCATCTTCAAACTCACTGAGACAGATTGTACACTTCTCCATATGATTATCCTCATCTTCGTCCTCCTCATCATTGATTCTCTTCACCTGTACGTAAAAGTTATTTTAGATATGACCTCACTCTTCAAATGCTCTTTGATGCTATTTTTAGAAGTAATTTTTAATAATGACATCATTGTTTAAGGAAGAAATATGGCTATTTTCAATTTTTTTTTCTTATTCTTATGTTTTAGATGTTTAATTTTTGGATTTGTTGATTGGTAGAATGTCAGTCTTCAAATCAAGGGTCTGCCTGTTTAAATCCAACGATAGGGAGAGATACCCTGGTGATTTTCTGCATTCTGTGCCAGTGCTGGTTTTAACTCAAAGCAGTCATTTAAGTTTCATTTTTTTTATAATTTATTTTTTACCCAACTAATGTAAAATAAATGCCCTTAACTAATGCTGCCTAAGATTAATTTAAGACATGCACTGATGCATGGAAATGGAAAATTCAATGAAATACCGATAGTTTTGGCAACAAAGTATCTAAAAAGTATCAAACCTTCTTGTATTTGTGTGGCAATGTATACTGCTCAATAGTTTCCTGACTAGCACCACGATTCACATTTCCAAGCCTTTCCTCTAAGTGCAACAATTCCTGTTTACAATGACAAATAACTTTAACACAATGTATATACTGTTATGAACAGTTAGTCTGATTGTTTAATTGTAAAGTAATTAACTCTTACCATGCTAAATATCTAAAATGAACTTGTCCATCTTTCAATTTGGACAGGTCCATTAACTGTTCATGGGGATGCTGATTGAAAATTTACTGACTGAATGGCGAATAGTGCAGACCATGATCAGACTGCACGGACGTGCAGGCTGATCTTGGTCTGCACTAGTCGCAAAGGCAGTGTCAACTGGTTTTAGCAGAGTAAGGATTTAAGATTTGTTCTGTCCTTAAAAGTTTAACCATGTTCATTTTACAGCCAGTACAATACTGATGATACAATCATAGTTATTGATCTTACACAGTGAGATGACAGCAACAATAAAAGAAAAAAAATCTATCTTTCCTCTTTCAAAGTTAACTTCTTTCTCTCTTGAGTGACCCACTTTTCCTATTTCAATGAAAGAAATTCCATGTTGATAATTTCACTATTTTTTTTTTTGTATATCATCTTCTGTTGCGATCAAATTATCATATATTTAAAAGTCAGTGACAAAGTCTTTGTTGAAATAGCCTATCAGTACTCATTTTTATCTAACAACAGGTGTACAGACATCTAAATCTGTCTAAACGAACTTAGACATTCTTTAATTCTCTACATTAAATATGATCAGTTCAAGTACTGGTTCTAATACAAGAAGAACTCATCAAGCAAGACTGATACAAGTTGCAAGATGTTGCTTCTCTATTGATGTAAGACAGGTAAGTAAGATTAAACAACTTTTCCTGAATAATCAATTAACTTTTCGAACATATAAGCATTGTAAACTTTACCTCGTATGTTGGTGGCCTGTGTGGGTTAAACATCATCCTTCCAAGTTGCAGACGCATCTGTATGTTTCTTGGCACATTGCCAAATGTTTGAGGAACTGGAGGGAATGCTGGGAAATCTGGCAGAGCAGGGAAGTCTGGGAATGGTCTCTGTAAAAAATACAATATAAAATGGATAAAATATATGACTTAGTCTAATAAATAAATTCATTTGCAGACTGAAATTTTATTAATTTCAAAACTTGTGAACAACTCTTGAACTATAACAGAACCATTTCTTTCCCACAGATACCCCAATCCACATAAAAACTGACATTTAAAAAAAAACTTCTTTGAATACAAAAGCAATACGGTAACAGAAAACACTGGCTTATCATGGGTTTACTGTACAGGTATTATTCTACTTACAGTAAACATGTAAGCACAGTCTTAAACTCAAATTCTGGTGTGATATTTCAGCATTAGTGCAGATTTAACCCTTTACTCAATATATACGCATTTTTACGCATGTGCGACCAGTGTAGATCCAGATCAGCCGGCACATCCGTGCCGTCTGATCAAGATCTGCACTGGTCGCTTTGTGGTCAGAAATAGCCTAATGTATCAAAAGGCAAACAGTGTAGATCCTGATCAGACGGCACAGATGTGCCGGCTGATCTGGATCTGCACTGTTCGCCCAAGCCATAAAGGTGTATATATGGAGGAAAGGGTTAAGCAGTATTTCAAGTGATTAGCTTACACTTTTAATTGTTTTGTAAATCCTAGAAGAAAACTAGACATGGTACAGGACTGAATAACAGGATCCCTAGAGCTAAGAGAAACTCGCACTGTAACTTTTCCCAGAACAATGAACCAGCTCAAGTGGGTTCTTAATAAGAAATTTTCTCCTTGCTAGCATCAACAGTTTCTTGGTGGGGTTTTTTTCCTATGCAACCCTTGAGAACCATGGTAAGCCTGTACAATCAAGCCATCTAGCCTTATGATTAAAACACCATTTTTCCTTACTGAACTCACTCTGAGCATATTTTTGTCACTAATTTAAGTAAGAATAAAATGTTTTAAACATTTAAAATTGTAGCACAAAACTAAGACTAGACCAGAGGTGCATTTAATACACCACTAGCTTATAATATTCAAGTGATTACGGCAGTTAAACACGAAAAAAGATTTTACAATCACAAGGCCTGATCAAGGTCAGCACTGTCTGTCATTCAGTCAATAAGTTTTCAAGTATTACTCCTATACATGATATACAGTATCATCCAAAATGAAAGATGGACAAGTCCATTTTTTGAAATTAGCAGGATTAGAGTTATAATGTGTCAGAGATATACAAGAATATATATATATTTTTTTTAAATTTCTGTCTTTGTTTTTCGTCAATATGGTGATCCTTATCATAGGAATATGCTAGTAAGCCAACATAATAACCTAAATTTCTTCCACTACACAATTTTTTAATTCTCTACATTAAATTTCTACACAGCCAGAAAATGACCAACTATGGAGATTAATACTTTCTTCTCTGCATGAATAGTTGTTCAAACTGATATAATGTTACATAAAAATTTTTCTCCGATAAATAAACATGAAAACATCAACAAAGATCTTACCTACAAGAACAATAAACATTTAAAATGGACTTTAACCTTTAACGAAAAACCAATTAAGAGAAGTTTTTTTCACAAATGGCAGAGCAAGATGTTTAACTCAGCAAGACGTTATTACCTAATACGAATTACTTCACTGAACACATCTCAAGTTACAGCTAAAACAACTTTAAAGAGTTATTATGTTAGGATATCTACAGTATGTTTTGTTTGTCTTCTCCTCTGTCTAACTTTAATAACCAATGAAAACAGTTACAGCATGCTGCATGGCTCTTTTCTATAGTCCAGACAGGAATTCTTAGCCGGACATATTTATTCTGACTAATTCCCCTCTACAGCAGAATAGAACAGACTGGATAAATTGAGTTTTACACCCTCTCACAGTGGAAGTATCAGATCGGCAATGCAATCATTCTGGAAAGGTCCACTACAGAACTCCTGTTCTCTGTAGGAAACCATCAACTTTCTCACATAAATGGCAATGAACAACAGTTTGGCTCTTACCCATGACTATCAATCAGTAAGAGGTTCAGTGAATTTACCCCCGTGACCATGGAGATGGGTAAAACAGAATGGAATGGAACCAAAAATATAACTACATAGAAATAACAAGAACAGGTTCTGCAAGTGAATAGAAATTGCAAGAACAGAACGTAACGAAACAGCACTATTGCAGAGAAATTACTGAACAGAACAGAACAACTGAATACGAATTACAAGAACCGAATGGAGCTGAACAGTATATCTAAATAGAAGTAACAAGAGCAGTTCTCATAACACCCCACCCCTCCTGCAGATTTTCTGATGTTACATTGCACTCAGCTGTTTGAGTAATGGAAATGTTTATCAGAATCACAGTTGCAACACTCACAAATTCTGTTATTTTAATATATTTTATCTTGTATGTGAAACCGAGCCTATTACATGTTTACATGTTAGTGAACAAATCCACGAGATCACAGATGCAGTTTTACACTGGTGCCTAGAAATAATACCTGGAACCAAATATACAGTCAAACCTGAGTTAGCGGCCACCTCCGAATAAAGGCCACCCTGTGAATAAAGGCCAGCCTTTGAGAAACCGGTATTGATTTACTTGTGCATATGTACCTCTGAACAAAGGTCACTGTGGACAAAGGCCAGTTTTTGTCTCTCCCTTGGGTTGCCTTTGTTCACAGGTTTGACTGTACCATATTACATTGAAAAAAACTTGACATTTTTTGTATTTCTGCTGAAAAAAAGTGTCATCAGTAGACAATCATCGAAATGGCTACTTGTGAAGCTTGAATCACTTACCATTACAGGGACACCATAGTGCATGCCAGGTACGGCAAAGTGGTGTAGACGTGGTACACTGGCATGATGGTAGTGATGAAGATGATGGTGTAAATGTTGATGCTGTGGTGGCGCCTGTGGAGTGCTGAAAATATATCAAACAAACCAAATATAAGCTTTTAAAATAGTGTAAAAGACACTATCAATGTTCTGCCACATCAGCGGTGTCACAGGCATACCCAAATCAGTGGTGTGGCAGGCACACCCTAAGGATTTAGAAAACATGGATATCTAATTCCCAGCTCAGAGCAAAGTGCTCTGTCTTAATCCAGGGGGAGTGAGGTTGCTTTTTGAATCATAAACCTTCTTGGACCTAAAATATATCCAAGTAATTTTCCCAGACAATGGCCTCACCAAGCCTGCCTGTTGAGATTTCCTGCAATTTAAAGACACCTAAATATGTTTATTTTTGTAGATGTATTTAATTTTGTTGACAGTAATAATTAAATCTCTAACCATTATTGTTTAACCTTCATCCATGCTTGGAGCAATTATCTCTGGTTTCAGAACCTCTGCAAACAAGACCAGCCGATATATCCATGATTACGGTTTTCCCTGGTTCAAGTTTTCATAAATATCCTGAATAATTATATACGAGTCCATCAGAAATGAGTAATGGATGTGACAATTTTAGAAATATGCACTTAAGAGCTAACATAATGCATATGAAGAATATTTCAAGTTAAATTCACTGCACTTGTTTACCTTTGAGCAGGGAGGGTGTTTGGGGGTGGAGGTTGGTTTGCTTGGACACGGGCGCCTTCCATAGCACAGGTATTCTGGGGATGAGGCAGTGTGGCTGGGGCTTCTACCAGACTGTGTGGTGGAATCTGTAATTTCATTAAAAAAACATGTAAAAGCTTTATAGTTTACACCAATCAAAAAACAAAAATTAAAATATTAGAAAACTTATTGTCTGATTTTTGAAGTGTCTTAACTTTATAAGAGCAAATCTACATAAATCCAAGAAAAAAATTACAAAAAGACTTTCATACGTATTAATTATTCCATGTATCTACACAATTTCGCCTTTAAGAAGTCAATAAAAATGCCATTTTACTAAGCTCACTTAATTCACGTTCCTGTTCAGTAAGTTTTAAGTGTTAAGACTGTTATTTCATTGACTTTCTGGGCTGTTTTTTATCAATCAATGGTTATTCAAGGCTCATAAATTATATTTACTGAATAGCACTGTACCATCTTTTAAGCAGTTACAATTCAATTTACCAAAAAGTCAGATATTGTACCTGTAAAAGGTTGGGGCCTTGTACGAGCTGGGCATGTTGCATTTGGGCCCGCATCAAGTCAAAAAGTCGCTGTGAATCTTGAGGGGGCAGCTGAGGATGGTGGATCGTCGGTCGCACCAAGTGTGGGGTATTCAGTGGTGGGAAAGGTGATGGAGGAATGTGAAATGGCGCCGGGTGATAGTGGTGGTGATGTATGTGGGCCCGTGCTGGGTGGTGTGAGACTGGGCCCTGGTGCACATGACTGTGGGGATGAGATCCACGACTACAAGAACCTGAAACACAGAGATGACTTTTTTTGTTTAGACTATAACAAACTTCCCATTTTTATATAGGCACATCTTCAAAAACAGCGTAAATACAACTTAACTAGAAAAGTCTTTCAAATTTTGTTATTGTTACCGATATTGTTACCGATGTAAGGCAGCAAGCACCAATGTTTTTAGAGCATTTTGTGTGTACATTGTACCATTCAGAACAAGACATATTCTAAACTAATTAAATTTACACTCACTATTGAGTAACATTGTTTTTAAGGTTAATAATTACTCCTGGTGACTTCTCCGTTAATTGTGCTTGTGCGAAAAAATCTGAGAGTCATGGTCAAACTTTGTCAATGGAATTTTGACATGCAATCTCTAGGTCAGAAGCCTGACACTTGATACAAAAACCACAGTTCTTACAAGGACTAAGAATTCAACTACTAATGTATGGTCTTTCAGGTTATTATATAAAATTTTGGACTAAATGCCAACAGAAGATTTATAACAGTCCAGCCATACCCTGCATAACCAATATAAACAGAAAAATTATACTAAGATAAGTAAAAAGTTCAGCTCTTATGGCACTAGAAGGTGACATTAATCATATAAGAGTTCTGATCTAGACTCACATGAAGCTGATTGTGACCCATGTCCAAGACTGTGTGAGTGGTTTCCATGGTGACCATGTGCACTGCCATGGTGACTATGACCATTGCTATGGTGACTCCCATGTGCACTGTGACTCCTGTGTACACCATGCACCAGATGACCTTGATGCCCTGGAATAAATGCTGTCATTTTCAGACAGTAAGTTACAAAATGTATTGCGCTTTCATTAAGGCATTTCTTTTATTCATGTATAAGCTATCTATCATCCAAATGAGACAACAGAACTCAAGGATACCAGAAACTTAATTACACAGTCAACTATTTATTTTCAAAACAGCCATGTACTGAAAATTCAGGCATTGCAGCACTATCAAATAATAGCTTGACTGGACACATACATTGTAAACATAATCAGACAACAAGTACGGAACACTAGAACCCTATTTAAATAAACTCTATTAAAGTACTATACTCAGAATAATGCTGTAGGGTCATGGCTCCCCCTCCCCCACTCAAAAAATTCAAAAATCAAATTTCCTCTTAGGCTAGAAATCTATATACAGAAAATTTATTGTCAAAAGTAGGATCATACAAGCCTGCTAACACCTCACACTGGCAATGGTAACCTACTCTTGCTGGTTACTAGGTAGAAAAAAAAAACCACTATGACTTTACAATTGTATTCCACGGCCTATCTTTTGAAAACCAGTACCTGTTGGCAAGTGGCCATGTGAAGAGGGCATTGCAGGAACGTGACTATGTGGGTGACATTGTCCTGTTGTTGGCAGATTTAGGTTGCTATGGTTACAAGCTGACCTTTCAGTGCGTTCGGTGCAAGATACTGGCTGGAAACCTTGGTGTGTATGCTGAAATAAAAATGTGAATCTAGACAAAATTACAAACTCAGTACAATTATATCTAGAATGTGTAATTTACTCTAAATAATGAACATGGTATAATTATATATCGAATTTGTAATTTACACTAAATTACGAACTCTGTACAATTATATCTCGAATGTGTAATTTACACTAAATTACGAACTCAGTATAATTATATCTAGAATGTGTAATTTACACTAAATTACGAACTCAGTATAATTATATCTAGAATGTGTAATTTACACTAAATTACGAACTCGGTATAATTATATCTAGAATGTGTAATTTACACTAAATTACGAACTCAGTATAATTATATCTAGAATGTGTAATTTACACTAAATTACGAACTCAGTATAATTATATCTAGAATGTGTAATTTACACTAAATTACGAACTCAGTATAATTAAATCAAGAACAAAGAAAGCAACGTTTTCCTTTGCTTAAAATCATGTTTCTGATTAATGCAAAGGAGACAGTTCATTCCAGTATCACAATCTGTGGTACAAATTCATTATTACTAAATACATGTATTTGCATGACTATTTATACTTCAAAATCTTGGACTTTGTTCAGTATCAATTCCTTTTTATCCTACTTTTTTTTCTTATACTCCAATTGTAGAAATCTTAATATACCGGTATTCAATATGAACTTAGTTTGAACCCTTTCCCTAGCAGTAATTTATAAGAGGGTAATGTTTGATTAAATCTTACCCTTGGACATATTGCTTCTGCCTGGGTCAGTGAGTGAGAGCGACCTGATGTACGCGCTGACAAGTTAGAAGGTGGCTGTTCTACACTGGTTGGTAGGGGAGATGATGACAGAGATGGTGGTATCCATGACTGCATTTCAGGTGGAATGCTATCTCGCTGTCTTGACCCCTCATTATGATGTGGTTTTGCTTCTTCTTTCTCGTAAGACGTTTCTTTTTTTGGCCTTGAGACGTCAGACACTGCTTCCACAGTATTTTCTATGCTACGTTCTCGAGAACTATGCGTTTCAATTTTACTGCCAGACCTGCTCTGTGCTGATGTGACTGGAACTTTACGGTTTTGATGGTCCTCACAATCATCTGACTCAGTCAAATCAACAACAACAGTTGCACGACTAGATAAGTCTTGGCGTCTACGAGGCAGCCTATAAAAGGCAAAATATTAAAGCCAAACTCACAAATTTTACAGATGTCACCAGTAAAAACAAGCTCTAAGTTAACTGAACACCATGCCCCTGGTGGGGCCTCAAAAATGTTAAAGTTTTGTGACAGACAGACCAAAAACAATATGCCCTCCCTCACTCAGTCAAATCAACAACAACAGTTGCACGACTAGATAAGTCTTGGCGTCTACAAGGCAGCCTATAAAAGGCAAAATATCAAAGCCAGACAGATCAAAAACAATATGCCCTCCCGCCAGGGGCATAAAAAAAGAACAAGTTTATGGTTATTCTGGATATTACAATTAATCGTTTAAACTGAATTTACAAGTACTATCATTTTTTTAATCAATGATATGACATTTTACTGTTTTGTTCAAGTCATTACAAGTATGTATATTTCTGCCTTACATGTACATCAAACACTGACTTTTCTGTAATATTGTTTGAAAAGGTCACATGCATTTTTCATACTATGTTTGCATTAATAGTAGTCCAAATTGCTAATAGCTACCAAATTTCTTTAACTATTTGAAAATAAAACTTTTTTCATAATTTTTGGTAAAATTACAATGTATTTTAAAATGACAAGTATTTTTGACAAAATGAAAAATTTGGCTACTAAGTATATTTCCAAGTGCTAACATGTATTCTTGGTGTTATTCAATGACACACAGATATCAATTATATAGTGGTATTATTTTAAACTTAAGAAAAAATTACTTTTCATTCCATCAAAGGGTAGGTCAACCTTTTTATCACGTTTGTCAGTCTGTTGTCAGAAACCCTTTTTACAAGCTGATATTACAGAACATAGAAGCGTACTTTTAGGTTTCAAATATCTAAATTCTAAATTAAGTTGAGGTTTCCAATGCTTTTAAAGCGAATGTTCAGGTTCATTTCTGTGTCTTTACTGTGAAACCCTAGGCACTTGTTGCAATGTTAATTTCTTACTAAGCTGACTAGTAACAGAAGTTGTCTAAAAATAAAAGTTTAACTTTGAGCATAAAAATGTTTTTCTACAATATACTGTTGTTGAGAGTAGGTCTCGAAACAAGAGGGCCATGATGACCCTGGATCGCTCATCTTCACAAGTACTTTGGCTTTGGGTCGGCCTTTGTGTAAACTTAGTTTGAGACAAGAACTATACAACTTAACACAGAAGAGGCGACTTTCAGGTCCTGGTCAATCTTGACTCTAGGGAAAAAATCTGAACAATATTTGTAGAGGTCAAGAATGCTGCATACCAATGGTCAAAGGCATACAGCTTTTGAACTGAAAATTTTCAAAGGTCTTAAACCTTATACAAAATGGGATCTGCAATGTGGGGCCAATTTTGACCAAGCTACATCATTTGAACAAACTGGGCATACAGTTTCAGACAAAAAGATTTTCTAAGTCTTCACTAAATGTCTATCTGAAATAAAATGAACCCAGGGCTGGGGCCATTAATTATCCCAGGGGCATATTTTTTTGTAGGGGACCTCTACATGATGTTTCTTACAAAATATCTAAGCTCTAGGCCTTGTGGTTTCAGACAAGATAATTTTCAAAGTTCTTCTTCTCTGTTGCCATGTCAACCAGAGTTCTTGATGGAAAACAATTCTTTGTACACCTTAGATAGGGCTTCATGCAAAGAACTTCTCTGCCACATTTTATCAGCTTTAAGCTAGTGGTTTAGGTGATGTTGTTTAAGGGTAAAAATACATGACGCACAACAGACACATGGCAATCACAAAAGCTTACCTTGAGCATAATGCCATATGCTCAGGTAAGCTAAAACCTTTAATGAATTAAAGAGCATGCATTTACCATGAATACTGCCTAAATTGAAATATTATCATATTGTAGAAATTAACTAACCTGTTGGTTTCAATTTTCACAACCTCAATATCACTGTCATCTGAAGCAGAGGGTAATACGACTTCTGGTAAAACTGGTGAATCCGAACGGTGCCTTGAAATGTTTTGATCAACACTTGCTTCTTGATCGGCTCCAGTCAAATCAATACTTCTTTCATTGTCTGGTATGTTAGAACTACTTCTCTGATTAGCCCAAAGCCGGCCCCATATAACCGAATTATGAATGTCTTTAAGGGACTTCCTCCGTTCAGGATTAATTTGAGCACTGTTAGAGTTTCTCGTTGTATTATCTTTAATTACACTAGACTGGCGACTTTCAACTGAGTTATTATTCATAATTTGTGGTGTGGGGGTCATTTGTAATACACGTATTTCTGAACTTGGCGGGAAATTTGTTGGCGGCTGCTGAAAAGTTGGAACAAAGTTATCTGCTTTGCGAGCAGACCGTCTTGTCTGAAGAGCTTTACCTTTTGATTCCATTGCACTTTTTTCAGGACAGTGTTCACATCCAGAACTGTCACAAGTATGAAATTTTTGACCAGATTCCAATTTTATTGCTTTTGGACGCAAAATTCCAAGATTTTCATGGTGGTGATTCATCACGGACTGATCACTATGGTTGCATGGACTGTCTTCAACTGGACTGTATCGTGACATTACCATTGATCGAGACCCTGGATTTGACAGCCCTGTGGCTGCATGATTTACAGACATAACATCAATGTCAGTGTCTGATGACTCACCTGTCTCGCTATTTGTATCCATGCTCTCTTGCGATGAAAAAATTGGAAGTGACTTAGAATGACCGAGAATTCTGTCACTGTATTGTGTGTGTCCAATAACACCAGAACTTGTTGATGGCTGAGGGCTATCACGATGATTATTTATATACCCTTGTAAATCAACACAGCCACCACCTGCTGGTTCTTTGAAACCATGCTCCAGCCGTGTATCAGGACTTTGGCTTCGTTCTCGATTTCCGGGATAACCACCAACATCTAAACGAGGATCATGATTTGATTTTTCATGCAGGCGTGGACTGCACTGATCATGTGCAGAAAAAGTGTCACCCTGGGAAGAAGGAATGTGACTTCTGTTACAATTACCAATAATACGTGAAACATTAGCAATTTCCATGTTTCTATTTGCGTTTCTTGAATCCCTACATGAACATGTATGAGAGTTTTGTTTACGTTTTCCACGCTGGTTAGATTTTGGCAGATTAAATAATGCATATGGATTCAGTGAATCATACATAGGGTCATCTGAATTATCACTCCAAGCTTCACGAGGTGTCTCACCCCAGGCCAATCTAGGTGTCCCAAGTGATTCATATGGAAAATGTGGATTCCTACGACTATGTCCTCTGTCATGAATATCACAAACATGCGTATTGTCCAGAGGCAAGTCTGACCTACTTCTATCCAAATGCCTTGGTCGTCTGTGTGTCTTCCTGACCAAATCGTAATTAAGACTACAGTCTTCAGAATCACTTTCTGATGAGCACATTTCAACCATATTGTCATTCCAATTTTCATTTCTCTGTTGTAAATGTGTCCCACCACTATGACTGTCAAAAAGAGATGTATGCCTGACGTCATGATCTGGTGAAAGCTGAGACAGATGTGTCATGTAGCTACGAAAGTTCGATGCAATTTCTGACTGTACTGCATCATCGCAGTAAGATACGTGACTTGGCACATCAGGTGGAGGTATAGGAGAGATCTGGCTTGTATCAACAACTCCTGGTACGAAACCTGAAAAATAACAGACAAAGCGAATTAACCCTTAACGTGCTGGAACCGAAAGTGATTAGCCTTTGCCACCAGTATAGAGCCAGGCCAGCCTGCACATCCGTGCAGTCTGACCAGGCTCTATACTGTTGGTAGCTCCATTTTTGTATTTTGATATTGAAATCCCTTAAACTTTGAATGGACTGTTCCAATTTCAAAGCTGGACAAATCCATTACAAAATTTCAGCATGTTCAGGGTTAAAATATGGCTTTTATCATAAATCTGAAGGTATTGTTACTTTTATTTCTCCTTTCCTACATTTGCTACATGTATGGTTAACAAAACTACTTTTTACATTAATAGAAGCACATTTTTTTTGCCATTTTTTACCAAGGGTCATGTATCAACTATACCTCTCAAGAATCTTAAGTAAAATAAAAGCCATTGCAGAAAGATGGTACTAAAATTCCTTTGTTTTTCATATACAATCAGGAAGTATTAAGTTATATTATTTCTACTGGAGAAGACAACTTGAATTTTAACACGAAATGTGTCACAGACACTAATGCCCCCGAATCAAGGCAATGGTCACAGTCATGGTAGCTTTTAACTTGATGTTACATGTACCTTGATCATTTGTGCCAAAAAATGTGCTGTCTGTGGAGACTAGAATTGCCACTGTACAGGCACCAATACCCCCTGCATGCTGCTTTTTCAGTAAGGTATTGCTATATGGGAACATGTTACTGTATGCCCTGGACTACAATTAAGTATGAAAAAATAAAAAGGGCAATAATTCCAAAATTATGCAAAAGATAGATATGGTTCCTGGGCACTGCACTTCTCAATGAGATATATTTATCTATGAAGTTTCCAGTTGATATGTTTAATAGTTTTTAGTTATGCTCCGGACAAAAATTAAGTATGAAAAATTCAAAGGGCCATACTTCAGGAAGTTTTAATCCAAATGAAAAATCCAAACACTATGCAAACTAGGCTTCATTACAATCATTTCTGTGAAGGTTTCATTCAAATCCAACCAGTGGTTTTTGAGAAGCGTGGACAAGATCATAATCTACAGAGCATTTGTAAAAAAATTCAAATGGCCATAATTCAGGAAGTTTTAATCCAAATAAAAAATCCAAATATTAGACACAACTAAACATCATGACAATCACTTCTGTGATGGTTTCATTTAAATCCAACCAGTGGTTTCTGAGCTGAAGCAGGGACAAGATTGTTTGATGGAAAGACAGACGGAGGGAAAGACTATGCCATTACTATATGCCGCCCTTTGTGGGCATAAAAATAGACCCAGTGGTTTCCCCCACTCACAGACTGGCAGGAGCATTATCACAAAACAAAAACTGACTGACTTTGTTGCATTAAAATCTAGAAGCCATATATAGAAAGCAAAGACCATGAAATCATGCCATTAGGCCAACATGTCCATTTTGCACTTATCGCCTTTTTACAAAACAGACATAAGACCTGAGCCATTTAAAAAAAGAATGTTCTCATCACCAACTGCTTACCTGCTGCTGAATCTAAATGAGTGCTTGTTTCCATGGCAACAACATTCTGTGCCTCTGGGGGTACCCAGACAGGTGCACTTATTGTCTCTATACCTGGAAAAAAAGGAGAACGTTTCTAAAATTCACAATTCTTTTATGCTATTCAGTGTCTGTCGGTATGATCAACCCTTAACCTGCTGGAGCCAAGTGATTAGCCTTTGCCACCAGTATACAGAGATGTATAGCTAGTATATCCTACAGTAACAGACTTAAAATTTAGATTGCAACAAGTATTTTCAAATCCTTTTTTTGAATAATGGCGAAAACAGTGCTGATGACTTTGCCATACCTCCAAGTGATTGTTGCACAACAACTTCTGCACATGCTTCCAGTAACTGTGGACTTGTGGCTGTCTGACCTGTGGTAGTCGTGTCTGTAATTAATGACCTGTAACCAGAGGCTCCTTCTGTTGTTATCAAATCATCTTTCGGAACATCTGTAGTTGCACCCTCTGGTTTTACATCACTTATATCTGCCTGCCAGTTAGAATCTCCCTCATCTGCTACCGCCATCACTTCGGCATCCATTTTATCAGATCTGGAAAATGAACAAAAGAAGGTAAAGATGCTTTATCAAATGTCAAAGGATATACATGTATATACTATCACAAAAAATCTAAACCCCAGGAGGAACTCCCGTTTTCCTCGAGGTCTCATCACGACTACCCATTTTGTAAAACACGACCGATGGTTCCCTGAATTTTTTCACATCGAAGATCACATAGTTCCAGATAGCATGCATTTCGGTTAATCTGACGCTTTAAAATATCAAATAAACATATAAAGCTATATAATAATATAAAAATTATTGATCGATTTTGCTATATAACAAGTGCTTTCAAAATTCAAAAACCAAAGTACACAATAAACTTGCACAGCAAAGGACGGGATTTCCCAAGGTGCTTTTAGCGCATTGGTGCCGATGCACTTAAATTTCAAAATCTAGAAACCCGATGCACTTAAAATTCCTGGAAAACTAATTTTGACAGTCATAAATCTGAGTTAACTGCTCAAATAAACAACCCACTTCAATAAACAACATGATTAGGCATTTGATAAGCTCCATCCTAACAGAGAACTGACAGACTATTTATAAGGCAAACTTACAACATTTAATTTAATTTGATTTTAAGTATCAGTCTGCATCTAAGTAAATATCATCATCTGCATAATGTCTAACCTAAATAAGGGAAAAATGAGGCTAGCGCCTGGCTCACATGCAATTACAAGCTTTTTTTGTGAGGAATACGAGTGACAGTCATAATGATAGTGACGTAACTGTGAGTGAAAGTAAAGTATGTTCTGTTGTTGATTCTTAAATACTGTCTTGATTAAAATGTATTGATATTTCTCTGTGAGTCTGTCCACAATCAAACTTGTAGAAGACAGTTATTTGATTATATTTTGAAAATTACATGGATATTATAATACTAATTTTATTTGTTAAATAATAATGACACTACACTATAACTATAGTTGATGCCATGTTGAATGTATTTTGGGCAGGAGGCTTTGTAATGCAATAAAACGTTGTTGTTGTTGTTTTGCCCAATCATCAAATATTGCAATTTCATGACATCAAATAAATCCATCTTTTTTCTTGTTGCCTAAGTGGGTATTTTTTTCCTTGTCTGCACAAAAAGTGGAAAATGAGTTCCTTCTGGCATGTACATGTACTGTTACTGTTCAATTTAATTTAGAAACCTGGAAGTCTTTGTCTTATTTCTGAAGATTAAAACATTAATTTATTTGAAAGAAAGTAATAAATTTTGTGTAGTATACAGTTCAGCTTATTTGTACAAATTTTGTGTTTCCTCCATGATCACAATATCCTGCATGTAAGTTTAGGCCAAAATAGAAAATATATCTGATTCTAGTGGCCTGACCCACCCTAATTTTTACCCCCCACCAACCCTAGACTTTTTCCGATATAAGTACGAAAAAATTGAGTATGAAAATAATTTTTAGTGTGAAATGAACTGGGTATGAATATCACTCTTGGTTGTATTCAGTTTTTATTGTGCATTACATTTATCCAATATGGCAGTGTCCTCGACATCAACATGCCTGTTAGCTGTGGTTTTAACAGCAGCCAACAACTTCAAGATGCAATACAGAAGGTTGGGGCATTTCCAATGACATTCGAAGAGCTGTTTGCCTGGTATCATCCATTTGCAAGGAACAAACCCAGAACCTCTGGATATCGAGTTGGACAATAAACTACAATTGCACCAAATGTCTCTTTCATTGTGTTTTGTATTATTTAAACAATATCTTGCTTTGTGAAAAAGTGAGTCAGAATTTGAAACACTTCATTTGAAACAGCCTTCTGTTTCCTACATCTCATACCAGTACTGACTCAAAGTGGTGCTGGCGAGGATCTAAGTTCTAACTCCAAACCTCATGATACTAAGTACATTTTTGTAGGACACTACCATTTATACACCATTCCCCCTTATACTGTGGTATAGATGATCTTTAAATCACTTCTTGAAGCAGTGATTTTTTTTGCTTGATTTTGACCCCGAATTTCGGCCTCTTCACAAATGCCAAAAACTTAAAAAATTCACAAAAATGAGAAGAAAATTCACAATTAGCGCGACTGTTTTTCGGTACCGAACAAAATTGAATCAAATGAGCGATATCGACGAGCGTCTCGAATTTAGATGTTTAATACCGTGAGCCGTATTCCATATAACGGATTTAATCGATGCCGATTATGGTTAAGCAGCGATTTGCTTGCTATATATGTGACAAAGATGAAACATTACGCTAAAAAATATAAAAAATACATGTTGGAGTACATTGGAAATAAACGAAGCATTTCAGGATGTCCGGAAATCTGTACTCCTGTACTATGCTATTATCATACCATCATCCACTGCAGTAGTGGAGAGAAGTTTTACATTGATGGGGAACATACTAACAAAAAAGAGGAACAGACGTGCACGGAACATTGATGCTCTCACAAGATTGTGTCATCAGCATAATGAACTGACAAATGACAGTCTTGAGAATTCGGTTGATATGTTTAAGGGAATAAAAAGAAGAAAGCTTAAACTATAAACATAATCATTAAATGTATGAATAAAGTGAATACAGGTGATGATTTATTCTTGTTTATTTTTTTCACAATTTGACAGATTATCGCGCTAAAAATTCACAATTTCAGGGGTATGGGCTGTTGCAAAAAAAATCACTGCTTGAAGAAGTGTTTCACCATTAGAAACACAAAACAACTTTTCTAACCTGAACCCTGAGGTCCTTTGCACTAAGGGAGCCCCATTGATGGCCTATAGGGTTAAATGTGCAAATCAAAAACCATCGTCGGTGACCCCCGGTACATATTCCGCACAACTACATTATGTACCGTGGGATAATTGACTGCTGATTATTCATTTTCATGAATATTTATTAGCAAAGGGATGTAACTCTTCGTCGAATGAGATGCTGCATTACAAATAGACACTCTTCAGTGTGGAGAGTAGGCATAATGACAAGTTACTTAAAATAGATGTATTTCCCAGGATTTAAACATAAGCGCGGAAGACAAATTGTAACAAGTAATAACATTGGCTGAGATTCCGCAAGGGAAATCTTATGGAAACCAATGAAAGTAGGTAATGAATTATTCATGAGTACGAAATTTTACCAGCCAATTGTCCCACGCTAGATAAACAGAGTGAAACGGAATGGATTGAACGTGGGTTTCCGACAATGATCAAAAACCCTTCACCCTACAGCTATGTTACATGACAGGTTAGCATGCTACAGAGGGTGACTAAAGAACCAAAAGGTACATAAAAAGCTGTTACATGGTGTTAGATACACAGGAGATTATATATGTGCATTGTCACGTCTAGCTAGGATATACACAAGAGCAAACATATAACACAGGCTCTCACTACTTAAAAGCAGGTAAATGCAGGTAATGTTTCCGAGTCATCACACACGGACAAGACTGTGTGCAAGGATGATGCTTTAAACACAACATCACATGAATTCATTCTTCCCAAGGACTATATGACTCTGGAACGAATTACCTGACCGAGATTAAGGCTACTCCAACTGTGCCAGCTTTTATCAGTGGAATAAACAAGTTTTATAGATTTTAAGTATTGACTATAGGCAGTAATAAGTTGAAGTTGAAGACATCGTGTGAAAAAGAACACACTGAAATGAAAAAATATTGCACTGATTTAAAGTTTACACCATAAACAGTTGTTGTTACATTTTTCCCAATCTGGAGGAAAACACTGCTAAAATTCCCAATCCCAAGGGTATGGGATATATTCTGAAGTACTGGGAAAAAAAAAAACTGGACATGCTAGCATTGATTTGGCTGCATTAAACTGCTCTCTGGGAGACAATGGCCGAATGGGTGGTAACTGTTTCCAGTGGTATGCAGTCCAAGGAAGAAAAAACTTGTTACAGTAGTCTGATTTAGAATGCACCACTTTTTAAGCGCCCTATTACTATGTACCTCAAAAGGTTCTTCAGGACTGTAAACCGGAAGTCGATTGCTTTGTCTTTCTCACAAAAACAATCAGTCAAAACATATTAGTACCGCTTTTAAACGAAAGGCTACCGCCTAAGTTTTCAAATCAGAGTACTGTTAAAGGCAGTTTTAAAGAGTACGATAACGAATACCTTACAATAAAGGCAGGGTCTTCGTTGTTCGGCCAAATTCTTACATCAAAATTTATTTGATCGATTTTCCTCCATTGTTTTTGTGTTGTAACGGACTGGTATTTATTTTTGATTTCCTGTTACAGCTTTTCATAGTTAAATGAAATGGAAAAGAAAAAGTCGGAAAGGAAAGACTGTCCCAAAAATGAATCGAAGTAGCTATACTATGAGAAGATAGTTGTCTTGAAACATGATAAAAATATTTTCCTTAAAGTCATCTGCCTTACTTATTTTACTTTCGTCGAAAACATTTCTTTTTTAAAGCTTTATTATATTTCCAATCAACTGTCTCATGTCTTGACACAAAAATTTCTGTCTACGTCCCTGTAAAGGGTATAACATAAATATAGCAGATAACAGGGTGGATTAAATACCTGATACACTTCTTTGAATGGATAGATGGATGTATTCCATGATAATCATAATAATCTTGTATTTCAATGTACCATATGGCATCCATGGCAAAAATATCTCACACACAGAATATAAATGGTCCAGAGGTCAACTGCAAGGTACGTTCATAATGATTACCACTATACAAGCAGTGTAACAAACCTGATCAAAGAATTAAAATGGTCAACTTTAGAACAAAGGCGAAACCATGCCAGCCTGCTCATGCTACACAAAATAAAAAACAATCAGGTCAATGTTGATCACAATCACCTTACAAACACAAGAAACAGCAAATTCCTCATCCCACAATCAAAAACACAACATCACATGAACTCATTCTTCCGGGCCAAGGACTATACGACTCTGGAACGAATTACCGACCGAGATTAAGGCTATCCCAACTGTACCAGCTTTTATCAGTGTACTAAACAAGTTTTATAGATTTTAAGTACTTAAAATAAATGTTTAAGTAAGATCTTCAGTTAAGTCTTGTTTTCTTTGTTATTATCTTTTATAATTTTAATGTTCCTGACACGCGCCTGCCTAGTATAGTCAGTATTGACTTTTGGCAGTAATAAGTTGAAGTTCAATTCTTCACGTCGTATAACAATAACTGCAAAATCAAATACAGTGTACGTAACATTTAAAGTCTTCAGCAAATTGTGTACATGCAGGGTCTTTCAAATAGGAAATTTGAAAGACCCTGGTACATGGTAACAGTATTTATGTACAAGCGTTTTTTTTTGTTTTGTAAAACATTTAAATCCATAAAGTTTCTGTCATACACGGTAAGCTAGAGGGCCAACGCTTAATTTCCAAAAAAGACAGGGACAGGTCTACGCTTCCCTATATGCTATACTTTATTGTTCTTATACATGTGAACATTTCAGCAGTGTTCTTGACTATGCATTTCTTTAAAACCGTTTAAATTGCAAATATTGACACAATGAATTGTTGACGTACGATAAATATTTGTTTATGTATTTAATATAACTCAAATGTTACAAAATGTTACAAATGAATATACAATAATCTAAACACAATGTCTGATTATGAAGAACTATTAATATGTATACAGAAACATAAGAAAATGGAAAAAAAAATAACAATAGGTCATCAGACTAGTACCTGTCTGAATGAATACGTCTTCTAAATATTTATTTTCTTAAAAAATACATTAATTGTAGTTAGCCTGACTGGGTCACATCAGAATTCTTATCAAGCACACGTTTATTGATATACCAGGCAAGTTTCAAAGTTTTGTAAGTCAAAGCTACTTGGTATAACTTGTATCTTTTTGCACAAGAAAATATATATTTTGATTTCAAGTTAAGCCGTGTGTGTTTATCTTTTTTAAGTATTTTGTCATAAACACCAAATATGAAATAATTACTTATTATATTAAGTAGTTAACAGTCTTTCATCTTTTTCACAGTAACATTAATTGCTGTTTTGTAAATCCAATTAGTGTTTGTAGTAATGAACATTCCCAAAATAAATGAAGTATTATTTCTTAGCCCATTGCACAAAAAGTACACATTTTATTCTGGGTTATTTTCATTTTAAACAATAACGAAGTTGTTCCAATTCTCGATTGTAACCATTGTATATATATTTAATTTGTAAGACGAAATACTGAACTATACATTTCTTTCCAAGATAATATTATTTGTGAAAAAAATAGACTCATTTTACCAGACTAGTTGGTGTTTCATTATTAGAAAACATTTGTTTGTAGATTTTTTTTCAGTAATATTGATACCAGTAATAATCGGTTTAATACAGGAGTTCATAATTGGATGAATATAATACATGGTCTTAAAGGTTATATTTCAATAAAATTTTGTACCTCTTTACACGTCCTTCCATACATTCAGAACTGATTAAATGATACCCTGCTTTCTTTACCATTTATAGAAAAAACAATCTCTTATGTCATTTTCAATATCTCTTATCAACCGAATTCCTACATTATATAAAACTTTGGTAAAAACTTTCAAAATCTGGTGCAAGTTTGTGAATGTAATATAATGGTAAATCTAACATCATATCTTCAGTATCCATAGATAAATATGCAGCAGAATCTGTATAACTTTCTAAAAAACTTTTAAAAAATACACCTCTGTCTTACAATATGGTCAGTATAGAGTTTGCCTATTGAAAATAACTATATCAAGTATTGATTTAAGCAATGTAAAATATTGGCTACTATTTGTTTAAACATATCGTCTGAACCAGATAAGCTTCATAGCATTGTTGTATGCATGAATATATACCATCTTTAAACTGCCATCACAGTCATCTTTACAGGATACTGCTTAACTTTTAATTTTTACCGTTTGATCCCATAAACAAATCTGAAACAAGGTTGTCTATATTTTTAAACATTTTCTTTGAAGGTGTAGGTAAATTCTAACTATTTCAGAGGCATGGCATGACTACTTGGAATATTGCCGCGCTTTTATTCGTGAGAGGGACAAATTGTCGATTTAAAGATAGCTGATATACGTGCAATTGGCCTGTAACATCAGGCGAGTCTGTCAGAATACAAAGTTGAACCCGGGGACTGAAAGCTGTCCTGCGGTCACTTCAGTACATGAGATCTTCTAACTTACTGTTTATCCGCGCGTACACTGTTTATCCGCGCGTCCACTGTTTATCCGCGCGTCCACGTCACATAAGGTTATGACAGCTGTAAAGGTTTAGCAGCACAGGTATTGTTTCAATCGTAACAACGTGGCCTTTTCCGACAACTTCGTATAAAGACTTATTGAAGTCACCCGAGGTGTTCCGATTAGTATTGTTTACGATAACCAAAATTTTGAGTGATCGCTTTGTTTCCCGAGGGTTACACATTAATGTCAATATTTTTGACATGGTAAAAGAAAATAATGCGATAAGCATGTTTTTGTTTGTTTACGTATAAAACGGGATAAGTCTGTAATATTTCCTAAAACGGTCTTAGCATTTTTAAGTTTAGGGTAGTTTAGAGCATGAAACCTGTTGATGTTTACGTCTAAGCATAAAACAATTGAGATGAAGTTAAAATCAGGTTAAGAAATAATTCAGATATTGTTAAATTAGTAATGTTGCTAAATAAAAAAGACAACATGCAATCACTAAATCCACAATTAATGAGCAGTATAACAGACAAATACCTACGGTTCCTTACATCAAAGCGACATGATATCTTTTTTTGGATGTTAAAATTTGATATTTGTCTGATCATCATCGGGAAATACGCAAAGGATATAGTGGCCGTGACTTAGGAGTAATTCATTTTTCCCTTTCATAATATTATGTACAAATTGAAGTCAATAAACAATATTGTGCATTGTTTAAGCGGTTTAATTGGTACAATCTAAACACAAAACATACTTCTTTATATATTTACCTCTATTTACCATCTAACATTAGTGAATTACTCGAAGATTTTAATGCTTTCTAAGTAACATGGATGTTTGACCAAACATTTTGTTAATATGCTTGCCTTAAAACTGTTATTCGAGAAAATGTTCAGTCGAAACATATTAATAAAATTCTGATTCCCAAAATTTTTATGGACTAAAAATCTCTTTCAGTAGACATATTGTGGTTTGAGTTTCTGCAGACGACAATCTTTATGACATATTATATCTGTACCTGTGATGTTTTTGTGTTTGTCCTAACACGACCAGATAACTTCCTTCAACGTGAGAAACAAAACAAAACACTTTGTTGCCATGAACTTCATTAACTCAGATTTTCTTTCATCCAAATCCAATCTTTACAGAAATCTAACAAAATTACAATTTTAACTAGATAAAAAGAAAAATGCCTTATTCTGTCTTTCCACTTACGAGACATGCATTTCTAAAAAGCTTTGTTAATAGTTTCTACTCATATCCTTTCATTGTTTACAATACAGATAATCTGCTTTCAAAGTTTAGGATGTGTGGCGGTTTACGAAAAGGTGTGAAGAAACGTAACTAAAACGTTCTAGAACAAGAGAAATTGATAAAATTGCAAATTGCACGCACTGAGTGAAAAAAAGAAAAAAGAAAAATAGCATAAGTGATATAAATGCAATACAAATTGTAAAATCTCGTAAATATTTTGATTATTTTCATGAATAGGTTTATTAACAAAAAGTAATTTATGACTTGATATATAACATGTTGAAATTTGTTGAGGTGCACCTGCCGAATGCTAATCCCTTTGGGGATTATGTGCTTATCGGTTAGAAGTTCGTACTGCGAACAAGTTGTTTCCCCTTCTTTTCGGAGTAGGGGAGGAAACCCATGATGCGTGTATGAGGTCGCACGGTCATGTCGCGTCAACTCAGTCCCCACTCCTAAAGCAGTTAAAACTTTAGCAAAATTGTCTTAATTACATTTTTTCACTAGTCGAATTAATATCATAGTTTCAACCCTTTTAGATTGTTTCGTAATAAAACGATAGCCATACTTTTTCTTATATCACTGATCAATTAGATTAAATTCGGCATCTTAAGTATGTCTGTGGAGAGACTTTCCATTATTCGCTGTTTATAAATAGTAGTCCACAACCTACAACTGTTTTCGTTAGGGCTTAACTTCTCCGAGATAAATAATCTCAGACAAAGCGTAAAAAGGTCATATGTCCTCCACCCCTGGTTCAAGTGGGGAAGCAGTCAGTCACTTGCGGAGAAATAGGTCAGTAAAGCTACTTAGGTAAACTGACCGCCAAGATATTACCAAAAATACGTTTAATCTAATGTAAAACCCCTGTAAAACAAAACAAAAGAATAGGGCGTGACTGTTTCGGTTGAACACCTAAATGCAGAAAATTAGATGCTTATATTTAATTCATTAATCCAATATACCGCTTAATATAGATCACATCATTGACGATAGACCAGTAATATCTGCTAGGTTGCACAGAACCATTCGAGTTGATATTCAGTTACAGTGCAACAACAAAAATTCATGTATCTGAGAATAGCATGGCTTTTATTAAGCATATTACGACTGGGTGTAGCAGTTAGTGTTAGAAAATATTTTTTTGTCTTAATAAGTCAAGGCAATTCATGGATCCATATCATGACTCTTAAATCTTTTAACAATAGGTTTTACCCACAAACATTACGATGTGCTCTTTTGTTATATACTTGTTTGTGGTGAAAATATAACCGTATATCTTTGTTAAATCATGCAAATATAAGGGGTCAGGGATCCATCAATTGAACAAGCAGGTTCAACTAAAACAAAAATAAAAGAAATGCTATGTATCAAGTGCCTCTGATTATACATCAAGTTTTCAAGAATCTCTTATATTCTATCCAGGTTTTAAGCACTTAGGCACTACAGATTTTCGTTTATAGAAGGGTCCAGACCATATCTTGCTTGACAGACAGAAGAACAAATACGCAGATGGACAGAGGCAACATTTAAACTTATGTGCATAATATTCATATTGCTTATTTTTCATCCAGACAGTTTTATTTACCATACTTCTGCAATCTTAAGCTATAAAACGATCAAGTTTTTGTTTTAGAAGGACAGAAAAAAATGGTCGAAAGGAAACATAAACGAGAAGAAGATTATAAATATATATGTATATCTGTAGCCTTTCAACCACGGCTGGTGTTTTATTACGCTTAACTTCAGACACGTGCCCCCTAATAATTGCTCATATTTAGCGGAATTACCTCCCATTGACTTGTCCTACAAAATATAATTCTGGTATATATTGCACTTTCTTTTTGCCTAAACAGCAAACGTTTTTCTAAAATTTTGCCATTATTTGTGACATCTGTGTGTGCTGTGTTCTTACTGAAGAAGTCACCAGACCCTTCAAAGTGCCTGGGATAGTTGCTGGCGGAATCCATTTTTGTGTATCTAACTGAAGTTAAACCTTAAGATTTGTACACAATTATTATTTTTCATTCTTTTTATACGTAATCTCATACCGCAAATGACAGGAAATTTCATATTCAGAAAGTTCTTGCTAACACAGGTTTAAACTACTGACCCCTAGATTTTAGTTTATTTTTTTCCAGAGAAGTGAGTGCTGGGATTTAACTCTTAGAGTACAGGTCAGTTAGCAATTATTCATTCATTTACATTTTTATGCTGAAAGATGTTTATTTTTATTTTTTTATTTTAATGTATTTGATCTATAAGTTTTGATCATAATGCACGCACATTTTACGTTTTTGATATTCCACGTTTATATATTCATTTTGTGACAGTATCTGTATCTTTACATAAAAATGTGTAGACCACATTCATTTAGTGTTCTTTTATATATATCTGGATGACTGTTTTATATTTTGGGAAGAATCTATTTTAGGTTTGCTTTTATTTGATAAGATTTAAACACCTTACATACAGATATTAAATTCAAAATGCAATGCAGTGCTACAAAATTATCTTTTCTAGATATACTGATAATGAAAAAAGAAACGTCAATTATCACTGATATATATTATAAAAATACCGATTCTAAACAGTATTTAAATTTCAAATCATGCCACCATAAACTTACAAAAATAAATATTCCATTTTCTTTAGCGCGCAGAATTTGCACAATTGTGTCTGGTAGTAATATTATTGAAACAAGATTAAAAGAACTGGCAAATATTCTTACCAAAAGAAAATACTCTATTGAAATAATTAAATCTGGAATCATTAAAGCACTTCAAATTTCTAGGGATACTCTTCTAAATGTTAAAAGCTCTGAAAGGGAAGAGATTACACCATTTATATCAACACACAACCCAAAAATAGAGAGGTATTTGGCATACTAAAACATAATATGGAAATTTTAAATACGGACAACAGAATGAAAAAAAGTTTTGAATAATACCAAGATAATAAAATGCAAGCGACAACTCCTAAATTTAAAACGCCTTCTCTCTCAATCCGTGTTTAGTGATAACATCGCTACTCCGTTAGTTAAGAAATGTAGTCAGCCCCGTTGCAGGCTTTGTAATTATATAATTGAAGGACCATCTTTAAAAATTAAAAATAAATGTTTTCACATAAAAGAAAATATGGTCTGTACAGTAGAAAATGATCTATATCTTTTAGTGTGTAATGGCTGCTATGAACTCTATATAGGACAAACAGGAGATAAATTAAGAAACAGAAGAACAGTCCATGAACAGCAAATAAGAGACCCATCAACAAGACAATTACCACTAAGCACACATCTTGATATATGCTCAAAACAATGCCCTAAATTTTCAATATTTCCATTTTTCAAATTCCATAATAATGATGTTTCAGCTAGGTTATCTAAAGAACGTTATTTTATAGACATTTTTGAGCAAAAGCTTAACAGTAATTAATAACCACATTAGGTACCAAAAGCGTTTTTAAACCAAGAAAGAAGATCAATGGTTCTAAGTAAACCAAATTCAAATTTGAATTCTGTATTCAAATTTATACAAATAGTTACAATTTCACTTACATATCTTGTAACACTAGAAAGTAGGTCAGTAAGTTAAGGTCAAGGACAGCCAATGTCGAAGCTGAAGTCAGCATGCAAAATTATACAAATAGTTAAAATTTCATTGATGTAGTTTCAAAAAACAAGGAAGTAGGTCAGTAGTTCACATGAAGTTCAACGACAAAGGTAGATGAGTGATAAGTATCTTCCTAATCCATTCAATCCCCATCCAATGAGCCAATTTCAATTTAGGAGCCGTGATTTGTACAAACTTGATAGAGGTCCACTAGAAAATGGTAAACACAAAATGTATCAACCCTAGACCTAATGGTTTCAATGGAGTGACAAAGGTCAGTTTTTCAAGTTTTAAGTTTTTTTATACACGTTTATGTAAATTCAAGTGACCCCTGGGGTGGGATCCAGAGGAATGATTGATACGGCTTTGGTAGAGGTCCAATAGATGATGCTACAAACCAAATATGTAAGCTCTAGGCTTTGTGATTTCAGACAAGATGAATTTTAAAACTTGTTTCCTATATAAGACCAAATGACCTCTGGGGCGGGGCTAATTTTGATTCAGGGGTCATGGTTTGTATAAAGTTTGATAGAGGTCCACTAGACAATCATACACTCCAAACATCTTAACTCTAGGTTTTATGGTTTCTGATAACAAGATTTTTAAAGTTTTTCCTATATAAGTCTATGTAAAATAAAGTGACCCCTGGGATGGAGACAATTCTGACCCCAGAGCCATGATTTACTACACGCAGAAAAGAATGCATATATGCAAGAGTTATTATGTACTACATATGCAAAATTGTAAGAGTGTTTTCTATTGCCGAACAAAACACGACAGCTGGCAAAATGAAGATACAGTCTATTTTGTTTTGGTTTATCGTCAAGGCGATATATACCTTTTCTTCGATTTTTGCAAGAAGAACATTTGGTAAGCAGTATTTTTGTGTCGGGCCAGTGAATTTCTTCTGTACTACAGTTTCTTGAATTGCTTTTGCATTATTCTCCCCTTCGGAAGACAAAAAAAAACAAAAAAACAAAAACCCACACAAAACTGTTTTAAAATGAATATATCTTATTGCTGATTTTCAAACTAAGAATCGATAAAACGTTCAGAGTAATGACTACCTGTCATACAATTCACACCTCAGTTGGGACTTTCATCCTTGAGTACAATTAAAGATGTAAATTAACAGCTTGGGACCATAAATACACATCGAGCCTCGGAAAAATTCGATTGCGACTCCGAGCCATTTCGATAAAGAAATATAAGGAGACAAAATGGACCGAGAGTCAACTTCAAGTCATCAAGGAAACCAAGCGAAACCAGGTAGAGCCACCAAGTAACGACTGTATTTTTTTGTAAACTTATTTTGTTTAGATATAACTTAAGGTGTTACTTAAATAAAATTCAAAGCAGATTCAGTCCGAAATGCTTTTGTCTGAATTTTAAGACTTTTAGATGATATATTGACCATAAATAAAGTATGAAAATTTGTTTCTTTTTGCGAAAAACAAGACAGTCTAAATTATGATTTATTTATTCACTGAAAAACATTGAATACGACAGTTACAGTTTAGCAGAAAGAGATTTTTGTAAATATATTTTTATGCATATTTCAAAATCACCTGGTAAATTGAGTCACTTCACCATTTATAAGTGAAATAATGCAAAATGTTTTTCTTTTTCCATAAAACTTTAAATATATTTTGTTTATAATTAATTCTCAAACTCGTCCCACTACTCAGTTCTAACAACTAGGATCAAGATTATTTACACCAGACAAGAAACACTAAAAGTCAAGAGGGAATGGACATTTCAAGCGCAAACAAAAACCATCAAAATGTTATTATTCAGTAGTGACCCGCTATTAAGATATTAGGAGCAGACAAAATATCGGTCTTCAAAGGGGGTCTCATATGCTGTTCCAAATTGCAATGTTTTTGCATGATTTCGAAATAATCACATCGGTCTTATTAGCGAGTATTTACTGTAAATAAGCTTGGCAAAAAACCAGTCCCATCACTGTCTTTCTTTACGATTCAAATTTTTGTCAAAATGTATCAAATATGATCTGTTTGTCGCCATGAACAACGCTTACTCTTCAAACTAGAACAAAACAAAGGCCTTTATTATTGTCAAACAAATTTAATATCTCCAAGATGTCTTCTTTTCATATAAGAAACTTTCCTTACATTCGAAATAAATGAAATTAAAAGCGGGTATATTATAATTTATTTATAAACTAACAAACAACCAGCTGCTTCGTGTTTGTTGCTTTTTACATACAAACAAAATAGCTCGATCGTATGAAAAAAAGTGCTATGATAAAAACATTTATTTAATCTAACTTAGATAATTATTGCGAGCGTTAAAGTATCATTCTACTTAAAGTTTATGAAGTGAGATTTTTCCTGGTAAAAGGCACAGAGCGTAATAAAAATCGAACAAATGTTAAAATCAGTGTTATCAAAACTACACATCTTTCTTAGACAAGACGGCCACGATAGCCCTATATCGCTCACCTGAGTACCACCAGTTAAAACAGCAAGACCAGTGAAGGAATCAAGGTAATTCCACTACATGCAAAATTAAACATCTGGTCCATATTTCACAGACACAGCTTCAAAACAGATCAGTAGTACAAGGTCAATGTCGGCTAAGATTAACGATGAAATCCGAATGCAGAATTACAAATATAGTTCAAATTTCCATACTCAGTGCAACAACAAGAAAGTAGGTCAGTAGGTCAAGGTCAGTTTTGGCTAAGATAAAAGTTGAAATATGCATGCAAAATCATATGTCAACTTTTCATACTGTAGCCGCAAACACTAACCTGTAGGTCCGTTAGTCAAGGTCATTGGCAGCTAAGGTCAAACTTGAGATATGCAAACGTGATTGTAGGTGTAGTTCAAACTTCCATACTGTAGCTGGAAAACAAGAAAGTAGGTCAGTAGGTCAAGATAAAAGTCGGTGTCACATAAAAGTTAGTGACTAAGTTAGATATTGGTACATGGCCGCTTCTTAAAAAATATTAAGGGAATTATATGTTTTTCTATATAAGTCTATTTAAATCAAGTGAGATCCCCCACCCCCTACCAGTGCGGAGTAAATTTAACCGTAAGAAGATAATTTGAACAAACTTTGTAAAGGTCAACTAAACAATGCTACATACCAGATATCTAAATTCAACGGCCTACGAGTTCTGACTAAAGATTTCTACAGACTTGTTTTCTACATAAAATGCACCTCTGGGGCAGGACCAGTTTAGACCAAAAGGACATAATTTGAACAAATATGATGAAGGTCTACCAAAGAAAACCAAAAAACAAAAACAAACAAAATATGTAAAACCTAAGGCATGTAGTTTCAGACAGAAATGATTTCGAAGTTTGCAGACGCACATTTTAAAATACAGTAGTGAGAAATACTATAACAAACATGTTACCAGTTTCAATCCTCCACCTTAATAATGAGAGGAATATATCAAAGTATGAAAATTTAACCTCACTTCAAAACGTAAAGACCTATTGGCGCCTCCTTGTGATGATCTATTTTGATATTTCAAAATTGCCTGATGTACATCAGAAAGCCTCTGAGCCATACTGATTAATTGGGTAGAGTACTATGTATACAGTGGTATTGAGTTAAGCATCTTTTAATCAGCTACCATAGACTTCAAATTAAACGCACAAAAGACATTTGAGGCATTTTCATTTGATATTGAATTCAGCAAACTTTGACTGAATATTTGTCTGGAATATCTTTAGGAAGAGTCTGAAACTGTGACCAAAACTGTGACCGCCTCTGTTCAGTTGGAAACCTTGAGGACAATCTAGAGGTCACATATTAATCTAGATTTCATGAACGTCAGCATCTCTTTCTCCAACTGAATATAAGCAAAAAAGCAAACATTTGAACGCATTGAGGCGATACATTCCGAAGTTATAGGATATTTATAGTTAATTACATATCTTCAAGAAAGGACCAGTTTGTTTGAGAAATCTTAGATTTTAAAACGATATCATTGAGGTAACTTAATTTCACCAGGAGGTTTCGGTGTTTGTGGTAATATAGTTAGAAGTGTACATGTTTCGTAAAGAAAAGTTGTGAAATAACTGTTTTCCCTAAACATTTTATTTTTGTTAGGGGTCAATTTGGTTCCTAGGATTGATTATATTTTGCACACTCTTTCTCGAGGTTTTTGATGATACTTCATGCAAATATTTAATCTCTAGGGCACGCAGTTCCAGACAAATAGATTTTCAACGTTTTTCCTATGTGTGCCTCTGTCAATCAAATGACCCCCGAGGCGAGAATATTGATAACCCCAGTGACATAATTTGAACAGTAATGTAGAAGTTAACTATACAATGTTACATACCAAATATTTAAGGTCTAGGGCCTATAGTTTCAAACACGAAGATTTAAAAAGATTTTATATGTAACACAAATAGGGTCCAAGGGGCGGGACCAGTTTTATCTCCGAATGCATAATTTATACAATCTTGGTAGTAGTCTGTCGATGATGATCCATAATAAATATCTAAGCCCTAAGCTTTGTGGTTGCAGGGAAGAATTTTATCAAGGCTTTTCATGTATTAGCATGTGTTCAATCACGTGAGTAAATAATGTCTCCCGATGCATAATGTAAACAATGTGGGTAGTGGACATTTATGTAAACCAGTATGCAAACTATCTACGTTCTATGCTTTGTGGTTTCAAACAAGAAGTTTTCAGAGTTCTTGATGGATTTCAATTCTTTGAGAAACTGTGGTAGAGCTTCATGCAAGGAGCATTCCTGCAAAGTTTTATTTACTTTGTTCTGGTGGTTTCAGAGGAGAGTTTGTTTAAAGCAAGTGGTGGACGCCAAACGAGGGACACCGAAACGCGGAAAACGACCACAATAGCTTACTCTTAGCATCTTCCTCTGGTGAGTTAAAAAGACGTTTCTTTTAAAGTATTTCTTCCGTTTTATGCAGAAGTCGAGAACACTATAATTTTTCTAATTTTCACTCTAAAGTTCTAATAAGTAGATTACAAAATGTATTTCAATCAACTATGAATGACAAGAAACAGAAGTAGGAATTGCAGTCTTCTAAAGTGAACAGCATCTGCAAATGAATACGAATTAATATCATCAGATAATTGTTTCCAAAAAGAATAAGCTAGTTATTGTTTTTCCTTACATTTCCCAATGACGTCAAATTCTACTTATATAACTTTAAGTACAAATCCAAATAAAATTTACACAGTATGAATTCTGTACAGCTGGTAGAGGTCAGCGTCAAGGTGACGAACTTGTTGTTAAATGAACATAATTTGGCATGTCTGAATTCGCTGTACTTTAATTGAATGTCTTTTATTCGCCCTTGCTGATTGGAGCATTGGTTCTCTTGTTTATTACCTTCTTAAAGATATATATATATATATATATATATATATATATATATATATATATATATATATATATATATATATATATAGACACAACATAACAGCAACTACGTGTCTCGTCTCAAAACGACAATAAGCTTTAATGATTATGACAGTCAAGTCGAATCATACTTTATGTATATTTGAAATGATTATGACAGTCCAGTCGAATCATACTTTATGTATATTTTGAAGTGATTATTGCGTAACAAACCATATGAGTAATATGTTACACTTTCACGAGCATAAATCAAATATATTTAATAAAGTATTCACTGGAAACTGCACTGGACTACATTGGTCAGTAAAGCAAACAGACGCACATTTTAAAATACAGTAGTGAGAAATACTATAACAAACATGTTACCAGTTTCAATCCTCCACCTTAATAATGAGAGGAATATATCAAAGTATGAAAATTTAACCTCACTTCAAAACGTAAAGACCTATTGGCGCCTCCTTGTGATGATCTATTTTGCTATTTCAAAATCGCCTGATGTAATCTAGTAATATAAACCTGTGGTAATCTAGTTAGTTAGTTTGTAAAGAAAAGTTGTGAAATAACCGTATTTACATAAAAATATTTTTTGTAACAATTAACCAACCCATTTGATTAATTTTCATTGGCTCCTGTTTTAGACAGTCGAATTCTGTCAGGCCAAACATTGCCGGTATGCAATGTTGTAGCAATAAAGAGGGTGTCGTCTGCTGCCAGTGCACACCAGCGTGCAATTTATCAACAAAGGTAAGTGACAAAATATTTTAAAACGTATTTGTAGTTTTGATTATGTCTCTACGATTTCGACCAATTCTACTATAATAATAAAAATAATAATAATAATGATGATGATGATGATAATAATAATAATAATAATAATAATAATAATAATAAGTATGGGTAGGCATAAGCTTCTAACCAAGATAAGTTTCACATTGTGGGAATCTTAGTGTACACAATTTTCACTTGTGACATTTACAGATAAGGGTAACATATTGAGTTTTACATATGTGTACATATTTCGTTATTTCCTTATGTAGCTGTCATTATACATTTATTTTAACACATACTTTCTTTGGGACAAGGAATCGTGGGGACAATAATCATGATTTACTCTATCTATATTTTTTCGGCACGTCTGTCTGTTTTGACAGAAACATTATTGTCATTTTTCGATCGTTCCCTTAGTAATAATCTCCTATTATTCATGACTCTAATCTATTTTATTTAAGACTTATACATCTCTTTTGAAATCTTGCCCCAGACATACTAAAAGGTCAAGTTTCTAGGGGGATTCGAACGCGCCCCGAACGGCACCAACTGCATAGCAATGCAAAGTAAGAAAGCTTCAGACCATTCGTTCATCGCACCAACCCCTAGAACATGTAGAAAGGTTGCGCAAATAACCGGGATGTAAATGTCCACCTCACACCCCACTAGTCACAGGCGTTAGATGTATGAAAACACTGACTATATGTACGGGGAGACATATTACGGCAGCAAAACGGCACAAATAGCGCTGTTGTAAATTATAAATAATCAAGTTCCCAGTGGGATTCGAACCCATTATTGTGTGATAAGAACAAAATATTAAATAGTTATAGCTTATATATTAAGAGCTTAAAATGGGTTTAAAGACCCAAGCAAACATATAAGCAAACACATTTAAATGTCTATTTTCTAAACAAATTCTAATGATTTATTTTACAGCTTATTGTAAAAGAACCAAATCACTAATTTATTATATGATTGAAAGGTTATAAATGCATTTTGTTATGGTCTTTTACACAAGGTCAATTTTTACTCCATCATTGTATGAAAATTTTCAAGAAGCAAGCTTCCACATCAATTTGATCGAATTACTACGTCAAGGCGGAATATCAGGGTATTGATCATTAGTGAAATCTCGTTTCAACAGAAATCTTATAGAGCCACTTTCTCAGAAATTGTTTCCAGTGATTCAGTTAGTTGTCATAACACTTTCTCTGTTTGTTTTTAAAGCTCTTAGGAAGAAACATTTTCCTTTCAAGAAATACAGACTTTTAGGGTATGTAATTAGACCATTTTAAATCATGAATAGTGTATTGAGTTTGAGGTTAACTTTTTGACAGTCGTTTTAAGTACAGATTTATTTGACTGATACACAATTCTGATCAAACATAAAGTGTCATCTTATTTACTCAACAAAAGAAATTAAGGGTCAAGGACTTATGACACCAGTTCTTTAAGAACCTTTGTACCTTTTTTTAATTGCTGAAGTTTATAGCCAGGAAAAATTTATTATATCTACTAAAAGTAACATGTGTTTCACAAACACAATAGCCCGATTAATCCTCATTGAAAACCCCTATCAGTTTTAGAGTGATTGAGACTTGGTGGGTGGGGTAAACACGGCACTCCTTTATCGGGTCGGATATGAAATAATTGACAGAATAAAATGGCTTATCATAAGAAATATGGAAACCAGTTAAATTTTAAAAACGGGTATGACCTCCTCGTGCTCGGATAACCTCTTTGACACGGGTCTGGAAGCTGCGTATGAGCTTTTTGATGTCCCTTTGTGGTATGAGACCCCATTCCTCAGTAAGAGCAGCAGCCAGCTCATTTCTGGTTGACGGCTGACGTTGTCGCGCGGAAACACTGCAGCATGTCCCGGGCATGTTCTATTTGGTTCATGTCTGGAGACCTAGCTGGCCATTCCATACGTTCAACACCTTGGTTGTCAAGGTACTGATTGACAATTCTCGCAAAGGTGATATGTAGCATTGTTGTTTATTAACACGAATTCCTGGCCGACTGCACCAGAATATGGAATGACGTGAGGTCGCAGAATCTCGTCAAAATAGCGTCTAGCAGTAACTGTGCCGTTAACAAACACGTGAAGGTCTGTACCCGTCGTAAGAAATGCCCGCCGAAACAATAACAGAGCCACTACCAAACTTGTCATGTTCGGATATGCAACACTCGCTGAAGCGTTCATTTCGCTGACGCCATACACGCCGACGTCCATCATGAAAGTCCAGGCAAAATTTGGACTCGTCTGTGAATAGCACATTACGAAAGTGCCATAGTTGCAAATTAACGTGATCTCTGGCAAACTCCAGACGGGCCGCACGGTGTCTTGGTGTTAAAGGAGGACGTACCACAGGACGGCGAGCACGTAAATTAGCGTCGTGGAGTCTGTTGCGATATGTTTGTGCCGAGATTCGAAGACCGGAAGCAGTTTGGAAGTCTCTATTTAGAGCAACAGTCGAGTCAACCATATGGCGTTTTGCCAGGACAACGATGGCATGGTCTTCCTGAGCAGATGTTGACCTTGGACGTCCATTCTGAGGACGCCTGAAGACGGTGCCTTTGTCCAGGTACTTTTGCCAAAGTCGTTGGATTACACCATGCTCATAGGCCACCTCGCGCTGCGTTTGCCCAAACAGCAGACGACCGACTGCTCTGGCTGCCTCAGACTCCGACATAGTGTCTTCTAGGCATCCCAGATTCTTCACACTAATGAGATCTGTACTGTAACAGATGATTCGAATCAAAAATTCAAATTAAAACCTGCTCATGTCACGTTGACTTTATTCTACGCATTTGATTTTCACTTGATTTGGAGGGATGGTGTGTTTGCACGGACCTGCACTGGATATTTGAGCTGTTACGGGTAGATAAAACCTCCTCATGTCACGTTGACTTTATTCTACGCATTTGATATTCACTTGATTTTGAGGGGTGGGTGTGTTTGTACGGACCTGCATGGAATAATTGAGCTGTTACGGGTAGATAAACACATAAATACACAAGTACTGGTGTGTCTAAATCAAAACACAATTTAACTTTTACATGAACATTTTTGCAGTTAAAAAATCTATGAACCTATGTATTGACCTTTAATTTATTTTGTTGAGTGTACAGCCTTTAATTTAACAAATAAAAAAGGCGTTTGTGTGATTAAATCAGAAAGTTCTTATGTATTTCTTATGTGCAATGTAGGTAAATATAGAATAACATTTCAAATTCCCGTCACACACTATTCAGATTGAATTGCTACCGTCACAGGTCTATCAGGTGAATAGACTAAACCTATCACTATAGAACCTGGTAATTAGTACGAGCCCTGCTAATGGGACCATACTCATAATTTATGTGAGACAGTTGGCAGTTTCTGACGGAGGGTGGGGGTCTCGCACTATTCCTCCCTAGGATTGATATTCAAACTGACTGAATGATATTTAAACTGAAACTGACTGTCCATCTATTTGACTCTAACTGCTAGAGGGCAATAAACACCATTAAACGAAACCTAAACTCTATGTATTCTATTTACTGGAAATGGGAACTGAACTACTTTTCTAATTTCCCCATCCAAATCAATGATTAAGTATGTAAAAAGATTTGAATGTAAAAAGATTTGAATTTCACATCCTGTGATTTGAATGATATGTAAACAATTTTGTCTGAATGTTCTCTTCCTATTCTCTAGCTTCTTTCAATGGAAATACAAAACCGATGAATACAGCAGAATGAATGATTAAGCAAAATCATTCTTTGGCCTGTCAGTACTCTCTGCCGGGAACAAAATTGACACACAGTACATTCAACTGAAAAGTTATTACCTCCTTAGAGCAAACAATACTCAGACTCAGGAAAACTTTTAAGATGTTAAATTTTTGGCTGGTTAAAACACTGAACTCCGCTTTTAACGGTAGTCAAGGGACCATGTGATTTTGTGTTGTTACATCAATATATCGTTACATCCGTTTTGAGCTGTCTGATTAGGTGGCAGATACAAGTTTCACACTGAAATTCAGAGTCGACAACTCAAACCGTGAACGCCTCACTGACAATCCTAGTACACCTGCCTGAAAAAAGTAAGGTTATCCTTACAGGAGTGAAAATAATCTACATCAAAACAATAAATTTTAGACGAACCACTTCACTTAAAACATTAGCTGCAAGAAAAGAACTGCCATTAAGGCCCACTGTTCAACCCGTTGCCGAGACAAATTCTAAGAAACAGACAAGTCTCCCGTAATTCAAAGGCCCACCATATAATCATAACACTACATGCTTACTGTTCTACAGCTAAGGCAAACTTAAATCAGCTAATGCCAGATAGCTTTCAACCCAGGCCTTCTTGCAATATCCCACACACATGGACTGCTACTGAACTTCTACAGCTAAATCCAGTGACATAACCAGCTTTCAGGTTACCAGGTTTCGAGTTCCTACTTCAGATTGAATGTATTTTAATAAAAATGTTCAATAAAATGTTCAATAAAAAAGAGTAAGAAAACCATACCCTCAAGTATTAGTTAATTTACACTTCAACAATACACATATTACTCCATCCTACCATAGAACTTATATTTTCTACATGGCAAAATCGAATGTTTCGCTGAAAAATACTGTTGCATTAAAGGAAAAAGGAAGTTCAATTTAAATGTAAAATTAACCTCTTTCTTAAGAACACAGTGTTCTGAAAATAATAGGCTTTATATGTCTATTTGCATTGTCTGTTGACCACTGAAGTAAATTCTAAAACTGCATTAAATATGAACATTTTTGCGGAAAAAAGCTCTATACACTTTCATTTCAATATGTCTTACAAATATGCTTATGTTCCCACAATCTACCTACTTAGATAAGCTTTACTAGTTTTAGAACTCTACATGTTCTCTGAAAATGAAATGTCAATATGAAAAATAATGAAAATAAGAAAAAAACCATATCCTGACCAGCCTGAATACGCATATCTTCATGTGTTAATTTATTAAGACTTCAACAAGACAAAATATTACTCCATCCTTATTTCTATATACGTGACCAATTCAAATGTGTGGCTAAACACTTGTATGTGCTACGTAAAGTAAAATAGCAATTTCATTTTAAAACAAAAAATGGTATCTTAAGAGCACAGTTTTCTGAGCAATTATTAGCTTCAATATGTCCGCTTGCATTGTCTGTTGACCACTGATGTAAGTTCCAAAATTGCATTTAATTTTAACACTTCTGCCGAAAAAAATCTCTATACTCTTTTATTTAAATATGCCTTACAAATACGCTTCTGTTCCAATAATCTTCACACCTAGATGAGGTACACTGGTTTTAGAACTCCACATGTTCTCTGAAAAATAAACATGAGATAACTGAGAAAATATTAAAGGAAGCCTTAAAAACAACAAAATAGAAGAACATGTGAATAATGAGACGCTTGCATAGTTTCAGATATGCACTGCTGCATGCAGAAAACCTATGTAAAGAACAGAAACAGTTTTTCAAAGCAAATTTCTACTACTGAGGCTGCCCTACTGAAATGACCCCAACATCAATAATTGATGTTTTAACACCCTTGCAAAAAATACCAAAAGGAGGTAACACTTGTTAGACCTCTAAATCCAATGGGAAAATGGTAAAATGGTAAAAATGTAGTCATTGTAATTGTAAATGAAAGACTGAATTTTCTGTGCCTCTGAAGACCAAAACCATGCATAATGTGTTTCTCATTGTTGCTTTTCTTGCTCTCACTGTAGTCAGAAAAGTTTTTTTCTGACAGGTAGAAATTTTGTTCAGTTGTACTACATTTCTTTCTCCTTCACAACAAACACATTAATTTCAGGAAAAATCATCCCCCCTCCTAAAAACAACAAGGAAACGTTATCTTGGCCACAAATTTCTTAGAACATCAGCAGAAAGAAACTGCCGCAAAGCTCCACTTCTTGATCTGTGGCCGCGGCAAATTCTATGAAACAGACAAGTCTGTTTCTGTGGGTGGTTACTGTAAGCTTATCCTAAGCTTATTCACGTGACTCAGGTCCAGCATGGATAAGTAGATGACAATCTCTGTGTTCGCAAGGCGATCCTCTATGTTCTTTGTCAGGTTGTCAATAAACGTATCCTTGGCACTGTAGATAGCATGTACAGTGTATTCTGTGGTTATGATGTTCAGAGATTGAGCAACAGTTGTAACACGGTTTGTATATGAGGCACCCCTCTCCTTCAATTTTCTTAGAGCAGAAAGGGAGGCTGTCACTCGAGGCTCAATGATGGACATGTCTACATCTTCCCGCTCGGAAGTCGTGGTAAGTGATACCAGGCTTGTACATACATCACAGACAAGATGAATGATGTACAGCTTTTCATAGATCCTCATCATTTTCAAGAGGCTACTTGCAGGAATTCCTTTGTTCTCTCTAGTTGTTATATCCCTGCCACTTGCAACTGCATTTCCAGGTCTGTGAAAATTGCTGGATACAGCTTCCTTACTGTCTGTACTGCATTTTCATGGCTTAGCCACCTGGTGTGAACACCTTTCTTCACACTGATGTTGTTCTGGAACTCAAGGTCTCCCGTCTCTCGAAGCAAAGTCTGGATGGCATTCAGGTTCTACTTGGTGAAGATATGCATACTACAGGTGAAGGGCAGGCACTGGTTGCTGTTAATACACCTGGCTCAGGTAAACTTCTGGATGCTGAAATACCACTAGATTATGCTGATGTACTGGAAATTAGCAAGGCACAGGGTTGTGACATAACAGTCGACGCAAACGAAGTTGGCAAATCTGACGTTTCTTCGTCCAAACATTCAGAAATGCGTAAGCAGGATGATATTGGTGATTGTGGCCTGAAAAGGAAGGAACAATTTTCTATTTGAACATTTTGTGTCGAGTGATAAAAATAGAAATTAGTGGAGATTGTTTATTATTGACATAAACATTGATAAATGAACGGTGAACGAACGCAAACAATTTAATTACAACGGAATTTCCATGTGTGTTTTGTTTTTTCTTTTGTTGTCTGCAGTCGGCAGTTTGGTTAGACTGATAAAATGGCGGATAGTGTTTACATTGATTTGATCATAAAATACCCGTATGTAGGTTATGCCCTAAATACGCATGCGTACGCCCCAGATGTGACTGTAAACAAAACAATGGCGAAAATCTCGATGCGGCACTATTTACACCAACGGGGCACTTAACCATGCCTGAAAAAGGTGACGTTAGAAAAAAGGGCATGGCGTCCTGTAAGAAGGGCATGGCGCCGCGCAATGCTACTTTGCTTTAGATTTAACTCTATTTTTTAAACTAACTTTCATAAATGTTGAATTACAAACTCCTGCTTCACAATGAATGCATTTCAGTACTGTTTTATAATGAATGCATTTCAATACTTTTTAATGATGAACACAATAAGAAACGCTCATCCTGAACACTCTGAAATCTCCTATCATCATGTATTAATTAATTTAGACTTCAACAATACACATTTTAATTCATCCTACACGAAGTTTTACATCGCCTGTGCGTGCGAATGTGTGGCTAAAAGTACGTGCTGCCTTAAAACAAAGAAGAAATTGGAAAGGTGCGTTTGATTAAAATACCACATATTACGTAACATAAACTGTTTCTTTGAATTTGTTTCCCTGCATGTTTCTGTAGAAGTTAAATGAAACGTTTACGTATCGATTACGGACATAATTTATGTACATGTACAATATAAACAATTTAAATTAATAATTATTTTCGCCGAGCCCGACAATATCATTTGAAAAGTAAGCCAACGGTAACGATGTCTTTTGCCTTATTTCACGTACACCATGTATCATGATGATAAAAGATAGAAACTCCGTAAAATATAGTAAACTAGAACTATCGCTGAATGCGATTCATACCCCCACCAATGTCCTTGACAGAAGAAGACATGGAAAGGTGGTTAAGGGAATAACTTTAGTGCCACAAATACATATACATAAAAAGAAATTATCTCTGGTGAAAAAAAAAACAAATTGTACAGGTAATAGTATAAATATATATTGTCAAATCATGTTCGAAACAGTTACAAATAACCTTTCATTTTCCCAATGTACTAAAACAAACAAAAGCAGTGAAGTTAAGAAAATAGCATAATTATGTCAATGTAATTAAGAGTGGAAAAACTTTGCATACTGAGCTTACTTGTTCTAGTTTTAGAAATATTCAAGTACATGTTAAAATTTCAGAACATTTTCTAAGTCAATTTTTGACCTTCAAGTGTGGCCTTGACCTTAAGCTGGCACAAGGGTAAGATGGGTTCTGCACATTGCCCAGTTGGGGTGAACATTTGAGTCAAGTTTGAAGAAAATCCTTCCATTAGTATAGAATTTATAGAGCGGACACGACATATTGTCTAGTATTGATTGCAAGTAAATTAAAAGACTTAAAAAGGGGCATAACTTTGTCAAAATGCAATACAGAGTTATGAAACTTGACCTGCATATCTTACTTGTGATACCTCATATATCTTTTAAGTTTTAAGCAAATACCTATGCTAGTTTCAGAAATATTCAAGTACATGTTAAAATTTAAAAACATTCTCTAAGTCAATTTTGACCTTCAAGTGTGACCTTGATCTTAAGCCGGCACAAAGGTAACATAGTTTCTGCACACAACTTTGTTGAGGTGAACATTTGAGTAAAGTTTGAAAAAATTTCTTCCATTAATATAGGATTTATAGAGCGGACACGACATATTGCCTAATATTTGATTGTATGTAAATTTGAAGACTTAAAAAGGGGCATGGCTTTGTCAAAATGCAATACAGAGTTATGAAACTTGACCTGCATATCCTAATTGTTACACTTCATATATATTTTAAGTTTCAAGCAAATACCTTTTCTAGTTTCAGAAATATTCAAATACATGTTAAAATTTAAGAATATTTTTCTAAGTCAATTTTTTACCTTCAAGTGTGACCTTGACCTTAAGCCGGCAAAAGGGTAACATGGGTTCTGCACATCTACTTGTTGAGGTGAACATTTGAGCCAAGATTAAAGAAAATCTTTCAATTAGTGTAGGACTTACAGAGCGGACACGACATAATGTCTAATATTTGATTGTTTGATATTTGACCTTCAATTGTGACCTTGACCTTGAGCTGACACACGGGCATCATGGGTTCTGCACATTCCCTTGTTGAGGTGAACATTTCAGCCAAGTTTGAAGAAAATCCTTCAATTGGTATAGGATTTATAGAGCGGACACGATAATGGAGACGGACGGACCGACCGACCGACCGACGGACGCGACAAAGCGAATCCATTATAGCCCCCTCCCCACATTTTGTTGTCGGGGTATAATTAGGTACCCAATTCATATCATGGTCTGTATAATAGTCTATTGTACTGGTTAGCGAGAGGTAAGATTAACAAGGAACATTAATTACGCGTATCTGCTGTAATATCGCGCTAAAGGCATGAAAATTATCCCAGGACCTCAAAAGTGTATCACTACATTCGGAATACCGTTACATCAGTGTCTGGTTAATTGAATTTAGTAAGAAACTGGTAGGGACCTAACGACTTGTATCTTTACATCCGGAATATCATTCATAGCATCTGTGGTTAACTGAAAATGTTTTTTGTTATGTCATATCGATTTTTTAAAAGGATTTTGCCCTTTTCAGAGAGAAAACTCAATTCCCTATAGAAAAGTGTTTTCTTTGTTAAGAGAGATTTCATCTTAACTTGAGTGTTTCTTTCTCTTAGAAAACCCAGGAAGTACAGACTTTTTATAATCCATGGAAGTTTACCAAACGATCACGACTCATTTCTATAATAATTTCTTGAATGTTTTTTTTTTGTCTTAGAAAGTCATAGAAGTGCAGATTGTTTATTTTCTAGAGTAACTGTTCCGTCTGGAAGGTGACCAGACTATCATTTGAGCTATATCAAGATGAACAGTTGATAAAGAAATGTGATGGACGTGTTAATATTTACCTTGACCTTTTCCTTTTGAAAGGAAGAAACTGTCCAAAGAAAAAACTTGGCTCGACAATCGATGACCAGACTGTCTCTAACAAAACATTTTTCATCGACTTCCTTTATGTAACCTTGACCTTTAAAGTATTTCTACATATTTTTATCAGCCTTCTAAAGCTACATGTTTGGTCTCCTAAAGTCTTTTTAACTATTGCTGTTTGTTTGCAGTACCACAAAAATAGACAAAATGAAGCTAGAGTCTGTCGTAGTCGCGCTTGTTGTTGTGGATATAACCATCTGGTGTTCAGTGGCATTTGCACAACGTGCACCAATCAACCCAGATAATTTAGACCCAGATGCAGCCCATGTATGTCAAGAGACAGAAACGTGAGTATATTTCTCTGAATATTTTTGTTTCCATGGCAACAAGGTTTTCAGTCCATATTTAGAGTGACAAATATATTTTGCCGTGAAATAACTGGAGAATGTAGTCTATTTAAATTTTCTTTTTTAACCAGTAACAATACATATTTTTTTTTTGCTTGGGAGTGAACAAGTATGTTTTTTCTCTTCGTGTCCATGGCAAAATGTGAAACAGATTTGTTGTCCTCTGTGTAAGTCATTGAATCATGTCTTTCTTGGTGGTTTGTTTTGTTTTGTTTGTTTTTCTTTGCACATAAAATGAAAAACAAAACATGGAGTCAACAGCAAACTGATTTTGTAGAAAACAGGACTGCAGTTAACAACCTGTTGTAAAATTTTACACAGGTAATGAAACTGAGACAATTGTCTCTTTCTTTTGTGAAAAAACCAAAACAAAAACAAAACAACAACTTTGGTAACATTATGTTAATAGATATAACATACTAGTCTTAATATACCTTCTTTTAGCTAAAACAGTAATAGAGTTTTCAGTTACCTGGTTATTTTTATGCCCCCGGAGGGACGGCATATTATATTTGGTCTGTTTGGTCACAAACTTTAACATTGACCATAACACGGAAGTCCTTCCACCTACAGCCTCTAAACTTCACAGGTGCATGCACCTTGATGAGCTCTACCCACAAGACTCACTTAGAGGAGACTGTGCCAAAGTAAACGCTCCCCTCCCGGCAGGGCGTTCATTCGAACGTAGAGCTTGTTTTTATTAAAATCTTGCCGAAATCGATTAACCCGGCCTGATTGTATAATAAATAATTTTTGAAATAGTTGAGCCTGCCATAGCTCTAAATCAGTTTAAGATAAATTTAGTAAACTATAACTGAAGTATTGAGGTTGATTAGTTGTCTAGTGGTAAAGCACTAAATTTACAATCCAGGGGGTGCAAATGTGCTTTCCCACTAACACTACTAATTATCTTTGGGATGAGATGTTAAACCGAGGTCCAGTGTATCGTTGCTTCATGTTTACACAAAGAGAGTTAAAGAACCTGGAGTGTCTCTGGGATAACAGTATTCCCTACAGCTTCAAATAAATAAACCCTTCAGAGGGCATTAGTCGTATGGCTTTAAACGGTCACCTAAAATATCGATTAATATACCCAAATAGATAGACTAAAGTGTACATTCAGAGAAATAATCTGGTTGAAACAAATTGCAATGTAACCATTTGTACAACTTTATTATTATTATTATTTTTTAAATTACAGGGAAGCCTACACACAGCCTGTGAACTTTACACAGTACTACATGCAGAAGACATATACCTGGTGTTTCAGTATTCCTCCAAGGTGTACTGCATACAGGTAATTAATGTACACCCTTACACTGTTATGCAATTATTCATTAGATCAAATTCTAATCTGTGACTTACGGAGTGTATGGGAGTCAGGTATTTTGGCCCTCGACTAGCGTCTTCCACCTAGATAAGATTAGCCATGCATTATTCTCAATATCTGACACAAAGACTGTATACTTATGAAGAATGTTTTGTAAAAACATAAGTACATACACACTTTGTATAATTTCAGAACTGTCTCAAATACTACATATAAATTAGAAACCTATTATAGAATCCAGAAGCGGTATTTGTGTTGCAATGGATACAAGCCATTAGAGGGACATAGTTATTGCGTGCGTATGTATATTTTTACTTGATTTTGGCTTCTTTACAACAGTTGAAACACAACTTTTCAAATTGTAGACGGAGCTTACAATTTTTGGAAGAATACTTTCAGTCGGTCTGTGTGAGATTTGTGTGTGTTCCCGCTCACCCTCCCTGTCCCCACCCCCAAGGATTCTTGGGGATATTAGGCTTGTACCTCTAAGGTTCTAAGAACAATTAATTGTATGGAATTCAGCACAGTGTGCTTTGGAGTTGGAAAATGATCATGTTTAACCTGGTGGCCCCTGAACCCAAAAGGGGCCAGAATAATAGCGGTCACGTACAAATGAATCGGCTCAAATTTTGTCATGTGTGTCAGACAACAGTTGCAATTTTGACAAATTAGATAGCTTTTCGTATACAGGAAACAAACACGATGGAATTTGTTACTGATGTGATGTTTCATCAAACGCTAATCCTTTAGCAGGCAATTTGCTGCACATTGAATAATATTCAAATGAGTCATTTCACTGTGACTATATACAGGAAGATTATCATTTAGATCAACATTTTCTTGATGACGTAAGGAAAGGAGCCCAAGCGTATCATACAGAAGCGTTTGTTATTTTCAAACCTTTATATAATGCGGTTTTATATGAACATGTTAGCTTAACATTTCAGTCCTCCTTTTGTTAAACAAATTTGTTTAGAAGAAGAATTTGAATTTTGCATTTAGGTGTGGTTTTGAGTCATTGTCACGTAGGTCTTTTTATTTTCCTGCTAGATTCCTAAAATGGACTTGTCCATCATTCTCTTTGGAGCATGAAACTTCATCATTTACAGAGGTGTTCATTCAAAACTAACTTAATGAATAGCAACCAGTAGTGACCATGATCAGACGGAAAAGGCAACCGAAGTTGCTTCCGCCAGCAGGGTAGAGTTGATGTTGTAAAATAAAGCAACAAAACATTGTACATTTCAGCCGTATGTGAGCATGACTGTTACCAAGACAAATACCATGGTTACTGTGTTACACCGGGTAAATGTGACTGCCGTCCGGGCTATAAAGGAACGTACTGTGAATCTGGTAAGTCAGAGGTGCAATGATGGTACCAAATAATGAATGGTTAACTGAGAGTCAAACCCATGACATTCCAACTGAATAGTTGACTCGATCTACTTGGCAAAAATTTAAGTTATTCTGTCGACGTACTTAGCACCCAATGGAAGGGGCAAACTCTTCAGGTGTAGAAGTTTTGTTAATTTTCTCTGTCATTTTGTTGTATTTGGCACCAGAGGTATTTAACTTGCTTTTAAAATTGTTATGTTACTTAGGACTCAAATCCGGCACCTTTTTGCTGCCATGAGTGACACTTTAGCTGCATAGGTGACCAAGGTAAATGTCCAGGACTGTGGTCAGTTTAAGATACCACTGTTATATCAATCTGTTCCCCTTACATTGAAAACCTTGTCATTGATTCTTACTCATGCTGTCCCCCTTTTCAGCTAACTTAACAAATTTTTTCTATTGGTAGTAATATATCACCCTATGTCTCGCCACACACACTAGCAAATAATGAATTGTTAACTAAGAGCCAAACCCATGTCATTCCAACAGCGTGGTCAATCGGTCTACTTTGCAAAACTGAAGTGACTCAGTTGATCGCCACCTAATTAACGGTGCTGACTCTTCAGGTTTAGATAAGATTTTTGTATGAAAGGCACTAAGATTTACTCTTGTCTGTCCGTTTGTGTGCCCGTGCGTCTGTTCGAAAAGTTTATGTCACTGAGTTTTTGAGCACCAGGAGTTTTGTTTGCAGCTCATTGCAGCAAGTCTACAGTTAGGACCCTTGAAATAGTAAAAACGGACATTTTAAATTTTGTGTCATACACAGCTCCTAAACTATTTAAAATAAAATCACGAAAATCATGAATGTAAGCAATGACGAGCTGTTGTGCAAGGGGTTTTGTTTTGTCCCAGTTTTATCACAATTACGTCGTTGGATATAATAAAATGGGCATTTTAAAAATTGTGTCTCGCATAGCTCCTAAAGTATTTGAAATGGATTCATGAAACCTCCTATGGCTGTTCGCCATGATGTGCACTAGTGATTTTGTTTGCAACTCTTCACAAAATGATCAAAAATACGACTTTGAAATAATACAAATAGGCATTTTAAGGTCTATGTCGTGCAAAGCTACTAAAGTATTTGAAATGGGATCGCGAAATCTTCCATGAATGTAAGCAATGACGAGCTGTTGTGCACCAGCGGTTTTGTTTGCAGCTCGTCACAGTATGATCATAGTTACGAACCTTAAAATAGCAAAATGGGACATTTTAAAATTTGTGTTGTGCATAGCTCCTAAAGTATTTAGTGTAGTGATGAAACTTTCCATGACTTTTTGCCATGACGAGTTGTTGTGCACCAGGGATTTTGTTTGCAACTTGTCACACAATGATCACATCAACCACTTTGAAATAATAAAAATGGGCATTTTAAAGTCGGTGTCGTGCAAAGCTACTAAAGTATTTGAATTGGGATCGCGAAACCTTCCATGAATGTAAGACATGACCAGTTATTGTGCACCAGCGGTTTTGTTTGCAGCTCGTCCCAGTATGATCACAGTAACAAACCTTAAAATAGCAAAGAGGGGGCATTTTAAAATTTGTGTTGTGCATAGCTCCTAAAAGACTTAGTATAGTTATGAAACGTTCCGTGAATATTTGCCATGATGAGTTGTTGTACGCCTGGGGTTTCTTTTGCAGCTCGTCCCAGGTTGACCACAGTTATGGCCTCTTCAACAGTAAAAATCGGCATTTTAAAGTTTATGTTGTAAAGCTTCTTAAGTATTTGAAATGGAGTACTTACGATATCCAGCATTGGATTGTGTATTTAGCGATCATGCAATCGCGCGTCCTAAATGCAACACTGGATTTATTCACCTTCAACACCTTACACAGCTGTTTGTCGCAAAATGAAGATTTGTAAGCTGTTGCCGATACTTGCCATTTTTTTGACAATGGCTCAATATGCGGACATTTGTGTAGTTCGAAAACATTCTAGTTTTTTTCTTTTTCTCAATCATTTATTGTATATGTAACTTGTTTAGAAAATTGTTTAGTTGTTTAGGGTCTAACCCCAGCACCTTTTGTTGCTGTAAGTGAACCTCAACTGAATCGGTCACCAAAAAAAATGTCCAGGATGACAGTTTAAAATAGCACCGTTGGATCAATCTGTACACTTTCCAAAGAAAATCCTTGTTAGTCCATGATGTTTATTCATGGTTTCTCCCTGTCAAATTACTTACTACGTCTTTTTTCTATAGGCAGTAATATTTAGCACCCTATGTCCCCTATGTCTCACCACACACAAGCATGACAAGACTATCAAAAATGACATGTATATTATAAAGTGTACATAGTTATAAAGTAATTGGTTCACGTTGCCCGTATGATCGACTCCCCTTGCAGAAATTACTTATTTTATGTTTTTCTTTTATATTTCAAACAGGCTGTGACAGTCAACATTGGGGACAAAACTGTTCAAAGATATGTAATTGTGGGAATTATGGGTCATGTGACCCAGTAAATGGCAACTGCATTTGCCATATTGGTAAGTGAAATTGAAATACTCATTATTTAACCTTATGTATTCGTGGGAATTACAGGTGATGTGACCCAGCCAATGGCAATTATATTTTCCATATTGATAAGTGAAACTGAGATATTATTCATCATATAATTTACGCAATCGTGGGAATGGTTACCCAAACCAAAGGCAACTATATTTGGTAATCGAAATTAAGATTATTAAATAGCCTTGTGTAACTGGTCAAGTAATAGGCGATATGAGCCAGCCAACCGTAAATGTATTTGCCGTATTTGTATGTTAAATTAAGATATTATCATGATATAACCTTTTGAAATTGTGCAAATGATAAGTCCTGTAATCGAAATAATGGGAACTGTATTTGCGATATAAGTAAATGATAGTGTTCATCACATGATTTTGTGAGATAGAACTAAGTTATAATCATAACAACAGTAATTGTGGCCTAGAAAGTACAATTAAATTGTATCTGATACTTTCTTCTGCATAATTCGGCAAGGTTGTGTAACCAACCTCTTTCAAACACAGCGATAATTTCAATAATATTTACGAATCATTTATAAGAGAAACATAGAAAACTTTGTTCCGTTTTGCCTCTTTAGGTTACACTGGGCAAAACTGTTCAGAGAAGTGCCAAGGAAGCTTTGGTCTGCATTGTATTTACCCTTGTATTTGTGAGAACGACGCTGTTTGTGACCATGTCAATGGGACATGTACATGCAAGGAAGGTTTCTATGGAGCCTAGTAAGTACCTTATAGCAAAGTGAAGAAAAGGGCATTTTTACTATTATTTTGTCACACTAATGGAAAGGCCTAGCCTTCTAGGATTATAAAACACTTCCCCATTGTATGAATTCATTCCTTAGACCCTAATCGTATGCTTGTCACCAAGAGGTCTGGCATTTGTTAACCATTCCTTAAACAGTCCACCAGCTTTCTTTATCTCCTTATCAGGGAGAGTCCTAGTGGTACACAAAATTTTGACCTGTACATCAAAGGCAGTGCCATACCCACTGTACAAAATACTGGTACTTTTCAGTTGTAAGACTGTAGGAATTAAGTACTTGTATACCTGCTTAACTTGTATGAGGAATATGAGCAATTTCATTTCCTGCTCTATATGTAAAATATTTTGAACATATTGTAATAAGTTCTTCTAATATTCAACATATTAAATGCAATTCCATTCCTCATATGAAATAATAGACAAGTTCATTTAACATATTAAATAATTCAACATACTGAATAGTACACAAGTCCTTTCAACACTGAATATTATACAAGTCGATTCGACATATCAGATGATAGACAAGTTCATTCAACATAGAAAAATAGACGATTTAGACATTTAACTGACAGAGAAGTCCGTTTAAAATATATTTGATAACACAGCCATTCAGTATATGAACTGATAGACGAATGTAATAAACACACTGAATGGTTAATCAAAAGACCAATACAAAATCAGTAGGGTAAGAGTAAAGACTTTTTAATTCTGCATATTTTATTTCAGTTGTCATAAATCAAGAGATCGGTCGTCCAGCGAGGAACAAGATTGCCCTTAGCGAAAGGCAATGGATTTGAAACACCATTGAATTAGCCTTTTTTATCCCAAAAACCTAAAGAAATGCAACCATTGAAAGACTATTAAACGACTTATCTACTATATAGATAATAAATATACAAATGAGCTGTCCTTAAAAAAAGAAAAAATCAGTTATTTTAAATGGTGTTGCAATGGTATCCAATGAGGAATTCTAAAGGAATACAAATGTTTTAAAATGGTAGTTCAGTGGTGTCATTTCAGATAAAATTATTTTAATTTAGTGATAGTGGTGTGTCTATGACCTCTAAGGAAATTCAATATTAAATGATGGAAAGTCCAAAAAGTGCTCCGTGATGCTTGAATAGTAAATAACAGAGTGTGAAATCTGGGATGGACAGCCATGGATATTTTAACCTTTCGGAGCAGCCTTGTACAATGGAAGCGGACAGTCTTGTATGAAAGTGGTACCTTTAACCTTAACAGCTTACAGAAAAAGAATGATCAATAGCAAGTTAAATACGAAACTTTGCAAGATCTAATGAAAAATTTCTTTTAAGGACGATTCATTCCATTTTAACCACAAATGAAGGAAAACAAAAAGAAGGCTGCCTTTAATTGATGTGACTTGTTTGTTAAGTAGTTTACTATTAATTCCATTGTTCGTCAGTGGTAAAGAATAATAATTATGTGCATAATGTATCTGCTCTCATTAAATTATACTATCTACGCAGTTATGTTTGTCTAATTTCTAATAGCAGAACTGATAACATAAGAACCACGATGGTCCCCGATTGCTCACCTTAGTCTAAGTGCCATTGCACTATACAGCCAGTGAAGATCAATCAAACTAATTTTTATTAGATAATTAGTTATTTAGAAGGTCAAAATAAACTAGCTAAAAGTTGAATGCTTATGAGTAGAAAAAGAGGTAGTACTTTAAGGTACACTTTACCACATATTAAAGTTGAAATGAACACGAAAACTGTACATATGATACAAATTTCATATAGGTAGCTTCAAAACAGAAAGTAGGGCAGCAGGTCAAGTTTAAGGATGGCTGTGGTATACGTTGAAATTTGCCTACAAATTTTAAGCAATAGAAGTAGCTATTATTTCTATGCTGTACCTGCAAACGAATGAAAGAACGTAAATAAGGCAACATAGAAACCTATCTACATATCATAGTAACATATTAACACGGTTAAATATATGTTTTTGTTTATACAAAGGAACGAAAAACGTCTTAAAGTACTGGTACAAGTCACTAGAATACTGAATCATGCACCATTCAATAAACTGAGTCGATAACAAAAATATGCAATTACAAAATGTTTCTTATATACTGAATGCAAAATTCACGGACCATTTTTAACAAAGTAAACAAATCAAGTCTTAGATACAAACTCGGCGGTGCAGTATACAGTCTTATAAACTAGTATTTGAATCTAGTCTAAATCTCTGGTAGGCCGAACGAATATATGACTCTACACGCACTTACAGGTGTATATGTGGTGTCATTATCTCCTGAACCACAACATTCCTTAATATCAAAGAAACCCGTTTCTTTTGACCAGTTGTTACTGTAAGGTAAGCCTACCTTATCTCATAAAACTAATATTGATATTATTAATGCTATTCACAAATTCATAAAAGAAACTAAGCGTTCACCAGTAACATGTTTAGTTCATAAATATACCATCTGCTAATGTCATAACCATTTTCTAATACTTCTAGTGTCTCATTTTCCTTTTCAACATTTGTTTTGATTACTTGTGCTAAACAAAATGATGACTGTCAAAATACATTTTTATATGAGTATCATTTACATGAATTATGTCATTTTTAGCTGGCACTATCTTGTCGAATGTAGCAAATGTTGGGGACAAGCTGTTATTGACAATTATTTATTATTATTATTGTTATGTCGTATCATAGATTTTTAGCTCACCTGTCACGTAGTGACAGAGTGAGCTTTTCTGATCACCTTTTGTCCGTCGTCCGTCCGTCCGTCCGTCCGTCCGTCCACAATTAGTTTGTTAACACTCTAGTGTGGTCACATTTTTGCCTCAATTGTCATGAAACTTGGTCAGGATGTTTGACTCATTGATATCTCGGAGGAGTTCGAACATGGGTTATCAGGGTTTGAAAACTAGGTCACAGAGCCCAAATATAGAAAAATCTTGTTAACACTCTAGAGGCTACTTTTTCAGTCCAAATATCCTGGAAATTTGTCAGAAAGGTTTTATGGATGATTTCTAGCTCAAGTTCAAATATGGGTCATCTGGGTTCAAAAACTAGGTCACGGAGCCCAAAAATAGAAAAATCTTGTTAACACTCTAGAGGTTACATTTTCAGCCCAAATAATCTGGAAATTTGTCAGAAAGGTTTCTTTGACAATTTCTAGGTCAAGTTCAAATATGGGTCATCTAGTTCAAAATTTAGGTCACAGAGCCCAAATATGGAAAAACCTTGTTAACACTCTAGAGGTTACATTTTCAGCCCAAATAATCTGGAAATTTGTCAGAAAGGTTGCTTTGACAATTTCTAGGTCAAGTTCAAATATGGGTCATCCGGGGTCAAAAACTAAGCCACAAAGCCTAAATATGGAAAAACCTTGTTAACACTCTAGAGGTTACATTTTCAGCCCAAATAATCTGGAAATTTGTTAGAAAAGTTGCCTTGAGGATATCTAGATCAAGTTCGAATATGGGTCATCTGAGAGTCGAGTCACAAACTAGGTCACAGAGTCCAAATATGGAAAAACCTTGTTAACATTCTTTAGGTAGCATTTTCAGTCCAAATAACCTGGAAATTTGTCAGAAAGGTTTTATCGATGATTTCTAGCTTAGTTTTGAATATAGGTTTTCTGGGGTCATAAACTAGGTCACAGAGCCCGAAAGTAGAAAAACCTTATTAATGCTCTAGAGGCTACATTTTTAGTCCAAATGTCCTTGGAATTTGTCAGAAAGATTGTTTTAATGATTTCTAGCTCAGATTTGGATATGGGTCATCTGGGATCAAAAACTAGGTCACATGGTCCAAATATGTAAAAAACTTTTTAATACTCCAGAGGTTACATTTTCAGCCCAAATAATCTGGAAATTTGTCAGAAAGGTTGCTTTGACAATTTCTAGGTCAAGTTCAAATATGGGTCATCCGGGGTCAAAAACTAGGCCACAAAGCCTAAATATGGAAAAACCTTGTTAACACTCTAGAGGTTACATTTTCAGCCCAAATAATCTGGAAATTTGTCAGAAAAGTTGCCTTGAGGATATCTAGATCAAGTTCGAATATGGGTCATCTGAGAGTCGAGTCACAAACTAGGTCACAGAGTCCAAATATGGAAAAACCTTGTTAACATTCTTTAGGTAGCATTTTCAGTCCAAATAACCTGGAAATTTGTCAGAAAGGTTTTATCGATGATTTCTAGCTTAGTTTTGAATATAGGTTTTCTGGGGTCATAAACTAGGTCACAGAGCCCGAAAGTAGAAAAACCTTGTGAATGCTCTAGAGGCTACATTTTTAGTCCAAATGTCCTTGGAATTTGTCAGAAAGATTGTTTTAATGATTTCTAGCTCAGATTTGGATATGGGTCATCTGGGATCAAAAACTAGGTCACATGGTCCAAATATGTAAAAAACTTTTTATTACTCCAGAGGTTACATTTTCAGTCGAAATATCCTGGAAATTTGTCAGACAGGTTCTCTTGATGATTTCTAGCTCAAGTTGGAGTATGGGTCATCTTGGGTCAAAAACTAGGTCACAGAGCCCAAATATGGAAAAACCTTGTTAACACTCTAGAGGTAACATTTTAATTCCAAATAACCTTGAAATTTCTCAGAAAGCTTAATTCTATTGTTTCTAGGTCAAGTTTGAATATGGGTCATCTGGAGTCGAAACATCTAGGTCACAGAGCCCAAGTATCGAAAAACTTTGTAAACACTCTAGAGGCTACATTTTCAGTCCAAATGTCCTGGAAATTGTCAGAGAGATTGTTTTGATGATTTGTAGCTCAAGTTTGGATATGGGTAATCTGGGGTCAAAAACTAGGTCATAGAGCCCAAATATGGAAAAATCTTGTTAACACTCTAGAGGTAACATTTTCAGTACAAATAACCTTGAAATTTGTCAAAGAGATTGTTTCAATAATTTCTAGGTCAGGTTCGAATATGGGTCATCTGGGGTCAAATAACCAGGTCCATAGCAACTTTGTTTAAAGCAGTCATACTCAGGTGAGCGATACAGGGCCATCATGGCCCTCTTGTTTTAATTAAGCCTAGGGGTTAACCTGAAATGATGATGAAATACATCATCGGTGTGATAGATAATGTTTATAAATTAATAATTATTTTCTTAATATTCAATCCCTTGATATTACTACAAATAAAGTGGTTACAATCTTGCAACATAAAGGCGCTCTTACGCAGTAATATCCCCTTCATTTAGGTAAGTTACTGCTGCGTGTTGATGGCGCTACATCTGATAAAATAAGGGATCAGTTAATTAAAATGATTCTGCTTTTCCGGTTTCATTAGCAGTTACTTATTGATAAATGACCTGAAGTGTTAATGTATTACAACTGAGTACAGAATGTGTTTTTGTATTGATACAAGCCTCTGACAAACGCGTCAGGTAATCAATTCTTTGGCTCAGTGGTTACAGTGTTGGCTTATTAAAATACGTATTATCTATGCATGTTTTCACAAGTTTTATTTTTTCACCTTTTTTTCAAACTTAAATTACAGAGTTGTTTCCTGTGCCTAAAAATACAAAATTTGTTGACTGATTTTTTTTCATTATATTCGAAATAGTTTTTTGTTTATTTCAAATTATCTTTTTTATTGTTGTTTTTATGGTTGTTTTTTGTTATGTTGCATTTAACTTCACGTTTTCTCCTGAGAGATGTATGTACACTCTATACAAATGCACAACAAAACAGGTCGAAAATCTTGAGTCGGAAGTGATAAATGTTTCAATTATCTACCACCATATGATTTTTATCATTTATAAAATCTTCACTCGTCTTGAATGTCGTGGACCACTGCATATGTGATATATCTTTGGAACGCAAGTTCTGACGAAGAGCAACAGCTAGATTGGTACAGCAGCTAGCTCGCTCTGCATCAGCAATTGGATAGCATCAGCTTTTCATGTAACTTAGGCCATACTGGTCACAATCATTAGCTGACGAAGGACTGTCAGAAATTGCACTGAATTATCTCCCTTGTATGTTGTTGTGACTTCTTCTTTAAAGGTTGTACCTTGAAAATGTTTATAAAAATGTGCATTTTTAATTGCAGTAAAATATCATCTTTATATTCACATACAATACCACTTTCAGACATACGTAATTCTGTTCTTAAATATATAATATACCTTTGAACGGCAGACACCAGTTTCGAATAGCGATAAGTAAATATATTCACTGTTTACTTTTGTACTGTCTATTGATTCAATTTATACTCCAAAACGAGGCTTTCAAATAAATAAATAGTCCAGATAATCAGACGCTCTTAAAGTGATGCAAATAACTTACGTTTCTCTTTAATTATTATACTGGTAAAATAGTGAAATTGATCAGGCGCTGTGGGTAGGTACCTTTTTTTTATGTTATTTGTTTGTTTTTAAGATATGGTCAACTCAAAGCAGTTACATTAATTTCGATTTTTTTTTGAAAAATATAGCGTACCTGATTAGAAAATGGACAGTCAACAGCTTCAATATTATATTTTTTCATAAATAACTTTGCATATCAAGGCAGTGCTGGGGTTAATGTCTGTTTGTTCTCCATCGTCAGTAATTATGAACAGTAGTAAGAAGTGAATATAAATATAACATTTGTATCAATGAATGTCCAGTGACTAGGGTATCATCAGCAACAGAAAGATATATTCAATGTTTTAAAAAGGTAAAATATATAATACCTACCTTTCGCAAGATACACACTTTACCAACTATGACATAAATTATTTCCACACTCAGCTGGGATATGAGTGTTACTTTAGTAATTATACCAGTCGATGTAGAGGGGTGGCAATATTTGTCAATAATAACTTCGATTTTAAATTAAAAAATAATGAAATAGATCAGAATGGTAAATTATTAATTCTACATACAGAAGGTTCATTTCATGTTATTTAATCGGTCACTGGATTGAAAGAAAATATTGGAAGTAAAAACGTTATACTTGGTTTATAAAATCCATTGATAAAAGCCACTCTCGATTTTTTTCATAATTTCAGAGTATTTATACATGTGAGTCATGTTGGAATTGAACCAGGCTATCGGACAGACCATTAATTAATAGCATTGAAAATCCAGTTTCAAACTGGCAATTTTAAAGAAGGAAATTCATACTGCAAATTTAACAACTGGCTGTTTAAAGATATCTCTTATGTTGAATACATTAAACTTCTGATTAACCAAATAAAAGTGTGATATGCCTCTGAGTATCTGAGTAGGAATTTAATCAAATTGAGTATAGATGATTAAATGTTTTTTAAACATTATTAATGAAAACTAATAGAAAACTCTTTATACAAAAAAAATTGAATTTGAAATAAACTCTGAAAGAGAAATAGATATTGATTGATCTCTTTTAGAAACAAAGAAAAATGAACTATACGAAATAAGAAAAAAAGAAAATGCAGGGTGTATTTGTTAGATCTAAGGCCAGATTAATTGCTGGGGGGAAACCTTTAAAGTATTTTTGCATTTAAGAAAACAGAAACTATATATCAAAGTATATGAATTCCCCTTTTCTTCTTCCGATGCACTATTAAAAAAAAATTAAACACAAATTTAAGTCAGTTTGCTTATCATCACAGGAAGCTCTGTTCCAATAGAGAGACAGAGACTGTTGATTTATAAAACTTACTTAAAAATAATTAAACACAAAAACTAAAAGAAGAAGAAAATACGCATTGAAGGTCACTTGACCAGTAATGAGATGCTTTCAAGCTTGAAAAAAGGGTCTAATGATTCCTCCCCTGTAAGTAGTGGCTTCACGGTCGCTTTCTTTAAATTTGTTCGGAAGGATATAGGTCAGATTTAGTATGGTCACTTAATTATGCCTTTGAAACAGAAGGGTTATCCTTAACTCTTAAACAAGGAGTAATAACATGTACTCCAAAAGGAAGGAAACAAGGACAAACGAATATATAAAAGCTGGAGTCCAATCACTTTGTTAAATGTGCCTTTTAAAATTGCATCAGAGAAATGTTGCTAGCGGCTTAAAACGGTTTCCCATAAAATAGTAAATGAAGTTAAAATGTTCTTCTTGACTGGTAAGTATAAGAGTGACACTATTTAACTTATTTATGATATTATGTTTAGCCGGGGCTTGGTTTATGAATAACTAACGACTGACGATTCGATATAGAATTGGTTTACTCACAAAGTAAGCCTAAAACATAGCGAAATACTATTAACATTCATGAAATGAGTAAAAATTACAGAATTGCAATTTTTACTTTATAAAATACAATAAATTCAGCAATTCACATATTAGTAAAATAATAATAACAGTAATTTTAGCAGGAGCTGTGGTTTAAGTATTTAACCAAATTAGTGATAATTTGATATCAATATTATCATTTAGGGTGTAACTATGAAGTAAATCCTCATTCCACAAAGGTAAGAGTAGGAGTGCGCAGAGGGAACAGAATAATTCGCGGTGTTTAGGGTAGTCAAGGGTCATGAACACTTATTAAAGTGTACTCGCTCACATAACCTTTCACTCACTAAACCCTGCAATACTTGATACGTCACTGCCTACCTGGGCTACAGTAAGGCAGTTGAATACATACACATAACGCGGTGAGAAGACGAAGACAAACATAGACAGGACAACGCATGCGTGCATAATTTATCACCTGGGTTACATATGCATTACAAACAGAGATGAAAAAAACTATTATTGATAGATTTTTCAACAACCTTTGACTCCATGTCCTCGTAATTTATGAATAAAGTTTTACAGCAGTTTTGTTTTAATTTTGGAGAATATTCTATCAAATGAATTAGATTATTTTATAAGAATATCCCGTCTTGAGTAACAGTTAATAGGCATATCTCAGACTGGTTCAAAGTCCAGCGTGGCTGACGTCAGGGAGATCCCCTATCACCTTATGTTTTATACTGTGTTCCGAAATTCTAATATCACTTGTGAAAAAAATATTAAGAATTTCAAAGGAATAAGGGTGAAAAATAGAGATTTTCTTTTGTCCCTTATGCTGATGATACAATGATAATGCTGGATAGAACCGAGGAATCTTTAAAACATACGCTGACAACATTAGATTTCTATGCAAAAATTTCATTCTTAGAAACAGGGTCTTTCAAATAGAATCAATGAGTTGGTTAGGTTTCGAGTGCTAGATTTTGGAACTTTTTTATAAAAACTTACATGGATTAGAAGGTTACACATTATGGAATTCAGATCAGAAAATATAAAGAGAAATCTTGCAACAGAGACATGAGCTTTTTGGAACTTTTTTGATAAATACTAACATGGGTTATGAGATTATTAAACTGTAATACTAAATCTTTCAATTTTGTTAATGCTTTATACACATTTCTTTATGAGTGCAAATATGGAGATGATTTTTCTGAAAGTTAATACTTAAAGTGTTCAAAATCAATTTTCGAAGGACGATTTTAATCAGCAGTATCTAAAATCTTGGAGTGATTTCTGCTCCTTACCAATGTTTCGTAATTCTGTGTTTAAGTAGGAGGTAACAGCTTCTGTATCCAAAAAATAGTAAAGAAAGGTGTGGTCTTTGTAAATGATTTAATTGATAATTATGAGAGTTTTATCTCTTTTGGTGATTTGTTTTACAACTGTACAATATAAACACTAACTTCTAACAATATCAAAACATAATTAAATATGTTAGAGCTTTTTTAAACAAGACGACTTTTCCACATCTTGCCAAGAAGGAAGTTAATCATTACAGCTACTGTAAGTTAAAGTGATAAATAGACAGCGTAAGCATTGTAGAAATATTTGCGACTGTGTCTTACAACCCATCTAGGTAGAAAAAATGGACTGATGAGCTGTATTTAAAAGACAGTTTTGACTAGAAATACATTTACAAGCGTGTTCTCCTTGTAACTAAGGAGGTTTCAATTTAAGATCAATTATAGGATTTTTGCAACAAATAGGTTATTAAATAAAATGAAAATAAAAAAAAATCATGACACTTGTTATTTTTGTAGGAATGAATCTGATAAATTAACATTTTTTCTTGGACTGCCAGCTGACTTTTTTTTGGGAGAAATTTAAAAGATGGATGAATTTGAAATACACTAATGTAAATACATATTGGTCAATGACAGATATATTTTTGGCAATAAAATCTAGAAACAAGGATCAATCAACCTTATTGTTTTAGGTAATATATATTATTTACCGCGTTAAATTACAAAACTCAGTAACAAGTATCCATTTGTTCCAAAATCAAGTAATAGTGCCATTGAAGACAGAACTCTATAATGCTATATAAAGGAAAATAATGTTTCCATATTTGACACATAATGGGGTGAATATATATCACCGCTTAGAAATTATGAATAAGGTTTTGATAAGTTTTTCTTTTTTTTGATGGCTGGTATAACAATTACTGTTCCTAATTGTCTAGGTTCTGTGGTTTATTATTATAATTATTATCATTATATTAAGCCTCAGTATTAATAAATAGGTATCTCCTGAACTATTCAGAATCTTAAGTGTGACCTTTTTACATAATGTATAAGACTTCATTTTATCTTGATCTTTTTATTTAGTTTCTTTTTTACCTTTTTTTGACTTTAACATATTAAGAAATAGTTGATAATTAATTTAAGAGGTTTAACAAGTACAGGAATAGCTGCAAAAGAAATAAAGAGTTAATTTCCCTTATTCGGAGATAATTTAAAACAACATCACACATATAATTCCTTTAAAACTGTTATATTTCTGGAAATTTATTAATTTTTCTTAAGAAACCTTTATTTCAGTTACATTTCTAGATGTATATAAAATGCTGAAACAATGAAATGATTGGGGTAACCATTTTGGTCCTCAGAAAAATGTAAATATGGTAATTGAAATAGCTAGAGCTTGTGTTGAAACAGTGCATTAGTTCATATTTCGTTTTATATCGTTTGTATTGTAAATTTTCGTTATGGGATTTGTGTGTTGATTTTGTAACGATAGACTTCAGTGGCTAAAGGAGACCAACATTAACCTCATCATCCCAAAGAACACCAGAAAAGAAACTGGAATTAACTAGAGAAGCAGATCCCTAGACAAACAGTGTATACAGAAGCGGTCACAATGTATATTACGTTTGGAAAACAGTTTTCTTTTATGACGTATCAATATAAATTATCTAAACAAGGTAAGCACTCGACAAGAGAATTTCGGAAGTATGTTAATGAGTTTTGAAAATTAAAAAAAAATACCTTTAGATTTGAAATCGATGATTTTGTTAATTATTTCTCGAATATTTCTAATAGTACTTTTGCTGACTTATTTAATGAATCAGATTTTCAAAGCGCTCGCAATAATAAGTTAACTTTGATAAATGTAAGTCTGTTATTAGTATTGAAGAAATTTAAGAAACAATCTCTTATTTGAAAAGAAACCAAAATATTGGCTATGCAAACATGTGGCAGATTTTGTTTTTGATGCAAAAGATTTATATCCCTTATGAACTTATCTAACTATATTTTTGATAATGAAATTATATATCTAGAGTGATGGACGAAATGCGTTATCGTCTGGAGGCTATAATGGATTCACATGCGTCGGTTGTTCTGTCCGTCCAGCCGGCCATCCGTAGATATATGTCCAGACACATTTTAAAATACTGTGCAAGAATCATAAGTACCGAGCCTAGTTGTGCATATCGTTGCCACGTCCCAATCCGATTATATTTCGGTGAGTTATGGACCTTTGATATCTTTTTACACATCAATTTGTCATCAACTATTATTCAGATTTTAATAATACTATGCAAAAATCATAAGTACCAAATGTTGTTGTGCAGGTTGTTGCCGCATTCCACTGCCATGATTTTTATTATGGGCCTTTGTTTTTAATAAATAAATTTGTCCATGCTATATCACAGCAACAATTTGTCAGATTTTAATAATACTATGCAGGAATCATAAGTACAAAGCGTAGTTATTCCCCCAGTTATTCTATCTGGAGGCTATATTGGAATCAGTATATTGGTCAGTCAACCGGTCCAGCCGCCCGTAAAAAAATTTGTCCATACAGTTTCTCAGCAACAATTTCTCAGATTTCAATGATATTCAAAGAGTAAAAAGCCAGCTGTGTGCATTGTTGTCAAGTCCTTTTCCGATGTTATTTCACTGCGTTATGACCCTTTGATATTTTTTGTACACGTCAATTTGCTTGGACTTTTTCTCATTAACTTCAAAAAATGAATGACATTTGGCAAGAATTGTAAGTACCAAGCGTAGTTGTCCATGTTGTTGCCGCATTCCACTGCCATTATTTTTTCACTGAGTTATGGACCTTTGATTCTTTTTTGATACATACATTTGTCTATGCTATTTCTCAGCAACTATTTGTCAGATTTTAATGCAAGGATCACAAGTACCAAACCTACTCATGCATGTCATTGTTCAGTTCTAGTCCAATACATTTTCACGGAGTTATGGCCTTTTGATTTTTTTACCTATAAAGATAAAAGTTTGTCCAATGTTAGTGCGTATTTTTTCCAGCAATTATTAATTGGAGTATTATCAAACGTTTTCAGTATTTAGTCCAGATTTGCATGTCCTCATCAAATAGTGTGTAAAATGATTTATCCTGATTTTTTTTTGCAGGATGGTTAAGTTTTTTTTGGTGTATATACATATAATTGACTTATACTGCTGCTCTTGTTTAAGAATGATTGTTCAAACTACAGAAGTATTACACTTGAAAATGTATTAGCAAAATTGTTCTCGTTACTTTTAAGAAAAAGCATTAACAAGTACTGTGAAAGTGAGCTTCTCAATAGCGTTTTAGGGGTGGGCATTCTACTTCTGACGCAGTGGTTTTCTGTTATCCAGAATTTTCTAGCTAGCAATTCAATGCTTTGGTTTATATTTATAAACAAAATATTAAATAATATATCAAAAATATTAAAAAAAGCAATGAAACGTAGAGAAGATGTTTTGAAAAATATAACAGTCTTTGTATGTATGTATGTATGTATGTATGTATGTGTTATTTTTATGCAACTATTGCGTGTAATATATGATGTTATCTTTATTATTGTTAATGGTCAGAGGCATGAATAATACCGATTTTGCCGAATGGTTTTGAAGCTTTGAATCATTTCTATACAGAACTGTTAGGAGAAAAAAATGTACCAAGTGTCTACTTCGAGTCATGAAGGAAATCGAGCGAGGCGAGCTAGAGCCACTGAGTGGTGCCTGTATTTTGTATGAAACTGATATTGTATGAATTTTAATTGTACTTTAATAAATGCGAAGCAAATTCAGTCTGATGATACAAATTCACCATAAACGCAGAGTAAAACTGTTTATGTTATTTTAAAGCTAATTCAGTCTGATAATATAAATTGACCATAAAATTGTTTCTTTTTGAGAAAAGTCTATACAATACGTTTATTGCATAGAAACTGATTTTCGTAAACAAAATTCTTTGCACATTAATCACTTTGTAAATAGAATCATTTTACCATTTATGAGCCAAAATAATGCAGAACGGTTTTCTTTTTCTTCCCATAAAACTTTACAAGTATTGTGTTCATTATTTATTCTCACACTCGTCACACTTCTACAATCTTTATAATTCTTTTAAATGTTATTTATAGTGGAGAACAAACATAAATTCACGAGAGAAGGGACAATACCGGAAGCCAAGTGTATACAGACACGGACAGAGTGTTACTCGTAAACAGTAATGATTTGCTAATAAGAGCAGACACAATATGGTCTAACTAGCGGATCGGTTTTGAAATCGGGTCTTACATGTTCTTATAAATTGCTAATTCTCGCATGATTTTGAAATAATAAGAGACTGTACTGTAATTACGTTGGGAAAAATTCCGACCCATTACACTGTCTTTTAATTACGATCGAAACTTTTGTTGAAACAAAAATCTGTTTGCCGTCATGCCTTGCGTGAAAAGAACGCTTAAGACCCAGTGAAGATCCTTAAGACAGAGTCAAGATCTGTTTGTGGCTTTCACTAAGATTAATTTACGAACTCTAGAAAAGATTCTGGCCATATATATCTCATACCACTTAAAAAAACCTTTGATACTATCAAACAGTTTCAATACCTCTATGATTAGTTTATTATATTCATACTGGAAACTTTTCTTACAATGGTGATAATTAATAGCTTGAAATATCATAAACTAACAAACAACCAATGTCATTTTTGTTTTTTTTTATACAGATTAATTGGCTCAATCTAATGAAAAAGAATCTTTGGTAATTTTTTTTTTAATTCCCATTTATTGTTTATAAGGGTGCTTCTTGAAAATTGAACAAATGTGCAAAATCTGCAAGCAAACTAAAAAAATGGCTAACTGTTTTACTGTTGTTGCAAAAAAAGTAGGTCATAGGTAAAAGTCAGTGTTAGCTATTGTGAAGTAGAAATCCACATGCAAAATTATAAGAATAGGTCAAATTTCTATTCTGTAGTTGCAAAACAAAAAAGTAGGCCAGAAGATAAATTTCAGTGTCAGCTTGGATCACGTTGAATTCCTCCTTCAAAGTTATGAGCATAGCTCAATTTCCATACAGTAGCTGCAAAGCAAGAAAGTAGGTCAGTAGGTCAACATAGAAGTCGAGGTCACAGAAAGGTCAAGTACTAAGTAAAATTGTGTACATGAAGATTTCTTAAAAAGTATGTCAGCGATTTGTTTTTCTATTCATGTCTATTTAAATTATGTGACCCCTGGATTAAATTTGAACCCAAGGGCGATAATTTGAACAGTCTTTGTAAAAGTCTCATGAATAATGCTGCACATTAAATATCTAACTTTTACGGCACATTTGATTTCTGACAAGAAGAATTTTAAATTTTATTTTGTATTTTACATAAATACAACTCTTTTTACCGGGCAAATTTTTACCAAAATGACATAATTTAAACAGACATGGAGGAGGTCTAGCAAACAATGCTACTCATATCATATCTCACAGTTCTAAGTCATATATTTCAGACAAAAATATTATCAAAGTTTTACCTAATCAATATAATGTAAAAGAAGTGACCTACGGGCGGGGTCGATTTGAACATTGGTTGAACATTGGTTGGTTCGGTTGAACATTTTTTGTAAATGTAAGAAACACAATGATACATACCAAATATCTAAAGATACGGTTTTGAAAAGAAAAAAAAATCAAAGGTATTATATTTTACACAAATAGGACCCCCGGAACGGTGTCAATTTTGTCCTCAGGATTAAAATTTGAGGGGTTTCAAAGAAGAGGATTTTCATTTTCTTCCTTTATAAGCCTTTGTTCAATCAAGTGACCCACCAGGGTCCTAATGTAAAAAATCTTTGCAGAAGTAAGTTGTACAATGCTACATAATAAATATCTTAGGTCTCGAACAAGAAGATATTTCAAAGATTTTATATTAAACACAAACAGGACCTAAGGGTAGTTTGGACAATTTTTAAACAATCTTTGTAGAGAACCTTAGATGATGCATAAAATATCTAAACTCTAGGCATTGTGTTTCAAACAAAAAGAATATCAAAATTTTCCATTATATAAGCCATTGCAAAATCAAAGAGCAGAGCAATTAATGACCCCAAGGGTAAATTTGAACAATTTTGGTTGAAGACCTCTAGGTGAACCTGTATCCAAATATATAAACTCTAGGCTTTCTGATTTCAGACAAGGAAGTTTTCAAAGTTTTTCCTTTATGTTGCCATAGGGACCAGAGTTCTCGATAGTATTCAATTCCTTGAAAAACTTTGGTACAGCTTCATGCAAGGAATATTCCTGAAAAGTTTCATTCAACCTGGAGGTTCCAGAGGATATGTTGTTTAATGCAAATGCTGGACGATGAACGCCGGTCATAAGGCGATTACAGTAACTCATTCTGAGCATCTTGATTAGGTGAGTTCAAAAGGCGCCTTTTTAAAGTCACCACTTCTGCTTAATGTATAGTTCAACAGCATTAAAGTAGGTTACAAAATGTATTTCATTTCACTATAAAAGTTATGAAACGATAGTAGAAGATGCAGTCTACTGTTGTTAATAACGTCTGCAAATGAATACGTAGCTAAAATGATGCTTTTCTTTTCCTTTCCGAATTCTGCTGTACAATATCTTTGGAACACAACTAGATTATCGATGTTTTGTTTAACCAATGGGTTAAATGTGTGACTGGATGTTTTGGTTAAAGTTATCGGTTAGTGAGTTAATGATTGTATACAATGTTGATTTGAGTAATTGTATAACTCTGCAATATCCACTAGCATCAGATCGGTTTAAAGGAACAAAAGATGACCGTCTTACTATTTGCAACGTAACTACTTTTTGATAGGCCGCTTCAGGCTTTGTTTTGTCGTCAGACTGCGACACTTCACCTTTATCTAAGAAGTCGGTCTTTTGCACATATCACAAGCATTCATTTTCAACGACAAAACCTTGTCCTATTTGTTTGTGCTTAGAAACACCAGAGATGCCGTTACAGTGCTTGGTATTGGTAACATTGAAATGTGCATTTGCACTTTAATTCCATTTGAAGACCTCCATTTTTATTGCTTCAAGAAGTTCTTTGATCTTACTCTCTGTTTTTTTTATTTGCAAGTTGGCAGAATCCGATTTTCTTAAGTGTTTTCGCTACAGAGTTTATCAGTTTAAATTTAATTCTTCGTTTCTGTCGTTTGGTAACAGATAGCAGAAAACTTAAATCCAGTTCTGAGTGTATTACGAGACGTGTTTATTATTTGAATCACATGAAAAATCTTAATAAAAACGGTAAGCAAACTTACTGGTTAATTCTGAGCGGATGTGGTCCATTGGTAACACGCTGGACTGGTAAACCAGGGGTCCCGAGTTCAGTTCCCCGCTCCTCCACTAACATTACTAATAGTCTTTCGGATGAGATAATAAACCGAGGTCCCATGTATCAGTGCTATACACTGAACATGCGAAAGTACCAGGATCTGGAATGGGATGCTTTCTGTATCTTGCACTACCCCCACAACATAAAATAACTAATCTCTTCAGGGGGTGTCGGTCATATAGGGAACCGGTACCGACGATAAATAAGCTCAGAAAGATAGATAGAAATTGACTGGTTAATTTATTTTATCAACTATTTCGGTTAGCTAACCCAGGTGATTAAAACCCACTTTATAGTTTAACCACCGGTAAAACTAATCAATGTTTGTACAACTAAGTAATGCACATCAAATATAAAATTTCATATCACTCTATCGTCGGACTAAATAAACATTCGGAAAAACTTCTCCTTGTCGAAAAAAACCCAAAAAATTAAAATTATTTAACATCCTGTTGTCAAACATATTTCAGTTTTTATAAATGTTTAATCATGTTTTTGTTAGTATGCGCTTACGGTTTATGTTAATTCACTGTTACACAAGTTGATGTTTCTTTGTGATAAGTAGAAATCTGAAACATCAAGATAGATCACGGTACAAGTTACTACCGCAAACTGTCAGCTACTAAGATTGCCAGTGTTAGAACGTTAAGTGATTTCGCATCTGCGTATGTCTATGAAGAGTAAAAACATTTCAGTGCTATACGTGTTTGTAGCAAGATTATAAGATTTCAGTGCAATACGTGTTTATAGCAAGATCAAAATGCAGTAAAAATGACTGAGTTACAATTACAATAATACTTGTGTCCCCCGCTTCATCAGTTGTTTTGAAAAGGAAATATTTTCTATCTAAACGGGATTTGAACCCGTGACCTGGTACAAAAGTCTCTTGACTAAACAAACTAACTGGATAGAGTACTGGGTATAAGACAGTGCAGAATGAGGCAATTTACTTAGCTACCCTATCAAAGTGCAAGAGACCGTAAAAGCATATCTACTTTATCTTGTCTTTATGAAACTATGTCTGAACATTTGTCCAGAATATCTTTTGACTGCGTTTTGAATTGAGGTCATAAAATTGGTCGACGCCTAGGTTTAGTGGTAAACCTTGAGAATGCCCAAGAGATCACATATTTTAATTCATCCAGATTTCGTGGAAGTCACCACCATATCTCTGTCCTCTTACCGAAACAAGCAATCGAGTAAACAAGAGGTGATAATTTCCCGACGCTACACACTATAGGCGATAGGACATGTCTGTTTCTGTTTTTAAGTTAATTACATATCTTCAGAAATGGATCAGCCTTGAGAAAGGTCCGAGATTAAAACGATGTCATTGAAGAGGATAAACTAAGGTAACTTTCTACCAGGATGTTTTTTACTCTATCTTTATAATCAAATTGTAAGTATATCTTTCGTCAAGAAAGTTGTAAAATAACTGTAAATCAAACTGTATTTACATAAAGATACTTTTTTTCGGGTAACAATTTGACATCCCGTTTGCTTATTTTTTATTGGTTCCTGTTTTAGCCAGTCGACGTCTGCCAGATCAGCCGTTGTCGGTATGCAATGTCGCAGCCATAAATAGGGTATCCTCTGCTGCCAGAGCACACCAGCGTGCATACGACTCATTCAAAAGGTAAGTGCCAAATTATTTTCAAAGAGTATGAAATGTTTATAATGTGTCAATGATTCCAACTAAATTATACTTCGAACCAATCTTTTCTGTAATAATATTAACAAAAAAAATATAATGATGATGATAATGTGAACAATAAAATTGAATTTAATTATAATAATAACGATATAATAGTAACAAAAATAAGTTTGAAACATGATTAAACCTTTTCATATTGAGTCTTGTACATTTGACATATTTTCATATGTAAGTTTGCTGATATTTTATGCTCCTGCTTTCTTAGGGGCCATGAATCGAGCGGACAATTATCATGTTATACTTTATCCTTAATTTTCTCGGCCCGTCTTATATAATAATTTGTAATCTCGTCTCCCTCGATGAAAATTTGCGAAATTACGAAAAAAATACCATACATGAAACTTGAATTACACACGAAAAATCTTACATGTGAATCTTCAGCAGCGCTGTCAGTAACCTTCTTACCTCTGCGAAAAATGAGTAATTATTTTTTAGATTTCCAGCTAACGTAAGATTTGACCGTACACCTTCACATGGCCACTTTTGTAATGATGTTATTATTGGTATATTTGTGCAATTCAATATGTTTCATATTGTATAGATGTTTTCTGGCTGATAAAATTCATTGAATAGCTTGTTTATTAAATTTAGTAAATAATTTTATGTTAAAAGTAAACAAGCTTCTAGTTCAAATATGTTTTTTTCAGTGCTAAGAAATTTATTATGTTTAATTCACTACCTTATTATAATAAGGTCGAAGACATGTTTTGGCATATTGATAATCAAGTGTCTTAAAGAACTGTGTGATTAACGGTCACATTTTATTTCACAACACCTATTTGCTTCATGCACCAATTTCAGTAGTTCATTTTTTCTGGAATGATACTATTGATGAGATGCGTACTCGTTTGTAACATATACATTTTGGCCTTGACCTTATCCTTCTAGATAATTAGAAATATAATATAATATAATTACAAAAAGCTGCAATAATTCATGTGTTAGAAATAATGGTCTTGTATGAGCAGGTCTTGATTCGACACTTTCTTTAAATATCCTGTGTCATTAAAGGAATCAATATCAGTGCAATATTTCTGAACGATGCCAACCGTGAGATATTGTAAGATCAGTTAAGCTTAATGAGTTAATTTGTCAATATGGCGCCCTTCAGAGGACCCCTACACGCCTGAACGGCATTGCAGAAAACAGCCGCCGTATATGCCACTGATCCAACAAGTTGGCTGCTTAAAAAAGCATCCAATGGGTTATGCCAAATAATTGAATTTTACATATGATCAAATCTTTATGCAACATTCCTTGCGATATTGATATTGGTCCTCTTCCTTTGATATTTCAGTCTATGTTAGTAAATTTGTAAGTGTGTTAACAAAGCCAGTATTTTTTTTGAATATATAGTATTATCAGTGTTTACGAGCACAGGATATAATGATTACACTATAAAAATATAAAAAATAAAATCTTTGAGAACTCAAGACAACTACGATCATCTATTTTAGAAATAATTAAAGTATCGTAAATAGAGCTAAAAAGGGAAAATTAAAAAGGGAACAGCATAACAATTTTATATTTTACAAGACTAACTTTTCCAGCGTGCATTATATATTTACTTACACATTTGAAATGAAACCACTGTATTTTGCATTTTTGTTGTCACATTTCAACAAGCCGGTATCCTGCAGGAGCTGTGGTAACGCACTGAACTGATAGTCAAGGGGTCATATATATTAGTGCTATACACTGAGCATGCAAAAGAACCAAAGGCGTCATTGAAATGAGATGCTTTCTTGTCTTGCACTATACCCAACATCCTAAAAAAAGCTAAGCTAGCTGGGACGTCGGTCAAATGATCAACACGTACCGACAAGAAATAAACAAATAGATAAAGGAATAAACAGTTAATTTAGCAACGCTAACATCACCTGCTGACATTATATGCATTTTATGAAATTGTTCAAATTGTTGAAGTTCTAACCATTTATTTAAATGAGGCTTCATTTAAAAATATCAAATCTAATGTTTATATCAAATGATTTTAGTGTGAAACATGTTTCTACGGCAAAACAATTGCGAAAATCCCAAAGTCTGAATTGTAAGTCTGTTTTCTTTGTGCAGTAAACAGATTTCAATTTTATTTCTATCGTTTTTAGAAATTATTCAAAAATATATGTAAATTACAATCAATTTCTCTGTTGAATTTAAACACATCATTTAACTAAAACACAAACATATATTTGCCACTCGCAAATAGGACCGCAAATAGGATCGCAGGGTCGCAGAATAAGGGCGTCAGAATCTCCGGATCTAGACGCTCTGCTCCATATTCTTTTTCAATAGACGCTCTGTCGCATTTTGAAAACTCGCCAGTATACTGGGTGATGCCCTAAGGGGCATAACCCAAAAACGTTTGCATACCAATATCTTTCGTAGTAAGTAAACGTTGGCATAATAGGGGCCTAATTAGGAAGTAAACTGAACAAGTATGACAACTTATAGAATTGTATAGCGCATGTGCTCTGTATTGTAGACATTTGTTGAGGCGTAAATTCTCACATCAGAAAATATGGAGAAAATGAAGCCTACATGTGCAACTGTCATTGAAGTCCCAGCGACACCAAAAAACGATGTGAGTTTCCAAGTTACTTTTTTATCATTAACATGCAAGCAAAACATAAATGAAAATGTACGTTAAAAACATAAATTAAGAAACTACCTTTTAAAGCTACTCGAGAGACCTGTCTCTACAAATCAAGATTAAAAATCCGATTACAGGATTTCTACCGATTTGAAAAAAAATGACCTTTGGCGTTCTGCAAGACCGTCACACTGTCGCCGATAAAATAGGAATCTTGAAGAAATTTCTGCCCTTTTATCCAACGAGCATTTTGAGTTAAAATTAATCACAAATTAAGAAAAACTTTGATACTATTATGTCTATTCTTCAGGACACTGGCAAGACGCACAGACGAAAGATAATTCGCGCATTGATTGGTGTTTTTGTATTTGTCGTTGTTGTCTGCGCTATACTGGTTTCTGTGTATTTTGGTATGAAGGTGGCTGAAGAAAATGAGGACAAGGTAAATGATCGAGAATAGTATATGTTGTTGTTTCTTCTTAACTCTGATTAAAAAAAACCTTCTATCGGCAAAGTTTGTCAGTGTATTAAGTGTTAGTTGTTATCTTTTGAGACATCAAATTGGATGAAATCGATCACAAGGAGAAAAATCTTTTTTTTTTTTTTGCTTTAAAAGGAGTATGTAATTATTTACAAACAAGCTGGTGCCGAAGTAGAACGTGGATCAGTATTGGTAACAGACATAGAAACAGTCTTCACTACTGATACGGGGATTGCTACAGCGGACTTCACAAAGGTACGAGACGTTTAATTATTTGGCATTCTTTACACTGAAAGGGGCTGCAATTACTGTCGGAGTTTGAAAGCAAACGAAAATTCCATGCGCATTAAAAAGAAAAAAAGACTGTCATATTTACGACGCAAAATATGTATGCCTGTTATCTTCGTTACAACAACATCTTACTATCTAAGACAATGCAGTTACGCAAAACATCTACCCACTATAGACATTCAAAGTACGTCTAGATGAGTATGTAATATTGTATTTACTGATCTTAAACAATAAAACTACAAGCATAACAACTGCTCTACATGTACAAAAGCCGTTTCATAGTCTCATAAAATATCTGAAGTGTTTTAAAAATATCTGCTTAATCTAGCAATATCAATAAATTAGTAGTTAAAATTATCCCTTTTTACCGGCAATCTGATGCTGATATGAACATTTCTGAATCATTTTAACTCCAACATTTGTCAGCATACTTTTTTGAAGAAAATAAAGATCCTAAAGTATTTTTGTCTCGTCTCGTCGCTTTGCAAGGAGGATTGTTTGAGCTGACTGTGAATGACTCTTATCAATTTATATAATTATTTTCATCAAATAATTTAGTGCAGTTTGATATACACTGTGTAGGATTTGGTTACCTTCAAAGGCATGTCTGGAAACATGCCGTGGACAGATTGCTATGTGACCAACCTAAACGAAAGTGATTTTCTCCCTCCGACGAAGTTCAAAACCGAATACCAAGATGCACAGGTAAATCCTCTAAAATTATTGAACATGTGTCGACAGAGTTACACGAATTACCCATAGAGTAAGATGCATGAAGGTGCATTCATTCGACAACCGGTTGCATAGCAACCACTTTCTATTTATTCATATATTTTCTTTTTTGTAATACGAAAATATTTTGTTATGACACACGTTCAGAAACATGCTCCATCTAGCATTTATAACTTTTAGTCAGTAATATTGTTAAAATAATTTATAGGTTATTATTAAAAATACCTATGCAACTTTTCAATTTTTTCGCCACCAATTAAAGAGATTCGGGTAGGAAACAAGAAGTGTTGACTATCACATGTTTGTAATCAACGCATATACAAGGATGAAAAAGTTATTATGATATGCTCTGATTATGGACAGTATATTTTATGCGCCACGAACACAAGCGCTGTAGAGCATATATTTGCCGCTTCGTACGGCCTTCTGCCAGCCTATCTATCCATCAATCCGTCCGTTGGTCCGTGAGTCACACATTCTTGTCGGGGCTGCTATTTCTGATCAATCGCTATTCGGATTTCATTGGAACCTAATAGGAAGCCCGGGCACTAAGAGAAGATACGACTATTTTAGTATAGTCAATGTTGACTATTTTTCACAAAGTCCTGAGCTTTTTAAGCTCACCTGTCACAGAGTGACAAGGTGAGCTTTTGTGATTGCAATCCGTCCGGCGTCCGTCCGTCCGTAAACCTTTCATTCAAACGACATCTCCTCTGAAACCACTGGGCCAAAGTTGATGAAACTTGCCATGGATGTTCCTTGCATGAAGCTCTTCCAAAGTTGTTCAAAGAAATCAATTCCATGCAGAACTCTGGTTGCCATACCAACCTAAAGAAAAAACTTAAAAAAATCTACATGCCTGAAACCACAAGGCCTAGAGCTAAGATATTTGGCATTTAGCACCCTCTAATAGATCTCTACAAAAATTATTCAAATTATTTCCCTGGGGTCAAAATTGGCCCCGCCACAGGGGTCACTTCATTTTACAAAGACTTATATAGGAAATCTTTAAAAATCCTCTTCTCAGAAACCACAATGCCTACAGCCTAGATATTTGATATGTAGCATTGTCTAGTGGATGTCTACCAAGTTTGTTCAAATTATGTCCCCTGGGTCAAAATTGGCCACGCCCCAGGTTTCTCTTGGTTTACATATAGTAATATAGGAAAAACATAAAAAATCATTTTTCTCCGAAACTAATAGGACTAGACCTTAGATATTTGGCGTGGAGTATTGTGTAGAGAACGTTTACCAGTATTGTTTATATGTTGGCCCCGGGGGCCCTTAATATGTAAAAAAGGCAATCTTTTAAAATCTTATTACTGGAAACCACAATGCCTACAGCTTAGATATTTGGTATGTAGCATTGTCTAGTAGATGTCTACCGAGCTTGTTCAAATTATGTTCCCTGGGTCAAAATTAGCCACGCCCCAGGGTCCTCTTTGTTTACATATATTTATATAGGAAAAACATGAAAAATATTTTTTCTCCAAAACAAATAGGTCTAGTCCTTAGATATTTGGTGTTGAGTATTGTGTAATGAACCTTTACCAATATTGTTTAAATGTTGGCCCTGTGGTCAAAATTTGCCCCGCCCCGGGGGGCCTTAATATGTAAAAAAAGGAAATCTTTAAAAATTCTTTTGTCTGAAACCACAAAGCCTAGAATTTTAAAATTTGGCATGAAGCAAGCTTTATCAAGCTTTTTCAAATTATCAGATTAGGTTAAAGGTCATGGAGGCTAAAAATAGATTTATCTACTGTACCTCATAGAGCCTTCATTTTTAAACCAATATCTTTGATATTCAATATATAGGTTCCTTGCATGGGCCTCTACCCATGGGAAGGGTTTGAGGTCACTGGGTCAAGGTCAAGGTCACCATAGCTTATAAAAGATATTCTACTTTTTGTCATAGAGCCTTTATTTATTGACTGATATTTTACATATTTGGTTTGTAGGCACTTACATATTTTCAATTAAAAAATGAAATACTGCTTAACAGCAAACCTACAGCCAAAGTAATCAGGTGAGCGATCCGGGGCCATCATGGCCCTCTTGTTAGATTAGGTTAAAGGTCACAGAGGCTAAAATTAGATTTATCTACTGTACCCCATAGAGCCTTCATTTATAGACCAATATCTTTGATATTCAGTATATAGGTTCCTTGCATAGACGTCTACCCATGGGTAGTGTTTGAGGTCACTGGGTCAAGGTCAAGGTCACCATAGCTTATAATAGATATTTCTACTTTTTGTCATAGAGCCTTTATTTATTGACTGATATTTTACATATTTGGTTTGTAGGCACTTACATATTTTCAGTTAAAAAATGAAATACTGCTTAACAGCAAACCTACAGCCAAAGTAATCAGGTGAGCGATCCAGGGCCATCATGGCCCCAATGTTTTTTTCCTGCAGCAATCTCTGCCTTAAACTGAAAGAAAAAAATATGTAAAGCTTCGGTATCAGAAAGAGATGCACATTTTTAGAATCATGATCCAAAATTTTCAAGAAATGAGTCTTATGATTTGTCGCATATTCTTAACTATAGCACTATTTGTACCCGGGGTATTTCGTAGAAAGCACTGGCTTTGTAATTGAATAAAAACTTTAAGCGATCTTGAATAGTAGGCAGAGATACGCATCGTGATAATTTATTTATACGAAGCTTTGGGGTATTCACGGCTATTTACGGCAAGAGCTTCAGCGCCAGAAGGAAACCCGTATTTTACCAGAATGATTTCAGGTCGTCATGCTTTGAAGGGATTTCATTAAAACTTGTATTGCATATTTGATGAAAAGTAAAAATAAATGACACGGTTGTTCTTCATATATTGAAAGGACCATGTCATGATTCCGTTGTGTCCAGCAAATTAGCGTTTTCTATCGAAACACCTAACACCTAGACCACCTATATTTGACATCAAAGATATTCTCGAAATATGAAAATTCATACAAGGTAGTATATATTTTACTTAACTCTTGCAGATAATTATTGAGATGGAAGACAACCGTGTACGAAGTTATGAGGTAACCGACATAATCCTGAACAACAAAGCTCTTGGTCCTAAAACTAATGATATGTGTCAAGGGAGATCAACATATTTCTTGAGAGAGCTGAAAGGTGAATATCGCAATTGAACTTATTTGGTAACACTTGCAGGACAGTATTCTGGTCTTCGATCGAATTGTAATTTTGTTTAAAATTTAATACCATCATTTTCCTTATGCAAAAATTCCTTTACCAATCAGTTCGGTCGACAACATACGTTATTTGAAAGTTAGATTTAATAATATAAGACGCTTTGTAAGTTCGTAGAAAAATTGTCTGGTAAATTGTTAACAAGAAACGCCGCGGTTGTATATAACTTGTTTTGTCACAGTCCTTAAGGAATACTACCATTATTAACAAATGTTGTACTTGTCATAATTTGTTGTATAACATAGGACTGAATTGTTCTTAATCATCGTGTAACAAACACTATTCCTTATAATTCCAGATGAAGTAGTCAGAAGTAAGAGAGGGCATTTCCATCTCCATTTCAGAGTATTCAAAGCCCATGTTCACATCCATGTTAGATGGTAACCAGACAAAGAACTTTTGGTGTAAAAGTCACAATAAACTGTAATATGCCAAAACAATAAATTTACACTCTATTACTGAAGAAAATTGTACATATGACTGAACGTGTGAGAACGTGAAGTTTCCTGCAAAGAAATGACAACAAATGTAAACAGGACCGCTTGCGATACAAATATAGGAAAGCATATCTCTTCTCTCCCTATGCTTTTGTTATATTATTATATTTCGTCTTTACTTGGTCATTGAATTGCCTTGATAACTCTTAAGATTCGGATTTGGAACTTCTCCAGTTCTTTATTATACTGTTTCTGTTGAATTTGAGTGACCAAAACTGTTTATCATATATACTCCATACAGCTGTGTCTGTTACGAGAGAGAAACTCCCTTACTCTCTTACGCTTATCAATCTAATATATTTTCATGCCATTTATAGAACGTTAGATAATTATATATTTGCTTATTGCTGTTAATCTGTCTTTTTGAAATAAATTTTTCATCGCTGCCAGTTGCTTATTTTTGAAAACGTTAGTAATTCTTCTTGTTTTGATAGTGCATGATTGCATTTCTTTAGAACATTTTCAACTTACTGAGACCTTTTAGAAGCTAGTTTTGGATTGGGGGGGGCTTACTTCAAAGGAATCTAACATACTACAAAACAAACTAAATACGGTTTTTATTGAAAAGTTAAAAATGTCTCTGAGAAGATTTAACAAAACAAAAATGAAGTGTTTGTATGGCGGAATATATTAATTTTCGTCTTATTTGGTTACCAACTTGAAGTCTTCAAAGTCTTGCGATAAACTAAAACGAGAAGATTTTCTAACTTCTGCAAGATTAAAAAGCAAAAACAACAATTACTAAGTGGTAGGTCTTCAAAATATATATCTAAACTCAGACAGAGACGGTTAAATGAAATGTAAAAAGTAATAGTGTTTATTTCAACACACACCCACACACACACACGCACACACACACCATCCTTCTGTAATTCATTTTGTGATTTTTTAATGGCCTTGTTATTTGTTTGACGCCAGCATAGGGAGCAAGCAAATATAGTTTACAGATAATAAATATCCAGGCCAATACGAAATAACAAAATAAAAAGTACTTTTATAAACAACTTTTAATTCTGGTTACATAATTGGTTAGCATGTAACTCAGTTTCCATACCAGAATATGTTGCCACTAACGGTTAAGTTTCTATGCAGAATATGAAACATCCATCATTTTTTCTACTGAAACATAATTTTGTCCTATTAGGAAAACTTTAATGATAAACAGATCACGTATTATGCCTGAACTGCACTGGTCTCTGTCTTTAACAATAATATTCAAAATATACTAGTAATCGATCTTCATATTGTAGAATTATACAACATTGTTTCAGTCAATGGCTCTTTATTTAGCAATTAGCATTTCACTGTTCCAAACTTGTTGATCAGCATGCACCAATTCATTGCTACTCAAAAGAATTAACAGTTCCTGATTTAATCAATGCAAAACATTTTTTCTCAAAGAAATCCATAGAATAATTTCAAAAAGGGAGAACACTGTGTTATGACTTGTCAGAGGTCTTAGTAGTTTGATACTTCCCTTCACTGGAAATCAAGAAATTTATTGAATAAGCTGAATATAGTGATAAGGGAAGGGACGTCACTCCCTAAACATGCTTTGGTGAAAGTCACTAACTAGTTGACAAAAATTTCAGATATACAAACATGATAAAAATAGGTAAATAAATGTTTTGTTTATGTATTTGTTCTTGCTTTATGTGTCTTAAAATTAATAAGTATTGTTTTATCTTCATATAGTTTTATTTCATAGCCTACCAGGGGAAAAACTAACTGTACCCTGATATTTTAAGTAATTTTTAGCCTTAATCTGTATGTAAATATTACACATTATACATCGCTTTCAAAACATCTATCGAGAAACTTCACTGAAAAAAATTAGTGCAGTTGTTGAAACAGCCGTAATGGTAAAAATAAGTTTTCGTGTATTTTTTTTTTTTTGTGGGGGGGGGGGGGGGGGGTTAATTCCTAAAAAATGATAGAATGTGATACAAAACCAGGATAAAGTTCACCTCACGAAACATTCCACAGAATTCTTCCTTCATTTCTGACATGCGATATAAACTGTTTAAGTAGGAACACAATTTGTAGCGTCCTCTGAATTTCATGTATAATATGTGCTGTAAATTAATCATATGAATCGACCTTGAATAAGATAAGAGATAAGATCATTTTGCTATTTCAAGGGTTCTCATGGACAAAGCCATAGAATGAAAGGGATGCATTAAGAATGGATTGTCCAAAGCAGCTCTCACTTCTCTAATGTGACAGATCCATTCAGAATTAGCGTCTTTTTCTCAGGTAGGAGATCCAATAAGAATCAGCGTCTCAAAAAAGCGATTTGAGGCACATCGCAAAAATGATAATAAAAACAACAAACAAACTAGCATTAAAAGCTTTTATAGAACACCATATTTAATAAATGTTTTTAGATTATTAATTTGAAAACAATACCAATCTGTATAAGTTATATTGATTTATATGAAGCATGTCACCAGCAAATTCCTTCCTAAATGCATCGTTTAATAATGAACTGTGTGTGTTGTGTAAGAATACATATTTCCAGTCGTCTTTTTGTATTATTTGTCTCACGGTATATTTTGACGAGAAAATTCCAATGACGTCAATTACTGTCTTGCTAAAATTAGTATACGTTATTACAGCCATTCATTTTACAGAGAAATCCGTCCTTTTGTTTAGTATATATTTCACCCTTAATGGGAGCCATTGCCAAACCATATTTTCACATGACATATTTATGAGTTTTCTATCATCGCCGTAATTGATACGTCTGCATATATGTACCAATCACGTAAAACATATGTTTGGTTGAGTATGAAGTGCACAGAGGAAGCATGTTATTACCTAGACACACAGAACTTTGTTTTTATAAGAAGTATAATTTTATTGTTACTTTATTGTACTGAAAGGGGATTTTTTTTCATTTGTTTTTTGATTTCATTGTTAGGAGTTTTGTCTTTCTATTAATGAACTGGTTTAGATATTGACTAGCCAAGCAACAAATTAAAATGTAACTACATTGAAAGGTATTTTCATTAATACACCACATAGTGAAGTAAATCTTTATTTTACTTCTAAAGTAGATGATGCCTGAACATTCCCTGTGTTTTCAATCTTCATCTTTACTGCCATGTATCTTTATTTACAAAAGACATGTTTAAATCTACACTAACCTATTGTAAATGAGCTTTCACGATGAGAGAAAAGAAAATAAATCTTAGATTTAACAAAATTTTTCTACAATTTTTACCCACTTCCTTATTAATTCGTTTATTGCCAGTGGAACCATTATCGCCTTAATCATTTTTGTAAGCGGATTGGACAGCGTTTTTCTAGAACCGGAAATTACATAACAAAGAAATACACAAATATATTATAATGATAATTTGTAGGAAATTACATAACATCAACAAAGATTATAATGATAATCTTTATCATTAACAAAAATATATAAATAAACTTAGTAGTACAAATTTCATGATAAAATGATGATTAGATGTTGTTAATTGGCACTTTAAGCGATGGTAAAGAAAAAAACAAACTAAACTAAACTCAGGTCATTGGTTCGCAAGATATAATGCCTTGAGAACAACTTAACTTACGAGCAAGTTTATATTGCGACTATAACTCTCTACCTGATTTACTGTAAAATATCAAGCCAGTTATATCTCACAGATCCATCTTGGTTGTTGAGATGGTTTTGCTCAGTGTATATTTCACCTTTAATGGCAGCTGCTGGCATGCAATATTTCTACATGACGTCTTTATGAGTTCTCTATCATCGAGGTAATTGGTATGTCTGTAGATATGAAGCAATCTTGTATAAGATATGATTGTTTCAGTGTTAAGTGCACAGTGATAGTATATTATTACCAAAAGGAATATGATTTATCTTTATGTAATTACAACTGTTATCTTTATGGTTCTCAAGGCTTTGATAAACCTTTGGCAGAGGCTGTTCCTCTTTTATCATCATATTTTACAGGAAGAAGGATTTTCGTACTTTATTAGATTTTCGAAAATATACATCCAATCAGAGAAAGCCATGAATATACACAAAACCTATGTAAACGATATGAACTAATATTACTTTGATGTTTAAAGTACGATAAATTCTTGCAAAAAAAGACGCAGATTACAGCAATTTCTCATCCAAATATTATTTTCTATTTGTTTTGCCATGAATATATGATCTGTACTAGGTGCCACAAACCTTCCATAGCATAAATGAAAATCGTAATATAGAATTGTAGGGAAATTGATAGCAGGTAATTAGGCATGCAAGAAACAACTTAAAATAAATTTTAAAATAAAATGAAAGATTTTAACCGTTTTAGTTAAAAGTAATATCATCGTTTCAGTGTCGACGCTCAAAAGTTTTAAGGATTTTTCCCGTTTTTTCAGCGGAACGGAATTCCTTACTTGAGTAAACACATCTGTTCTTCTAAATACATTTTCTGTCTTGCTCTTTTCTTACGCTGACAACGCACGCTAAAGCAAACGTGGAAATTTGCAATTCGTCACAATGAGCATGGCGATCACAGAGTACTGCACCAGTTGTGTTTTACAGGACAAATCGATGATATTACAAATTGTGAAAGGTTTATCTAGACACAATTCATTAAATTCTAACATGTTTTGCTAAATTATTTCACCGAATTAGAATTTTGGCTTAGACGCAGTCCGTCGTCTCACCTTTAATATAAACTTATACTAACCAGCCTACATGAAAACAATGGTGAAAAACCTTATTGGACACACATGATGTAGCATGTGACATGGCAATTTATTGAACTCATCAAACAAATATCTATCGAATATCACTCACACTTCCTAGACGATGTTTCACTCAAACTTCATTTCCTTTTGTCTAGTGCATGTTAAATATCGCCAAGAATTTCTCATTTTGATTATACGTTATATCTATATTTTATTGCTTGTGTGTCTATATTGCTTTCTTCAAACAGTTCCTTGTATCAGCTAGTCTATATTGCCTTCTTCAATGTCTTGTATCAGCTATTTTTACATACTTGTCGTGTCAGACTAACTTCGAAATAGCTTAATACAACGGGTTCTTTTAGTTCGTTTTAATAAATAACTAAAAACTTATGGCACCTTCTGGTTTCACGCTTTTGAAATAGGAACCACTGGAATAAGGCATGAACGCTGAAATCTGAACTTAAAGTTTATTAAAGGGCATACCGTATATTTAGCGATTATATGCTGTATAATTATGTATTTCATTGGCACACTCACTACAGAATGTAAAATAAAAAAGACCCCGATAACTTAAAGAAGAATAATTATATTTTGAAAAGCACACAACGGGTGGAACCAGGTTACGCGATACTATCATTCATAGAATTCAGAAATTAGTAGAGGAAATTAAACAATAAAATGCAGTTTATTGTGCAGAAACTAACCCGAATAGAACTGAATTTAGTAAATGGGTATATAAATGGATAACAACTCTTTTTAAGCAAACTTTATCAGTATTATTTAAATATGTTCATATAATGTCATATTGCATTGTAAATACACAATTGCATAGACACACAATTTTGCCTATAATATATAGTATGTTAGGAAATTATCTACTCAAATAAATGTGAAAAGTAACTTTAATAGATAGGTCCAAAAGCTATTATATAGGGTGTACGCCTTAAGGTCCGGAAAAAAAGAAAACTTACAAACGGCAGTAATTCAAAGTTTAAGCAACAGAGATATGCGTTTTTTTCACTGCACTCCTTGTCAGTGAGAACTATCACACTATAAAGTTTCATGTTGATACCTCTTAGAGTATTTTAGTTTTGTGCTGGACAAGAAATAATGTATGAAAATTATCAAAGGGCAATAACTAAAAAATGCACAAAAGAAAGTTAAGGCTTCTAAGCACTACTGTTCTCCACAATGAGATCTATTCACCTACCAAGTTCCATGTTGATATCTGTTAAAATCTTTGAGTAATGCGGCGGATAGAAATATGATATGAAAATTAACATGGGTCAATAACGAAAAATGCACAATGGAGGGTACTGTTCTTATTCACTGCAATTTTCTTTCATAAGACCTATCCATCTATAGGAACGTTGAATGTTATCGATTTGAAATCTATTAATAGTAACAAGTAACTGATAAGAGATACAAGTAACTTTTCGAAGGTTGGCAAAAATATGGTTGATAAAAATGCGAAACATAGTAATCTTGTAATTACAAAGTCATTTTTCATCAAACAATTCAATATTTTGCATTATTTAAAAGATCTGTAAACTCATATTTTACATAATTAAAAAGTAATTGTCAAAACTTTTTACTTTTTTTGTTTGTAAATGGTGAAACGTAGTGTATCTAAGCTGCTAGAAAAATGCTGAAATGACAGGTATAAATTAGTTTAGTTTTCTTTTTTAAAGCAAAAATTCAAAATCTGCTTATATTTTTAAACTATGAATATAAAGAGCTTTAAATGATATAAGATCTTAAAATTCGGCTCACAAATAAAAAAAATATCTAAAGTTAAAACTTCTTCTGCTATCAAATGTACATAATATTGATTATTTTTGCCAACCAGTAGATCAGCTGTATTCTGGTAACAGGTGCTTGTGATGTCATCAGTCAATGTGCATATTATAATGTTTTATGTTGATATCTCTTATAGTATTGAGTTATGCTCCGGACAAAAATAAACAAAGAGCAAAAACTCCAAAATATGAAATGCAGAGTGACAGTTCTTATGCACTGCACTTTTCTTTCTTAAGATCTATTTAACTATGAAGTTTCAAGTTGATGGTGTAAGAGACAAAAAATATGAAAAATCAACAAACGGTAATAACTCAAAAACTGTGAAGTGCAGAGCAACGGTTATTGTTTACTGCACTTCACCTCCAGGAGATCTATCCAACTAAATGATTATGAAATTTATAGCCTGGTTCCCGGGCGTTTACTTAATAGTACGCATGGCATACACCAATAATGGCGGATTGCGATGTGCTGTTTGAGGTAATGCAATTTTTAAATTAAATTGATCATCTGGGAAATTTAAAGATTTTTGTAGACATTAAATATAAATGTATTGATGAACGGTATTTTTTTCTTGATGAATAAACAAGTTGCGCAGAACTAAGTATGATTAAAACTAAACCTTAATTCGGATACATATGCTAAATGGGAAATTCGTATATGTTAAGACAGTCCACTGCCTGGTATTACTAATGAGATATTACATCAATAATCAAAATAAAGCAAAACAAAATAAAAAAAGAAAGATTTTATATGTGTAGCTGTACTGATGTGTTTATTAAATATATAAATGTGTCTGAAGAGGCATTTTATTCAAACCTGTTTTTTGTAGACTTGGTCTTAGTTAATTAAAGAAGTATGATAAGTAAACTTGTTAGCTCAGTGGTAGAGGACTTGACATCGTAGAAAGGGGTATTGGATGGAATTCCCAGGTCATGTGTCATGTTTTCCTAGTCTGACTTGTGGAACCCAAAGATCCAATCGCGTTGCTACGAATCCAGCATAACAAAATAACGGTGTGCTACGAAAAAAGTGATCCCGTCATTTTTTCTTCTTTATTCAAATAAGATAAAATTCATACACCAAGAGGTTTGGCATTTGCTAACCATTCCTTAAACATCTGCCAACTTTCTTGGTCTCCTATCAGGGAGAGTCCAAGTGTTAGACAAACTTTTGGTCTCTACACCATAGACAGTGCCATACCCAGTGTACAAAATACTGGTAATTTTCAGTTGTAAGTACTTGTATACCTGCCTATCATGTATAAGGAATATGAGTAATTTCATTTTCTGCTCTAAGTGTAAAATGAACATATTATAATAAGTTCTTGTAATATTGAACATATTAAATGGTAGGCAATTCCATTCCTCATATGAAATAATAGACAAGTTCATTTAACATACAAAATAACAGAGACGTCCATTCAACTTTCTGAATAGTAGACAAGTCCTTTCAACATAGAATATTATACAAGTCTGTTCAACATATAAATGATAAAAAAGTGCATTCAACATTGAAAAATAGACGAGTCCATTCAACATTGAATGATAGACAATCCGTTCACCATATACACTGACAGAGAATTCCGTTTAAAATATATCTGATAACACAGATATTCAACATATAAACAATACTAAATCAACAGGGTAAGGGTTGAGACTATTTTAATTCTGCAAGTTTTTATTTCAGTTGTCATAAATCAAGTGATCAGTCGACCAGCGAGGAACAAGACTGTCCTTAGCGAAATGCTATGGCATTGATACAGCATTGGATTAGCAGTTTCTTTTTCCAAAACCTAATATAGTGCAACCATTGAAAGAACACAAAAAAAACTTAGCTACTAAATAGTGCAACCATTGAAACTCCATCAAAATACCATGTACACTTAATCAAAACACCGTCGAAACGCCATTGAAATAGGCCGAAATATGATAAGCTGTCCTTAAAAAATAAAAAATCAAGTTATTTTCAATGGTGTTTAAATGGTATTCAATGAAGAATTCTAATGAAATACAAATGCTTTTCAATGGTGCATCAGTAGTGTCATTTCAAATACAATAATAGTGGATCAATGGTTTAAAGTGGTATTTTATTGTCCTCTAAGGAAATTCAATATTTAATAATGAAAAATCCTAATGGAACTCGGTAATGCTGGAATAGTTAATAAACAGGGTGATTCTAGGATGGACAGCCATGGATATTTTCACACCTCTGAGTAGCATTGAAGAATGGAAACGGACAGTCTTGTATGAAAATGGTATCTGTAACCCTAACAGCTACAAGAAAAGGTGTGATCGATAGCAAGTTTAGTAACTTCATGAAAAAATTCATTTTTAGGAAGCTTCATACAAAAATCACAAATTAAGAAAAACAAATATAAGGTTGCCTTTAAATGATGTGCCTTCTTAGTTAAATGGTCTTGTTTAACATTTCATTGTCAATGGTCAAGAATAACAATTGTATGCATAATATTTCTGTTTCATTAAATCATGCTGTTTATGCAGTTATGTTCGTCTAATTTCTATCAGCAAGATAGAAAACAAAATTATGACTATGTGATCCAGTATTGCCAATGCACTACACAGGTCAATCAATCAAAACTAGTGCAAAATCTGTTATTTAAAAGTTGAAAAAGACTAAATCAAAGTTGACTGCTGATGATTGAAAAATAAGATAGCATGTTAAAGAACACTTTACCACAAGTTAATGTTGAAATCAAAATGCAAACTATACATATGATTCAAAATTCATATAAGTAGCTTCAAAACAGAAAGTAGGTCAGCAAGTCAAGTTCAAGGATGGCTATGGTATACTAGTACATTGAAATCTGCCTGTAAAATTGAAGCAATAAAATGAGCTAATATTTTTCTATGCTGTAGCGGCAAAATAATGAAAGAACGTAATTAAGTCAACATAGTAACATATCTACATATCAAACTAACATATCAACAAAGCAGAACATACGGCTTTTTTATTAAAAAAAAAGGAAACAAAAAGCGTATAAAAGTACTGGAACAAGTTACTTGAACACTGAATCATGCACCATTAACCGAGCTGAGCTGTTAACAAAACTATGCATTTACAAAATGTTTCTAGTATCCTGAATGCAAATTTCACGGACCAAAGTAAACAAATCAAGCCTTAGATACCTTAAAGGTATATATGTGGTGTTATTATCTCCTGAACCACAACATACCTTCATATCATAGCAACCCGTTTCTCTTGACCATTTGTTACTGTTAAGTAAGCCTACCTTCTCATGAAACTAACACATAAATTGTTAACTCTGTTCACAAATTCATAGAAGAAACTAAGCGTTCATCCAGTAACATTTTTATTTCATAAATAAACCATCTGCTAATGTCATAAACATTTCCAAATACTTCTATTATCTTCGTTTCTATATTCAGTCTCATTTTCCTTTTTAAAATTTATTTTGTTTACTTGTGCCAAACAAGATGACGAGAAAAGGTATCCTTTCACTGACCAAATACGGTCCTATATCAAGAATCGCTGTATTCTTGGTATACAATTGAAACACATATATATATAATGAAATAGGCCGTGTTTATGGGAACACTGAACTTTCTTTTTTATCTGTCACACGGTGGTGTAAGAAATTTAAAAGTGGTGTAGATTCAGTGAAAGATGCGCCACATACACGCCGTCCGAAAACTGCAACATCGCCAAAAATAGTTGAAAAAGTAATGGATTTGAATTATACCGATGTAAGATTTACAACTAGGCATATAGCTATATGCGTTGGTATTTCAGTAGGATCTGCTCATAAAATTCTCAGACGTGATTTAAAAATGAGAAAGATAAGTGTCAGATGGATACCTCATCGTCTTACAAAAGAGCAAAATCTTGCTCGGCTAAGAATCAGCAAACATTTGTTGAAACAGTTCCCTCACTTTCACAAATATGTTCACTGGCGATGAGACGTTGATTCACTTTTATGAGCCCTTGCGAAAGATGCAGAACAATATATGGGCAACCAAAGAAAGCAATAGAATACCTTGCAAAGCAAAACGCCCCATGAGCGTCAAAAAGGTAATGTATGTTATTTCCTTTCCAAATCTACTCTGATATTCAAATTTCAATTCTAAACGGTAAATCTGTTAATTCCAAGTTTTACAAAAGGCAATGTCCTTTATAAATCAAAGAAATATTTCGCAAACCGTAGAGTAGCAACTGGTATTCAATTGTTGCCTGACGATGCCTGAAACGGGAATAGGTTGTCGAGCGTTCTCACCCTCCTTATTAGCAAGATCTTGCCTCTTGTGACTTTTCCTATTTCGAGATTCAAAAACACATTGGTGGAAGAAAATATCAAACGCACAAATGCTCGGTTCGGCTATTTGCCAGTGTCTGAAAAGTATACCACGAACAGATTGTGAAAACGCTTTAAAAATTGTATTAAAAGACAACCTTTGTATATCACATGGTGGTGAGTACTATGAAGGATTAAGGTAAACATTTTGGCATTTTTTGTTCAACACTTATGAAAATTGATCTAGTTGCACTTATATCAGAACACCCCTCGTATATGCAATCCGCTTTAAAAGAATATGAAAAAATGGCAGGACAATTATTCTGTTGTTGTCTACAACGTCTGGAAATGAATATCTGTTGGTCGAACTTAGCAGAATTGCAGAATAGAGGAACAACTCTAGCAGAATACCAGAACAACTCCAGCAGTATAGCAGAATGGCAGAATAGTAGAACAACATTCAAGAAGTTTAAATGATTTTTTAGTCCCTGACCGACGTTTGCCCTCTTTGTGTCTGTCCGTCTGCGTGTTCGGAAATCTGGATCCTGCGACATTATAAGAACTGTGTAAGTTAAGTTGATGAAACTTAGCATAGATGACAACATGGAGATTATGAAAAACTTAGACTATTTAAAGAAGAACTTTATAATACATCTCGCAAGTATATCACTTTTGTCTGTTGTAAAAAACCTTCAGCAGAACAGCAGAATAAAAAAACAACACCAGCAGAATAGCAGAACAACTCAAGCAGAATAGCAAAATGGCAGATAAGTAGAAAAACTCCATTAGAATGGCAAAAGAGCAGAACAATATTCAAGGACAAAAAGTCCAAATATTTTTCTTAGTCTCCTATCAATGTTTGCCGTTGTTTCCGGGTGTCCGGAAATCTGGATCACACGATAATATAAAAATCGCGTAAGTGAAGTTGATGGAACTTGATATAATTAAAGATGGCGACATGGAAATTTTGTAAGTTACCTTGTTTGTTTTCCTATAACTGAAATTCTTGTTACTTTGGTAACAGAAAAAGACAAACCATGGCTTTGACAGATTGATCCGATGTTATCTCAAGAAATATACGAGCTTAGTTCATGCAAATTAATAAGTAAATAGATGGCAATATTGAAATTATGCACTTTTCTTTCTTTTTTCTCTCCTCTGGTCAAAATTCTGGTTCATGCAATAATTCAATCAGTCTAGACATGAACTGAGAATAAAATAAAAAAGTAAAAGGTGTTTTTGTTTGTTTCTTTTTAGTAATTTTACCTTGCATCTTAATGCCAACAAACATCAACAGAAGAAATATTAAGCAAAACCAAACAAAGGGCAAAAACTCTACCAATAATAATTAATGGAAAAAGCCTGAGTATATGCGCTGCGGTACTTAATAGTGGTCATTCTGTGAAAAGTTTCGTAAAAATTACATGAGAAATGTAGGAGGAGATGTGCACAGAAGCAATATTAAGTAAAATTAAACAAATGGCAATAACTGTGTCAAAAACAATCGAATCACTGAGTATATGCGCTGCAGCACTTGATAATGATATGTTAAATGAAAAACTTCAGCAGAATAGCAGTACAGCAAAATAACACAACACCTCTAGCAGAATAGCAGAACGGCAGAACAACTCTATTCAAGAAAATTTAAATGTCTAAATTAGTGTTTTACTGCCCCCACTGGTTTGTATTCTTTTCTTTTTTGAGGTTATACAGTTGATCGCTTTGTTACCTCTTTGTTTGCACGGATGTTGGAGGGGATGTAGAGTTTACAAGGAATTTTTTGGGAAATCTTGAAAATAACGTAAAAACTCCGCAATAACGGTCAAATCATACTCATGTCTATTGAAAAGTAACGTTACATAAGAAAAGCTTTAAGAGAAAACTTAATATGTAAAGTACTAATGAATAGTCTTATATTTCGCGTAATGGCACACACAAAAAGCTATCAGTTTGACATAGTTGTTAAGTTAATTTTAAATATCCGGCCATCACTTCTAATATATGATGGCAATAACCTTCGGAAATTTACGTGAGAAAATGAAAAAAATAAACGTGAAATATGCCATTGTACTCAAAATCTGTCATCTCAAATAGAGTGTTGCATCGTGTTATTATGCATTGGGTGTATAAATCTTTTTTTAAGTCATCTCTAAATAAAAAATGATTAATCAAACCTGAAATGAAATTATTTTGGGACGGTAAGTGCAGCCCCTACCTAACGGAATGACAATTCGAATCGATTAATAGTCAATAATATCATAAATCAGAATGTTGAATATCAAATCTTCTTTCTAGACATGTGATTTATGAAACCTTTATTACGATATATACCGTAAAGAACGTTTTCGAAGCAATTGCCAATGTTTCTGTACGGTTACTGCGTTGATCGCCATGTAATTACGTTAACTCATAAGTTATTTAAAGAATGATGCTTTAGAACGATATGTAATAAAATATTACTTGAAACCTCATCAAATAAAACGTGTTAAATTAAAAAAAGTAACGATAATATGCTGTTATTTATGACTCAGATTTATTTCTGACTTCTTATGACTAGCATTGCTAGTAGGTGATATTTGAATACCTGACATATCATTTTAACGTTTTCATTTCAAAACTAAACTTCCTATCGACAAAATGGCTAACGAAATTTACAATTCTGTAAGATGAAACTCGTTCCTCTTCTTAAAAGTTTTGAAATTTGAATGGCGTTTTATACAATACTTTACTGTCAATACAACCTTAGCATTCATATATAATTCATCGCCACAAAATTTTCATTTTTAGTGAATGATTATCTAATTGTAAATGTGAGACTGAAAATTTTGATAGACAAATAGTTGAGCAGAAAATGGCATATCTTATAAAGTACATGTTGCTGCTTTGATAATGCCATTTTTATCTTTTTTTTCTTTATTTTTGGAACTTTGAGGCCATTTTCATATAAGCAGTGCTTTCAAACATTCAATGTGATGTTGTATGTCAGATTATACCGGGCTAATGCTTTTAAACATCTTTTCTCTTTACAAATATCACGGTGATCCTCCATATCAGTAAAGTCTACGGTTAACGGTACATTCTACAACGGCTACTGCCGCTCTTAGGTAAAACAAGTTTGGTCATCAGCTTCCGTGGTGGAAAATACTCAATTCTGATTGAGTGAAAGGTATATACGAATGAATCAAGCTCGTATACTTCTTGATTTATCAAAGGACCCATCTGTTCAAGCCAGGTTTTGACTATTTCCGTTGCCAAAACCACAGTGTTAATCCCAGGAAAAAAAGTAGGGTGCATAATCCCCATATTGTCATCAATTTACATACTAATTCTCATAAACCTATTTCGTATACCCTTTCAGTTATCAAAGGACTCATCTGTTAAAGCCAGATTTTTACTATTTCCGTTACAACAGCGAACAGAATTTTTATCAGAGAAAAAACAATAGCATACAAAAAACACACACAAAGTGACATATATAATCCTCATGTTGCCATCTATTTATATTTTAAGTTCCACCAACTTCACTTATACGGTATTTACGTAATTGCGGGATCCAAATTTCCAGACAGCCTGAGGGAACAATAGATAATTTGGAATGTTTGAGTATGCTGTACTTGTGTATGTCTTTCATTGCCCTTGCTGTGTAGAGTAGTAGTACCCGGGCCACTTCGTCCTCTTGTTTATTGCATTATTAAGGCTGATTTTATTTCAAATTGGTTCATAACAATACATATCTTATCTCAAAATGACAATTATGTTGTGATGATTACGACAGTCCAGTCGAATCATACACTGGGTTTAAATTAATACATCGTGCTTGAAAAGTAAGTGGATCAAAGGACTTTTTCTAGCTCTTTTAACTGATCTGTTTTAAGTAATAAACTACTTACGACAATACATAAATAAGACGTTACATTTTCAAATATCAATTAAATCTGATAAACTATTCACTTGAAACTGCATCTAACGGCATGGGGTCTGTAAAGCAAACATGCACACACTTCAAAATAAATAGTCTATTGATATGTGATAATAAACGTGTTATCTAACCGTCTTGATAAGGAGAATATTTGGACCCATTGGCGCCTCCTTTTGATGATCTATCTTGCTGCTTTAACATTGACATCTGAGCGGCAGAGCAGACAGGAAAACATTCAGACATTCAGATGTGAAGTAAACTACAGAGATTTTTCAACCTACCGAGACATTAACCTTTTCTTAAATTAAGCATTGTTCGAGACCCGTCGCCTTTTTGTGATGACCATTTTTACCAAACATTTTTTTGAAAGTCCTATCAGAAACAATCGAGTTACAGAGGGACAAAAAAAGACAGGTAGGCTGTAACTTAGTTTGGCTAAATGAATGGAAAGGCACACTGTTTGCGATTGTTTGCAACCATGTGTAGAACAACTGGACAAGATAAATAAAAGTCCGTCATGTATCACTGAGTTATAGAGCCGAAACAAACATACCTGTAAGCGAGTTTCTATCTTTTAACCGAATTAAAAATGCTCTTGACAGTAGACTCTTTCACCTCACGTTATCTTGCAAAAAAGTTTGTATCCTATAAAATAAAACTTAAACAGAGGACGATTATTCTTCATTGAAAAACTGAACAGACAGTATGCCCTCTTCAACTGTTTGAAAAGCAAATCGAATGATTTGATTTGAATGGGATTTTAACTCGTGACCTTGTAAAAGACCTCTGATCTATACAATTTAATTTGATAGAGTATTATTTATGAGGCGGTATTAAGACATCTTGCAATAAGTAACTGAATGAAACACACAAAAGACCGTAGATTCAGGAAACTGTCGGAATATTTGTCTTGAATATCTTTCGATCGGGTCTGACACTGAGACCAAACTGTGACCGCCTCTGTTCAGTTAAAAACGTTCAGAACAATCCAGAGGTCACATATTAATCTAGACGGAATCACTCTTTCTCAAAATGAAATGAAATATTTAAACTTTGCTTGGAGGCGGCACATTCCTGACGCCAACAACAGGTGATTGGATAAATTTAGCACGCTCCGTTTGTTTCTGATTTTATAACTTATTTACATATCTTCTAAAAAGGACTAGTTTTTTAGAAGTCTTAGATATCATCTAAAAGTATAAACTGAGGTACCTTGATCTACCAGGTATCTAAGTTTGCGATAACATGTTTCGTGAATAAAAGTAGCTGTAATTCAACAAGAAGGCCAATGGCCCTAAAGCGCTCACCTGGGTTCAAAGATGAAAGAAATTTTTATGAATGTAATGATGCATTTCACAGAAATGGACCAATGCAATTTCATTGCCATAGCTCCAAAAACAAAAAATAGGCCAGAAGGTCGAAATATAAGTCATGAGACGACATTTTTGAAATTGGAACGAAAAGCTGTACACACAGCCCAAATTTCATTGCCTTAGCTGTAAAACAAAACAGAAGGTCAGTTAGTCAAAAATGAATGTCATACTATGACGTTTTTGAAATCGGACTAAAAACTGTACACATGGTCTAAATTTCATTGCCATAGCTTCAAAAATAAAAAGTAGGTTAGTAGGTCAAAAATATAGATCATGCGATGACATTATTGAAATCGAAACGAAAAACTGTGCACATTGTCCAAATTTCATTGCTTTAGCTAAAAAACAAAGGTCAAGGAATAATGTTTTTGAAATCATCTTAAAAACTGTACAAATGGTCCAAATTTTATTGCCATAGCGAAAAACTTAAAATATGAGAAAAAAAATTACGCGGGGGGGGGGGGGGGGTAGTGACCAAATATCTAAGCTCCAGGCCTTGCAGTTTGTGACAAGAAGATTTTTAAAGTTTTTTGCTGTATAACTTTATGTAAAACATGTGACCCCTTGGGCGGGGCCAGTTTTGACCCAGGGGCCATAATTTGAATAATCTAGACAATGCTCAACACCAAATATCTAAGCTCCATGGCTTGTAGTTTCTTATAAAAAAGATTTTTAAAGTTTTCCCTTTATAACTCTATGTAAATCAAGAAAGCCCTGGGCGGGGTCAGTTCTGACCGCAGGGTCATAATTTGAACAATCTTTGTAGAGGTCCACTAGATGATGCCTCATACCAAATATCTAAGCTCCAGGCCTTGCAGTTTGTGACAAGAAGATTTTTAAAGAATTTACTTTATAACTCTATGTAAAACATGTGACCCCTTGGGCGGAGCCAATTTTGACCCAGGGGCCATGATTTGAACAATCTTGGTAGAGGTCTACTAGACAATGCTCAACACCAAATATCTAAGCTCCACGTGTTGCGGTTTCTGACAAGAAGATTTCTAAAGTTTTCCCCATGTAACTCTATGTAAATCAGATAATCCCCGGGTGGGGTCAGTTCGAACCCCAGGGTCATAATTTGAACAATCTTTGTAGAGGTTCACTGGATGATGCCTCATACCAAATATCTAAGCTCCAGGCCTTGCAGTTTGTGACAAGAAGATTTTTAAAGAATTTACTTTATAACTCTATGTAAAACATGTGACCCCTTGGGCGGAGCCAAATATCTAAGCTCCAGGCCTTGTGGTTTTTGAGAAGAAAATTTTTAAAGTTTTTTTTAGATTGCCATGGCAACCAGAGTTCTGCATGGAATTGAATTCTTTGAACCACTTTGAAAGAACGTCATGCAAGGAACATCCCATGCAAGTTTCATTGAATTTGGCCCAGTGGTTTCAGAGGAGATGTCGTTTGAATGAAATTGTTGACGCCCCACGACGCACGACGCACACCGGACATTGGGGTTTGACAAAAGCTCACTCTGGCACTTTGTGCCAGGTGAGCTAAAATGTATTTTCATAAATAATACTTTTTTGGGGTAACAATTTAACTTCCTATTTGCTTAATTGTAACTGGCTCTTGTTTCAGCCAATCAACGTCTGCCAGAAAAGCCATTGTCAGTATGCAATGTTGCAGCCATAAATAGGATGTCCTCTGCCACCAGTGCACAGAAGCGCGCTCACTTCTCATTCAAAAGGTAAGTGGCAAGAATTTTTTAAATATTTTTTTTGATCATCTGTCATTGTGTGAGTCCGACTAAATTATGACTTAAACCAATCTTTTTAATAATAATGATGATAATAATAATAATAATGTTCAATTCTTCGAGGGGCCAAGCTCCAGCTTATTTATCATAGTTGTTAACAGAGTAAGTGCCAAGACGAAGGCTACGTTCAACAGACAATATGTCCGGCTGCTATTAGGTACCGTTTAACAAATGTAAGACATTTGGAGATCGTGGATTTAAAACTGTAGGACTTAAGTTGTGGAACAAGTTACCTTTGTCCATAAAGAATTCAAATTTAGTAGACATGTTTAAAAAGGATTTGACGATACTACTTTGTTTAGAAATTTTGATGTACGGTTTTAAATAAGTGAAGACTAAATGGACACGATGTAATATCAGAGACATTGTATATGTACAGTAGAGGATACATTGTGTGTAATAATCAATCATTATATATATATATATATATATATATATATATATATATATATATATATATATATAACGCATAAGTACGCTTTACTTGGTATATATTTGAGACTATTTTCACGTGTGACATATAAAAGCTATATATAAAGAGAGAGAGAGAGAGAGAGAGAGAGAGAGAGAGAGAGTTTCATAATTGACAATTTCATTTGTAAATACAGTACTGTATTAATTTAGCAATGTTTCTTTTTTTAGTTTCTGTCGACTAATTACTTATTGGCAATTGTATTTTTGTTATCTTTTTTAATATTATATTAAACAATGCCAGTGAAAATATTTTGTGTTAAATCAGGCGTTTAAATATATAAAACAGTTTTAGTTTTTTTTAATAATAATGATAATAATAATTATTTTATTATTATCATTATTATTTTTTAAACCATGGGAAAAAGCAAGCTTTAAACCAAAGCAAAAGTACGATTTACTTGGTATATATTTGACATAACTTTCACGTGTGACATTTACAAATCAGTGTTACATATCGAGTTTCGTACATGTGAACATATTTCGTAAATTTAATATTAACTCTCTTTATATTAAAACACATGCTTACTTTGAGACCAGGAATCGCGCGGACAATAATCATGCATTACTTTTATTCTTATTTCTCTCGGCCCGTCTGGGTGACAGAAACATCACTTACAATTTTGGACTGTCACCAAAAATATTAAGCTTGTTATTTATTGTTCTTATCTAAATAGTTTAAGATTTATACAACCCATTTGAAATCTAGTTCTCTCTCAACCCTTTACAAACAAATAACTCAAATGAAATCTGTTAAACGATTTATTAGATTAATTTAGCAATTTGTTTGATGTTTAAAATGTAAACAAACTTCGAAATCATAGATCTTCCTTGTTAAGAAATTTACCATATTTTATTCACTCCATTATTATATTCGAGGAGATGTTTTGACATAATCAGCAAGGTCTAAAAGAACTCTGTGATTTAGGGCCACCTTCTGAGCGCACCAATGCACAAACAATGTATTTGTCGTTCTGGCATTCTGTCGCGTTGCGCCCTTCAGTGCACTTACACCAGAACGACATTGCATAATTCAATCACCATCTCTAACACTGACACAAAGACTTCTGCACAGAGAAGTTATATAATAAGCTCTATCACACTAAGTAAACATGGGCACATTCAAGTTAATTGAAGTAGAATGATATATAAAGAATTTCAATGCGCACGTGCTCTATATTGTAGATATTTGTATAAGAGTACATTTTCACAACATTACATATGGAGAAGAAGAAGCCTACATTTGCAACTGTCATGGAAGTCCCAACGGCACCAACAAACGATGTGAGTTTATAGATAACTTTCTTTTCATCAATATGCATGTAAAACATAAACGAAAATGTACGTTTAAAACACAAACATTAATTAAGAAGGGTCTTCAAAATAAAGCCGGCTACTAAAGAGACCTGTCTTCATAAAACAAGAAGCAAAAGCCCATTGTAGGATCCTTATCCATTTGAAGTTTGGCTTCTTTTTATGACCGTCCGACTGTCAGTCGTAGTTAAAACTGGAATCTTTAAAATATTTTTTACTGAATTTTCTGTCCTCTTTGCCAACAAACAGTTTGAGATAAAATTAAACGCATGCAAAGAAAGACTTCTATTCTATTATCCCTTTTTGAACTATGTAAAAAGAACATTTTACAGGACACTGGCAAAACGCACCGTCGAAGGAAAATACGCATATTGATTGGTGTTCTTGTATTTGTCGTTGTCGTCTGCGCTGTATTTGTCTCCGTCTATTTTGGTATGAAGGTGGCTGAAGAGGGAAAACACAAGGTAAATCTTCGGAGAAAAACATGTTTTCGAAGTTTGTTCGTTAGTTAGTTGATAGTTAGTTAGTTAGACAGACAGACAAGCATAAGAGTACATGTAAAAACATGGCAAATACATGATAGATGATATACCAACACACTACACACATGCAAATAATAGACCATGTTAGCACACCGATGCCAATTTTCTCTTATTTCCATTGTGTTCCCTGTTATTGGTGCCACGACACAAAAAGTCATATATATTTACTTAAAGACTAAAATTATATAAATATCATATCATGAGATCATGAAAATGACATATGTATCACAGCAGTTATAAATAACATCACATTGACTCTATTACATCACGGCCAAAATTATGAATTACAATGAGATTAAGCTCTAAATTAAAAATGAAAGTGACTAGTAATAAAACACTTTTGCATTTTACTTAAACACAACTAAAATAAGACATAAAATTGTGATTAAAGCTATCTTGTCATTATATGAACTTTAGTGGTATGTTTGAACTTTAGCCTTATTAATTAGGCGTTGGCGGTTTGACTCATTTTACAGACATTTATTTATTATTATTACAGTTACGCCTAATTTTAACTGTCAGTTTTGGGCACGGAAAATTTAGCGGCAACACTGCCGGTGGTTTTGGTCGATTTTTTTTTTCTGTTAAAATATGAATTCATCTTCCATTTCCTCTAAACATCGAAAGAAGACATATTTAATTACTATTCTAGTGAAAAAAACTTAATTTAATCCGGTCGCCCTAGAGAGAATTTGCTATTTATTTCACATTATCACTGCGAAACTCTTTCCGCATGACGCCACCGTAAAAATAATCATGCCGTGAAAACTGGTAGGAAACTCACCGTGTCTTACCAGTAGTGATGTTCACTTATACAAAATGGATTTTTTTCTAAGTTACGGCTTTCGATATATTTAATTAAAAGTTAATTAAATATACCCGACAAAACGACAGACATCCGGATACCTGTATTGCACTTTAGCTAATGTTTTTGCTTTAAAGGAGTATGTAATTATTTACAAACAAGCTGGTGCCGAAGTAGAACGTGGATCAGTATTGGTAACAGACATAGAAACAGTCTTCGCTACCGATACGGGGATTGCTACTGCGGACTTCACAAAGGTAGGAGATGTTTAATTGTTTGGCATTTCTATTATGGAAGTGGCTGCAATTACTGTCAGAATTTGAAAAAAAACAACAACACAAAAATACCATATGCACTAAAGAGAAAGAAACAATCTGTCACATTTGCTAAGCAAAATATTCACTTACAGCAACATTTTGTTATGTAAGACAGTTACGCGAAACTTCTTTACCTATTTTCGACATTCAAAGTATGTCTAGAGGAGTATGTAATACTTGTTGATCTTAACGAATCATAGAACAAGCAGGTGTCCTACATGCACACAGCTGTTTTGATTAGCGTTTAAGTCTCAAAATATCTGAACTAGGTTTTAAGAACAATCTCAGTATAATCTAACAGAATGTATTTTAACGTCACTAAATTAGTTGTTTGAATTAATGTTTTAAACGGAAAGCTGAGACAAAAATGTATATTTCTTGTACATTTAAATATAAACATTTGTAAGAATACTTTTTTCTATCATGAGGAAAATGTAGATCTCACAATGTCTAGTCTCATTGTTATGCAAGAATGATTGTTGGAATTGACTGTAAACGCCGTTTTCAAGTAACATAACCTCTTTTATCACATAATTTAGTGTAGTTTGATATAATCTGTGTAGGATCTGGTAACCTTCAAAGGCTTGTCTGGAAATATGTCGTGGACAGATTGCTATGTGACCAACCTAGACGAAAACGATTTTCTCCCTCCGGCGAAATTCAAAAGCGAATACCAAGATACTCAGGTAATTCCTGTAAAGCTTAAGTAAACAGAGTCATGTGAATTATGCCCAAGGTAGGATGTATTAACGTCACTTTGGCTGCTTAAAGTCTGAAACAGCTGCTTCACAACAAGACTTTCTTACTTGCGAAAATATTGTTGAGCGATGTCCAGACAGATGCTTCCAATTAACTTTCATTTCTGTTATCACCACATGTAAACATCAGAGTCGCCTTAATATGGTCTCTGTATATGAAGAGTACATTTTATGTTCCTCGAACTCAAGCTCTGTGGAGCATATAGTTGCAACTTCGTCCCTCCTCCTGTCAGTGCATCCATCCATCCGTCCGTCAGTCGGTACATGACACATTCTTGTCGGGGCTATTTCTCTGCAACCATTTATTTCGAAATGAATGGAACTTTAACAGAGATATTGGCCCTTTGATTTTCCTGCAGCAACACCCGTGTCCGGGATATTTCTCTGTAGCCTCCGATTTAAAATAAATACAGGTTTATGTGAAGCTTCGGTTTGAGGAAAAAGATTGGCTGGTGTGCTTTGTATTTACGTAAAGAATTTTTATAATGTAAAATTCTAGTTTAGACCTGAAGACGGATGAATTTTTTTTCTGAATGCATGCTGAACAAACTTTCATCCGTTTTCAGGCCTAAACAAGAAGAGACTGTCATTTGAAATTAAGTTGATGACAAGTTAAAAATAATTGAAAGGCATAAATGACCCTTCAGTTTTTTTAATAATTATTTTATATTGAATGGTGCATGCTACTGATCAGCAAGCGCTTCCGTTGTTTCGAACGATTTCGCCTTTTCTATTTCTTTGTTTTCTGTTGTATTTGTATCGTATGGTATTGTATTTGAATCACCCAACACCTATCTTTGCCTATATTTGGCATATAAATGCTTAAAGATGTCAACGTTATCTGTAAATTCATACACGGTTATATATATTTTACTTCACTTTTGCAGATAATAATTGAGATAGAAGACAACCATGTACGAAGATATGAGGTAACCGACATAATGCTGAATAACAAAGCACTTGGTCCTAAAACTAATGAAATGTGCAAAGGGAGATCAACGTATTTCTTGAGAGAGCTAAAAGGTGTATATCGCAATTTAAATTGTTTAACAATTCTCTGAATTTTAATCGGAGTAGTAATGCGACGACTTGCAAGTTCGTGGATATTGCGAACGGGAACGCCGCGGTTGACTCTGCGACGAAGGGTTTTCATCATTAACGAATTAGCCATTTAGACAAACAACTGAATAAGGTTTTGAGATCTTTATTTATGATGATTTGTTTTGACCCATGTCTTATAATACCGAGAAAATGGACAAAAGCAAGTCAAATAAATGCTATTCTTGTCATATCTTTTTGCATAAGATAGAAATGAAATGTTATAATCGTGTAACGAACACTTTCTTTATTATTCCAGATGAAGTAGTCAGAAGAAAGAGAGGAGAAGTCGATGTCCATATCAAAGTAGGCAGAGTCCATGTTCACATCCATGCTAAATGGTAACCAGACGAAGAACAAGATTAACTGGAGTAAAGTCAGAATAAACAGAGATTTGCTTAAACAATTAATTTACATTCCTGACACATACATTCCTGCTGCTTTAATATAGTGTACATGTGATTAACTGTCTGTTGCGTGCAAGTGAGAGGGTTTTGTTTACAGCCCAGAAAGGGCAACAATTAACAACACAACTACTTGTGATACAAGAATATGAAAAAAATATATATCTTCCCTTCCTATGTTTTTGCTATAACACTGTTTTGTACCTGGTTATTGAATTGCTTTGATAACTCTTATGATTCTATTTTGGAACTTCCAAAGTTCTTAAATGTACTGTTTCTGCTGAATTTGAGTGTCCATAGCTGATTATCATATTTACTCGATACAGCTGTGCCTGGAGAAACTCCCTTACTTTCTTACGCTTGTCAATCTAATACATTTTCAGGTCATTTATAGAACGTTAGATAATTATGTATTTGCTTATTGCTGTTAATCTTTTTGAAATAAATTTCTCGGCGCTGCCGGTTGCCTATTTTTGAAAAAAAGTTAGTAATTATTCTTGTGTTGATAGTGCAAGATTACATTTTTTAGAACATGTTAAACTTACTGAGACCTTTTATAAGCTAGTTTTAGAGGGAACTTACTTTAAAGGAATTCAAGATACTTCAAAACAAAGTAAATACTGTGTTTATTGATATGTTAAAATGTTTCTAAGAAGACTTCTATAAAATACAAATTAAGTGTTTATATATGGCGATGGAATATAATAATTGTCGTAGTATTTGGTTACCCTGTTGAAGTCTTCAAAGTCTTGTCTGGAAAGTTCAGTGATAAAACGAGATTTTCCTACTCCTAAAAGATTAAAAAGCAAAAAACAACGGTAAACAAGGCGCAGATCTTCAAAATGTATATCTAAACTCAAACAGAAACGGTTGGATGAAGTGTAAAAGGTAATAGTGTTTATTTTATTTAACCTTATTTCAAAACACACGCGCGCGCACACAATCCTTCTGTTATTCATTATGTAATTTTATAATGGCCTTGTTATTTGTCTGACGCCAGCATAATTGTCTGAACCTGGAGGGAGCAAGCAAACATAGTTTACAGATGATAAATATCCAGGCCAATACGAAATAACAAAATAAGCAAGGGGGTCATTGGCCCCAAAGCGCTCACCTGAGGACAGACTGTTATTTGTGTGAAAGCGGAGAAAGCTAGTGTTTATTACAAGAATTTGAACAATGTTTGTAAGTAGACCATACTTCATGCAAAATATATTTTTAGATTTTTACTATATACATGGTCAAAATTTCAAAGTTGTACATCAAACAACAAAAAAGTAGGTCACTAGGTCAAAATTAATGCCATCTAATATCAGAGTTCTATTCGACACCTGAATCTGTGCACATCGTCCAAATTTCATAGCTGTACGTAAAAATGCAAGAAGGTAGGTCACTTGGTCAAAATCTAGGCCAGCTCATATCAAAGTTCAACTTTATGTCTAAAACTGTGCACATGGTCTGAATTTCATAGCTGGGTATCAAATAACAAAAAGTATGTCACAAGGACAAAATTAAATCATTTAACATCAAAGTTCAATTCTACATCTGACACTGTGCACATGGTATAAATTTCATAATTGTATATCAAATAAAAAGTAGGTCACTAGGTTAAAATTTAGATCATCTAACATCAAAATTCAATTCTACAACTGATACTGTGCAAATTGTCCAAATTTCATAGCTGTACATCAAAAAACAAGAAAGTAGGTCACTAGGCCAAATTTCATAACTGTATATTAAATAAGAAAAGAGTCCAAACTTGAGCAAACTTTGACACCAAGGCTTTAATTTAAACAATCTTGATGTAGGCCCAAAGACAATCTTTCATGTCAAATATCTTAGCTCTGGCTTTCTCGGTTTCAGAGATCACTTCTTTTTATAAGTATTTAAAGAAAACCCATGATCCCCAGGGCAGGGCCAATTTTGACAGTAGGACCATAATTCAAACAACCTTTGTAGAGGTCCAAAATGTTTCATGCCAAATATCTATGCTCTGGCCAGAGGATAATTTTTTATAAGTTTTTACTATATGTATATAATGAAAATCTGTGACCCCCGGGCAGGCCCAATTTTTCCCTCAGGGATATAATTTGAAAAAAACTTGGTAGAGGTTCACTACACAATGTTTCATGCCAAATGTCTGGGCTCTAGCCTTAGTGGTTTTAGAGGAGAAGTTTTTTTAGTTTTTACTTTATGTATATAAGGAAAACTATGACCCAGTCCCCACCTTGGCAGGGTCATTATCAACCCTTGGGCTATAATTTGAACAATAATCGTAGTTTTCCTCTACACAATGTTTCATGTGAAATATCGAAGCTCCAGCCTTTGCAGTTTTAAAGCAGGTGATTTTTTAACGAATTTACTATATGTATGTAAGGAAAACCAATGACTCCCCTGGGGCTAAACCAGTTTTGATCCTAGAGCTATAATTTGAAAAATCTTTGTAGAGGTCCACTAAACAATGCTTCTTGCCAAATATCTAAGCTATAGTCTTTGCAGTTTCTAAGAAAAAGATGTTTTAAGTTTTTACAAATTGTATTTAAGGAAAATATATGAATATATGCAGGGCCAATTTTGACTCCAGGACTATAATTTGAACAAATTTGGTAGAGGTCCACTACACAATGCTTATGGCAAATACCTTACCTCTAGCCTTTGTCATTTCAGAGGAGAAGATTTTTAAAGTTTTGACTATAAATACATAAGGAAAACCCATGACCCCCAGTGCGGGGCCAGTTTTGAAACAAGAGGTATAATTTGAACAACTATGATAGAGGTCAGCTAGACAATGTTACATATTAAATATCTAAGCTCTAGATTTTTAAAGTTTTTACAATATGTATTTTAGAAAAATCTATGACCTCCCGTGCAGGGCCAAATTGATCCAACGATTATAATTCGAACAAACTTGGTAGAGGTCCACTACACAATGTTTCTTGCCAAATATCTAAGCTCTAGCCTTTGTCATTTCAGAGGAGAAGATTTTTCAAGTTTTTACTATATAGGTTTAAGGAAGGGGGCGGGCCAATTTTGACACTAGAGGTATAATTTAAAATACTTTGATAGAGGTTTACAAGACAATGTTTCATGCTGAATATCTAAGCTCTAACCTTCGTCATTTCAGAGGAGAAGATTCTTTAAGTTTTTATTATATACCTATAAGGAAAACCTATGACCCCCGGGGCGAGGCCAATTTTAAAACTAGGGGCATAATTTGAACAACTTTTGTAGAGGACCTATAGATGATGCCATCAATATCATCATACCAAATATCTAAGCTCTGAGCCTTCTACTTTCTGATAAGAACTGTTTTTGGCCCTGTTACCTACTTATGCAACGGACCCGAACCATTTCAACAACTTTGAAAGGGGACCACCCAAGGACCATTCAAGTTTGGTTAATGTGCAATCATTGGTGTCAGAGGAGATGTTGTTTTAAGAAATTGTTGAAGACGGACGACGCACGATGACGACGACGGACGGAGGGGGATCAGAAAAGCTCACCATGAGCACGTTATATAATTGGTCTAAGCATGTTACTCAGGTTCCATACCAGAATATGTTGCCACTAACGGTTAAGTTTCTACCCAGAATATGAAACTTCCACCATCTTCTACTGAAACATTTTCGTGTTATAAGGAAAACTTTAATGATAAACAGATCACGTATGATGCCTGAACTGCACTGACCTCTGTCTTTAACAATTATATTAAAAATATAATCGATCTTCATGTTATAGAATTATACAACACTGTTTCAGTCAATGGCGCTTTATTTAGCAATTACCATTTCACTGTTCCAAACTTGTCGATCAGCATTCAACAATTCATTCCTACTCAAAAGATTTAAAAGTTACTGATTTAATCAATGCAAAAGATACATTTTTCTCAAAGAAATCCATAGAATAATTTTAAAAGGGAGAAAACTGTGTTATGACTTGTCAGAGGTCTTGGGAGTTTGATTCTCCCTTTCACTGGAAGTCGTGAAATTTATTGTATAAGCTGAATATAGTGATAATGGAAGGGACGCAACTCCCTTAAAGTCACTAAATAGTTGACATAAATTTCAGATCTACAAACATGATAAAAATAGGTAAATAAATGTTTTGTTTATGTACTTGTTCTTGCTTTATGAGTCTTGAAATTCATCAGTATTTTTTCAAATATTAGTATTATTTCATAGTCTACCAGTGAAACACTAACTGTCCCCTAATATTTTAAGTAAAACTTAGCCTATCTCTGTATGTAAATATGACACATTATACATCGCTTCCAGGAATCATTCACTTCACCATATAAGCTTAAGTTGATCTAAATGCTGTTTTTCAAAACATGTATTGAGAAACTTCACTGGAAAAAAATGAGTGCAGATTCTGAAACAACCGTAATGGTGACAATAAATTTTCGTGTATTTTTTCGGTCTTAATTCCTAAAAAAGGATAAATTGTGATACAAAACAAAGATTAAGTTCACCTCACGAAACATTCCACAAAATTCTTCTTTCATTTCTGACATACGATATAAATTGTTTAAGTAGAAACAGAATTTGTAGCGTCCTCTGAATTTCATGTTTAACGTGTGCTGTAGATAAAATCATATGAATCGACCTTGAATTGATTGAACAGAGATGAGACCATTTTGCTATTTCAAGGGTTCTCATGGACAAAGCCAAAGAATGAAAGGGATACATTAAGAAGGGATTGTCTAAAGCAACTCTCACTTCTCTAATGTGACGGATCCAATCAGAATTAGCGTCTTTTCTCTTAGGTGGGAGATCCAATAAGAATCAGTGTCTCAAAAAAGCGATTTGAGGTACTTCGCAAAAATGATAATAAAAACAACAAACAAACTTGCATAAACAGCTATTATAGACCACCATATTTAATAGATGTTTTTAAATTATTAATCTAAAAACAATACCGATCTGTATAAGTTATATTGATTTATATGAAGCATGTTACCAGCAAATTCCTTCCTAAATGCATCGTATAATTATGAACCGTGTGTATTGTGTAAGAATACATATTCTAATTATGAACTCTCTGTGTTGTGTAAGAAAACATATTTCCAGTCGTCTTTTTTGTGTCATTTTGTCTTACGGTATATTCTGACGAAAAATTTCAATGACGTCTATTACTCTCTAGCTAAAATTAATAAACGTTATTACAGCCATTCATTTTACAGAGAAATCCGTCTTTTTGTTTAGTATATATTTCACCCTTAATGGAAGCCATTGCCAAACTATATTTTCACATGGCATATTTATGAGTTTTCTATCATCGCGGTAATTGATACGTCTGCATATATGTACCAATCACGTATAACATATGTTTGGTTGAGTATGAAGTGCACAGAGGAAGCATGTTATTACAAAGATACACAGAACTTCGTTTTTATAACAAGTGTAATTTTATTGTTACTTTATTGTACCGAAAGGGGATTTTTTCGTTTGTTTTTTTTTTTTTTTGATATCATTGTTAGGACTTTTGTCTTTCTATTAATGAACTGGTTTAGATATTGACTAGCCCAGCAACAAAGTAAAATGTAACTACACTGAAAGGTATTTTCATTAATACACCACATAGTGAAGTAAATCTTTATTTTACTTCTAAAGTAGATGATGCCTGAACATTCCCTGTGTGTTTAATCTTCATCTTTACTGTCATGATTGTATCTTTATTTACAAAAGACATGTTTAAATCTACACTGACGTACTTTAAATGAACTTTCTGGATGAGAGAAAAGAAAATAAATCTTAGTTTAAACAAAATTTTACTACGATTTTTACCCACTTCCTTATTAATTCGTTTATTGCCAGTGGAACCATTATCGCCTTAATCATTTTTGTAAGCGGATTGGACAGCGTTTTCTTAGAACCGGAAATTACCTTACATCGACGTACACGAGTATATTATAATGATAATTTGTAGGAAATTACATAATGTCAACAAAAATTAGTACATATTTCATGATACAATGATAATTAGATGATTTAGTTGGCATTTTAAGCCATGGTAAAACAACGAAAAAAACCCCGCAGGTCATCGGTTTGCAAGATATAATGCCTTGAGAAGGACTTAACTTACGTGCAAGTGTATATTGCGACTATAACTCTCTACCTGATTTACTGTAAAATATCAAGCCAGTTATATCTCTGAGATCCATCTTGGTTGTTGAGATGGTTTTGCTCGGTGTATATTTCACCTTTAATGACAGCTGCTGGCATGCAATATTTCTACATGGCATCTTTACGAGTTCTCTATCATCGAGGTAATTCGTATGTCTGTAGATATGAAGCAATCTTTTATAAGATATGATTGTTTCAGTGTTAAGTGCACAGTGATAGTATATTATTACCAAAAGGAATATGATTTATCTTTATGTAATTACAACTGTTATCTATATTGCTCTCAAGGTTTTGGTAAACCTTTGGCGGAGGCTGTTCCTCTTTTAGCATCATATTTTACAGGAAGAAGGATTTTCGTACTTTATTAGATTTTCGAAAATATACATCCAATCAGAGAAAGCCATGATTATACACAAAACCTGTGTAAACGATATGAACTAATATTACTTTGATGTTTAAAGTACGATAAATTCTTGCAAAAAACAAGACGCAGATTACAGCAATTTCTCATCCAAACATTATTTTCTATTTGTTTTGCCATGAATAGATGACCTGTACTAGCTGCCACAAACATTCCATAGCATAAATAAAAATCGTAATCTCTAGTAGAATTGTAGCGAAATTGATAGCAGGTTATTAGGTATGTAAGGAACAACTAAAAATAAATTTTAAAATTAAAATAAAATGAAAGATTTTAACCGTTTTAGTTAAAAGTAATATCATCGTTTTAATGTCGACGCTCAAAAGGTTTAAGGATTTTTCCCATTTTTTTAGCGAAAAGGAATTCCTTACTTGAGTGAACATATCTGTTCTTCTAAATTTACTACTCAAAATTTGATAGGGATCACTTTTTATTTCTTAAATATCTTTTTAATGATAATCTCAAGATAACTGATTTTTTCTCATACACGTCGTTTATTCATATGGCAAAGCCGACCTGTCCAGCAGATTTTGATTGTTTACCTGTACGTGGCTCGAGATGCACGGGAAAAGTGGTGCACCGCGGGCATGTACCTTCATGTACACATCCGTTTTATTCAGACTTAGCTTGTGCATGGTAACGTTTATATCGAACCTAGCACTGGTCATGGCAAATCTACGGCATAGACGGCGTATTGACGATAAAGAGATTAATAGGGAAGTAGGGATGCTTGAGGCTGGGCGCTCCCAAAAGCACGTGGCAGGTGTCCGAGGGGTGTCCGAGAGCACCGTTGCCAGGATGTGGCGACGGCTTCAAACGTACGGGCATGTCACGCATAGGCATGGCGGAGGGCGTCAGAGGTCCACAACGCAGCGTGAGGACCGGTTTAGCGGAGTCTGCGCTTTGTTACTGCTACTGCCCTCCAAAATGACTTCCAGAATGCCACTGGTGTAAGACTTTCCACTCAAACCATCAGGAACCGTCTTCATACAGCTGGCATGAGGGCTAGAAGGCCAGCAATCCGAATCTCATTGACGCGAAACCACATCCAAGCACGTCTTCAATGGGCCCGCGATCATGCCAGGTGGACGCTGCATGACTGGACCCCAGTGCTGCTCACTGACGAGTCTAGATTTTGTGAGGACTTCATTAATAGGCGAGTGCGGGTATGGAGATCCGCCAATGAGCGTTTGGCACCCGTATGTGTTGCTACCCATGACCGTCATGGCGGGGGCTCGGTCATGGTGTTGGGGGCATTAGAATGCAGGGAAGAACGGACCTGCACATGGTTCAAAACGGCACACTGACGACTGTACGATACGTCAGTGAGATCTTAGATGTGTACGTTCATCCGTACGCTGGTGCTATAGGACCTGAGTTCATTTTAATGGACGACAACGTCCGGCCTCACAGGGCAAGGGTCACCGACGAGTACCTGGAGGCAGCAGCCATAGAGAGAATGGACTGGCCAGTAAGGTCTCCAGACCTCAATCCAATAGAGCACGCCTGGGACATGCTGCAGACTGCAATATCTGCTCGCCCAGTCCAGCCAACCACGGTCCCTGGGCTACAGCAGGCCCTTCTAGACGAGTGGGCTCGACTCCCACAACAAAGCATCCGGAGACTCATTAACAGCATGAGAAGGCGGTGTAGAGCAGTAATACAACCAAACGGACACCACACGCGATATTAAATCAAGATTGAGGCCACAGACTTGATTTTTCTAAAAAGTTCCATTTCATCTCCTGTTTATGTTATCCCAAATTCGTGCCCCTCCTACATCTCAGCCTCAGTCACGCTTCAACGGTTTATAGACTTACTCTTTCTTTGGTACCAAACTGTTATCATATGAACATATTTTCAGAACCACAACAAAAAATGTAACCATTTAACCTTATGTAGTAAATATACACATCCTTATAAGTGTTCCCTATCAAATTTTGAGTAGTATACATTATCTGACTTGCTCCTTTCTTACGCTAGAGTACAGCAGCAATTATGTTTTAAAGGACAAATCGGTATTACAAATTGTGAAAGTTTATCTACATACAATTCATTAAATTCTAACATGTTTTGCTAAATTATGTTACTGAATTAGAATTCTGGCTTAGACGCAGTCCGTTGTCTCAGACTTTTGTGGGAAAAGATTGAATTGATTAAACTGATACATTGAAAAGCTAACAGAAGGAGATATGTTCACGTTTAACATAATTTTATACTAATCTGCCTACATGAATACAATAGTGAAAAACCTTATTGGACACACTTGTTGTAGCATGTGACATGGAAATTTATTGAAGTCAACAAAAAATATCTATCGAATATCACTCATACTTCCTAGACGATATTTCACTCAAACTTCATTTCTTTTTGTCTAGTGCATGTTAAATGTCGCCAAGAACTTCTCATTTTGATTATACGTTATATTTATATTTTATGTGTGTCTATATTGCCTTCTTCAATCTGTGTCTTGTATAAGCTAGTTTTATACAATTGTCATGTCAGACTAACTTCGAAATAGCTTAAACAACGGGTTCTTTTAGTTCATTTTAATAAATAACTAAAAACTTAAAGTACCTTCTGGTTTCACGCTTTTGAAATAGGAACCACTGACATATGGCATCATAAGGCATGAACACTGAAATCTCTATTTTAAGTTTATTAAAATGACATACCTTAAATTAAACGATACTATACTGTATAATTATGTACTTTTTGGCACATTCACTACAAAATGTAGAATAAAAAAGCGATAACTTTAAGAAGAAAATATATTTTTGAAAAAAAAAACAAGAAACCGGTGGAACCAGGTTATGCTCCCCGATGCTATCATTCATTGAATTCAGAACTTAGTAGAGGAAAACAACAAAATGAAATTTATTGTGCTGAAAGTAATCCGAATGGAACTGAATTTAGTAATTGGTACATAAATGGATGACACCGCTTTTTGAGAAAACTTGATGACTATTATTTAAATATGTTCATATAATGTCATATTGCATTGTAAATACACATTTGCTTTGAACGCACATTTTGCTTATAATATAATGTATGTTAGAAAATTATACACTCAAATAAATGTGAAAACTAACTTTAATAGATAGGTGGAAAAGCTATTATATAGGGTGTACGTATTACGGTCTGGACAAAAAAGAAGTACGAAAACTTACAAAAGGCAATAACTCACAAATTTAGCAACAGAGAAATAAGGTTCTTGTGCACTGCTCTTCTTGTCAGTGAGAACTATCACACTATGAAGTTTCATGTTGATACCTCTTTATAGTCTTTTAGTTTTGTGCTGGACAAGAAATAATGTATGAAAATTATCAAAGGGCAATAACTAAAAAATACAAAAAAGAGAGTTAAGATTTCTATGTACTACAGTTCTACACAATGAGATCTATTCACCTACCAAGTTCCATGTTGATATCTGTTAAAGTCGTTGAGTAATGCGTCGGTCAGAAATATTATATGAAAATTAACATATGGCAATAAATAAACAAATACACAATGGAGGTTACTGTTCTTAAGCACTGCAGTTTTCTTTTATAAGGCCTATCCGTCTATGAAGTTTTATGTTGATATCTCGTATAGTATTTGAGTTATGCTCCAGACAAAAATTAACAAAGGGCAAAAACTCCAAATATGAAGTGCAGAGTGACAGTTCTTAAGCACTGCACTTTTTTCTTAAGATATGTTTACCTATGAAGTTTCAAGTTGATAGCTCTTATAGTGTAAGAGACGCTCCAGACAAAAATTATGAAAAATCAACAAAAGGTAATAACTCCAAAACTGTTGAGTGTAGAGCAACGGCTATTGTGTACTGGTCCTTCCTTCAGGATATCTATGCACCTATGAACTTTTAAGTTAATAGTTCTTTAAATGATATATAACATTACTTCTTTAAATGGATACGGCGTTGTTAAAATTTTAAACCCGTTATACATTCATGTCATCTATTTTATCACAAAAATTATATGTATAAATTTTACAAAGAGCATTTATATACAAACGTAAAATAATAATTACATTCTGTAGTTAACCTACTGTCTTTTTTCTTTATCTTTTGGAATGCTTAACCCTTAAACCGCTGGAACCGAAAGTGATTGGCCTTTGCCACCAGTATAGAGCCAGGCCAGCCTGCACATCCGTGCAATCTGACCAGGCTCTATACTGTTGGTAGCTCCATTTTTGTATTTTGATGTTGAAATCCTTTAACTTTGAATGGACTGTTCCAAATTCAAAGCTGGGCAAATCCATTTCACAATTTCAGCATGTTCAGGGTTAACCGAAAACGACATACATAAGGGTGCTTGTCTAAGGCTGCTTGAATATTGTTCACAAGACTGTTAACTGTATTGTTTGTATATACATTGTGTATCTCTGTTCATGGCTGTATACTATTCCGTATTCGTAAATACACTCAGTTCATACATCTCATTAATTTGTATGTGACAGGACATCCAGACAAATGTAAACAGCTGCGTATCAGTCATATCACAAATATTTCAAAGACGACATTCTTAAAGCCTGCCTTTACTTTTTTCTTGTCTGGTGCATACGTATATAAAGGGAAACAATCGTTATTTCTGTTGATATTGTCTTTTGCATGAAACTGATTGGCCTTTGCTATATTGTCTTCTTTATTATTTTGGCAAATTAAGACAACGTATTTTGACGAATGTGAAATAAACTGAGAAATATTTAAAGTTATATATTGTCTCTAGCAGAAGTTTTTTAAACTTCAATTAATAAGATGTCCTGTTATTAGCAGATCGAAGGTCTGTTTTAACACAATGTGTCCATGAGTAAAATCATAAGAAATTAGATGCTGACATGGCTTATTCAAGAAATCTAGAACACTTTTCTTTCACGTAGTTAATTTTTTGACATACACATTAAGTAATATATTGTTGAATTGTTTAAAGTTGCTGAGTGAATTACACTAAACGCAGACCAGTAATCATAAGTCTTATAATTTTCGAATTGACACCAAAAGTCATTTAAAAGTTATGTTTTGGACCACACCAAGCAAAGTAAATCAATAACACTAGCGCAAACCCAAGGCCAAATGAAGAGTTTTGGCAGTTACACCACAGTAATCAGGTCACTGAAGCTCAGTAGTATATCTGAAAAAAATCTCCCGTGACTGCAGTAGGTGTAATAAACAGAAGAAGAGTGTCCCCCCTCCCCCCCCCCCCCAAAAAAAAAAAAAAAAAAAAAAAAAAAACAACAACAACAACAACAAAAAACGCATTTTGGGCTAAATAATATCGCTAGACAGGACGTAGCTTTATTTAAATAAATCAGGGCTTTATTTTAAATTAAGTATAGCCTCCAACGAGAGGACATATATGTATTCACAAGCTACAGTTTTGCTTATAATCAATGATTATGTCTCAACGACATCCGTCTCAGATATGAGCACTTCTCAAGGGAGTGCTAGTGTTCAGTTGTTACGAAATGTTTAATTAAGTTGACAAAGTTATTTCCAGGAAAAAGATATAAAACCATATGCCCGAAAGCTCAGTCTTAGCAAACTGCAGTATCTTGAGTAATATAAACTAAGAAGTCTGTGTTAATATAATTATGTCTGTAACAAAACTTTAAAATCAGTAGGAGGATAAAACTTACAGACTCGTTAAGTTTGCTTCTTAAGTATGTTAAGATAAAAATTGGAATTAGTAAGCAAACTAATATTTGTATGAATTCTTCTCCCATAATTTCATTTGAAAAAAAACCGTATGTTTGCCCACATTTATTTTCTGTCGTACGCGTATACATAGTTAATTTAATGGAATCGAGGTAAACACAATTTTTAGCAATGGCAATGCGGAGCGGCACCAACGCTCGTCTATTTTATTTGTCGGCATATTATAGATTTCAATTTGAATATGACATTGTTATATTTCGAGTAACTGTTAAGAAATCATGAAACAAAAACATAAATACCGTTGATGTAAAATATCCTGCTGTATGAAATCATCAAAAGACGGGCATGTTGACCCCGCTCACCTGAAAAACAGGCTATCAAACAAAGCGGGGGAGAAGGGGACTTGTCTTTCTTTTGAAAGCATGCGTCGAATAGCAGATGATGAAAATACAACATTATATTTAGTTGAACTCGGTATGACAAAATTAAAAATTACACAAACAGTTAAAATTTCAATGAGGTAGCTTCAAAAACATGAAAGTAGGTCAATATGTTAATGTCAACGTCATCCATTGATAAAGGTCAAAGTTGAGGTCTACATCCAAAACGATTAAAAAAAGTACCTACATTTTTATATGGGTGGAGCAGTGAGATGCCTGTGTAAGGGATAGTAGGGATGTGCATAGTAATTATCTACCAATCTAAATACAAAAGAAACAGGAGACGTTTGTAAAACATGCATGCCCTCTAGCACCTTTATCGCTAGAGACAGCCATAGAAGTATAGGAAGATAGAAGAAGAACTGGGACTTGTGTCAGTACATTAAGTTGAGGATGCCAGGGGGTTCTGATATCAAAAGCTATTGGCCACGGCAAGAAGATGAATGGGAGGAACTGTTGATTATGTCATTGACACTATGGTTATATACCTCATATATCTTTTAAGTTTCAAGCAAATACCTGTGCTAGTTTCAGAAATATTCAAGTACATGTTAAAATTTAAGAACATTTTCTAAGTCAATTTTGACCTTCAAGTGTGACCTTGGCCTTAAGCCGGCACAAAGGTAACATGGGTTCTGCACATAACCTTGCTGAGTTGAACATTTGAGTAAAGTTTGAAGAAAATTCTTCCATGAGTATAGGATTTATAGAGCGGACACGACATATTGTCTTATATTTGATTGTATGTAAATTTGAAGACTTAAATAGGGGCATAACTTTGTCAAAATGCAATGCAGAGTTATGAAACTTGACCTGCATATCTTAATTGTGACACTTCATATATATTTTAAGTTTCAAGCAAATACATTTTCTAGTTTCAGAAATATTCAAATACATGTGTAAATTTAAGAATATTTTCTAAGTCAATTTTTGACCTTCAAGTGTGACCTTGACCTTAAGCTGGCAAAAGGGTAACATGGGTTCTGCACATCCCCTTGTTGAGGTGAACATTTGAGCCAAGATTAAAGAAAATCTTTCAATTAGTGTAGGACTTACAGAGCGGACACGACATATTGTCTAATATTTGACTGTTTGATATTTGACCTTCAACTGTGACCTTGACCTTGAGCTGACACATGGGCAACATGGGTTCTGCACATCCCCTTGTTGAGGTGAACATTTCAGCCAAAATTGAAGAAATTAGGATTTATAGAGCGGACACGATAATGGAGACGGACGGACCGACGGACGGACAGACGGACGGACGGACCGACCGACCGACGGACGGACGCGACAAAGCGAATCCATTATAGCCCCCCCCCCACATTTTGTGGTGGGGGTATAATAACATTATGATAAAAAAAAAACCGACCACGTCTTGATTTTTCAGAGGCTAATTGTTCATATAGATATTGTAGGTTTAACCAAGCAGAAGAAACAACTAATATGTGTGTTTACCTTGTTTCTTAATAAAGTTCCTGTTTTCAAAACAATTAACAGCCTATTACAATAACAGTTTAATGCAATTTGCTACCAGTATTTCACTGTATTTGAAGTTTCAGGTTACATATAATAAAAAAGATGTCAACCTCAAAGAAAGATAATTTTGTTTCTTGAAATGTATATCTCAGATTTTTGTTCAAGTGAATCACTTGTGACTTGTTTACATAAAAACAAGTTATTACACTTCTTATTTCATCTTTTTGCAAACCAGTCAGTTATGTCAACCACTGAAACGACAACACTTCTTGATAAAAGAAAACATGCCTAAGACATTTACGTAAGACTGTTAACATTCGCAAAATTTACTTGAAAATACGCATAAGAAATAGACGTAACTACGACCAGAGTTGTAATAAAGAAATTGTAATAAAGAAATTGTAATAAATTTACCGATTTATCGTCAAAATAATAGGGTAACACAAAGAGTTTCAATAGAAATTGTCCTTTCTTAAATTGAGAATGAAATATTGTGAATATATATACTGTTATCCCTTTTATAGTTGTTTTTCTTCTTCTATCCGTGTATCCCACGTCTATTGTAATAAAATTATAAATGGAAATCAAACGGATCTGTAAGCCAATCAAACTGAGCTATAAGCGAAACAAATTGATATAGAAGCCAATCAAATTGAGCTACAAGAAAGCCAGTATCAATATCACCTTCTTAAGCCAGACAGCTGGTATTTTATTGGGGGTGGGGGGGAGGGGGGAAGATGATTGTTTTTAAAACAAAAGTTATAGTTTGCCACCTCTATTTGTACAACCTGATGATATTTTACGCAATGTCGATTTAAAACAATATTGGCAATGATTAAATCGTACTTTAAATTACGAATCAGACTGGGAGAGTTATATGACTACTTCTTGTGGCAGGCCATGCCACTAATATCTCAGATACACGCAAATGCAAACAAATATCTATAGGAACTATTTGGGTTACCTTAACATAGTTTTGGGTTTCGATACAACTCCTGATTTATAACAATTCTGTTTTGTTACACAATTGTAGTATTTGTTTAAATATTGTAACTACTTCTGAAGCAAATTTATTACAATTTAAGTTTTTATCAAATTTTTGGTTGTAACATGTACGGTCTAGAATTCATCAGAAATCAGATGCCAGAAGTTTGCATAACCTGTAGCTCCTGTTTCCTGAAATGCACTTAAACTTTGTCCATTGCATAGTAGTATCAATTTTAATTTGATTTGTTTATATATATACAAGTATAGTAACGTGCTTATTTTTTATATTATCCCTATTGAAAAGATTAGGTTCTCGAGTGTGTGAGACATTCTTGTACGTATCTTCTCCCGATCCTTGGTCTACGTTCCAGGCACACAGAGGAATGCAATCGGTAAGCATTCTTAAACTGGCTGATGGCTCACCAACTGGACTCTTACAAGCCGCAGAATACGGGACTGTAACTTTAAACACTTCGCTTCTTAGACTGACTCTCTTACTAGAACATATATTTCAAAGCCTGTTCTCAAACAGAAGCAAGGCTAACAGTATTTTCTACTAACAAAAACCTAGTCTGCCTCTCTCTCTTCTTAGTTTTGTTTCACAAATATAACACTTAAGTGTTCTTCAACACAGATTATTTCATTTTAATCTTTAGAAAATGGGTCAGTTGGAAGGTCTTGTCAAAACGGGTGTTGTGTCCAAGTATGAAGTAAATCCACTTACTAAATAGGAAGTTATGGCCAATGCTAAAGCTTTCTGACGGACTGACGGACGGACGGACTGCCGGACGGACGGTTCAAAAACTATATGCCTCCCTTCGGAGGGAATAAAAAGCGCAGTTTCTACAAATATAGACACCATAATATATATTATAAGACCACTTACATCCGAGATAATTCTCCAACTGTAAAAGTGTCTCTTTGTCCGTACATATCATACTAAGATATCAGATATATTACTTTCTGGCATATTCCTTAGAGGTTTGTTTGTCTGTCTAGCGTGCTATATCAATTGTTATAAATAGTTTAGACATGGTTACATCTAAAAATAAATAATAAGAGACAAAATAAGTCTGTAGGAGAATTGATATCATGTCACTTGCAATAAAGTAAAGAGAAAACTTTGTAAAATATTAGATACACTAGACTGAAAAAACGTAAAGAGGAAACAGTAAACCCATTGTTGGTCATCGTGTTACTAATTGACTCTCAGAAAATAAGGAATTCCATTTGTCTGAGTGTTGCCACTGTCAAATTTAAATTGTGCCTGTGTATGTTTTAAATTTTGAATACACATTCTAGTTTTGTAAAACTTTAAAACATTAATGAGAGACCATTAAAAGAACAAAATACAAACAAAGTACTTTTTTATCAAAATCGAAAAATTACACATAAAAAGCGTTGTTTTGATATATATTAAAATCAGAAGACATCGCATCAAGCTATTTGACACTGCACTGTTGTCGACTGAATCAACAGTCTGTGATCTTTTGTATTTACTCAGTACGAAACATAAAGTAGAATCTTAATTTGACGAGAGGTCTTTTTCGGGTAAAGCCCCAAAGCGAATAAAATAAATTAAACTTCGAATCAATTGAATATAAATATAACGAGATAATTAAAGAATATTAATTATCTTTTAAACCGTATATATTTTGTCCGCTTACAAAGAAGTGCAGGGAAAGCATTAAACAATTAGACAATACTGTCACCTAAATAGACGAGTTCCCCTACTTAATTTGAGAATTCCTGGAATTAGAAAGAGATGAACAGGTGACCAGTCTATAACCTAAACAGTTATCAATAAATACAAAGATGGACTTCATTTCAGTTTATACGCTAAAATGCCTTTGTAAAATAAAATAATTGTTTAAATAAAGTTACTTACGTTTCAACAAAGTAAAGAAAAGTTTACGTGAGATACATACTGTATATAATTAAAGATGACCTGTAACAAATGTCAAAATATTGACACCGTATTTCTGTAATTACCTTTTACAACACATATATATTTCTTATACCATTGCCTGTGAAATATATATTTATCAAAACTTTCACGGATGTATTTTAACAAAATGATGGTTATTAAAAGCAGATGTTCAAGGAAGAAGCTTTTAAAGTGGTACGATGGAATTTAGTTAACATTATTTACTATACATACATATAAATTATACATGTTATACATTTTTATTTGTAAGTTTTTACATGAACTGAAACGGAAGTTTTAACGCTTACCAATTAACCAAATTAAAAGGATAAAATGTCCTGGTGAATTATGCACGGCGAGAGATGAGTAGGATACAATGTTATAATTGAAAATATGATTATAGCTGGCACTAATAGTCCAAAGAATGCCGCAAAAAAGAAAGAGAACTTATAGATATCGACTAATGTCGGTTAACAAAGCAATTTCGTTGCACTTGTGATTACACAGAGCTTATTTAAACACAAAAGCTCAGAATTTATCGCAGATCTGTATTCAGTAAACGTGTCATAGATGTATTTAATTTGTAAACATATATGCACATAGCAATAATATAAGGATCATAATATATCAACAGTATGTGTGACGATATTACCAATACTGCTGTACACACTTAAAGAGAAAGAAAATAAATCTAACAACTTACCAATATTTGTGTCGGGTTCTGTAGCCCATATTTCTCACATTCTCATTATCAGATGTTGTCTTTAAGGTTTCAGACGTTTGTTCAGTAGCTTTAAATATACTTTTTTCTGAACATGTAGACGTGAACATAGCTAACCCTTTCTGTAATAAAAAGAAAACATATGAACCAGCAAAACTTGGTATCAATTTTTAAAGCTCTAGTGAATAAAACCAGTTGTATTTGCCCAAACTAATGTGTTAATATTATGTTGCTACAATTTTTTTGAAGAAACATATTTACATAACAAAATATAATATTTTGTACTTCCTATAACGTTTCAGTACAATACTTGTTTTATGCTTAGTATAGATTAACTGAAATGACAGAAAGTAGTTTACATTCTGTTTGAACTACAGTGAGAGAGCTTATCAATATATATTTTTTTTCAGTTTGCCGACCCTCTTTCATCTCTTGAAATGATTCGATTATATCCATTACATAGTTTATTGTCAGCCTTTAGTTAATAAATGAAAACGTTTGACTAGCTTTATAATCAGATGACCATTGATCATTGCTTTTAGCTAAGTGGTTAAGGAGTTGTTCCCCTTTTATTGCTGCCGTCGAATTAGTTAGCTGTTTGCAATGTTTATCTAGACTTTAACATAAGATCAAACAGTAACAAAGAAATTCTATCTTTCTGAATTTCCATAAGACGTTTGTTTGTCTGACATGCTATGTGTATTGATTCGTGAAGACTTAACAGAATATTATTGTCACGTATATGAAATGAGACAAAATAAGCCTGGAGGACAAGTGATGTTGCGCCACATGCAAAGCAATAAAAAGAGAGCCTGTGAAATATAACATACATTAAGCAATAATATATTTTCAAGAAATCTAAAATGGAATTTTGGAAATTTTATCTTCGGTTCCAAGTCTTCACAAATATCAAATTGTATTTGTATATCTGTAGATAGTTGTCTTAAATTACTTTCGTCATGATCAAATACAAAAACCAGATATTTATCTCAGAAAAACAAACAAATATTATTTCATAATTATAAGAAGCGATTTCTAAGAAGCCATTTTTTCTAAATGTTGCGGTTTCGACTTTTATGCATGGCAGCGCATAATTACTTTATGAAAAGAAACGTAGGCACCAATCAAACTTAAGTACAACAAGGGCACATTCGGCGAATTTATATTTTATGTACTAGTCGTCTGACTGAAGTTATTTTGATAAAAATAAATGATTCAGTGTCATATTTTCTTCAGATGCATATTTCTGAGTTAATCAAATATACCCAGAGTTCAAACCCAAGGGTCCATAAACACACCGTTCTTAGCCACTACAAGCATTTCTTCTCCAGCCTTGAAAGTTATATTCCCAAACTAAACTTTGCACTTTCCAGGTTGAATACGACAGAAATGCTTATGCACTCATGGGGTCGATTCGGGATCGCGCTTTTGGCCTATGAGATAGAACCTATAGGCCCGGTTAAAGAAAACGCTTGTATAGGCAAAACAAAATATGCCAGTCATTCTACGGAACATCAAAACAATTTGATTCTGTGATTCTGTGATTTTAATAGTCTTTTCTCAATCTTTATTTTTACTGCTCTTTACAAGCACTCTTTTCACTGCATTGTTGCCATTAAATTTTCTTTTGTGACAAAAATTTTTGACGAAACGAAGAAAAAACAAAATAATGCTAAGAAAAAAAAGAAAAACAATGCAGACAATCAGAAAACTTTAGAATAGTCCTTGCTAGAATTTTGTTTGTAATTTTACATTGAATAAAAATTCTGTGAAGCAAATATAATAAATTTTAGACTGCAATCAAGTTCTAGTTTTCTAGTTGAAAATGTTTGATGAAAGTGTTTGTGCATTCGAACCCCCCCCCCCCCCCCTCCAAAAAAAACAAAAACAAAAAAAAAAAAACAAAAAAAAAAACAAAAACAAAAAAAACAAACAAACACCACCCCCCCCCCCCCCCCCCCACCAAAAAAAAAAAAAAAAAAAAAAAACTCGCCATAAAGGATAGATAAGCACATTCGATGACGTCATTTAGGCAGTTTAGATGACGAATAATTACACACAAAGATGTTTTCTTGAACTTTTTGGAAAAAAGCAATAACAGAATTAGATATTGCCCCTGGAAGTTTCAGAGGACGTGAAGTGATGTAAACGTGTTTGAGTGCTAAGAGAAAAGAAACTGATCTTGGAAAATACTGTAGAATGCAGTTATGGAGCTATGACATTTGAAATACATTAGGAAGGTTGTCGATTACCTTTAAAATATTTAAGTCTCTAGATCTAAAATGGCCTTTTTTTCTCTACCAGAGTGTATGAAAATAGCATTTTGTGCATTGCAGGTTTGTTTTCCTTCAAATTTCCTTGTTTTTTTTTAATTTAAACTGGATACATTTGTTTACTTTTGAATTTTTAGCTTTTTAGCTGCTTAAAACGGACTTTTCAACTTAAGTTTTTCATTTGCGATATAGACAATATTATAAATCTAGATTCTAGATTAAAAGATTGATTTACAAAGAAACAGATGCAAGTGTTATTAACTTTCACAAAAAAATAATAACGCTGTTTATTCTCATTTTTTCCATTATTAGAAAACTATATTGTCAGACTAAAACTTCTTGGAATCGAATTCCTTAAGACTGTTTTTTTCAGTTATCATAAGGAATGTACCCATAAGGTTTTAATCACATTTAAAGGTAAGGTTCAATATATGCCAAAATGGAATTTTGTACCAATTCTAAAATACTGAACAGGCGATGTTCCCCTGTTGTGTCGAGAATAAGAAAAACACGAATATGCGAAATGGTATTTTTTTCCCTTTGAGTACAAACAATATGTCATTTTTTCAATATCATTTCATATTCATTCATGTTTACAATGTCTTTGTAATAGTTGTATTGTCTTTTTTCTGCTACATTTTGTTGAAAACACATGTCTATTTTCGTGTCAGCCTTATTTCATTTTTAAACATTTTATTTTCAACATCTCCTAGGATTCATTTATTGAATGTTGAAATATCTATCTTTTGACAAAATTTGATTTTATGTTAATTTCCTGTATTCCTGAAACAGACTGAATAAAGCACAACATAAATCATGCAAAGTCAGGAAATTTGATTGTAAAATGTGTGTTGTTGGAAATGAAAACAACATTTTTTTCAATGTCTGTTCATGTGATTTTCAGGAAACGAACTTGTATTGAATTTCACCTTTTGTTCTCCATTACTGACTGATGGGTTTTGTCTGCCATGTAAATACAGATGATGAGAAATTGAAATAACAACCAGTGAGTGACACCCTTTCCTTGTTTTTATCTAGTTACACAATATATTTGCTTTTATTTTATTGTGGGCATTGCAGTTCGTTTTATCGTATTCATTTATTACATAAGATAAATAATGCCAATAGTGGACGTTAGACATTAGTGAAGCAAGGAATATAACTTTTATCAAAAAGAGACAGCACCAGTAACAAACACTAAATACATTGAACAAATTGTGATACTGGGAAGAACAGGCAAAGGAATCTATAAAAAACTGAAATGTATTAAGATCAAAGCATACATCAGAGTCAAGCACATTTCGAGCTTTTCATGAGGAAGTTTTTGTTATATCAACATTTGACTTAAATAGAAGCACATTTTATCGCAGAATTTGGCGTCTTTACTTACAGATTTTTCAGCTATATATAAGAAACATACTGTACCATTACATTGTATTATCCAGGTTTAGTCGACTGCAAGATACAAAATAAAAGCAAACCATTATATATCTATATTTCAAATTACCATCGTTATATGCTGATCGAATTAGGTTTGTAAAACAGGAATCTGACCATGCTTTCCACAATGCCTCTTTCAATCACTACACCAGAACAAAGTTAATACGATAAATGGCATTTAAACAGGTTGTTTTGAAAACAATGATATTAATAAGTAAATACATTGTTTGTTTAACTCGCTAATTCGTTTTCACATTTCGTGCATTGATACTTTAAATTATTGTATTTTTAGTCGTAGGTATAGATCACTTTATGCTTGTACATTCTGAATAAACAGCATACATATTGATTCATGGAATTCTGCAAAGTCAGACTAAAGGTCTTCTATTCAAAATTTCCAGTTTGTTTCTTACGTTTAAGACATTTGATGTCATAAATCCTTACCTAGCAAAGCATTGAATGATCAAATGTTCACTGATTCATTTCAAACACAGTTCACAAACTTAATTTTCACATTATGTAAAGGTTCTCTTTATGGAATATTTTAAAGGTGAATTTAGACATATGCTTATAATAGTATTTTAAATTTGTATTCAGTGAATAAACATTTGACATTTAATATTTAAATAATAATGATTGGAAAAAAAATCTTGAAGAAAAACCGCCAGTTAATTTCTTATGAAATAGTACTTTCTTCGTATATACACTAATTGGTACACCGTAATTTGTTAGGAAGATTAGCTTGTAAAACTTTCTTACAACATATGCCAAATTCCTAAAAAGGGGAGAATTCTAGAAATAGGCAACTGTTAGTGATTAGAAAAAAATGTTATTTTAGAAATGCACTATCAAACTTTCTTCCAAAAGCTCCGAGAGTCGCGTTAGTCATCGCTGCATATTGTATCAATCCATAACCTTACAGTTTTAAGAATAAAGTCATAAATTTATAAGCCACGATAACTATTCTCAGAGACAAAAAAGAACTAATATTCAGGTTTAACTTGTGAAAGAAGACAATTTCCTTTGTAGGAAGTACGTAGGTGACATCAAATTGCAGATATTATGATAAACAAACGATATTTCAAGGATCACTCTTTCTTGCAAGACAGCAATATCTTAACGAAACTATCATATTTCCTTGTCTGAGATATATCGTGTTTCACATTTTGTTTCTTCCGATTAGTATTCTGTTTTCATTAAATCATAAGAGAGTAACATGTGTCATGAAGTAAAGTATTTAAGATGTAAGACAATACATTGCTGAGTCAGACGAAAAGCAACATTACAATTTTAACTTAACAGTGTTTCATACAAACATCTTGTTCATTAAAAACTGTACAATTTTATTTCCTCGCTTTTTTGCAATCATATGATGTTGTTCTTTTCTGTACGTCCGTCCTTAAATACGTCTCTAAGTCTCAATCATTTTTGGATGACTTGTCTAAAACTGTCACAGATGGACAACTTAGGTTTGTAGCTGGCTTTTCCTGTGGCCTATTTTTGGATGATTTGATTCAAACTTAAGCAGATACACCTTGGTGTGTAGGTGGTCATAAAAGAAGGAGCCACTGTTATATATAAACTGCAGTACTTTGTATGTTAGACAGCAGTGCTTTTATGACAGTGCCTCATGTCCCCCTTACAGCTTAGTTTTGTTCCACATTACCTTGAGTTTACAGTTAAAAGACACAAAAATCCCCGTAAAAACCGCTTGTCGAAACAATGTAAGTGATTAGATTTTTTTTTCAGTAAAACATGCAATATATATAACTGTTAAAAGTATCGCCGAAAGCAACACGCCATTAAGCAGAGTCTTCTAAATACAGGCACAAGCGCAACACACCACCAGTCTATGAGGGATACGTAAACTATACTTAGAAAAAAATCCAGCAACATTTGATAGTGAAACTATTTGTTTTTGGGGCCGAAGTTTAAAGCAAATCTTACTCTTGCTCTTTTTAACAAATAATCATCCTGATAAAACATTTTAGTATCTTGAAGCATACTTCTTATAGAGTCATAATGCACGGTCGCTTCATCTGTAATAAATGGGACACAAATGGATGTAGAAATACATTTCGCATCAGCTGGTTCATTCCTAAGATCACTGATTATATAGGTTTAAATCTCTTCCTAATTCTATATCACGTTCATTAAAAAAGTTTGCTTATGTTATTAATTATATTACCCAGGTTTCTTATCATATAACTTGGGTTTTCAATCATATTACTCAGGTTATTAATCACATTACTCAGGTTATTAATCACATTACAGAGGTTATTAATCATATAATTCAGAATATTAATCATACTGTCAGAGGTTGCTTAAATCGCTCTCCTTTTAGTTGCAAAATATTTAATATTTACGGCCGAAAGTATGCTACGTGGCATTATAAATCAAGGTCGTAAAATACGATGGTATTTTAAAGCAAACCTTCAGCTCTTTTATCTAGTTGCACTCCAGTAAACTCCTGATTGTTTGTCTGAAAATCTTTGTGTATTGATTCTCAAAGAACAGACAGAACGTCTTCGTCAACACAAAGAGACAAAACATCTTAGAAGGCAATTGATATTATGCCACATGCAACATGATAAAGAGAAGCCTCATGAAATATTGGTTACTCCAAGCAATAAGAATATTTTTAGAAATTTCAATCAAAATTTTAGAAATGATACCCCGTTTCTAAAATTATATGTATATTTTGTATCAAGTTGATTTATCGTTTAATAATTCAGGCTCTCAGTGGGATTCAAACCCGCACCGAACAAAACAAACCGCTTAGCAATGTAAAGTAAGAAGGCCTTAGAATACTCGGCCACTGCAACAACACACCTAAACTGTTACGCAAATAACCGGGATATAAGTGTCCACCTTACACAACACTGTAGACAGGCGTTAGCTATATGACAACACTGACTATATATTTATCTCAAAACAGCTTACAGATCTAAAAAAGAATTCGAGCGTATATCAGTCGGTAGCTTACTTAATGAAATCAGCCAAACTACTGTTTGGAAATACGATGACCGGTTTGTGCTATTTGTGTTTACAGAAAAAAATTGTTTTAAATCTTAAAAAGAGAGTTTCGACTACATGTGTCTTTTTTCTAATCAAGGAATATATACTAATCGACATATTCTGGAATGCGAAGTTGGTGGAACTGTATTCTGCGATTCCAAAATCCTTCTCTAAATGTTAATTTCTATTGTTCATATATACAATATTGTCCACAGTATTCTTAGTGGTAATTATTTTGAAGAAAGGAACTGAAAAGAATACGTAAATGCTTAGGACTCAGACAAATTTCGATGAAGAAAATCAGAAATGCTAATTGAAAATTGAAGATATCCGTTGCTCATATTACATGCTTATTTATTTGAATTTGTCTGTAGTAATAATTGTGAGTCGATAATAAAACCACCATGAATAGAATTTCAAATTTAATTAAAATAATATTCGTATCTCCAAGAGTGCCATCACAATGTCAAAGATTAATTCTAAGAAGGATATGTAAATGTATTTAATGAAATAATTTCGGTAGTTTTACTGTCGAAACATCACACCAAGAACATTTCTTCTGGTTTCTGTTTTCTCGCGTCTGAGTTTGTTGAAACACCAAAGATAGAATTTCATACTGCCTTTGAAATTTTCCAGAGGATGCGAAATGATGCATACTTCTTTGATTGCTAATAACAAAAGGAACCTATTTTAGGCGAAAGACATCAAAGCGCAGAAGTAGGCGAAAAACTTAGGAGCCATTGTATTAAAGACATCTGTAACAAGCTAAATATGTTTCGTTTTAGAAGTGTTTGGTAAAGAGTGTTCCTGATTTGCAAATATTTTTAGATACGCTTTTGTTTGAATTTTCCTAACAGTTGATATATTAATATATATTGATATATTTCCAGTAAAGAGTATTATAATGTGTTCTTTAAAAATAAATCTAAAACATTTCAACATGAACAAACTAAAACCTAATGTATACACAGTGGATTTAAACCTTCAAAATTTGTATACAATGAAAAGAAAGAAATCATTTTCACATTATTTTGTTTTCTGACAGATATGCATTTCTGTTCAAATCTTTTAAAATTAGAACAGGCGAATCCACAGGCAGAGCAAAAAAAGTATAAAAAGCAAATTAATCTCAGTCTCCGATCTAATCGATTAAGACTCAGGAGAGGCGAAAACATAAAAATCTATCAGATAATATTTTTCAAAACGAAAAACAAAGAATGAGATGTTTTTGTGGCGGCTATCAGTTGCAAAACTATTCGGCAGAGTGTTATTTGTTTTCGTTTTTGGAGCCTAAACTGTTAAATGTAATTGTTCTATTTCTCCAGTAGCTTTAGGGCATTTTTCTGCAACACCTTGAAAATATAGGTTTTGTACCTTTGTAACCGTAGTTCGTACTGTAAGGACGTTACCCCACCCATTTTTGTTAATTCCTTTCACTTCTATTTTCTGTCACTAATTTAGAATTAACTATTTGTCAATGGTTGTATTTGATAGCAACACACTTTAATATTATCATTCAATCGTGAATTGTACAAATATCGATATTCAAGTCCATATTTTTCATAACTTCGTAACTCCTGCATTGTCGTTTCTATAAACGCCGCCATATTGTGTCATACATTTGGCACTTCCGGGTTAACGGTCGGCACGTAGTAATTATCATGTAAACATTCTTCTTGGTTTAAATAGCCCGCATTTTTGAACTCATCGTCTTTTGTGAATTGCTCATCAGAGATTTATATATCTTCTCAGATACAAAATGTTTATGATCAGATATTGACAATGCAGGTACAATTTGTTCGTTATAATTCTATGGGAATATCCCAAATCCTTTTATGTTTGACATAATGTTGATTTCATGCATTTCCAAGATGAGCAAAATTAAGTACAATTTAGATCATGCAAGATCAGGCTCCTCAGTGATAAAAATTGCTGTTGGAAATGAAACCAAAAACCAGTGTCAATGTTGTTTTCAGGCAGACTTGCATTTCACATCAGTTTATTGACAAATTTGTTTTAGGGAGCATTTTCTATGCATGAAGATATCCAGTTGAAATCAGTGACAGTATCTTTCTTTCGCTCTGTTATCTTGTTACAAAATAGATTAGTTCTTGTTTTATTATGGGCATTTTAAGATCTTTATAGTAGTATTGGTTTCTTTTGTTACATTCAGATTCCATTAAAAAAGTGATTGGAAATGAAACATGGATTTCTAGAAAAGTCTGCAGAAAAGATCCGATAAAGGAGAGTCTAGACTAATTGCACTGTTGAAAGTGTAGGTGTTGCACAGGTCAAGTGAGGGTTGACTGGCTCTATTAAATGGAAACTCTTTGTTCCGTGCGATAAATAACTGCGCACTAAAATATTATTGTGGTGAAAAGTTAGATTTAAAATTTATGCGAATTAAGCTTTTTTCTAAAACTCATATGCACAAATGTAGATACGTGTAAATTGACATAATTAATTTAAATCTTGTACAGGCAAAATTTACCATGAAAATGATCCGTTATGCTCTCTTAGAAAAAGGGCGTTGGAATCGATATTGCCTGTAATTTATATCTAATGACTAATTCTGATAAAACAAACAGACTCTTACATTCTTACCATTTATATTCTCTGCAATTCTGTAAAAAAATATTTAAACATAGTTTTATAGATATAAAGTTTTATCATGAATAAAAATTTTATCATAAACCTGTAGCTGTCCTACCTCACGTTTGACCTATTTAGGGATGATGACTTAGGACAATGCCGAATGAATATTTACTCGGCTTTTATTCGTTGATATTCCTATACGTAGTCAATAAAAATTACGCCGCATGTTTGTTGAGATGACACAGCTTACAATTATGCTTCATATGTACGAAATTTTAACAAAAAATCTTGACTGAATTTCAGTTATTTTGATAATTGAATTGTTGTTTTAATAAAACATTTTTCGTAGCTAAATGTTGAAACCGGGCCGAACGTATACAAAATATAATACCATCGAAAAGTAGTACGACTGATTGCAATAATATTTACTCCGCTGATTCCCGTTGATGTTTTTGTCTATGTCTGTCATTGTGTGATAACAAGTAATTAGTTATCATTAATTTTGTAGATTTGTTTACAGGCAGAAGGTAAGACTACGTTACATCGGTATATCAATTCTTGAACTATATTGCTGCGCGTTGTTAATAATCGGGTGTTGTGCGGTTTTACATTATGTTCGTAATGAACAGTGGAAAAAGACAGAGAAAACACTTCGCCAATAAGATTGTAAAACATATTGAAGGATCATTTAATCAGTTCAATATAATGTCAAGTAAATCAGGCTTCCAGTGTGTACCATATCATTAGCTGTCATTCTGCTCGTTGGTATTTAAATCCCTATCAACGCCGTATATCTTTTTTTTAAATATATGCCTTGTCCAATTTAAACGTTTTTTTTTTTTAAATTTAGATCTAGACCGCGTCGTTGTGATTCTGATTCACATGAAGGTATACATTCAAAGTCCATGGATCTTCTGCATATACAACCTAATTCGATTTGTTAGCAATATTTAGTGGCTCATGTAGTAAATAAGATAAACAAAGAAGGCATTTATGTCATTTACAGCGGATAAATGGGCCAATTTTATCACACATTAAAGTATTGAAATCAGGAAGTTTGGATATATAGAATCCAACTAGGTCATATGTTTTGTAAAGAAATAAAAGCATTCCGAAATATATGTTAAAAGTCTGGTACCTCGATTATTTAAAATCAATTAACGTATTGTGCTGATTGGGTATCATTCATCACAAAAAACGAATAAAATATAATTATATATTATTCTACCAGACCAAGCACTTCTTTGTCATATGTTTTTGGAATCAAATACAGCGAACCGAATTCACCTTTTACTGGCAAATAATATAAGTTCATTATGTCTAGATGTTAAACTGACGGAATTAAATTTGGCAAAGCAGACACCTCAATGTATCCTTATGTCTCCGAAGAATGTAACAGAGATACATCTTATTGTTGGTTTTGATCAATACAGACAGGCAGACAACGAAATTTACAAGAAACATATCTTCTGGAGGAACATTTCATTTTAATCTGTCTTCCTTTTTGACAACCTATACGCATCCTTAACGAATCCTTTGTAAAAAAAATCTAAGTTCGGACTTTGTGAAAAGTTTCAGCTGAAAACCATTTTTGGGTATTATTTAAGTATAGTTTTTTCTTCATCTCCAATGTTAATGTTCCGGGGATTATTACAAGCCCTTATATATAATTACTCATTTGACCTGCCTAAATACAACAAAACTATAATTATCATAAAAGTTTATAGATGCAATATTTGAAATACAAGATGTATATTCAATATTTTTTAACTTGGAATGAAATTTTGGTCTTAAAATTTCACAACTTACAATGAACAGGGTGGCCATACCACGTGGTATATGATGTCATTTGGGCTATCGCGAGTAAACTTGGAAACTTTTAAGTTTATAGTGACATGTTATTGAACAGTATTTAGTTTTGGAATACTTTTCAATCCCTTTCCATGACGGTTTCTAGTTTTTTTGGAGACCTTTACTAAACTATTTTTCTACACTTCATTTGTAACTTTATGTCGGCTGTTAAAGGGAATGGCGGAATTTATTGGTTGTCTGTCGTTTCGTACTCTTAAAATTGGGTGAAAAGAGCTTTAAGATTTTATTGTTTCTTAAAAACGGTATAAATTAAACAGACGGTTTGTGCTGAGAAGGAGAAGGTTTATGCAGTTTGGCGACAACGATTACACGAACCACCAAAATATTTGCCCCTTTCTGAACTTTCTCCACCTCACCATCAGCCTTACTGAGAAAGGTTGACTATGTCGCTACGCACTACAAATTATGTAATTGCATTTTGTATATCCTATAAATAAATGGAATTGAATTTAGCAAACCAGACGGCTAAATCAGCACTTATGTCTATAAAATCTGATAATACGAGGAGACACCGCTTACTTGTACAGTAAATCATATGTCGTTACTCAGCGATTTCAATCATTTCTGAGACAGAAATGGAAAAGTTCAGAAGTTGGAAGGCTGAATGTTGGCAGAAAGAATAATTTCTCGGAAATCGTAATTGCCATGTGAACAGACAATTTCACACCCACTTACTTGAGAAGATGAAGACAGCTTTGTTCTTTCTTCAAAGTCTATAAAATAATGTATTGTATAGCTTAACATTTTGAAAATGTTATACATTCTCAGAAGTTTTCTGTACATGCTGCGCTTCTAAGACTTACTGCCTTTTCTGGACATGATGCGCTTCTAAGACTTACTCCGTTTTCTGGACATGCTGCGCTTCTAAGACTTACTGCCTTTTCTGGAAATGATGCGGTTCTAAGACTTACTGCCTTTTCTGGACATGCTGCGTTTTTAAAACTTACTCCGTTTTTTGTATATGCTGCGCTTCTAAGACTTACTGCCTTTTCTGAACATGATGCGCTTCTAAGACTTACTGCCTTTTCTGGACATGATGCGCTTCTAAGACTTACTCCGTTTTCTGGACATGCTGCGCTTCTAAGACTTACTGCCTTTTTGGACATGCTGCGCTTCTAACATGTCTAAGACTTACTGCCTTTCTTTTCTGGACATGCTGCGCTTCTAAGACTTACTGCGTTTTCTGGACATGCTACGCTTCCAAGACGTACTGCCTTTTCTGGACATGCTGCGCTTCTAACATGTCTAAGACTTACTGCGTTTTCTGGACATGCTGCGCTTCTAAGACTTACTGCGTTTTCTGGACATGCTGCGCTTCTAACATGTCTAAGACTTACTGCGTTTTCTGGACATGCTGCGCTTCTAAGACTTACTGCCTTTTCTGGACATGCTACGCTTCCAAGACGTACTGCCTTTTCTGGACATGCTGCGCTTCTAACATGTCTAAGACTTACTGCCTTTTCTGGACATGCTGCGCTTCTAACATGTCTAAGACTTACTGCCTTTTCTGGACATGCTGCGCTTCTAACATGTCCAAGACTTACTGCCTTTTCTGGACATGCTGCGCTTTTAAAACATTGCCGCATTTCCTGGACATGCTGCGTTTTCTGGACATACTGCGTTTTCTGGGCATACTGCGTTTTCTGGACATACTGCTCTTCTAAAAATTAATGCAGTTTCTGTACATGGTGCGCTTCAAAGACTTACTGTCTTTTCTGGACATGATGCGCTTTTAAGTCTTACTGCATTTTCTGGACACGCTACGTTTTCAGGCCATTCTGCGCTTCTAAAAATTACTGCGTTTCCTGGACATGCTGTGTTTTCTGAAAATGCTGCGTTTTCTTGATATGCTGCACTTCTAAGACTTACTGCGTTTTCTGGACATGCTGCGCTTTTAAGACTTACTTCGTTTTCTTGGCATGCTGCGCTTTTAATTGTCTTTTTCTTGATTAGTTAGTTTCTTAAGAATAAACCCCATCGCGTAACTCTTTCCCCGAAAAAGTTAAGGCTCTGCGGTCTGTTTGGAGTTTTATTAAGTCTATCCCATGCAGTTAATTTTGGAATTCACTGATGCCAAAAATTATCTTTCACTAGACACTCTCTTTTGTCCAAAAGTAATTCGTTCTTCTCTCGGGAAAGTAACGTCTTGCTTCAAAAGGTAACAACAAATACACTGTTGTCATTTTTCTGCAACATGACAATTCCAACCCGCATTTTTGGTACTTCCGTTTGACAAAACAATGTTGAAAATAGGAAGAATCAGTAATACCAATTTCTTTGTTAAATCTGTAACAGATACATAGAGAAAAACTGAAAACTATATTGAATCTAAATGATTCTCCAACTTAATTTTATGTTCTGGAATGTCGCCTACATAAAGTCGTCTACAATCCTGCATCCTTCACAATATTTATCATTTGGCCGAATGTGGCTCCCAAGGTAACCGTGAAAATGGCATCTTCTTGGACTTGTTACTCCGTGTGTTAGTTCAGAAAACTGTTAGGTGTCAGGAATGCTACAGCAGCCTGCCAGTAACTTTTTGTCAACTCTTCGTCTGAGAAGAACTGTCCTTTTTCAGATAGGCAACTAAATACTTGACATTTGTCATATGTTCAGTATCAAACTCAGAGATAACGGTGAACTTTCTTATGTCCACACATAATCTGTTGTGCCATCTTTCTTCTAAATAAGACGGAGTATAGTAGTTTCCATCGTCGGTGACCCCCGGTACATATTCCGCACAACTACATTATGTACCGTGGGATAATTGATTGCAGATTATTCGTTTTCATGAATATTTATTAGCAAAGGAAAGTAACTCCTCGTCGAATGAGATTCCGTAATACAAATAGATACTCTTCAGCGTGAAGAGTATGAATAATGACAAGTTACCTAAAATAGACGTATTTCCCAAGATTTAAACATGGGCGTGACAGGCAAATTGTAACGAGTACTTTCATTGGCTGAGATTGCGCAAGGGAAATCTTTCGGAAACAAGTGAAAGTAGGTAATGAATTATTCATTAGTACGAAATTTTTACCAACCAATTGTCCCACGGTAGATAAATAGAGTGAAACGGAATGGATCGAACGTGGGTTTCCGACGATGAAATGTTTCATACTTGTTGCATTTACTCTATGATCAGTATTTGCTAATTTGGACATCCATATATGTATCCGAATATTTGTTTCTTTTTAGCAACTCCAGATAATTCTTCTCATCCATAGCCTTCCATCTAACACTCGTTTACAGACTAGTTCTGCCATTTCATGCTGCAAGTTTTCGTATTTCTTCATTAGAGGGAGATTCTGTTTCGAATGCTATTGCTTCAAAGTAGTTACAAATATTTCATTATAAGAAAAAGGAAAACTAGGAACAAATGTATTTCCTTCAGTATATTATAATGTCATACAGTAAAGCTTTAAGAGTTGTCTTAAAACTGAAAATAGAATTTTCAAAATGTCTTAGTAAGTTTTCTATTACTGCCTGCCAGTAACTGAAATCGATTAATCGATTACAAAATATGACGAATTTAAAGAAACTTTAAGAAAGACAAAATAATTTGATTATATTTGTGAAATATTTACTTCTGACATATTTACAAGTTTGACTGGCACTTAGACATATGCCAATTTGTAGCTTTTTGTCTTGCTAAAGTAATCATAAAATCAAGATGAAATTTAATTTTTGATTTAACAATAAAGGGAGGTTCAAATTTTATTTTTGATGGACAATCGCTTTATACTTGTAATAACTAAATAATCTATAATGTCCAAAATTTAAACAACATAGAAACTTCATTTATCATTCATTAAATGCAAGAGTTTAATCGGTTAAATTCTGTTACCAATTACCTTCGAAACCAGTGATGCCGGGTATGTTAATTTATAAATTTCACAAAACATATTGACTCCTACATTGTAATCAGTTGAAATTCTATATGTTTGTTGTATGAGTCTCATGATTTTGAGTTCTATAATCACATTCCTAAACAAGTGCCCTAGTTTCATTTTTTGGAAAATAATTAAGATTTAGTTATATTTTCAAACATTTGTCTCCAAGCGTATATATTGACGAGGTCAGTGCATGTGATTTTCCTCTTTATAAGGTCACAATTCTTACAATATGTAAACAAGGTTTAGAAACATATTTAAAACAGGTAACATAGCATCGAAAACTTATAATGAACAGCCGATCAGATACAGTGTGTCACATTATGATGATTAAAATGACATAGTCTATCAATGAGTACATTGCATGCTCATAATAGAAACATGCCTATTTTTAACTCATCCTGTGTCAAGGTAACAACATCTATCCCATCCTGTGTCAGGATAGCAACATTTAATTCATCCTGTGTCAGGGTAAAACATTTAATTCATCCTGTGTCAGAGGAACAACATTTAATTCACCCTGTATCAGTGTAACAACATTTAATTCATCCTGTGTCAGGATAACAATATTTAATTGACTCTGTGTCAGTGTAACAACATTTAATTGATTCTGTGTCAGTGTAACAACATTTAATTCATTCTGTGTCAGGGTAACAACACTTAATTCACTCTGTTTCAGATAAACAACATTTAATTCATCCTGTGTCAGGATAACAACATTTAATTCATTCTGTGTCAGGTTAACAGCATTTAATTCATTCTGTGTCAGGGTAACAACATTTAATTCATTCTGTGTCAGGGTAACAACACTTAATTCACTCTGTTTCAGATAAACAACATTTAATTCATCCTGTGTCAGGATAACAACATTTAATTCATTCTGTGTCAGGGTAACAACATTTAATTCATTCTGTGTCAGTGTAACAACATTTAATTCATTATGTGTCAGTGTAACAACATTTAATTCATTCTGTGTCAGGGTAACAACATTTAATTCATTTTTTCCCAGGGTAACAACATTTAATTCATCCTGTGTCAGGGGTAACAACATTTTATTCACTCTGTTTCAGATAAACAACATTTAATTCATCTAGTTTCAGGATAGCAACTGTATCAGATTTACAACATTTCATTCATCCTGTGACAGGGTAACAACATTTAATTCCTTTTGTGTCAGAGAACAACAATATAATTCATCCTGTGTCAGGGTAACAACCTGTATAGTTACAGCTCTGCCAGTTGAAAAGGGAAGATTTAACATTCAGTTTTGGAAGTAAAGATTGTTTTTTTTTTCTCAAATTTGTTAGTTGCATGGATCAGTTGCCGAATCTGATTTTTATAAATGGATAAATCGTAGTCGCTCACTGTCAGGATGCAACCGTTTGTATTATGAAGCTTTCTCTTAATTATTGATGTTTATTAAAACAGTACAAATTAAAGTTTATATACTTTTGATACCGTACCGTGACTTACTAGCGAGGTACCGTGAACCGAACCGAGCATCAAGATCCACGATATACCGTCCCACTGCGTACCGTTACTCCTGAACGGGCATAAAATATAATACTATAATATCATTGTAAGCGGACAGATAAAAAGAAGCAACTAGATCACAGCTTGAAAAAATAGAAGTTGAATAAAACAATATGATGTCTGTGTATACATAAATTATAAAATTATAAAGTAGTCAGCAAAAAAAATATGCACAAGCTCTGCTGGCGTTTGGCTTAGATTTGTTCAACTAATTGTATTATAACATAATGGATATCTAATGACACGGAATTGAATTTTGCAAACCAGACGGCTAAAGTTCTTTATATCAATTTATATGATTACCCGGCGACTTCAATCATTTCTGACAAAGATCGAATGCTTCAAAAGTCGGGAGGCTGAAATTATGCAAAAAGCATCATCTTTCAGTTACCAGAATTACAACATGATCAGACAGTTCCTCACCATCTTAGATAGGGAATACGATGATGATGATTAACTTCTAGCTTCCAAGTCTGTAAAATAGCGTATTGTATAATAATATATTTTGGACTCATAATACATTGCCAGAGATAAAAAAACCCCTAAAATCGACCCCATTATGTTTTCAGAGTCAAAGCATTGTGAGAAATAAAAGTAAAAGTAACCTATGCGATATGATTAAATTTCAAAAGCATTTTTTGTCTTTATTTTTGAATTTGTTATCACGTTGCTCTGTCAGGATGCAAGTATTTGTATGTAAAGAAACTTATGTAGCTATGTCTTGCGTGTCCTATATTATGTTTATAGTACTGTTCGTTTCCGATAATATTTTATAAACGAACACACTAAATGAAAATCCTATTTCAGAACCCTGACCGATACAGTTGAACATTTTTGACATTTTCTGTTTGTTATTTTGATGTATCAGACGCACTGAGATAGCCTCTAAAGTCAGGGCTTACATACGATACAGCCAAGTCAAATTTAGCTGTAGCATTTTATGAGATATTTATTACCAACAGCAAGAAGAATTCAAGTAATGAATTGTCATCATGAACGTCTGTTTGGATTTTATTACGTAGACTTTGACAGAAAACATACTTTTAACAAATCGCAGACAGCAGCCTGCACTCCTTACTAACAGTTTGCCCAGCTCATCTTTCCAATCAATCAATCTTTAAAACGACTTTTATTTATACTTTTGATGATAGTTTTAGCACTGTAACAAGGTTTTATTTTTATTTATCGAAATGAAAGAAACTTACCTCAGTGAAGAAACAGCATGCTCTCTCTCTCTCTTTCGGTAATATTACCTAAGCCTTGATGTCGTTCGGCAATAAGTCTCTGCATTTAACACATGCAATATCTGACTTTACTGAACACCCAAAACGATATATTCACGGCAACTTTAACAGAGGTATACCTTAAAACCTTGAGTGTTCTATTTTATTTTTAAATCGTATAAGATATTGAATAAATAATTATGTCAAGGTGTCAGTCAAAATTAAAAACTTCTAAGTACAAGAGGAAAAACTAAATGTTTTAATATGAGCCTTTCTGATATAGACTTGCTTTTGTACCTGTTTTGATTAGATAGACATCTATTCCAAATGAACGCTTTCTTAGTGTTTAAATAACTTAAGGAAAACGTTTTGAACTTACATGTATCTTCTTTTTTTAATTATCATTAAGTTCCCATGTAATAGCGAATAAACCAATAAATAGAGATATACAATATTTCAATGATTACTTGTCTTTAAAAAGGAACTGGTAAAGTAAACGGAAAACTTACTTATTTTGAGGTTGTATAGGCTTCTAATTCAAGTTATTCTTTGAATTTGTATTCGAATAATGAAAGTTGATGAAAAAAAGGAATATGATTCAGCAATTAGCGATACACCTTTAACACATGACATTCTTTGCGTGCGTAGGATAAAGGGAAATGTAAAGGTATATTTTTTTTCAAACCATCAAACTAAATTACAGAAATATATGTATATATATATGCAGAAATGCTTGTTGCTTATACTCATAGTACATACATACATACAAGAATCTCCTGATTCGAATATAATTGAAAAGGCCTTACCTTTATTCTGTCATTAAAAACCGTACAAGAAAAAGAATAAAGTGGGAAAATTCTTATGAATATATATTAAATGAAAACAAACAACAAAAAAACAACTAACTCACTCAGTCCATGAAAGAGAGAGTTAAGTAAGACAGATACTTGTACTGCAAGTTTTACTTTCACTTAATTTTGGTAATAATTTCTATGCAGACTAGCTTAGCAAAACAGCGCAAAATAAAGACTGACGTTTTAATCCACCGTAATTCTTACAAATTGACTAACTGTAAATGAAATCTATACTTTGATGATTGGTAAATGTATGCAACTGCTTATATGAACAATTGTTTTGTTTTTAATCATATAAGTCAGCAGGTCTTTCTTCTTGCTTTATTTCCATCACAATCAAAGTGCTATTTTCTGAGTGCTATATATTACCTTTGTATGTTTGTTAAGTTCGTGAAATCAAATCATGCAGAAACATACAGTCAAATGTACTCTTATGTCATCGAAATGAGATGAACAAGTGCAAACAGACAAGTCCAATTTGACAGAAATGAACAAGTCAAATACAGTTACTTAGGATTATTTATTTATTATAGACAACACAAACTTGAAATGGATAGACACAATTTGCGAAAGGCTCAACTTTGTAACAGCAAAAACTTAAATCATGACGTTTCTTCTTCTGTTATTTTTTTATTTTGTTCATTTTGTGGTCAAAAACACAAACTTGTTCTGGTAAAAATTATTTAAGAAATAACAAAAAATTAATTGAAAGAAATGCAACCATACTGCTCAATTGTCAAAGTTCATGGGAAGCTGACTAGACGAAAATGCAAGGAGACATTTATGAATAAAAGCTGGTCCAATTTCCTTGATGTAAAATATATTAGTTCAAAGGAAATGTCAAGTTAAATTTAAAACCGGAGAGTCTGGCATTCTATTTCCTTTTCAAACTATCTCGTTTCGATATTAATTAGTTATTCCTTAATTGTAGGATATAGTATTTAGATATCATTTCTTTTTACAAAAAAGATAATAATAATAAACGTAATTATTCAACATGCATTAAGCATGTCAAGCCATAACGTAAAAACAATACAAATACCTGCAGTGTATAAACAATGATATCGGGGGTATTATAGCCTTAAGAATCACTTGCTATAATTGTTTTAAAATTAAACAAGAGCCATGTTACACATGGTTAATCCCCCCGCCGGGAAGAAGCTACCTGAAGGTTGTACTTTCTAACACTCAATATAATAATGTTTGAAGAAAATCCCACAAAAAATAGGCAAAGTAGAGTTATTGTTCTTGCAAACTGCACTTCCTACCAATGTGCTATGTCAGTGTATTAAGTTTGAAGAAAATCACTCAAGCACTTTTTGAGTTATGCTTCGGACAAAGTTTTTTAATTAAATCTGATAAAGGGGAATAATTCTAAAAGTAGGCAAGGTAGAGTTATTATTCTTACACACTGCACCTCCTCCAAATGTGCTCTTTCAGTATATGAAGTTTGAAGAAAATCACTCAAGTACTTTTGGAGTTATGCTCCCGACAAAACTGGAATGGACGCACGCATGGACGGACAAAGACCATTTCTAATATCCCCTCCTCCTTTCGCGGGGATAATAAGTTCAAGAATTCAATAATTAGATAAACATGTATATGCTGGGATTTTTAAAATGTAAACAAGTAAATCTGATAAAGGGGAATAACTCTAAAAAATAGGCAAGGTAGAGCTATTGGACATGCACACTGCACTACCTACCAATGTGCTCTGTGAGTGTATGAAATTTGAATAAAATCCCTCAAGTAGTTTTGGAGTTATGCTCCGGACAAAATTTATTAAGTAATTCTGATAAAGGGGAATAACTCTAAAAATAGGCAAGGTAGAGTTATTGTTCTTGAACACTGCACTACCTACCAATGTGCTCTGTCAGTGTATGAAGTTTGAATAAAATCCCTCAAGTAGTTTTAGAGTTATGCTCTGGACAAAATTTATCAAGTAATTCTGATAAAGGGGAATAACTCTAAAAATAGGCAAGGTAGAGTTATTGGACTTGCACACTGCACTACCTACCAATGTGCTCTGTCAGTGTACTGAGTTTAAATAAAATCCCTCAAGTAGTTTTGGAGTTATGCTCCGGACAAAATTTATCAAGTAATTCTGATAAAAAGGAATAACTCTAAAAATAGGCAAGGTAGAATTATTGGACTTGCACACTGCACTACCTACCAATGTGCTCTGTCAGTGTATGAAGTTTGAATAAAATCCCTCTAGCAGTTTTGGAGTTATGCTCCGGACAAAATTTATCAAGTAAATTTGATAAATCGGAATAACTCTAAAAAAAGGCAAGGTGGAGTTATTGGACTTGCACACTGCACTACCTACCAATGTGCTCTGTCAGTGTATGAAGTTTGAATAAAATCCCTCAAGTAGTTTTGGAGTTATGCTCCGGACAAAATTGTTTCGGACGGACGCACGGACACACGGACGCACGGACGGACGAAGGGCATTCCTCATATCCCCTCCGCTTTTGGCGGGGGGATAAAAAGGAGAATTGATTCGGAAAGGTTTTCTGAAATTGCAGACACAATAACAATAGAATAACGAAATATTTTTATCCAATTACTTTTGAAGTAAGTGTACATGTTAGAAGCTAGGTGGAAACAGTGGACCCCATTTATCAACAAAAGATGTTAAGATATACATTATTTGATAAAACCTCTAAAGAACTATCCAAAATATCACAACAGGTATGTAACATGTTGACACCGCTATTGTTTTTGTGGATGATACGTAAAATATTGTTTTAACAACAAAAAAGTGCTTAAAATAACTTTCTTAAGGTATAATAAAAGATAAAACTGCATTTTTGTCGATGTTAATCGGTTTATGAAATAAACTGGAGGCAATTTAAATTAGGTTAAGTCTCTGACACTTTAAATTGACACAATGGATTTCATACAACGACAAAACATAACATAATTTTAAGGAAAGAATTGTAAATATTTTGATTTATCTGTGTATGAAAAACATCAGGGTCATTTAATACTGGGTTGAGTCCGACGGACACTCTAATCGCGTAATCACCATGATCACTGTTGTTTATAATACCTTCATAAAAGTTTGTTATACTAAAATAAGTTATTTAAAATATGCAGTTATATCTCATAACCTTACGTGTAACACGTAGGACACGGATGCCCCCGTGAAATATATAGTGAAAAATAAACAAAGGGCCATAATTCCGTTAAATTTGGTCGAAGCAAAAATTCCTTCCTTCACTATCATCTACACATTTAGGTTGTTCATCCCTGAAAGTTAAGCAAAATCTGCCATCCGGTTTAAGAGGAGTTGCGTTCACAAAATTTCGGGACGTACGTACAGACGTACGGTTGTATTATCGTACGGTCGTACGGACTGACGGACAAGTGCAACGCTATATGCTCCCACTTTGTGGGGGCATAAAATGCCGACAAAAAGGGGAAAGGTCTTATGACGTGTGCAAATGAAATGTGAATACAGAAAACATCCTATAATAACACCACTTTGTTTATTTAATAATCTTGCAAAAAATTGCAACCTGAAAACTATAAAGAATTGCATTTAGAAGAAATAAGACCTGTTATTGGGACGGATTTACCAAAAATACATTGTTGACGAGTCTTACTTTTAGATAATGATATAAGGGCCTATAACCTATATTTATGAACTTACTAGAGTAGGCAGTCATTATTTAGTAACTCAGATTTGCCTGTAGATAATTTTGCTTTGGGAAGAAAAAACGAAACAAGCCATGTGTAAATGATATTAGAAACGGCGTTTGAACATGTTATTGATCATTGTTTGAAACAGGCTAAAGAAGGTGTATCAGTCAGAAACAACATCACAAAATTTAAAGTGGGGCGTTTAATTAAACATATTTTCGAAAAAGACATGTTAACTTAGTTTTGTTTATACCTATCTTTCTATGTTTTGAAGTGTCATTAACTCTGATACTGCTCTGCAAGACTTGTGGTTACATTTAGGAAAATCAGTCGAGATGCACGGTGCAAGACTATTGTCCCAAGAGTCGTTGGTTCGAATCTTACCAAAGTGAATGAGATTCTTCAGTTTCTCTCCTTATGCCACACCTTGCTTGGATCCAGGAAACAGTTTCAAAATTAATATAAACACTTTTTTCCCGATCGATAATATAAGTTACCTGCTAGACAAATTGACTGATCAAGAGAAACAAAACCTGATGACTCTATTTTTGTAAATTGAACAATTTCATTCGTTACAAATGTACGTCAAAATCGATTTTAATACAACTACGCCGACAAATATAGCAAAAATAAAATATAAGAGTTGAGCTTAACGGTTTTAAAGCTGTGGATATCTTCTCACATTTTATCTTAACAGATATATCCATTAGCACGACAAAGCCATAAACCTCTTTGAAAGATATACATTAGATTTAGATTGACGAGCCATGCGTCCGTTTATCTGTTACGCTGACAAATATCAACGTGTATCAGGCCTCGTAAGTCAAGTCTTCGATTGAAACGTGCTGTTCTTTGAAAACAAAACTAATGCGATAAGTGGAAAGACATACTAATTGGTAGCCTGGTGACAAATGACCAAAGAATCTGACTTAAATGAAAAAAATGAAAAAAAAATCAACGAAGATTGTGTAGAGACCACAATAACTGAAAAGGCAAACCCATTCATATAGGAATTCTAATAAGTAAAAACGAACGGAAAGTACAAACAGTTATTACTTCTAGGCACTGACAGAACCAATATTAGAGTATTTTATACATTTTTTTATTATTTCAGAAATCACCTCAGAGAACAATACAGATATCTTTGTTTCCTGAATCTGTCTATCATCGTTTTCATTTCACGCCTGAGTATGCTTATGAATATAATAAAAAAAATACCACAGACAGACGTTTAAAGAAGTCGACTTATCAAAATTTAATCATGGGTTGCCATGACAATAAAAAAATCTAGATGTTGAGGATAAAAGTACTTATGCCACCTTGTGTAGTGAAGTAATGGAATAGTTGTAAAAATGTTGTATTTTTCTTTTTTCATTGCGTTTGAGCTTTCCGACTTCAGATAAAGAAAATGTTTTTGATCAATTTTTAAGTGTATATTAATAAAAACGAGAATCACTTACTTACAGATTGAAGTCTACAACAGACAGTCATAGTTCTTTCTGTGCGTGCTGATCATTACAATTTGCCAGAATGTCTGTCGGCTGGTCAATGAGTGGAAGAGAAAGTCACATTTGTGAACGTTTAAGTAAATCAATCAAATGGTTTTAACGACACAATAAGTTTTTTGTTTTGTGTTTTTCAAATTTGAATCGAAAGTATCGTTGTGCTTCCCCTTGTTTCCATTATATCTTGTTCTAAATTGAACCGACTCTATTTTCATCATATAACACTTTATTGATACTACTGCTGTTACGAATAGATGATGAACTCAAATATAACTGCAAATAAAGATATTTTTTTCCAACCACGCACCTGCCTTCATACAATATATAATGAAATCTAGTTGTTAATACTTAATTGAAGAAACCTTATCGGAAGGAATTAGATATTACATTTTTTTTATAAATATTTAGTAGATAAAAGTAAAACCAAGATTCAGAAAGGATTGATATCTTTTATAAATGCCTGCATGCAGCATGTATGTGTAAAGGATGCAGATAAAAACGGAAGTAACACCTTTATTGCCATGTAACGTACATATTATTATTGACAATTTGTTTTATAAACACTGGACTAGTATCGCAATATATATTTAAAAAAGAATCCATGAAGTTCGTTTACAAAACCGGAACAAAAATTACTATAAACTCTCAATGAACTACGCCAATACTAAAATAAAAGCGCCATTCTACCCCCGCGCCCCTCCCCCACCCCCAAAAAAATTTACACAATTTTAACTGGGCTTTTATGTTAAACGTCTACACGTCTACAGAGAAACTTATTAAATTTAATCATTTTGTAAATCAGTTGAACTTGCGGTATCAAATCTGCATAACTTTAAACCTATTAGACAAATTGATGTGAGACTTAAGATGTAGACAGCTGGTGACAAAGAAAAGTGCTGTACGAAAATCGCTGAACTCTACCATATCCTGTTTATGAGTAATCTCCCGCTCTTTATTTTTAAGTAATGAATCTCCCACGCAGTGATCTCCCATTAGAACTGTGCCGTCACAACATTTTCGTCAAGATTTTTGACGATATAATTAATAATAATAATAATAATAATAATAATAATAATATAATTATAATAATAATATTATAATTATTAATGAATATATATTTATTTTTTAGAATAGAACATAAATTTAAAACTATTAGCGAGTGGGGGGACTGATTTGCCACTTAAAATATAGATACCATTCGACAAGGAAAAGTGGCCGTTTTTTTTAATTATTTCCCATTTTCTGAATTTTTGTCTGGAGCACAACTTGGAAATTATGAAATGGATTGTCTTGAAACTTAAGAAAAGATAGATAGAAAGAAGTAGAAGTGCAATGCACAAGAAACCTAACACTATCTTGTATCATTTTTTAATTATCTCCCTTCTTAAAACTTTTTTTTGTCCAGAGCATAACTTTAAAACTATGAAGTGATATGAAGTGATATGAAGTGAAACTTAAAATATAGATAGCCTGCGACAAGGTGGAGTGAAGTGCCTAAAACATAACTCTACATTATCCAGTTTTAAGTTATCTATGGGTTTTTTTTTCAGTTTTGTAATAAATTCTGTCCATGCCATAACTTGAACATTATGAAAGGAATTGTCTTCATACTTAAGGTAAGAAGTGCAGTGTGCAATTTTCATCGCTGTATCAGGTTTTTACACTTTCTAAAATTATCTCCTCTTTTCAGTATTTTTGGTACATTGCTATTTTATGGTATATTGGTAAAAAAGTCATTTTTGTATCATTTCAAGAAACAATTGTTAAACTATTCTTGCTGAATTTGAAGATTTGCAAACATTTGTGCAGTGCCACGAGAAATGTCTGGCATAATCACTTCGCAGCCTAAGCTGACAGGCGTATATTGAATCTATTCTGCGATGATTTTTGTTTTCTAAGAAAAATGCTTCCTTATTATCAGACACTGTTTATACACTAATTATGTCTGACTATAGTCTCAAAATGTTGAGATGGAAGTCGTGACATGCAATTATACTGATACATTGACAATGATCACAGGAAAAAGTATAGACGTAATTATGAAGGGATATTGAAGCATTAACAATAAGGTCTGATTTTCTTTTTACAGGATTTATCGGCGTTAGAAAATTGTCAAATAACGCTTGAAACCGAGAACTCACTTATTCCTTTTATTTCGAAATTAATTCATTCTGCTCTGTTCTAATATGTACAATCAAGTTATTATGTGTCATTTTCATAAGCAACAATTACAACTAGAACTATCGCTGAATGCGATTCATACCCCCACCAATGTCCTGGAAAGAAGACGACATGGAAAGGTGGTTAAGGGAATAACTTTAGTGGCACAAATACATATACATAAAAAGAAATTGTCTCTGATGAAAAAAACAAACAAATTGTACAGGTAATAGTATAAATATATATTGTCAAATCATGTTCGAAACAGTTACAAATAACCTTTCATTTTCCCAATGTACTAAAACAAACAAAAGCAGTGAAGTTAAGAAAATAGCATTATTATGTCAAAATGTAATTAAGAGTGGAACAAACTTTGCAAACTGAGCTTACTTTTTCTAGTTTTAGAAATATTCAAGTACATGTTAAAATTTCAGAACATTTTCTAAGTCAATTTTTGACCTTCAAGTGTGGCCTTGACCTTAAGCTGGCACAAGGGTAAGATGGGTTCTGCACATTGCCCAGTTGGGGTGAACATTTGAGTCAAGTTTGAAGAAAATCCTTCCATTAGTATAGAATTTATAGAGCGGACACAACATATTGTCTAGTATTGATCGTAAGTAAATTAAAAGACTTAAAAAGGGGCATAACTTTGTCAAAATGCAATACAGAGTTATGAAACTTAACCTGCATATTTTACTTGTGATACCTCATATATCTTTTAAGTTTTAAGCAAATACCTGTGCTAGTTTCAAAAATATTCAAGTACATGTTAAAATTTAAGTACATTTTCTAAGTCAATTTTGACCTTCAAGTGTGACCTTGACCTTAAGCCGGCACAAAGGTAAAATGGGTTCTGCACATAACTTTGTTGAGTTGAACATTTGAGTAAAGTTTGAAGAAATTTCCTCCATTAGTATAGGATTTATAGAGCGGACATGACATATTGTCTAATATTTGATTGTATGTAAATTTGAAGACTTAAAAAGGGGCATAACTTTGTCAAAATGCAATACAGAGTTATGAAACTTGACCTGCATATCCAAATTGTGACACTTCATATATATTTTAAGTTTCAAGCAAATACGCTTTCTAGTTTCAGAAATATTCAAATAAAATATTCAAATACATGTTAAAATTTAAGAATATTTTCTAAGTCAAATTTTGACCTTCAAGTGTGACCTTGACCTTAAGCCGGCAAAAGAGTAATATAGGTTCTGCACATCCCCTTATTGAGGAGAACATTTGAGCCAAGATTAAAGAAAATCTTTCAATTAGTGTAGGACTTACAGAGCGGACACGACATAATGTCTAATATTTGATTGTTTGATATTTGACCTTCAATTGTGACCTTGACCTTGAGCTGACACATGGGCATCATGGGTTCTGCACATCCCCTTGTTGAGGTGAACATTTCAGCCAAGTTTGAAGAAAATCCTTCAATTCCGACGGACGCGACAAAGCGAATCCATTATAGCGCCCCCCCCCCCCCCCCACACACACACACACATTTTGTGGTGGGGGTATAACAACCAAATCAAAGGGATTATGGATTAATTGCTATATTTATTTCAGTCTTACATGATTTATTTCAAGAAATCTGTAACACCTGAAAAGAGTTTACTATATCTGTGCATCATCTTTTCAAGACCAATAAAGAAGGTTTGTGCTGGTTCGAATTCCATTATGGGTGAGAGTCTCCAGTGACAAATTCCACACTTTTTGCGCGAGTATTGGTCTTAATATAGGAAGCAGTCATCTGGAGGATTTATACTTGTTTGGCAATCGATGTAAAATAATTAAGTTTAAATAAAACTAAACCATAGAAAAGTGCACAAAATCATCCAGTATAAGATATTTCTTCTCTGATCAGGGATTTCTTAATTCGCTTTTAAACTTATACGAAAAACAATGTTTTCAATTATATACATTCATTTACACAAAAATTTGCTAACTTTAAATGAGTGAAACGCCGTCTAGAAAATCCAAAGAGTCTTTGATCATACCAGCGGTGCTTGGTGAAACACTTTTCTCTAATTAAGTTGGAAAAATTCTAATACTGAAATTTTTACTAAGGCGATTTGTTGACTAAACCGTTTACCAAATAAGTGATATTTAATATAATTGTCGTGTGATATGGAGAGCATATATTTAATAAAGTTTCCTACATACAAAATATCTGACACTGTCATTTCAATATGAATGAACTTATGTTGTGAGAAATTCAATTTTTCTTCCGTACACAATTAGAATGAACCACACACGACTTGCAATCGTCACGTCTTTCATAGCAGAGTTATTTTGATTTTATAATTCCCTTGTAACCTTACGTCTCCTCGTAAATCCAACAAACAAAACTTCAAATTAAATCGTTTAATTTGTTCAGAGCACTTGTGAGAATGCTTTTAACAAGTATAAATTCAATAATAACACAGTAATACCAGAAAAAAAAACTTAACTTATACAGCAATCGCAATAATACCTAGTATTGCATTAGAGTTACTGTAACGCACATTTACTGATAAATTCGAAACACGCACAATCTTATCAAAATAAAGAAAACGGGTAAACGGTTTGCTCCCTCAATATATATATTGAAATACACATCATAACCATAACATTTGATACAGTGAACTGTCAATCCGTAAGGGCCATTTCTAAATGCTCCTGGTTATGTGTTTTTTTAGTTATTGTTCAGAAAATATGAACTATGCCAAAGCATTTTACCTAAAACTACAAAATATCGATGTCAAACAAACCTAAATATTATAAATGACTAATCGGAAATCAAACGGTCAACCAAAGGAACTAAGGGTTTTGTTACCTAGACTGTTATAAATTCTAGGGCTTGGGATTTCAATCGATAACAACTTGAAACAAACGAACTCAAGTGTACCGAAAGAATGAAGTATGAGTTAATAAACTTATATATTTGATTTGCATGGAACAATAAAACTATTATACTATTAATGACATCTTGGTTGCCACAACACCATGCTGAACACTCCTTATTTGAGACAGACAGAATGGAAACATATTTTATAAGCGGAATCTGAATTTGTCACATTAATTTCAAAAGTATTTCCATTAATTGTCGAATCAATATAAGTTTACAAATGTTCGATCGTGTTTGTTAATAATTGCATATACTATTTACTAACGAAGTTTTCAGCTCTAGTTGATTTGGACATTTAAGGTAAGACGAATTGACAAAAAATGGTAATAAGAATGATTGCCATTTGACAAAAGAAAGAAAAAAGGATGAACTTTCTTCTTTCGGATATTTATCAATAGTAGTTTCCCTTAAAAAAAACACCTAACGTCTTACATTTATTGTTCATATCTTTTTTAACCGTTTACATTTATTTACCGATGTAAATGTGCGTTCTTATAGTCAGAAAATGGATAAAGAATGACAGACAAACATGGAAATCCTTATAAGTACGGCCGTTTAAAAAAGAAAATGATATAAAACAAAATTTAGTCATAAAATCACCACTAGGACTTTTAACACCTTTATTCACAGATAGAAAAAAAGTTAAGCGCTTAGGTTGCTTTGGCGTTAAAATAGAGGTGAATGGATGCTCCGTGATATCATTTTATCTATTACTCTGGCAATAACGACGTAAATTCGGATGTCCTCAGTCATATCTCAAGCTAATGTTAGTTGTTATATCAAGTAGGAAATGAAATTATCGAATCGGAATTTCCCATGAGATGCACACACAATAGATACATATTGGTAACAAAATGGCGAAAGAATCCGACTTACGGGTAATAACAAGATAGTGTAAAAGGGATAGTGAAGGTCGATAATTCGAAAGCTTTTACTGAATATTTTTAATTAAACATAAGAAAGGAGAAGATGAAAACTTTTGGTGCTTTTAGTGCTCCTAACAATGCTTTTAGGAGTATAATTTAATTTGAAATTTCACCGAGAAAACGGCAAATTTAATTTAAATTATCCAAACAAAGTCTCCGTCTAAGGTTTAAAATGAAACCGCAAGTGTGTTAGCAAAGAAACTGGCTTTCTCTTTCCCTTGCTTGTCTAAATAAGAAATATAATTATTGTCACCATGACCCAGACAAAAGATGGTACACAGCTGATACCACACACGAATTAGTGAAAAGAAATTTACAATGCCGATCCATTCACATCTTTGTGAAAATACTGTATGGCTAACGTAAGCACGCTCATACAAACATGTTACCTTAATACCTGAAAACAATTGTAACTATCAACAAGAGGGCCAATGGCCCTAAAGCGCTCACCTAGGTTCAAAGATGAAATAATTTTTTATAAATGTAATGATGCATATCACAGAAATGGACCAATGCAATTTCATTGCCATAGCTCCAAAAACAAAACGTAGGTCAGTAGATCAAAATATAGGTCATGCGACGACATTTTTTAAATTGGAACGAAAAGCTGTACACACAGTCCAAATTTCATTGCCGTAGCTTTAAAACAAAAAAGTAGGTCAGTAGGTCAAAAATATAAGTCATGATATGACTTTTTTGAAATCGGAACAAAAAACTGTACACATGGTCCAAATTTCATTGCCATAGCTCCAAATACAAAAAATAGGTCAGTAGGTCAAAAATATAGGTCATGCGATGACATTTTGAAATCGAAACGAAAAACTGTGCACATGATTCAAATTTCATTGCTGTAGCTAAAAAGCAAAAAAGTAGGTCAGTAGGTCAAAAATATAGTTCAAGGAATAATGTTTTTGAAATCATCTTGAAAAACAGTACAAATGGTCCAAATTTAATTGCCATAGCGAAAAACTTAAAAAATGAGAATTTTTTTTGAGAGGGGGTGAGGGGGGAGTGACCCCCAGGGGAGAGGGGATAACCCCACTGTGGTCACAGTGCACACTACCAAATATCTAAGCTCCAGGCCTTGCAGTTTGTGACAAGAAGATTCTTAAAAAAAATTGTTATATAACTCTTTGTAAAACATGTGACCCCTGGGGCGGGGCCAGTTCTGACACCGGGGTCATAATTTGAACAATCATGGTAGAGGTCAACTAGATGATACTACATACCAAATATCTAAGCTCCAGGCCTTGCGGTTTCTGACAAGAAGATTTTTAAAGTTTTCACTATATAACTCTATGTAAAACATGTGCCCCCTGGGGCGGGCCCAGTTCTGACCCCGGGGTCATAATTTGAACAATATTGTTAGAGGTCAACTAGATGATGCCTTATACCAAATATCTAAGTTCCATGCCTTGTAGTTTCTAACAAGAAGATTTTTAAATTTTCACTATATAACTCTATGTAAAATCAAGTGATCCCCGGGGCGAGGCCAGTTCTGACCCCAGAGTCATAATTTGAACAATCTTGGTAGAGGTCCACTAGATGATGCTACATACCAATTATCTAAGCTGCAGGCCTTGCGGATTTTGAGAAGAAGAATTTTAAAGTTTTTCCTTTTGCTTGCCATGGCAACCAGAGTTCTGCATTGAATTGAATTCTTTGAAAACCTTTGGTAGAGCTTCATGCAAGGAACATCCCTGGCAAGTTTCATTGAATTTGGCCCAGTGGTTTCAGAGGAGATGTCGTTTGAATGGAAATGTTGACGACGCACACCGCACGATGACGGACGCCGGACGGAGTGGGATCACAATAGCTCACCATGTCATTGCGTGACAGGTGAGCTAAAAATGCTAAAAAAAACCCACCAGCTTACTGAAGAACCTTAAATGATTTTCTTACAGGATTTTCTTGTCACAGGATTCTTCGGGTTGGCTAGTACTTTCCACATTTAACCTGTCTAATTGATGCTACATGCAGAACGTGCAAATAGTTTGTTCTGTACCTATTTCTATCTCTAACGTTGAGTTTTAAGGATGGAGACTGAGTTTTACCAGAAAATATTCAGATGCGCTAGTGTTTGATGAACTGGTACAAGGAAAATCATTGTCTTAACGACGTCTATTTACATTTCAAAAGTAGTGAAATATTTGTTTTCGTTTATATCAAGAGTTATAAATAGTTCATGCTCATTGCACGCAATCAGTTCTATGGATGGCTGAGAATCTTGTTTTCATCAAGTAATCCCTCTGCACAGGTGCTTACCTTTTGTAGTAATACTGTCTAAATTAATGACAGAATATCCCCCTACATAAGACTTTAAACTATTCAGTATAAAGTAAAAAATAAAAGTCGCTCCTTTGAATATGTTGTCACGTTTGTTCTCTTTACTTTAAATTATTTATGTTTTTCTCCAAAAAAATAGCTGAAGCAAAACAGAATTGTGTTATGTTTAAAAAAAAATAAAATGATTGAGGTAAGTTTCTATAAACTGTAGTATCTGCTGATATAATCACGATACTATTTTGTCCATATGAGCAAAAGCATTATTAAAGTAAACAAAAAATATCTACCTGTTTAAGGGAACATAATTTATCCAAAGAGTAAATTATTTAGTTGAACTTTTTGGGTTATGCCCCTTAAGGCATCACCCAGTATGGGCATCACCAAGTATCCTGGCGAGTTTTTAAAATGCGACAGAGCGTCTATTGAAAAAGAAAATGGAGCAGAGCGTCTAGATCCAGAGATTTTCTGACATCCTTATTTTGCGGCCCTGTGGTCCTATTTGCGGTCCTATTTGCGACCCATCATATGATTAAGGAAGCTGCATTCAAAGTATTGAATCTGATTGTATCAATGTGAGTGGCAAATATATGTTTGTGGTTTTACGTAAATGATGTGTTTAAATTCAATAGAGATATTGTAATTTACATATAATTTTGCATAATTTTTAAAAAAGACAGAAATAAAATTGAAATCTATTTACTGCACAAAGAAAACAGACGTACAATTCAGACTTATTCGGATTTTCGCAACTGTTTTGCCGTCGAAACATGTGTCCCACTAAAATCATTTGATATAAACATTAGATTTGATATTTTAAATGAAGCTTCATTTAAATGAATGTTTAGAACTTCAACACTTTGAACAATTTCGCAGAATTCAGAAAATGCATATAATGTCAAAAGGTGATGTGAGCGTTGCTAAATTAACTGTATATTCATTTATCTATTTGAGTTTATTTCTTGTCGGTACGTGTAGACCATTTGACCGACGTCCCATAGAGAGGTTAGCTTTTTAGGATTTTGGGTATAGTGCAAAACAAGAAAGCATTTCATTTCAATGACGCCTCTGGTTCTTTTGCATGCTCAGTGTATAGCACTAATATATAGGACCCCTGGAATATCAGTTCAGTGCGTTACCACTGCTCCTGCAGGATACCGGCTTGTTGAAATGTGACAACAAAAATGCAAAATACAGTGGTTTCATTTCAAATGTGTAAGTAAATTTATAATGCAGGCTGGAAATGTTAGTCTTGTAAAAAATAAAATTGTTATGCTGTTCCCTTTTTAATTTTCCCTTTTTAGCTCTATTTACGATACTTTAATTATTTCTAAAATACATGATCGTAGTTGTCTTGAGTTCTCAAAGATTTTATTTTTATATTTTTATAGTGTATTCATTATATCCTGCGCTCGTAACACTGATAATACTATATAATCTAAAAAAATTACTTGCTTTGTTCACACACTGACAAATTTACTAACATAGACTGAAATATTAAAGGAAGAGGATAACTATCAATATCGCAAGGAATGTTACATATAGATTTGATCATATGTAAAATTCAATGATTTGGCATAACCCATTGGATGCCTTTTTAAGCAGCCAACTTGTTTGCATATCCAAGCACTTAAACGAAAGAAATTTGGCGAAACAGTCTGTGAATGTGTTCTTATGTCCTTGAAATTTAATAACCGAATGCAAACAGACATATTCAATATTCAACAAAAAAATATTTATTCATACTCTAGTAGAATTTGGTATACAGGGAGACGTCGAAAGCTGCAACTAACGCACGATTTTACTTGCAAAGAAACTCGCGTTCATACAAGCAGTAAAGGCAAAAGTTTCAATATCATCGGAAAGTGTTTTATTACAACATTTGTTTCTCGCTTATTGACCACAGACATATATAGAATATTGAAATTTAAAACAATTCCTTGCAACCATGCAGCTGCATTTTCTTAATTCATATATAACTATAAACTGAAAAACAAAATTATAAGCAGAATAGTACTTCAAAAATATCTGACCTGTAGTTTCAAGATAATTGTAAGTCATAAGCAGATTATTTCATATATAAAAAAAATAGTGACTGACTTCACTATCAAGATTACGAAGCAATTTTTTAAAGTTTGTCCAGAGCTTTGTTGTCTCCGGTAAAACCTTAGTTACTGAAGCAGTTTGGAAGTAAATCTCAATATTGTTAAAGTGATAGTCGGTGTTTGGTATAATTTCTATTCATTTTTTTGTATTCTGTTACCGATAAAGTAATAAATTACGTTTTGCAATTTCATTTCAATTTATGTATATTTCAATTTTAAATTATCGTTGTATTTATAACTGTTCAGGTTTATTTCCTTGTCGAAAGTTTAACTGACCATTTTGTCATTCAAAAAAGATGAGCTTCTGAAACCAGAACCCCACAAAAGTACTCAGTTGAGCGATCCAGGGCCATCATGGCCCTCTTGTTCTGTATATATACGTACGATGCACACCGTTATATGAAATCATATATTTCTTGTACCTTGTGCGAGATTTAAAAGACATCGTCATGTCAGTATGGTGATTAAGTTCCTAATTATGTAAAGAAAAAAATATTCATCACATGTAAAACGACTTTTCATTACACTTCCTATTTGTTTCAATTTCATTGCATAAGGTTGCCAAGTTTTCTTTTCAGACTTATTCCATTAATGTTCGTTTATTAAAGCAATGTCAAGAGTACTTTAAACACACGCCTGGAATATTTGTATACATTTAAGGCTTAAATGGTTTGTACTCAAAGCCTCTACAGTCAAAAGCAAATGCTTTCCATTGATTCCTTTTGATTAACAAGCCATAAAGTCTTGTTTAAATTCAGAAATTGTGGATGCTTCTATTGCAGACGGGAAATAAAAACAACATGCACTTCAAATAACCTTTAAGCGCATATAGAAAGCATCGTTTTGTCTAAATCGCTGTTCTGTAGTTTGCACATGTTTAAAACTAAAGTGACTCGCAGGCAGTAGAATTTCTGTTTCTTTCTTCCTTTTTTGTGTGTAAAAGTATGATCAGACATAAAAGCTATGTTTGTAAAGGGGTACAACACTTGTAAGTAACACCAACGTATTCATGAAATTTGTTGATGTTTCTGATAATAGAATTGTCCTCTAAACCTCATTAAAAAGAATGGAATTTATGCAGACATACACCAGGTCTTCAACTGAAAGAGGAAAGTTGTAAATAAAATATAAAAAAGTTCTCTCATTTTTTGTTAAAATATTTTCGCTGAAAAAACATTGAATAGAAGTCTTGAAAATCCAAACTTAAAAACAGCTGGAAGTATAAAAGGTTTTCCTGGGTAAATTCATCTACCATCTTTTCCATCTTTCGTCTTATGTCACTGCAACAGATTGTTTCAGTGTGCTCAAATATCCGAAGTAATAAATCTGTCAGTTACGATGCTTTCTCTAAGTGACTGTATTGACTTAGAAGCATAATTGATAAAACTGTCAAGTGCTTTTAATACAACTGAAATGTACATCTAGCTATAAGGTTTCAGGTTTAATTAATAATACTTTTCGTTTTTCATAACAATACAATGGTATAATTAATAATAATAATACAGTCATGTTAAAATAGTATTTATAATAATGAAAATTATGATCGTCAAAAGTGTTACGGTCTAGTGCACACCCTCCGATACTTGTATAAATACAACCTCTGACAACTGCATTAGAGAAACGATTCTTTGGCTCAGTGGTTAGAGCGTCGGCGTGTCAAGCGGAAGATGGGAATTCGAATCCCGCTCTGGGTTGTGTATTCTAAGATGCATTGCATCTTTCTGTTCATGTTCGTTAGAAAAGAAATAGTCAAATCAATAATATGTTTCTAAGTTAAAGTTGCACATGTAACTCAAATTATCAAAATTATATTTGTTATACAAAACTTTTTATTTTGACTAGCTAAATATAAACAAATATTTTCTAATAATACAATGTAATTTTTATCATCTAAAAAGTGGCGGTGTAGTGACCACAAAATAATATCGTACTCGCTTAGCTTGAAACTAGGTTTTTTAGTAAAAATGGTGAAATAAAATTTGGCGAAAGACAGCTGAATGTGTTCTTAAGTCAACAGACCAAATGTTCTTCTTGATTTCTATCGATTCATACACTGTCAGACAAACAACGAACGCTCAACAAGCAGGACTCTATTTGCAAAAGATGGCACCTTTGTGATAACAAAAGCGTCAATATGGGTGGACAGCTTTTTTCTGACAATTACACTGTTTTGCTCTGAATACAGACTGCTAGGAAGCTGGGAAGACGTTTTTGCAAAGGGGTATTCAAAACTTTCAAAAAGTGGGATCACAAGATATCTGCCAAACTTACCATATTCTTCATTTATGGGACGAGCATTTACACTGCACTATACATATTTATTTTTCTAACAAATCAAGACACACAGTCCATATGGATGTATATTAAATATGCATGACAATGCGACAGTTGTGCATAATTAAATCTGATAAATTCTAACTTATATGAACCTGCGCTTCTAGACAAACCTAGTTATGTGCAATATTTAGACAGGCCTGTACCTGAATACTTTCGACATTACCCTAAGATGGCTTTGCCTTAGTGTTTGCTGGAAGTGAAACAATCCTATAACATTCTTGAAGAAATCTGCAAAGATATCTTAACACTATGAAGAGAACTCATTTGTTTATACGCTAAAATAATAGGTACTTAAAAGCAAGCACCTAGTAACAAACTGCATGTGTATCAAAATATTCAGTGTTTCACATTTAATTTATTGTAAGCTTTTAAAATGACAGGATGCAACTAGGAAGAAAGCTTTAAGTTCTAACTCAGTTTAAAAAAAAAAACAACACTTTTTAGTGCATCTCATAACAATGACGTTTGAATGATCCAAATATGACTAAATGACACCGCGTCTTGAATTTATCTTTAAGTATACAGAGTTCAGCATATCTGATTTTTAACACATACATTTTGGCTGAAGAAATGGTCTTTAGAAAATATGTAACATTACGAATGCTCTTCTTTTCTTATAAAAATGCTTGCTTATTATCAGACACTGTTTACATACTAATTACGTCTGACTGCAGTCAGTTACAAAATGATGAGATGGAAGTCTTGACAAGCAATCACACTGCTACATTGTCAATGGTCATAGGATGCAGTATAGACGTAATTATGAATAGATATTGAAGAATTAACAGTAAGGTCTAATTTCCTTTTCGCGGGATATATCGGCGTTAGGAAATTATCAAGTTACATTTGAAACCGAGCACTCACACTTTTTCATTCATTTTTTATATAATTTAAAAATTATTCACTCGGCTGTGTCATGGTATGTACAACCAAAATATCCTAATGGTGTTGATATTATGCACAATATTTAAAGGTTAAAATAGACATATTTCTCTGGACAAACTTTAACTTCGTAACAATATCAGTGTCTGCTGTATTTTTATTAACACAAAATCGAATGGGATTAAAAATTAATTGTTATATTGATTGTAATTTAATACAATTTATTCATAAAATCTGTAACATCTGAAAATTATTTATTATTTCTGATCGTCATCTGTTCAACCCTAATATAGAAAGTTGCACAAAGTGATCCCAATATAAGAAATTTCTTCACTGATCACTGATTTATTAATTCGCTTTTCAACTATGCAGAAAGTCTTTTCAATCATATGCATATGTCCTTTTGTCGTTTGATAGTTTTCTTATTGAAGTAACAGATATTCAAGTATCCTACTTGCAAACTATATGACACTCATTTCAATGTACGATCTTTTGTAGTGTATATTACACTTTTTCCTGTAAACAATCAGAATTTTTACGATTACCAGACATGACTAGCAACCGTCACCCCTCCCACAGCAGCGTAATATTGATTTTATTTTATGTATTGAACGAATCGACATTAAGTAAACGTTAATGCAATGTATAAACACGAGTTATAGTACTGCAGATGAATTTCACAACATCTGATTGGTTAAGACCATCCGTATACGAAGCCGTATATACCGTGAGCAATGGATTTCCCTAGATGGCTGGGCCCAGATTGGACACTCATTCTCTGTTTTGTTTACAGAAAACAGATTGTTTCAATATTGTTGCAACCTGGACAGTACCCATAGGATGGTATAGATGTCCTGGGTTATTGCTTATCATGCTGACAGTTTTATTTTTATGTGGATTTAATATAAGTTACTATTTTTATACGGTCGTATTAGGGGAACACCCATGGCGGGCGTCCGGGTGGCGTCTACAATGATATCCGCTCTCTAATTCAATCAGTTGTTGTCCAATCTTCATGGGGAAAATGTTTATTGGCATAATATCTCAGCCAAGTTTGATAACCAGCCAAATCGCCACAGTTATGGCCCTTTATTTGTACAAAAAATGGCAAATTTGCCTTGTCCGCTCTCTAACTCAAACAGTTTTTGTCTGATCTTCATGAAACTTGAAGAAAATGTTTATGGGCATAATATCTCGACCAAGTTCGATAATCAGCCATATCGCGCTACACACTTCAGACTTATGGTTCTTATTTTTTTCAAAAAAAAAAGGCCAAATTGGTCTCTGCTCTTAGTGAAACAGTTGTTCGTTGATCTCCATGAATGTTTGTGGAATCCTTGGTGTCTATTATATCTTTACCACGTTTGATAACCAGCCAAATCACCACAGACACTTCTAGGCGCTAGCCCTGAAATCGTCAAAAAGCTTAAAAATTCACCTTACAGCCTGTTCTGACTATCAACAGAAGAATTCTGTACTCATATAAAATCAAAGGTGAGTTATGTGTGTATTTATATACATGTGTCTATGTATCTGCATAGTAGTATCCATATACCTGTAAAGTTGTACCAATATATCGGTATATTTGTAGCCATGCACATGTTTACTCTCATCCATGCATCTGTAAACTCATATCATTACATGGGTACAGTGAAAGATAACTGTTATACCTTTCCTTATCGTGTAGACCTATAGATAGGTGACCCAGGGATTTCAATAGCTTTTGAAAACCAGGGGTCATCTGACCCCTGTTGAGAATTTTCAAGCAGTCATAATCAGATCGTCGCGAGTCATTCCTTGAGTTCATTCAACTTTACTACTTATAAAAATGCTTTTACTTCATTTTAATATATTTTCTAGGGTCAAATAAGTATTTACTTCATAATTAAATTGAAAAAAGACACAATATTTATCTTCATTCTTGCAAAATTTGACCACTTTTCCTAAATCTTCGGCATCAAGACGACCCCAAGCTTAGAATCAGATGGAGTTCAAAAGTGGAAAACTTCAAATTTGCTTGCATCAAAATGCAAGAATCTGCGTCTATTGAAATCCCTATGACCCATAAAATTACAAAAAAAGTAAACCATTGTTAGTTTCATATCAAAAATGCTATGATGCTTTCAATTCATATCATACTGCAGATCTTGGTCACTTTTTAATGTGTATCAAGTGCATGTGATTATATTTTAAATGTGTATGACATTAGCCTATAATAAAGGGTTGTCTGATAGACTAACTCAGAACATTTTATACTTATATCTGGTATAACATCAAATTTTCAAAATTTAGGACAATTAAGTAAAATCTTTGACATACTATAGAAGGTGTACAGTCCCTTTAGCATTTTCCTGTTTTATATACTTCTTTTTTTTCAAACAGTTATCTTTCAATACAATGCAGCTTTCAATGTATTCGATGTTCACGAAATACAAAGCATGTGTAAATTTCCATTTCTTAATTGAGCCTTTTGTAAAACTGCATGTATGCAGCCAGGTCCAACAGTATAGACGCAGCTAGTGGTTGGCCCAGTCATAAAGCCAAGATTTTACCAAGGAATAGTCTACATTAATTCCCAAAATCATCTAAAAAGTAAGGTTTATTGACACTCTTTAACCAGGTTTTCAATTTTGAAAATCCTGGTTATTAGATTGGGGTATGGCGGGCGGATGGGCGGATGGGCGGATGGGCGTCAAACGAAATTGTGTCCGCTCTGTAACTCTTCAACCCTTTGAAGAATTTTGATGAAACTTCAGACAAATGTTTACCACATCAAGATGACGTGCAGAACGCATGTTCCGCATGGCTGGCTCCAAGGTCAAGGTCACAGTGACATTAACATTGAAAATCCTGTCCGCTCTGTAACTCTTCAACCCTTTGAAGAATTTTGATGAAACTTCAGACAAATGTTTACCACATCAAGATGACATGCAGAACGCATGTTCCGCATGGCTGGCTCCAAGGTCAAGGTCACAGTGACATTAACATTGAAAATCCTGTCCGCTCTGTAACTCTTCAACCCTTTGAAGAATTTTGATGAAACTTCAGACAAATGTTTACCACATCAAGATGACGTGCAGAACGCATGTTCCGCATGGCTGGCTCCAAGGTCAAGGTCACAGTGACATTAACATTGAAAATCCTGTCCGCTCTGTAACTCTTCAACCCTTTGAAGAATTTTGATGAAACTTCAGACAAATGTTTACCACATCAAGATGACGTGCAGAACGCATGTTCCGCATGGCTGGCTCCAAGGTCAAGGTCACAGTGACATTAACATTGAAAATCCTGTCCGCTCTGTAACTCTTCAACCCTTTGAAGAATTTTGATGAAACTTCAGACAAATGTTTACCACATCAAGATGACGTGCAGAACGCATGTTCCGCATGGCTGGCTCCAAGGTCAAGGTCACAGTGACATTAACATTGAAAATCCTGTCCGCTCTGTAACTCTTCAACCCTTTGAAGAATTTTGATGAAACTTCAGACAAATGTTTACCACATCAAGATGACGTGCAGAACGCATGTTCCGCATGGCTGGCTCCAAGGTCAAGGTCACAGTGACATTAACATTGAAAATCCTGTCCGCTCTGTAACTCTTCAACCCTTTGAAAAATTTTGATGAAACTTCAGACAAATGTTTACCACATCAAGATGACGTGCAGAACGCATGTTCCGCATGGCTGGCTCCAAGGTCAAGGTCACAGTGACATTAACATTGAAAATCCTGTCCGCTCTGTAACTCTTCAACCCTTTGAAGAATTTTGATGAAACTTCAGACAAATTTTTACCACATCAAGATGACGTGCAGAAATTGTTGTCTCATTAATAAGTATACTCCTTGCAGACAGTATTGTTAGCCGAAATTTACATCCTACTCATTATCATGTATTCTCATGAATATTATCTTTTCCTTCATGTCATGTTATAATCTTTTGAATATTCATAGCAATCTTCATTCCAAAATTCATACTATAGTATAGAATCAGAACAACATTTTTGAAAACCTGGTTTCGTGGCATTGCCATGTTTCTTGTTTGAAAGCTGAACTGTTCCATAGCATACCTCCTTGAACATTCTCTAACTCTATCAAATTATATCATTCTGTTTATATCTTGAACTTTGGTATATGGCTGGTTAACAAATCCATTATAGTACTACATGGTTCCTGTGATATACTTAACACCTCTGCAAATACTCCATAATTCTTTGGTATTAATTTGGCTGGTTATCAATTTAAAATTAATTAGGGTTATAAGGATTCCTGCATGTACACACCTCTCTGTCAAACTTTTCAACCGTTTACCAAAATTTTCGACGGGCGTATCTTGTGGCAATTTGGCACTCTTGTTATAATATAAGTGGTTTCATACATGTTTTAAATTATCATAACTGTGATATTTTAAGTGATATATTTACTTTTTTAAACTGCAGTATGTAGATTGTCTTTAAACGTGTATTCTTTTATATGAAAAAGGCGCTTTATAAATTTGGTATATAATAGTAATAATAATAAGAAGGGGCCATCTTTTCTCTCGATTGAAAAATGAAATAAAAACAACAGTAATAACTTAACATTAATGTTTTATGTGTATGTCCAGTATCCAAGACAGTATATTATTTCGGATATTACAAGAACAGCAATATGATAAAGAAAATGATGTATGGAAAGCAATGTTTCCTCAAAAAACAACCGCTGGGATTTTAAACACCTTTATTCACATATAGAAACGAAAACTGCCGCACGATAAGGCTGCTTTACTCTTAACAATTTTATATAGAAGTAAAATGTGTGGAAGGTCATCCCCGTTTCAACAAATACTGTCACTCCATTCAAGTCTTTATTCATAAGACATAGAACATTTAAGGTTTGAAAAAGACATAATGGATGCTCCGGGATTCCATTTTATCTACTACTCTAACAATAACGACGGAACTCGGATTTCCTCAATCATGTCTCCAGCTGATATATGTTGTTATATCAAGAGGGAAATGCAGTTACCGATTCGGAAATTGCCATGAGATATACACACGATAGATACATACTGGTAACAAAATGGCAAAATAACCCGCGCGAAAAAGGAGATGGTGTAAAAGGGATCGTGAATGTCGATCATGCAAAAAGTTTTATTAAAGATTTCTAATCATAGATAACAAAGTATCAAAAGTAAAACTTTTCCCATCGCTTTAGGGTTCCTTATAATTCTTTTAGGCCGTATAATTTGATCAAGAAAACGGCAAAATGGATTCACCTTGTCCAGACAAAGTTGGAAGTGTCCAACTGAGTTTCAACTGAATTGTTTGCACCTAATTTCTGTTTATTTTGCAACACATATATATATATGTGTGTGTGTGATTATATGTGTGCTCATGTTTTTTCACAAGGAGATCTGTCTTGAAAAAGTAAAACATACTGTTTTTGTTTATTTACTAGAAATGAATATTAAGTAACAGTCAAATTAATCACGGGTATAAAATGACAATCATAAATAGTTAAACAAAACTTGAAAAACTTAAAAGTAACATACCAGATGAAAAGATTGAAAATCACGATAGAGACGAGACACATGGAACTCAAAAAAGGAGAACAATTTTAATTAAAGGCAAAAAGAAGCGTTCCTGTGGCTCTTAACTTTGCCTGCAGCCAGTCTTGATATCAAGTTTTCATTGGACATATAACTTATAGTACTGTAAATTCTTTTTCTAAGAAATAACAATACCTAAGGTATAAAAGGAAAGTCTACATAAAACCGAGAATCGGACAAGAAACTGTCAATACACCTCCTCTTTCCCGTGCTTGTCTAAATAAGAAATGCATTGTCACAATGACCCAGACAGAAGATGGTACACACCTGGTACTACACGCGAATTAGTGAAACGTAATTTACAATGCTGATCACGTTACATGATCTCGGTGCGGCGCTGCAGAAAAAGTGGGACAGAATCCTTCAGCACACCATCACTCGTCTTATTAGGTGTATGAGACGTCGTTGCATAGCTTGCTGCGACAACAGAGGTAGTCCAACACGTTATTGTGGGCGTGTGAAAATGATGACGTTAACGTAATGACGTTGGACACTGATTAAAGTACCTAAAGATGTCATGAAAAAGTTAAATTTTCGATTACGATGTGTGAGTGTATTTGTTTAACTGATTAAATAATAAAAGGTAAGGGTTTTCTCAATTACTTGCAACATTACCTAAAATATCCGCTAATTTTTGTGATCAGTTTTTTTTAAAACAGTCCTTAGCTGAAGATGAAAGTTCTTAATTAAACGACAATCTTATTTTTTTCATCTTATTTTCAATTAATCTATTTTCACTAAAAAGATGAAAAAAAAAACTTGAAATGGAAGCTTTGAAAATCCAAACTTAAATACAAATGGAATGATAAAAGGATTTTCGTGGTTAAATATCACTCTTTCCTTTCGTCTTATGTCACTGCAACAGATTGATTTAGAGTGCTCAAATGTCCGAAGTAATAAATCTGTCAGTTACCGTGCTTTCTCTAAGTGGCTATATTGAATTAGAGGTTTTATCAATAAAACTGTCAAGTGCTTTCTGAATGTGCATTTTGCTATAGGATTATAGATTTTAACAATACTGCTTTCGTTTCTATTTCTAGTATTTATAATACATGTAATGATTATAGAAAAAATAATGAAAATGATACTTGTTTTAAAGAAATGGTCAAACCAAAAATTACGTCAACTGTATAAGTTACTTGCATATGTTTCTGCAGTTATCTTAATTATATTTACATTCAAAACACGTTATTTCAACCAAGCTTAACACAAAAAACACATAAAAATAGAAAACTGTTTTCTTAATTACACAGTGAAATTGGCATCTAAAGTTGCAGGGTAGTGTGAGCTTGTGTGATGTGTTAATTTTTGTTTTGTTTTGTTAACGCTTCCTTAGATTTCTACACAACAAAACAGTATCTTATTCACTGAACTGTCACTAAGGTCTTCATTTAGAAATTTGAAATCAAATTTGGCTAAACAGACAGCTCAACGTGTTCTTATGTCTACGAAATTTGATAAACTGAAGCTAACAGGCCTTAGCTAATGTTCTTCTCGATTTCTATCGATTCTTACAGGCAGACAACAAAAGTTGCAATGAGCAGGACTCAATTTGCAAAAGATAGCACCTTTGTGATAACGAAGTGTGAATATGGGCGGACAGCGTTTTTCTTTGGCAATTACACTATTGTCTCCCGACTACAGATTGTTAAAAAAAAGAAATGGAATAAACGCCTTGCAACTATATTGTTATACTGTTGAATATCATAGGAAGCGATTTAGCAAAGGGATATTTAACTAATGCAAAAATGTCGTTAAATTAAAAAAAAAAATATTCATATTCAGTTATATGTTATGGGGTAAACAATACCATTTCCCGTGAGTCTTCTTTACATAATTTTATGTATCGTTAAAACAGTATTTAAAATGTTTAGGAGCAAAAATTGATTTAAAAATCTTGGAATATACCGTCGGTTATTTATCGGAAAGCTTTTATGAAAGACAGCAAAACACAAATTTGTCACTGTAAAAAAACATAATTTTATTTCAGTAAAACAATCAACCACCATAAGTTAAATAAATATTGAGCAAATAAACGCTAAGTTCTTTAATTTCCTTGTTATCAATCATTGTTTTGTTTTCTTGTAGTCTGTGGAAAACTTAAGAATACATCGTCACCTCAAAAAGTGCTTTGGTGTTTCTAATGACGGTAAACAAAGATCCAACTTTAATGTGTTTAATACTCTTTTATTAAGTAACAATTCAGAAATGGTAAAATCGTTTTCTTTCTTATTTCCACCGTTAATGTCTCTTCGTTAAAGCAATACCAAGAGTACTCAAACATTCGCCTGAAACGTTTAAATGCATTAACGGTTTGAAGCTTTTGCACTCAAAACCTCTACTGACAAAATGCTTCTCATGTAATCCTTGTAGGCCTTGTTATTAACAAATCAATCAGTCATATCTCGTCTATATTACCCTTAATTGATTCTGAAAACGTTTATTGTTGAACTTGAAGTTTTCAAAATTTAGGAAAGACGGAATGAAAAAAAAATAACACTGAAGGGCATGGGTTCAAACCCCACTGAAGCCATTTTTTTCTCAAGTTCTTGGCAATTTTACTTTTTTTATTACAACAATAACTTTTTTAGAATTTAAATTTAATGTCATTTGTTTTAGATATATTTCAATTGTAAGAAAGCTCTTCAACATGGTAAATTGATAAAAAAGATGGTATCTGTGATTTCAGTTATTAATTTCTCCAAAACTAGACAGTAAAAGTATGTGGTATTTTGCTAATTTGTTAAGAATAGTACCTGAATAAAAATTATTATACCTAATTTGAAGACCCGAAGATTTATGTTGAAGTTTACGTAGATAACGTTCCCTATATTCATATTTCGATTCTTTGCACTTTCGGCTTTTCATTTTGTTTTTGTTTTTTGTCAGCAGTCATTAGGTCTACATAATGTGAATGATTACATACCAAGTAATAGTTGTTTTTATGAAAAAACATTGTGTTTCTCTATACCTTATTTACCCACTAAATCGGGTGAGGCTTGATTTGAATATTAGTCATTTCCTGAAATTCCCACGGTAAAAGTGTCTTATATGGTCTATATTTTGTCCTAGGATTCAATATTTCTTATAAAAAGCTAAAGCTTGAATTTAATGAGGACTGACCGAATGACTATTAGTATTCTTATACCTTAAGACAAACAATCGAGTAATATCTATCAAATAGTTCCAAAAAATGTTACACGCATTCAGTATTTTTTCACAGAGATCTCTTTTTATTATTAACAATAATTTAAAATACCTCTTCCTTGTACGTAAAGTATTGTTTCGAAAACATTTTTTTATCAAATATTGTCGACATGCTTAGCCATCAATATAAATTTTCCTGATTTATTAAAAAAAATCAAATACAGGCTTAAACTACTCCTTCTTCAATCATTTCTTGCTTTTTCTCAGAATGTTCTTTGTCCGAACTTTATAGCCATACTATTTCCATACATTAAATATGTTTACTCTTCAACTAGAAAACCCAAACTTAAGGTACATGTCTTCTTTGTAATATATATATATATATATATATATATATATATATATATAGATAGATAGATAGATAGATAGATAGATAGATAGATAGATAAATTATTAGGCAAATACCAACACTACATATGTCTAAATTTACAGAACTTACGTTTAAAACATTTATTGTTAACCTCAAAACATGTTTAATATGTAATATATGTACAATTGACTTTTGAATAAACAAGTAGTGACTTATACTAGTCTTAGTTTTAATACAAGTATTTACCTGAATGTTACCTTTCTTTGAACAGCGTTACCGTTCCTCTCGTTACACTGAACAATATTTTAAGCTTACAGTTGTACAAATTTGTGGTAGATCGTTTACAGTTTAAATGGAAAATCATAATCTGAGTTGGTTAATGATACATCTGTATAAGATAAGTCTATATGAAAAAGAAATAAAAAATATTTAAAATGAACACAGAAACTTCATACTCTTTTAACTTACAAGTGTTATTTTGGGATAGTCATGTTGGATTTGCATACTGTTTTCTATATATAAACACAAAACAGAAGTGCTGTTACCACAGTTGATAGGGGGTAGAAAAAATAGATTATAGATAACAATGATTAATATAACGCTGTAAACAATATCGTAGGGAACATTTTAGGAAGAGAAACTTGAAAGAAGATATTTTTGTCAAATACCAAGTCCTGTTTTTCGAGTTTTCAAATTAGGTTTAACACAAACGCAATAAGTAACATTTTAATAGGTTAGTAAAACTTTGTTTCTAATTGTAAAGAAGTGAATAACCTTTATTACCAATGCGCAATAAATATTTCATTCGAAGTAAAAATCTTATGGCTGTTTATTTTAAATCTAAATCGTTCAATCAATCATTTTGCAATTTTGAAACAAATGCGATTGAACTGGGGGAAAACATCTTTTGTCTTGGCAGTCTCACACGACGGTAGGTGTACGGTACAAACCAAAACGTCATTTATGATATTAAAAGCATATGTTCTCCTTTATTTTCCCTCACAAATTTTTAATAGCTATTTCTTATTAACTTTGTGTCTGTTTCGTCTATATTGTAACTAGAAGGAATAGTTCTTAATAAATAAACATTATATTTAAAAAAGCAATTCGGTAAGGATTGCTTAAAGTGACGAGATCGAATAATGAGTTTGGGTTTTTTCAATAATCAATCTTTCATCAAAGAATATCATTGAATATTTGATTTTGAGCCATTAAGTTTGCTATCCGAATCTTTTGAATTGCAAATACAAAAGCAAGATTCGGACACATTAATTGGAGATGGATTTTTTTATATACATATGCATACTGACTTGCACAGACGATATGTGTAACCTATACAAATACTTCCAATGTATGACACTTTACCATAAACAATGTTTTAGTTTTATTCAAATGACACAAGATGTCTCGAATACGACAGATGAAATGAATAATACATCAAACGAATCCCGGTCCTTACCTACTGCAAACTATTAAACCAAAAGCGATGGAACCATACAATTATTTTAATTGGCCACATTTTGACAGATTACAAAAAGAGCCTGGAGCTAGGGTAAACCACTAAACGCAAACAAACAAACAATAAACATGATGGCCAGTTGTGAAAACTAGTACGCAACTGGCAGGACATCAAACATAAAATTCTTTAAATAAAGACATTTCTTCACAATTAAATGCAAGTAAATCAATTGATTCTGAAATTCAAAAATTCAGCTTAAGTAAAATATGTAATTATTTCAGTAATATTTATTTAGTATTTTGAGTAGTTTTATCTTTTTGTAGTATATGTAATCATTTAAGTAGAGCATGCAGTCTATAAAATAGTACACGTTAAAATATAAATGTTATGTTTTGGTAGAGTATGATAAGGTAGAAACATGCACCACTTATAGCATTCAGCTATCTGTTACTTGTATCAATTATTCCCAAGAGCGACAAGACAACAACACAGTAATTGTATTGTAATGAGGTAAATATCCCAGTTTATGAACTCTCAAATAAGTTATTTACCGAGGCCGAAGGCCAATGCTTATTTCACATTCCAGACTCTTTATATTGGGTAATTACCAGTCACATTACACAGTAACTGTTTTATTCTGTGACGTGAAAGGTGCTGTGGATATGATATACTGCTGTGGATATGATATACTGCTGTGGATATGATATACTGCTGTGAATATGATATACAACAACATTTTCGATATGCATATCACATTTAAAAAAAATCACGTTTATTCCATATTTTGATTCACTTCGTTTATATTTTGTAATTAATCTGATACTACTCCACTTAGTTTTTGACAATCTAATCGATAAGATATCTTTCAGAACGACAACAAAGCTTGCTATGTCAAAAACATTTCTGAGAGTAAGGATCAATTATCTGTATGAAATCTACTCTTAGAATAATCAACATTACGGTCTAAATATTTAGTATCAAGCAAGGCTCAAATAATATTATAATGTCTTGATAGCTTGATATATATGGCTCTGTTTTTGATTTGAGACAGGCATTTAATGACTTTTATTTTATGCCTACCAATGAAATATAGGGAAATATCAGTGAGATAAAAGTGACAATACACTGTTTTGAATCAGTTAATTACCATTTTGATAATACATGTTTGTGCCCGAACTATTAAATATTGGGTATTAATCCGCTTTTATAATTAAAGTATGTATGGCAAAATTCAATAAATATTGATAAACTGTGTAGACAAAAATAAATATTATTTGATGAAAGTGTATTCAGTTTATTTCAGCAGAAGTAAAGTTATCATATGTATTGGAGATTGTCTGCACTTTTTTTGTGCGGAGTAACCAAAGTACGCATTAACTGATTTGGGGCTCACCATGGGGAATTTATTGAAGGCCCTGATTAAAAATGTCATAAAAAAAACCCATTTTTGACGTGTTGGCATAAAATCAAAAGACAATTTGTTTGTATTTTAGTGGAAGATGGGAATTTATTTCATCTCGTGAACACCGTATGTTGATATTTTCACTCGTGGCTGCGCCACTCGTGAAAATATCACATATGGTGTTCACTCGATGAAATAAATTCTCATCTTCCACAAAAACAAACAAATATCCTCTATATCAATACGGCCTTACTGAATATCTTCATATTGTTATGTTTTGCTTATACCATTTTCTTCATTTATGCGAGATTATGGCTGAGCATTTTCACTGCACTAAAAATATTTATTTTTCTGACAAACCAAGACACACTGTTCCCGTGGATGTACATTGTATACGTATGAAAATTCGAGACATATGCAAAATTAAATCTGGTTACTGCTGACTTGTAGGACAAGCGCTCCTACACAAATCTTGTTATTGTTTGAAGATAACCCTATATGAGTCGAATTTTATAACAATTATCACACCAGCTAAGACATCATCATTATTTTCAAACATCACCCAATGTTTATATTTCTTTACAAGCAACAAACTTAAAGGTTCTATTGTCTAGACAAACACTCCTGTAAATAAACAATAGCTGTATCTTGCCCTTGCCTTATATCTTGTAGTTATTTGCACTTTTTAGATAGACTTGTACAGTGAATACTTTGACTTTATCTTTAGACGCCTTTGCCTTAGATGATGTTGGAGGTTAAACAATTCTAGCAAACTTGAAGAACTCTGCATATACATTTTTACACTTTGAAGAGAGCTACTTTGTCTGCACTCTTAGCTAATAGGCACTTAGACACAAAGGCTTAATAACATGTGTATCAGAATATTCATTGTTTCCCATTACAGTTAGATTTTAAAATGACAGGACGGAACTAGAAAAACTAAGTTCTTATTAAGTTAATAAACACTTTTATAACATCTCATAATATCGACGTTTGAATGATCCAGCACGTTTTGAATGTATGTTTAATATTAAATATACAGAGTTCGGCGAATCTAATTTTAACAAAAAAATATTAGTTGAAGAATGGTCTTCAGAAACTATTTAATAACATCGCGAATACCTAATTAATTAGTGATATTGAATTTGTAAACCGTTCGCTACGAAATGCGGTAACAAATGAAAACCGCAACTCCAGATTAACTAGGGACTGTCATTTGTTTCTGTTAATGGACACTGGACATTTGAGGATTGCAAACGATACCCATAACGTTTTCTGATTTGCTATACATACATACATACGCACGCACGCACGCACGCACGCACGCACATACATATAAAAGGTATATATTTTCAGAACATACTTGATCGAACTCATTAAAGATTTACAAAACTTGCCGTAAGACAATAATAAAAGCAACAACGCAGAGTATTTACAGAAAACAAAGAAAGTAAAACTGCAATACTTTATTCTATTTCTTTTTTCTGCTTTATTACAGCAATTTATTATACATAAGCTATTTAAAAAGAAACTAAGTAATAAGATGCAATTAAATTACTGAACTTTTTTTTCATTTTATCTCATTCTTAAATGTTCTAAAAATATTAAACAAAATATATAAGTATGTACTTTAACTATATGTCATCTGTATTCAGCTCAGCTTTGCTATTAACACTTATAGTATCTCATAGAAATAGGAAGTCACAAAAGTCTAAGTGAATAATTTTCTTAGTTTGACAAACTATCGTTAACCATTACTTTTACTTTTAAGCACAAGAAGTTCACTCGCAATATATCGAAATTCGTTTTTCCATTTATTGCGAGCTTAAGTCAATATGGAAAGAGATCTTTTTGGGGAAAAAATCTGAGTATTTCTTAAACCTTTTGCATCTTTTTCCTCAGACTATAATGTCTTGATACTTTTAGCTAAACGTACATGATGGTCTTCAATCATGCCTATTTTTTAATGTACATCACAAGTTGGCTGTACTTCGATCAAGAGTAAAGTAAACATTAGCTAACATTACTATTAAATTGAAAGACTTGAGTAATCAGTCATTGTATATGTTTTGAAAAAAAAGTTAAGAATTATACGCTGTGTATTCATTTTAATTATCACATTGTAAGCAGGATTTGCGTTTTTGACAAACTCCAGCGAAAAAGCAAAATCTTGTAAAAAATATGTACCCTTTCTCACCCTTATTGTTGTGACACTTGCAACCATGCCCTCCATTTGCTAACAATAAATATTGTATGATAGGCAAACATGAAAATTATAAAAGAACTACTCTGTTGCTTCTGTGCTATTAATAACACATCTATCTTTATAACACAGTCTTGTATCTGTAATATAATATCTCTCGTGCTCAAAGAAAATCAATGTTATCAAATTCCTATGAAACAAATATATTCGGAAACACGCTATCAAGAAAACAAATTGCTGAACATTTGATAATGCTGGAAGTCAATACAAACACTTGCTAAATTCTTTGTTACCAACAGTGTTTTGCTAAAGACATTTCTTTTTATCTGAATCAATCTGTTCTGCTTCGTCCTAAATGGAATTATTTTAGGCGAATATAGTCCGGACTTCATATCTCAAATCCTTCCGCGTTAGGTTTCATTTTAAATAAAACTTTTACTGGTATTTTCTCATATATAAATGCAGGATTTAGATTCAACTTACTGCAAAATTTCAGAAACTGAATTTAGTATTTACAGATTTGTCGCATTTTATAAAGTTTGTCACGGGAATTCCTATAAAATTTACACAGAGCCACGCAATTACATGTTAGATGAAATTAAAAATAAAACAGTAAATTATGTCGTAGCCTCTAAGTCCTTAAATGGCTGTCGTATGGTGAAGCAGAATTAAAGTGGCGAAATATGTCTGTTGCTAAATGAATTAAGTTCTTTGTGGTACTGTCTTCAACTGTTCACATGATGATGGAGCAAATAAGGTTGTAAGAAAACAGCAGTATAGGCAGAAAATGACCGTGTCGTCAAATTGCGGAAGCAAAAAAAAACTGTCATTGTATTAATGATAATTCGTTTTAATTTGTCATCCAGTAACAAGAGATTTAGTAGAAGACAGTTGTTGCCTGTAAGAAGAAGAAGGTTTTGTTATATCTGTTTAGTTACTTACGCAAAGCTTTTGATATTCGCAAACAGGCTTAAAACTAATAAAATAGAACATAATGGGGGACATTAGTGGATTATCTACCCTGAATACTCTCTGATATTACATTGGTCCTTCCATTTGAATTCCTCTGCTTTTATCGCTATTTTCTCTTTTAGTATGGTGATAATTAAGCCTAATTATTTGAACAGTGGTAGCCAGATTACACATTAGTTTAGCATATGTTTTGTTCACACCATTACCTTTGTTTTTTTTTAGAAAACTCCTAACTTTTCATTTAATATATAAGTGACAATTTTCACAACTAAAAGTCAAGACCATCACAATTAGGAATCAGGAAAGCGAAAGCAACTGATTTCAGATTTCAGGCCTTCCTGCTGATGAGGAAATGCTTCGTCTTTGTATGGAGGAAATCTATATTTGTTTGTGTCACAGACTTGATCATTCACTAGAAACAGAACAAAAAACAATAATAAAAACTATTCAACTGCTGGAGGCGTTTTTGTTCTGAATCGCATGATATGAAACAGAAATATTAAATGGTAATGATTAATCAACTGTTCGAGCTAATTATGAAATAATTAAGTAAACCCCTCATAAAATAAAGCATTAAAGGTAAATTAATTCGTTTACGTTTTTTTCTTAATTCTATGCAAATTGAAGTCGACATAATTATTTAAAAGTTAACTTCCAAATATTCAATATTTTTATAATATTCTTCTAAATATTAAAACAATTATATAAAAAAACTATTTTATTACTGTTATTTTTAAGATTGAGGAAGAGATGATATCTTCTCTAAATGACAACCTGCAACAACCGTATGTAAACAGGGTATTTAAAGAAGAAAGCAATGACGTTATTACAATGTACATATAAGTTGTTTTATACTTATTGTTTTTTTATAGGTTGCTTTGATTCCGAAAAAAAAGAAGTTTGAGTATTTTAACAAACTTACCCAAAAGAGATCCTCGGCACAAGCACAACACATATACAGAGTTAATAAAATGAACGAGAACAGAGTGAACTATAAGAGTTTTGGTTATTGTACCTCTAAAAGTTGCAATGGTTGTAAAAATTGACAATTTAAGATTGAAAAACACATGAATGATTTAGATATACAAGATGTAAATGGTTGTGAGTATTCATCCTGGTATTTTTGTGATAATGAAGTAACATGCTCAATGCAACATTTTATCTTCACATAGAAGAATATCAGTGATATTAGGCGACCATCTGGTACAGGTAGGAACAAGCTAAGGACTTACAAAACATTCAAGAAGAGAGAATTCGTTAGTTTACAGAGTCCTAGTAAAAATAAAAGTGCCTTTACTAAATTTCGAACTAGTGTCGCTCCTCTGAAGCTAGAAACTGATAAAAACGCTAAATGTGGTTTCTCTAATTTCACTGCAGTCACTCGGATTCGTCCGAAATTAGTCGAAAGATGCTAATTTGCATACATATAATTCACTTTTTTAGGAAAAAAGTATTTATGGGACAGTATTTATATGTAGATATTTAGCAGCAGCAAATTTGATCACGTGACCTGAACGGCTCGTTTTATGGACATCGGAAGAGTGCTTTCAGCATTTCTATTAAGACCTATCGCTTCTTGCCGTCCATGTAAATAGGATGTTGAAAACATTATTTTTATTTGGTATTTTTTATTTTTTTGATAATGATGGCCAGTATTATAATTTTATAAAATGCATTTAAGGTTTAAGATTTACGAACATATCTGCTGTTAAGTTATAAAAGTCATTTTTTAATTCTTGTAGACACAATATATATTAGAAGTAAAGAGATAACGCAAATGGAATATAAAAACTAATATTTACATACGGCAGTGCTCCTACGTCATTTTTCTTATATCGTAACTTTCAAGAAGTATTCAAGAGTGTACCAAAGCTGTTTCCCTGTATGAATATAACAGATATAAATTAGATATTTATGCTTGTTTGTCTGGTACAAATAAAATCACGACTTGAATTCCTAATCATGTCTTTAGTCACTAATAAGAAGGAGGAAATACAGTTATACAATTATCCCTCCGAATTTCCCATGAGATATGTAATATAGATACTTACTGGTAACCCTGTGACGAGTGTATATCAAAATCCCCTTGATCATAATCCCCTTGGTTGAAAAATGACATAGTGATCGAAATCCCCTCAACAGAAATGACAGGGTGTTCATAATCCCCTTGATGGATAGTCAAAATCCCCTTGGCAAAAATGATGGGGTGGTCAAAATCCCCTCAACTTGTGAAAAACAACCCCCTTTACTCAATATTCTTTTTCCTTTGATCTTTTGTCACTCCAGCTAAACTATTGTGTTACATAAAGAAATGTTGCAAACAGCAGTTACATTGAGTAGAGGAAAGAGTATGGAGTATACCCAACAAAATAACAGTTTGCAGTTAAGTAAAACAAAGATGAAGTAATTTTAGATAGCAAACTGCAATTAATAGCCTCATTTTAAGTTATTATCTGGAAAGATCTAAAGCTAGTGTGCAACAAATTTGCCTTTAAAGGTGTTTATCATTGCAAAGATTAATTGATTGTTTGTTACATATAACTATAATTGCAATGATTAATTATAATCAACTATCATTTATTTGTTTGTATTTTACAATTTTCTCAGCAATAATAACATCAATAAAGGGTGTCATTATTAACTGGCTGTGACAAACATACACCTTTTAATTGTTTGTATGCTTTTCTCTTTTTTTCAGCAATTCTTGAAGCAGTTGGTTCTTAAATTCATTGAACTAAAAAGAAAAATAAGAAAAAATCTTAAGAAATTTCCCAACCATTTCACATTATTTGAGGGGATTTTGACTACCCACTGAGGGGATTATGACCACCCCTTTATTTTTGCCAAGGGGATTATGATAACCCTGTCATTTCTGTTGAGGGGATTTCGATCACTATGTCGTTTATCAACCAAGGGGATTATGATCAAGGGGATTTTGAGCGTCCCCCCCCTGTGACAATTAAATGCAACGCAAGCGAAAAAGAAGGTAAAGTGTTTACATGCGAGACTTTTCACATTTTTTCCTGTAAACGAATACTAAAAGAAGGACTACAAATTTCAGAATTAATTTATGCCTTATAAGACAGTCATTTTATCAGAATTCAAACGGAAATTTCTTATTAAAAATGCGAATTATCTCATGATAAACGTCTCTAATTTTGTCAAACTTAAGAATCACTTTTTATGACTACATGTATATACATGTATATATTCGTGTAAAGTCAGTACAACTGATGTAAAGAGCAGAAATATGCATATAACGAAAGTCTCTCAAAAACCATTTTTGCCTAATAAGTGACTGCTACATTTATGTCACAAAGTGTTTCCTTAATACGGAGAAAAAGGGGACATGGACATCATTAGGTTAATTAACAATAATTGAACCGCAGTAAACCACCATTATTTGATTAAGATTAGGAACAGATTGTAAGTTTGAGTGATATACCGTCGAATATATCACGGTGTCGAACGAGAAACCGTTGTATAGAGGACGGTGGATCACAAACATTTTAAAATCTATATCCGTTCTAACAACTACGTATATTTATAAAGGGCACAAGTATGAGCACTATTTACCTGTGACGTTCAAAGTGACGTCGGTGGTCAGTGTGAAATAACATGTAGGATAGACATATCACGGTCTTGTTTATTTTCGGAGAATGGCGGATAGTGTTAGAATGAATTGTCTCTAAAATATGTATGGTAAAATGGTAACGTTTCATGAGTCTATGTTCGAAATAATGCACAATACGAATTTCAAGCCTTGATAGGCGGTTGGTGCCGTTTAGTGCGGGTTCGAATTCAGCTGGGATCTAGATAATTGATATAAGATTAGAATGTCTGTGAGAAACAACTCCCTTATAAACGTAGAACATTCCAGAAAAAAGACAAAGTTTTTTTCTATCAATGAGCTGATAAAGACAAAATCAACAAGTTACTGTTTCCACTAACAGCTCGTTTTTATCAAGACAGTTTTCTAGAAGGAATTTCTATAGCATTACAAAGATGCTTATTGCTGAAACACAAACTCATTTCAGATATAGCCTAGATAAATGCACCAATCAATGCTTTCATTTAACCGAGTTGGCTGACAAATCATGACGTGATATAGTTTCAAATATCAACTAGCACACACTTCGATCGCTCCAGAGTTTCCTTCAATTGGTAATGATAGACACTTATATACACCCTCCCCTGCCCCCACCCACCCTCCTAAAAAAAACAAAAACAAAACAAAAACAAAAAACGTAAAAGTACAAAAATCTGACTTCCTGTAATCCATGAAAACACACATAATTATGAAGCTAACCGGTGCCTCACCACTGCTAGACAGCTATTTATTTAAATGCAACAAAAAGGAACAACGAAAATATGATATTGGCATGAACTTCTTTGTTAAGATAACTCTTTTGCCATGTGCCTATAGATTGTAAACACGGACAAAAAAAACGTGGCGATGTCATTTGAGGCATCAATGTAGAAGACGCAGCCAACCACTTTTACTTTCACGTTGAATATTTGGTATTAAATCTAAAATGTATTACAAATTTAAAAAGAGAGTTGCCTGCAGTGAATTTTAGAGTTATGAAAATAAATAAGCTATATCATTAAAGGAAGCTATATTTGTTTTAATGTCACAGACTTAAAGAAAACAATAAAATAATATAAAAAGACGCGTATCTTTGTGTCTTTCTGCTGAAAGGGAAACATTTATTCTTTGTATGGAAGAAATTTACATGTGTTTGTGTCACAAACAAATTAGACAATCAACTAGGCACAAAAGGATTAAAAAAAGCTATGGAGGCGTTTTGGTCCTACACCAAATGATGAGGCAGAGTTACTAAATGCGACAGATGTTACAGTTGTTCGTGCAACTAAGGAATTATTTAGTACAGTTATATTTTAAAGAAAATATAATTCGGAAAAGAATAAACACGGTTTTTTTAACTCCCGTCCAGAATGAAGACAACATGAGCATTTAAAAATCATTTACCCTACATCAGTACTTGTCTATAACATTCTTCTAAATTGTTTGAAAGGTGATGTGTCCAGTCTGTTTTGTCGAATTTGGCAAATCTTAAGACTAACAGATTACTTTTCTAAGCAATAAAATGTCAATAACTGAGACATCTTTGAGCAGCCTTTTGAAATAGCAGTATGATCAATTAACTTGTCAAGTATTTCCATAACTTCCCTGAAAAATGATCGATTCTAAATGGAAACCATTGCATTAAGATGAAATCATTGTTATTGAACATTTTACTTATGAAAGCAATTCTAAAGATACCTGTACCAAAAATATGGTTGTCATACTTCGTATATCGTACTTCTTCAACCGTGTTCTCATGCATTATAAACCGACAGTATATATGCCAGAGTTTCTTACTGTACATACTGGTTTGAAGTGAATTTCAGAGTTCTGTAAATAAATGAAAAATATCATGAAAGCATGAAAGGAAGCTACATTTGTTTTAATATATCACTGACTATACATTAACAAAAATATAAAAAAAGACTAGTGCCTTTCTGCGAAAGGGGAGACATTTTTTCTTTGTTTTGAAGAATGCGATAGGTTTGATTTTTTTTTCATTCAATCTTCCAAACATTTATAACGCGTTATTTTAGGTGGCAATGGTATTTTTTTAAGAAGAAAAATTGCTAGAAATGGTTCGTTCTTTCCATCATCATATCAAATGAATGGCAAGCATCTGCTATTGATAAGAAAAGCTTTGAATGCCACACATCTAAGCCGTTAATGTATACAAGCATACTAAACCTATGTTTTAAGTATTCTTGACATTGCTTCGAAACATTAACACTTAAAACCACACGAAACTTCAATGACTTCAGTTGTAACATCTTTTATTTTAAGTTCAGTTCTACTCAATAATTTTTATCAAAGGAATATACTGATATAACGAAGACCCCTTGTAATATACTACCCATGAAACACGAATGCCTTTGTTCACCGTAACAAATAATGGACGTCTTAACTTACCTCATCATCCATCAACATATAAAAAGTTTTTGAAAATCTACGCAAAGCGTGTTTATCAGTTTTCATTTTTAAATCGACACATAGCAACTAGCTAGTGATTTGTCTTGTAACACACATTCATAAGAAACGAACAGGTATTCCTACGACATTGACAACCACGTGCAAACCGTATCAGGAAGGTTCAGACGGACACTCAATAACCATATCTGAAAAATATAACAGAACGGAATAAAGAGTAATATAGTAATATTTGATTTATTAGAAAGCTCAATCTAATATGTACAGAAAAAAAACGTAGGATGTCTTGCAGAAAAGTCGATTTTGTCTTCATTCTAGTTGAATCTTTCCGATTGCTTCCTGACAAAATTGTCTCTTGCATAAAAATCTTTCATTTTATCGAAAATGTTAAATCCTATTTTAAAACACGTGAAAGTTGAGCATAATGTTACCGTGAAGAATTACTCTGATGTCTTCTCTCAAAGTGCTCTAACTAAAATGAATTAACATGTTATGTAATCAGTCAAGAATAAAATTTAGTTTGAAGAAGTTGACAGTCACAATTTTATAGATTTGCCCGCGGTTTCAACTACCAATCTTGAAATAGTTAAAAGAGCTAAAATTGGCTTTAGGCTAAAGATATTTTATTATGTCTATGTTTTACAGCTAAACCAGAATTAATAAATTGTCTCTAGGTGAATTGTCGAATTTCAAGACAATATTTGCTTAACTCTTGCATAATAATAATCTATTCTATATTCCATTTGCCGAAAGCTATTTGTGAAATTGTCTATTCTATATTCCATTTGCCAATAGCTATTTGTGACATAGTCTATTCTATATTCCATTTGCCAATGTATGACAACAGTGACTATATCTTTAAGTTGTCTTTAATACTCTTGTTGGCTGTTTTACTGACAGTGTGGCTAATACTCCTGAAGTAGTACGAAAAACGAATAATGACAGGAATTTAAATTTAAAACCACAGAAAAAATACTGGGGACTATTGTAAAAACCAGTTTTAGATGCAAAAGACCTTCGCCAATTGATTTATATCATTCACATAAAGTACGATATTCCCGCACAAATATGACCAATCAGTGACATTGGCATCTTATCAGGCATATGCATCTTTCAATTTTTATTATTTCCTTATCACCTGATCTCCTGCAAAATATTTAACGGCTCTTCGACTTCAAAAATTAATTAAATGCAGTGGCTCATTTCGTTTAACAAAAATTCCTTTCTAAAAATGTGGCAAGGTCCTTTAAACGGACATTTTATTAGTGACGTTTTTCTTCATGCACGAAAGCAAAAGAGACACTGAGATAGATCTTACTGCCAAAGTTGTCCAGTTTTATTGGAAAAGATGATAATTAATCGTGTAGACAACTAAAACTTTTTTCGGATTCTGATTGGTCATCTAAGGTATTTTCAAGCTTAACGAGCAATCTGGTATTGGAACTGAAGAAAATATCCATTATCGTTTACAGTGTAAATAAAAATATAATAATTATTATGTCATCTAAAGAAACGGGGGTGGACTGACAGTCATATTGACTGATACCTTTTTTCCTGCAGAGTTTTAGCTTGTAAGAGTAAATAAAAGCTGAATATATATATTTGTAAAGCATTGTTGGAGTCTGCTAAACTGAACAACATTTAAGACCTCGTTGGCAATTCTATGCCTTACGCTTTTTTGTAGCTTACCTCTTTTCATTAAACGACGCAACAACAAATGCCAATTTTGAAATAGTTATCTGCGGAATTATTTAAAGATCTTACTTCCGGCAATTCTTTTCTATGGTGACAGGTTCTAATAACAGTGCACTGATATCTTTAGCAATAAAACTGTCAGTAACTGAGCGTTCTTGGAGTGGTTTTCAGTCATTACTTTATGATCAATTTCTTTGCCAAGCATTTCCAACACCGCTGCAACATGCTCAATACTTCATTGTTATAGCTGTTTATGACGAAGTGTTTGACAGGTAATGGGATTGTAAAATGAGAACCTAATTGTCTAGACTACTTGTGGACGTACAGAAAGTTTAACAGAAAAAAACACTGCATTAATAATAACTTGTGTTATAGTCTGCTGCTTGTACGTCTGTCCGTCCATCCCGTCCGTTCGTCTGTCTGCATGTCTGTTAGATTTGTCTAGAGTGTAACCCATAAAGCCATTGAAGGCCTTCTCTTTAAAATTGATACAATGATAGAAGACATTGGGAGTAAGGGCAGTGCACAGTAACTTATATAGTCTAGTTTTCTCATTTCATATCTCCACTCAGGACATTTTTCTTGACCGAGGCCTGACTCAGTCTAAAAAAAGTACTCAGTAGATATTGGGCAGTAACTTCAAGTAGCATTGTAATTCAACCTTTTAGGTATTTGCCTTAATCTTTTTATTATGTTTATGATGCTTGTCCGAAGCATATCTAAGGGATTGAGTTCATATACTTCTAAGATAAGATAGGGATCACTTTTTATTTCTTAATATCTTTTTAATGATAACCTCAAGATAACTGATTTTTTTCTGATACATGTAGTTTATTCATATGGCAAAGCCGACATGTCCAGCAGATTTTGATTGTTTACCTGTACATGGCTCGAGATACACGGTAAAAGCGATACCCCTGGAAAAGTGGTGCACCTCGGGCATGTACCTTCATGTACACATCCGTTTTATTCGGACATTGCTTGTGCATGGTAACGTTTATATCGAACCTAGCACTGGTCATGGCAAATCTACGGCAAAGACGGCGTATTGACGATGAGGAGATGAATAGGGGGTAGGGACGCTTGAGGCTGGCGTTCCCAACGGCACGTGGCAGGTGTCCTTGGAGTGTCCCAGAGCACCGTTGCCAGGATGTGGCGACGGTTTCAAACTTACGGGCATGTCACGGATAGGCATGGCGGAGGGCGTCAGAGGTCCACAACTCAGCGTGAGGACCGGTTAATTGTTGTTCAAGCACGACGTCAGCGCTTTCTTACCGCTACTGCCCTCCAAAATGACTTCCAGATTGCCACTGGTGTAAGACTTTCCACTCAAACCATCAGGAACCGTCTTCATACAGCTGGCATGAGGGCTAGAAGGCCAGCAATCCGAGACCACATCCAGGCACGTCTTCAATGGGCCCGCGATCACGCCAGGTGGACGCTGCATGACTGGACCCCAGTGCTGTTCACCGACGAGTCTAGATTTTGTTTGGACTTCACTGATAGGCGAGTGCGGGTATGGAGATCCAAAGAGCGTTTGACACCCGTATGTGTTGCTACCCATGACCGTCATGGCGGGGGCTCGGTCATGGTGTGGGGGGCGGCAATAGCATGCAGGGAAGAACGGACCTTCACATTGTTCAAAACGGCACATTGACGGCTGTACGATACGTCAATGAGATCTTAGATGTGTACGTTCGTCCGTACGCTGGTGCTATAGGCCCTAAGCTCATTTTAATGGACGACAACGCCCGGCCTAACAGGGCAAGGGTCACCGACCAGTACCTGGAGGCAGCAGCCATAGAGGGAATGGACTGGCCAGCAAGGTCTCCAGACCTCAATCCAATAGAGCACGCCTGGGACATGCTGCAGACTGCAATATCTGCTCGCCCAGTCCAGCCAACCACGGTCCCTGGGCTACAGCAGGCCCTTCTGGATGAGTGAGCTCGACTCCCACAACAAAGCATCCGGAGACTCATTAGCAGCATGAGAAGGCAGTGCAGAGCAGTAATCCAACCAAACGGACACCACACGCGATATTAAAGCAAAATTAAGGCCATTGATTTGATTTTTCCAAAAAGTTCCATCTCCTGTCTGTGTTAATTCAAATTCGTGCCCCTCCCACGGCTTAGCCTTTGACACGCTTCAACGGTTTAAAGACTTACTCATTTTTTGGTATCAAACTGTTGTCATATGAACATATTTTCGGAATCACAACAAAAAATGTAACCTTTCAACCTTATGTAGTAAATATACACATTCTTAAAAGTGATCCCTATCAAATTTTGAGTAGTATATTAAAGTTATTGATAGAAAGCGTGTACTTGAAGTGCTGTGTTGAAAAACTATAACTCTGCTTTGCCATATTTTCTAATTGTCTCTCTTATCTAGCTTTTATGTTTGTCCGGAAAATAACTCAAGAAGAATTCAAGGGATTTAGCTGACATTACACAGGTTGATAGAAGACAAATTGAGAATGAGTAGATTCAATATAACGCTGCCTTGCCAAAGTTTTAAATGTTCTCCCTATATATATATATTGCATTGTGCTATTTCGGAGAATTACTTATTAACTATTCAAGATAAATGCATGATGTTCACAGCAGTGATTGAAAGAGCAGTAATTAAGATTCTAATCCTACCTGGCCATGTTTATGATATCTCCCTTTCTTAATAAGGAATACAGTCAGCTAGTGAGTGAAAAAAGTGTAATGAAGCGATATAAAACTAATTAATACCATATTGATTTAAGGTTATGTGTTCCTGACTAAAATTCTCAAACAGACACTATTCAATGATAGAAGTGCCAACAGTTTTATCTGTAAGGCTTACAAACGATTGGGTGGAGACAAAAAGCTAGTGTTCTGATAGTCATAAAGAGAGATTTTACATCTTAATTAGAATTCATAACAGGGAACCTGCCATTTTAGAAATTTAAAAACATTTTTGCTTAATTTTTTCACTAGTATCATTCCATCCTGTATAATACTAACTACTAGACAACAGACATTTTGCAAAGTTTTCCTATAGAAACTTTTTTTTAATTTTCCTGAAAATGATAAATATTAGATTACTGACAGTACATTAAATTCAGAATTGTTCACTTCTGGAATCAATCTTCATAAAAAAATATTGTAGACACTTCACAAGTCAACATGCGTGTTCTAATCGTAATACGGAATTGATAACTTATTTTGTCTTGAAGGATTGAAAGTCCAGAGTTTAAGAATCATAACACTATCTGTCCATACTTATTAATTATCTCCCTTAATTATATGTTTTAATGTTTGTCCAACAGTATTCAAGAGAATGTGTTGATATTACACGTGTTGAATAGATGTAAAAGAGAAATGTAGTATCAAAGGAATCTATTTTCGCCGTGTCTTTGGATTATCAACAATGTGGTAGAATGTTACATTTTCAGGATTTTACACATAACCATGCATATACTCTATTTCTATTTATCATTTTCACATCAGGGACGTCATACCACGTAACATACATATAGTTATTAGATTGGTGTGAACTGCAAATACATGTTTCAGTAGCCATCGAAAACTTAACTCGCATTTTTAAAGAAAGCTCTTTATTGTCATTCCAGAATAGGCAGAACACGTAGTGTTTACAGGAAACGTTAATCAGTTTAGGACGTCAAACCTTTTCTCGATGGCGTTAAATCGACCAGATTGTTGATTTTGTCACGTCACGACAAATAAAACGTATCACAAATAGGACTTAAAGTTCGCAAATATGTCGGATAATGATTGGATAAGATAAGATGATCATACAAAAAATGTCTGTTACTTCAGGTGTATTTCTGAATTAAGCTCATTATTTAGGTTTTACGGTTAAAAAGTGCGATGACAAACCTAATGAGTATTTCTTTCAAAGGGGCTGGCCTCCAGATGGCAAAATATAAAGTATTCTAGTATTATAAATTTCTTGTAATATATATGACTAATGTTTAAAAACTAACTGACAAAAAAAAATAAGTCAGATAATCACATTATAAATTGATTTTTTTCCTTTGATAGTGCTATACCGTAACGCGACGGTATAACTATATTGTATAAGATTTAATAAAAGTAAATGACAATTACTTCACATGCAGCGATAGTGGTGAGAGTAAAATGCGTTGGTATTATTTTGTAAACATGAGGGTCCAGAGTTCAGCTTGTATTTTTTTGTTCTATTTTGACCTTTATAATCAGATTCGAAGAAAAATATGTTGTTATAATCTCACGGCATCTAGATATTTAATTTATGTAAAAATATTTTTATTTCAAATCTGGAGTACAGCCTCTGTAAGAGTAAAACCTGTTACACTTCTGCAGTCAAGCCTTTAAGATAAATGAAAGTTAAATGTACATGGATATTATAAGGTGACAATTTAACAGCATGAAAAAGTTTGAGACCCCAAAGAAAGCCCAAGATCCCTGTCTTTGTTTTGAAGAAGTTGTCATGAAGCAGTTACACCCGCTAAACAGCTTTTGTTTGGACGCGTTTTGTTTTAAAACAAAAAACAAGCACATTTCATATAAATGTGTCAAAATCAATTTATGATTAGTTGCACGTCACACATTATTTCCATGGTCAGTAAGAAAATGATGCATCTGAGATAAAAACATTTACATATGCTGCTTCAGAACCTTACGTAATAAAAAATATCTGCTCTGCGTTTAGAAAAAGCCAAGCGCGGCTGTTCTATAGCTGCTAATATCTGCATGTAGCAAAATAATAGGAATAATATTCAAAAAGATAATAACCTATAAGAATAAGTTACTCGGTAAATTCGGAAGCAAACGAAAACAGTCGGCTAGTGAATGGAAGAATAAATTTCATTGAAGCAATATAAAACTGCAGTAACCCTTATTGATAGAAGTTTCTCGCAGTTTATGGGAGTTTTCCAGACTAAAATCCACAAAATATCACAATTCGAAGACAGAAACCGCGTAATCTTACAAGCTTACAAGTGTTAAGATGCAGATAAACTGTTAGATGTGTTCAATAAAGTCAATGCCAGAGTTCTTTTTGTCAAATGAGACGTAATAAAAATAGATTAACCAGCTGAATAAGAATAAATAAGCCCCCCCCCCCCTCCTTCACACACACAAGGGAGTCTATTGTATAAGACGACTTTTGGTTTTACTTGTGCACTCGTGTCTCTCCTTCCGATATATCTATATGTGCTTTTGCCAAGAAGACAGACATTATACAGATCTGTGTTATATAAACGTTTTTAATTGTCCTTAAAATAGCAAATATTAGATTAGTGACAGGATATTAAATACAGAATTGCTCGCTTCTGGAAACAATCTTCCGAGTGAAAAAAATAGTGAAAATTAAGTTAGACAGAAATTTCATAAGCCTTCGTTGTTTTAATTAATAGGAGAATTGATAACTTAGTTTGTCTTGATGGGATCAGACATGTCAAAGACAATATCTGGCTTCATTCATCTCGTATTTATATCGTATTATATAATAACCCTTATTAGTTTTTAAATTGTAAATGCATTGACGGAAACATTAACAAAACACTTAAAATGTTGTTTTAATAATTAATCATAAATTGAGCAAACAGGAATACTTTTTACTTAAAGTGATATCTTGAAGGAGAGCTGAAGTACAAATCCCTCCTTCGTCGATGTGCCGGGACACAGCAAACGCCTGTAAATATGTCCTCGTACTCGACTTTGTCGATTGAGTATATCCATATTTCTAAAACCAGTAGTCTACCCTGTACCTGTACTAATTCAGTACTCGCATTACCCGAACGAGTACTATATCCATATTACCAAAACCAGTAATACACCCTGTAATGTAAGTGGAGGAGCGGAGGATCAATTTCGGGACCCCTCGGTTACCAGTCCAGCGCCTTACCACTGGACCACTGATCCGCTCCTAATGCACAAATCTTTTCACAGTTTCTTATTATAACAGCAGTAAAGACAGTAAGATAATTCACTAAATCAACCAATCAAATCTTGTTTACACAATCACATGATCAGTGTAAACAAATCCAGTATCCGAATATAGTCCAAGTTGTGTCAAGACAACAATAGTTAAAACCCGTTCGTACCGTCTGACTATTTAGTTCTGTTACACATATCCTTTTTTCATTTCGTTTCTCCATTCGATACATGTCTGTAATCTAAACAAACAAATTAGGTCAGAGGTGGTAATTTGAGTAATTACTTAATGAAAAACAGACCGGATTTGTTTCTGAGTGCATCTTGCTAAATATATGGTATTAGAGAAACCAAAATATACTAGGGCATAGTGAAGGTGAGAATGCAGGACACAGCTGTTGGCAAGCAGCTTGAATGTAATGATAGAAAAGGGGAATGTGTCACTGTTGCATAAGCTGACAATTGCTTTCAGCATTTTGAAATCATATATTTAAATTAACAACAGAAACACTCAATATGATATGTATGTTACCAAATTAATGGCTGTCGGTTATATACCCGGCCCCCCCCCCGCCCCCTACACCCTTTGCTAGTGTTTGTATTAAAACGAAAGAATAACAACATTATAGCGGGTTTCGGCTTTTGCATAAATTGCCTCATTATTGTTTTAATAAATGAATGAAACGGAATTGCAATCTTTCTCTATTCCAAAGGCGACGTTTTATGACATTACAATGGTATGAAACAGCTTTAACTTTTGAAAGCTCTGTTATATTAAGAGAAAGCATTTCTGACCAATTCTGATTATAAAGGGAAATAATTCGGGTACCGTTTCATAAAACAAACAATTCTGAATTTGAAAAAAAAGCAGACTTTCGACAATTAAAATGTGCTAATGACGTTTTAGTTAAAAGAGTATGTCTTGTATTATTCCGAAACTCCCAGCCGAAATAAAAATAATAATACACGAATTAGATAGGATTCCTAGGACGTTCATTGCTTTTATATGTAAGTCTTCTATAACGTACGGTGTTTTTTATTCAAGAAAAATACTAACACTTTCAATGCCCAATTAGCTAGCCAAATTCAGAAATAGCCAAGTATTGAAAGAACATGCATGTGTCTTTGTCTTTTCCATTTTCATTTCTGTATTCAATCCACGTCTGCAGCCTAAATGAACATTTGAGGTCGGAGGTTGTAAATTGTGTAAACAAACAATAAACCTGGTTTGGTTGCAAGTGCATCTTGCTAGATAGATGGTATTAGAAACCAAAATATACAAGGGCATAGTGAAGCTGAGAATGGGGGACACAGCTGTTGGTCAGGGCTTTAAGGTTTTGATAGAAAAAAAGGCAGGACTCTCTGCTGCATAAGCTGACCATTGCTTTCAACATCTAGAAATCAAATCCCTATATATCCAATGGGAATGGCCATATGCTGTGTATATTACTGGATAAGTGGATATCAGTTATACACACCCCATACACCCTATTTTCTTGTCTTTGTATTAAAATGAAAGGAAAACAACATTACGACGTGTTTCGACATTTGCATATCTTGCATGTTTACCGTTTACAAAAATGAATGAAACGCAATTTCAATCTTTCAGATGTTCCAGAGGCAAAGTTTTATGATATTACAATGATTTGAGAGATATTTTCTCTTTCAAAAGCTTTCTTATATTAAAAGAGAGCGTTTTCGACCAAACCTGCTTGTAAAGAGAAATAATTTGGTACAAGTTAATAATAAGAGCTATTCCGAACTCGAGAAAATATGCAGATTTTTTTTGACCATAGGAATGTCTTGCTTACGTTTATATTAAAATATACGTCTTGTATTATTCCGAAACGTCTGGCCGAAATAAAAATACACAAAACACAAGAGTGAAGTAATATTCCGAAGGCAGCTCGTTGCTTATACATGTAAGCCTGCTTAAATACACACTTTGTTTTTGATTTTCTGCACTGTTTTCAACAACTAACACTTTCAGTGCCCAATATGCTTGCCACTTTCAGAAATGACCAAGTTTAAAGGACATACATGTCCCTTTCTCTTTTCCACTAACGATTCGACCATTAGCTGACTATTCATTTCAGTATTTTGAAATTACATTTCTATATTGATTATGGGAATACCCATATGCTTTGTATGTTACTGATATAGTGGCTATCGGTTATATACACCCCCTACGCCCTTTTCTAGTCTTTGTATTAAAATGAAAATATAACAACATTACCAAGTGTTATGGCATTTGCATATATTGCCTCATTATTGTTTTAATAAATGAATGAAACGGAATTGCAAACTTTTGTTTGGTTCCAGAGGTGACGTTTTATGACATTACAATGGTTTGAAACAGCTTTTAACTTTTGAAAGCACTGTTATTTTAAAAGACAGCATATTTGACAAAATCTGACTATAAAAGGAACTGATTCGGGTATCGGTTTAGAGCAAACACAATACTGAACTCGAGAAAAAATGCAGATTGTTGACAATCGGAATGTGCTGATAACGTTTGAGTTAAAAAGTATGTCTTGTATAAGCCGAAACCAAAATACGCAAAACACAAAAGTGAGATAGGATTCCAAGGAAGCTCGTTGTTATACATGTATGTCTTCTATAACACACGGTGTTTTTTTGTGCAAGTCAAGGACTAGAATTTTAATGCCTAATTAGCTAGCCATATTCAGAAATGGCCAAGTATTGAAAGGACATACATGTCCCCTTTTCCTTTCCATTTTTGTTTCTCTATTCGATGCACCTCTGTAATCTAAACGAACATATGTGGTCTGGCGGTAAGCTGAATAAAGGAACAAAAGACGCGATTTCTTTGCATGTGCAGCCTGCTAGATAGATGGTATTAAAGAAGGCAAAGTATACTAGGGTATTATGAAGCTGAATTACGGGACACAGCTGTTGGCCAGTTTCGGTGGCACAGAGGTAATATGCACAAATCCTTTTTAAATTGCTCTTCCCCGTTTTTATCTCGCTCTCATGAAATAATTACTCGGGGAACGACTTAGTATACTACTCAAAATTTGATAGGGATCACTTATAAGAATGTGTATATTTACTACATAAGGTTGAAAGGTTACATTTTTTGTTGTGATTCTGAAAATATACTACTCAAAATTTGATAGAGATCACTTATAAGAATGTGTATATTTACTACATAAGGTTGAAAGTTTACATTTTTTGTTGTGATTCTGAAAATATCTTCATATGACAACAGTTTGGTACCAAAAAATGAGTAAGTCTTTAAGCCGTGGGAGGGGCACGAATTTGAGATAACACAGACAGGAGATGAAATGTAATTTTTTAGAAAAATCAAGTCTATGGCCTGAATTTTGCTTTTATATCGCGTGTGGTGTCCGTTTGCTTGGATCACTGCTCTGCACTACCTTCTCATGCTGCTAATGAGTCTCTGGATGCTTTGTTGTGCGAGTCGAGCCCACCCGTCCAGAAGGGCCTGCTGTAGCCCAGGGACCGTGGTTGGCTTGACTGGGCGAGCAGATATTGCAGTCTGCAGCATGTCCCAGGCGTGCTCTATTGGATTGAGGTCTGGAGACCTTGCTGGCCAGTCCGTTCTCTCTGGCTGCTGCCTCCAGATACCTGACGTTGACCCTTGCCCTGTGAGGCCGGGCGTTGCCGTCCATTAAAATGAAATCAGGGCCTATAGCACCAGCGTACGGACGAATACACATCTAAGATCTCATTGACGTATCGTCAATGCGCCGTTTTGAACAATGTGCAGGTCCGTACTTCCCTGCATGCTAATGCCCACCCCATGACGGTCATGGGTAGCAACACATACGGGTGCCAAACGCTCATTAGCAGATCTCCATTCCCGCACTCGCCTATCAGTGAAGTTCACACAAAATCTAGACTCGTCGGTGAACAGCACTGGGGTCCAGTCATGCAGCGTCCACCTGGCGTGATTGCGGACCCATTGAAGACCTGCCTGGATGTGGTTTCGCGTCAATGGGATTCGGATTGCTAGCCTTCTAGCCCTCATGCCAGCTGTATGAAGACGGTTCCTGATGGTTTGAGTGGAAAGTCTTACACCAGTGACATTCTGGAAGTCATTTTGGAGGGCAGTAGCGGTAACAAACCGCTGACATCCCACTTGAACGACAATAAGCCGGTCCTCGCGCTGAGTTGTGAACCTCTTACGCCTTCCGCGATGCCTGTGCATGACATGCCCGTAAGTTTGAAACCGTCGCCACATCCTGGCAACGGTTCTCTGGGACACTCCAAGGACACCTGCCACGTGCCGTTGGGAACGCCCTGCCTCAAGCATCCCTACCCCAGTAAACATCTTCTCATTGTCAATACGCCGTCTTTGCCGTAGATTTGCCATGACCAGTGCTAGGTTCGATATAAACGTTACCATGCACAAGCGAAGTCTGAATAAAACGGATGTGTACATGAAGTTACATGCCCGCGGTGCACCAGTTTTCCAGGGGTTTCGCTTTTGGCGTGCATCTGCAGCCATGTACAGGTAAACAATCTGCTGGACAGGTCGGCTTTGCCATGAATAAACTTCATGTATGAGAAAAAATCAGTTATCTTGAGGTTAACACTAAAAAGATATTTAAGAAATAAATAGTGATCCTTATCAAATTTTGAGTAGTATATGTCATGATAACGAGTGACTAAGTCGTGGGTATATTAGCTTTTATTTCAATAAAATTAAATTGCTTCAGTTTTAACTGATTATAGAACTAATAAATTGCAATATCTGGGATCGGGAGTACACAAAACAGACGAAATATATCACCCGGCTTATTGGGTCTATAATTCACCTGCATTATACAATATGAATGAGTCACAATATACAATTTACATTCAATACGTTATATTTCTGCTGACGAATATCTTCTTTCTCTTCAGGTATTACAATAGATCTGAGAAAAATGTATCTGAAATAATTATTTACATGCTCCGCACACTATTCAAATGTGTCTGTGTTAAAAATATAGGCAGAGAGTAATTGAGTTATTAAACAAACTTATTATGATATTAAATAGATTCTCGTGTTGTAAGTCAAAATTATGTGTATGATAATGTGTATTAATATACAGTCTTCTAACAAAGGTTCTTGAAATATATTTTGCTCATTTTGTCGGAAACGTTTTCATAAATATCTTTGTTTATTTTCATCACTAATTTTTAAATTATCAAAATTTTCTTACAATATATAGGTAATATTCATACAGTTTAAAGCCATCAATCTCGTCAGTTCTTTGTGACCGATTGACTTTCCCTCATAAAATTATGTGAGCCTGACTGAATATTGTTCTGTTCTGTAGACTCAAAACATCACGTTCTACCAATGATATGACGCAAATAATGTTATGAAAATTTCATTTTATTTAGTATCAAAATTTAATCCATATTAACCGATTGACCGACAAAACTTACCAAATAGAGCTCAAGTAGACTTTAAACGTTATGGTTTTGCAAATGATTTAGTTAAAAGTTGAAACTTACAGGTGCCTTTTTAAACAATTGAAAACCGATCAATTATGTTGATTTTAGTAATTATCTGATTATTTCTAATATCCCCATCATATCATATCAGAAGCAACTTGTCTGACTGTGTTTCATAGCTTGCGTATCTGCTTTTTATCTCTTTATTTGTGTGTTTGTTTATGTTTTTTCTGTTTGTTATATTATTATCGTTAATATTATTATTACGCTGTATACATTACTTTGTACCGAGGAAAAACATGAATCATTAGTTTCAATTATGCTGACGATTGGACTGTGATGGGATGATAGAGGAGGTGGGTTAATGTGATAGCGACTTATTTTAACGGTAGTTACAATGTTGAATTTCCGCGGTAGAGTTTGATTTCAAAATATTTCCTGGCGATGCGAGTACAGCACTCCCATTTCTACAATCAGTCAGGGGAGAACAGGAGATAGTGTGAGGCGGTTGGGTGTTGCGGAGTGAAATGACCTAACTTGCAAGAATTAGTACATATCAATACTTACTTACCTTTTTTTAAAGCAGCGACATTCACGGACAAAATCAACAGGCAGAGAACGGAGGTCCACCGAGTGGAACATATTCAGTTACTAAACACAAACGGACAGGCTTTCGGCATGTATTGCTAGTTTTGCAATGAACATGGTCTTAAGAACATGAAAGTACATAACAGAAAGATGCAATGCATCTTAGAATACAAAAACAAGAGTGGAATTCGAACCCCGATCTTAGCGCATCAAAGACCAACACTCTAACCACTGAGCTAAAGAATCGATTCCCTGACGTAGTTGTCAGAGGTTGTATTTATACAATTATAGGAAAGTATGCACTAGAACGTAACAATGGTTACATGTTCCTTTCAACGGATACTGACGTGGACATTGTATCACGACATAACGTACGTTATTATACGATCAAGCGCTTCGATGGTAATCAGTGCACTGCAACAATGAAATAATTCTCCAGTCATTCTAGCACGCCGCTACTTGTACAGCATAGCGGCAACACCTGGTATGCTACGCCACAGAATTTTGCAATGACCCCTGAACTGACGTAGGTAGAACGGTGACGCAACGCAATGCAGACGGCTGGTCGGGCACGGAACCAGTATGTGGAGATAAAATAGCACCACAAAGTTCCGGTTTTTTAAATGTATACTGGTGACTATTATAAATCTATTGTTGACACACCAACTGAGATCACCGACAATCAATATTCAGCTCGACATCTTTTGTTTGTTTGTTTGTTCGTTTGTTTTTATTGATATGTTTTCTAAAACTTAATTTCCTGGTGATAAGGTATTTAGCTTGCTTATTGATTATCATCCTTGTTTCCTCTCGTTCTAATAAAAGGAAACAGCAAACGAATGTCCAGTTGAATCAAGCGGTTGACCACGATCAACATTCCTCGTTTAGCATGAAAATAAAGAAATCTAGATAAAATAAAATGTATACTTTCTTTTGCTCTATATCGGTTATTTTTTATATTATCTATCTTGAAATAAAAAAAAATAGAGTTAGTTATCTTGACAAAAAATAGTGTTACGTCCATTTCTTTGTTTAACACTCAAACTGTGCAGCCGGACTGATAATTTGCTTTCCGTTATTGTATATAAACGCACTTATCAGACTATGGATCTCTATTTGATATTTAGTTCATGTTGATTGGTCGGTTTGGTCATTGTGGGCGGGCTGTTCGGAGACATGTGATAGCGGCATGTGGACAAGGTCGAGGTCTTGCACAGATCCAGGCCTAGTTAATGGTGGTGACATGTGTAGTGGTTCTGAAACAGAAAACTGCACATGGACTCTGTCTGGGTGTACAGAAAACGGCACAGCGGTCCTAACCATGTAGTCATACAAATACATGCGTTGATGTCTTTTAGCTGGACAACTCTTTAAAAAATTGTTCAACGCTGAAATAAATGTAAAGATGTATATTTAGTATAACTTACTTAGTTTAACATATTATATTGCATTTTAATGTTACATATTGTCATTATATGACAAATTCTTCATTGGAACACTTATTCCTTTTATACATATCCATTAAAACTTTATTATGCTATTGTTCGTAACTTCATTTGTGGATAGAAGTACTGACGTAGTACGTTTAAATTCATTGACCCTTGAAAGAAATAGTTCAGTCATATTCCTTAAAAATGTAAAACAAAAATGTATATTGATTTTATACGTATAACTTGTCAGAGACAGAAGGTGTGTCCGTCAGTCCTTTTCACGATAAAATGACATAAAATAAACGTTGTAGATGTCTGAGCTTTTTGTTGGTCACAATATCCTTATACTGCTCTAATAACTTTAGTTTATTCAATGAATTGTTTTTATATGATTGGCAGGTACACTAAAAATACTATTATATATACTAAATTATATATAATACTTAATAAATGCTGTAATGCACTTCCATGTTGATTTGTAGCAATAATAACAACAACAAAATAAAAGATACCGCCTTCTACGTCGTGAGATGGTCTGTTTTATATAGTTTAAGAAACCAAATTTTGTTAACAGAAAGCATGGTGATCAATTCCTGACTTGTTAAACATAGTTTTGTTATAGTCACTTAAAATGCCTTCTTAAAAAGATATATGTTTTTTTATTATACTATACATTTTTCAAAGAAAACTTCTACTTTTTTCAGATGCACGACCAAAATGGCCAAAGTTGAAAGCCAAGAGTCACACAACTCTTGAAGAAGGCGCTTCTATGTTGTCCTAAAGTACAGTGTTAATGTAAATCGTGTTGTGAGCTGTCACGTCAGATGAAATGATATAAAGTGCTATCTGACGGTTTCCGGTATGCTTAATCTATATACATTTACTTCTGAAAATATTATCACAGTGTGACCATTTTGAGTAATAACGATAGTGTCTTATTTCGATATGGCTTTTTTGTATCTATATTTCTTAGAAAGCTCTCATTCCAACGAGATCAATGAATATCATTTTTCAACAAAATTAAAACTTTTAACAGATAACATTTCTTCGTGAATAAATAGAGTTACAGATTTAAAGCTGAAAGGACTATACTAATATATACCATATATAAATGTAAATACAGACAGATGGCTATCTTTTACATTAACATGTATGAGCTGTTTTTCCAGACAGCGTTGCCTTCAACAAATCTAATTTTGGAAGTGAAATAAAGCAGCAAATGAATTAAGAATGTTAAGTCAAGTCTGAGACAGTCAATATATTCAAGGAAACAGACATGAAACATGACCTCGAGTATGTTAACCTTTTTGTCATTCGTGTCAAATGATATACCACTCTTGTATTACACTCATCAACTGTTGCGGAATTTAATATAGTGTATTTTAATTCTACATTTACCACAGATGTTTATCTTGTCATTCATTTTACGTTTAAGCAGTCGTGAAAGAAATGGAAGGTCTTTGCAATAATTAGAAGGTCTCTACAAATAATAATTTACAATGAAATTTATTAGTAAATAATATGTTTTAAGTGCAGGACATTTATCAATGAAACGTAATTGGAAGAACTGAATAACCTGCCTTCAGTATGTAGAGGAAACTGTCACGTCTAAAGAAAGAACGGTCACGACTAAAGAGTCCAAAAAATGATGCAAACGACATAACTATATGTAAAGGCTTTTTATACCTCAAACAATTAAATGAGTCATTGTCAACCACTTTGTCATAATGTCTGTTTTGACATCAAACTTTATCATTTACTTCTCAAATTGATTACTATTTAATGCCATAATAAACTTGTTGCAAATCTGATTCTGTGGATAATACTGAAAAAACCAAAACGAATGATGATAGGCAATTAAAGTTACTACACCGGAAAAATAAACATAGCGGGAATCATTATAAAAACAAGTTCAAGGGTCAATCTATATATATCATTGACATAAAGTTCTGATACTTTTGCATTATCATCTTATTGATCTATCATTAGTCTTATTCGTCCCCTTAAATCAATAAGTTGATCTTCTATAAGTAATCAACAACCTTTTGACCATAAGAAAATATTTAAAAACAATTTGTTTACAACTAGAAAACTTGGTCTGTGATGGTAATGTTGTTCATTTAGTTTAAATTCAATGTCGTCTAATGTTCACTTAGAATTTCTGATGTTGTTATCGGCGTTTCCTGTAATCCACAAACATGACAGATATTGTTGCTGACCGAGGAAAATTTGACTGCCCAATCACGTGTTAATCTCTATGTTGTCCATTTGTATTGGAACATTCGATTACATTTAACTCCGTTGCTGGTTTATGAATAAAAGATAAGATAAATTAAAGTTGATTTATTTTTGCTGAACACTGAAAAGTTAAGCCGACGTATCTTCCAGCTAAACGAGCAATAAGTTATAATTTTAACCGAAGAAAATGATCATTTGGATCGTAAAGAGTGTTAATTACTATGATATAAATATTATGTCTTTTGTGGAAACGGGCATGGACTGAAAGTCATTATTTATTGATGTTTTTTACCTGCAGTCTGTTAGTCTAGCAGATAAAAAATGAAAATATATTCTTGCGTCTACTTAATTACACTTCATTTAGAAATCGTTGGCAATACGTTGAAATAGTTCTCTGCGGAATTATTTTAAGAACCTACTTCCGGTGTTTCTCTTTTATGGTGACAAGTTTTATAACCTGTGTACTAGTGAAATCTTCAGTGATAAAACTATCAGTAACTTAGTGTTCTTGGAGTGTTTTTCGTTAATTCAATTGCCTTGCCAAGCATTTCCTTAACAAAACTGCACAATGCAAAATACTACATTGTTACAGTTGTTAATAACATACTTTATGACTGCTAATGAGATAGTATAAGATGAAGTTAACTGATTTATCAATCTCCAATTACCTAAAACGAATACAGTCAGTTATTGAGAGAAAACAGTTCATTGAAGCAATTTGAAACTACATTCTCCAGTAGAAAGAAGGTTATTGCATTTTAAAGGAGTTTCCCTGACTAAAATCCTCAAAACGCAGCGGATCAATGGTCCAGTGGTAATGCGCTGAACTGGTAACCAAGGTGTACCGAGATCGATCCCTCGCTCCTCAACTAACATTATTGTCTTTCGGATGAAATATTAAACCGATGTCCATGTATCAGTCCTGTACATTTGGCATGCAAAATAACCAGCGGTGTCTCTGGAACGGGATGTTTTCTGTATCTTGCACTTTCCTCCACAACATAAAATAACTGTCAGTCATTTGGGCAACCGGTATCGATGAAAAATAAACTCAAATATATAGAAGTCCTCAAAGAGGCACAGATCGTTTACAGAAATGTCATAAGTTATATCTAACAAAGTTACAAGCGATAAGGAGCAGAAACAATTGCTAGTGTTCTTATAGTCATATCAGACATACTAAAAGCGAGACAGAACACCTAAATTAGAATAAATGACAGGAAACTTGTTGTATTAGGAAATTAGACAACATTTGACTGTGTGTACTAGTCTAGTACTACTAAAATGATTGAATGTACAGACTTTAAGAATCATAACACTACTTGGCCATGCTTATTGATTATCTCCCCTTATTATATATTTTGTAATGCCTGCCAAACAGAATTCTGGACTTTTGCCGATATTAGACATGTCGATAGAGGTAAAATGGAGGAAGTGTAGTATCAAAGAAATACAATACATTTTTATTACAGAATAAACATTATTTTCTTTTATTTGATTTCTGACTTTCATTCTAAACCAGTTAACCTACCCATTTTAAATAATTGAAAACGGAGAATCATTTGCCTTACTCACTTCGGGAATTCGTCGATTTCCAGTATGCCCATTGTACTCCTCAACGTTCACTGTACAGTTATTTCCTTTAGGAAACAAATAGCAGTACTTTTATTAAAATCTAAATATAGGAAAATACAAAAAATATACTCATTTTGATTAAGTACTGCTATGAGGAGCGCACATTGGTTGAACCGATTTTCTTGTTTTTAATTTTCTTTGACACTTTGATCGGAAATTTAACTTAAAGTTCGCAAATATGTCGGATAATGATTGACGGAGTAAGGAAAGATCTACGATGGTCATACAAAAAGTTCTGTTACTTCAGGTGGATATCTGAAGTGAGTTCTTTAGGTTTTGCTGTTAAAAGGTGCAATGACAAACCTCAGGAGTATTTCCTTTTAACCATAAAATCTGTTACATTTCTGCAGCTCAATCTTTAAAATAAAAATATGTTGTATGCACTCAGATTTTATTTGATGACAATTTCATAACATGAAAAAGTTTTAGACGCCAAGAAAGCCCTGAATCCTCGCCCTTGTTTTCAAGGAGATGTCGTGAAGCAAATGCACCTGCTGAACAGCTTTTGCTTGTTTTAAAACTAAATTTGTTGTTACAAACACGTTTCATATAAATGCGTCAAATCAATTTATGACAATCTGCATAAAAATACAGGGAACACGTTCTTCTTTGTATCTTTGTGTTCTCGGTAAAACATAGGTGCACACATATAAGATGAAGTTTATTCAGTAAGAAAATGAAGTATTAGGGAAAACTCATTTAAAGATACAAATGCTTCTTCAGCATTGTTTGTACGTTGCCTTGCGTGATAAGACATAGTATCTGCTTTGTCGAGTACGGCATTTCCCTATCTAAAGATTTTTGCGTTCATGTAGTAATATTAGTCCAAAAATAATTACATATAATTTGTAATTAAGTATCTTGGTAAATACAAAACCAAACGAATACAGTTACCAAGTGAAAGGAAAAATAAAGTATCACATATTGACAGAAGTTTCTTGCAGTTTAAAACTGCAGTATCCTATATTGATTGAAGTTTCTTGCAGTTTATGGGTGTTTTACTGAATAAATCTCCGAACAGTCGCTGACAGAATAACCAAACGTGTCATCTTACAAGCGATAAGATGCAGAAAAAAATGTTAGACGTGCTTCATTTAAGTTTGCGCTAGTGTTATTATTGTCACATGAGACATACTAAAACAGAGATTGTACAGCTAAATGAGAAATAAAATAAGATATTTCCCCCAGGGAACCTATCGTATTAGAGAACGACTTCTGGCTTTACTTGTGCACTCTTGTCGTTCCATCAAATATATCAAATATTACTTGTGCCAAAAAAACAGACATTATGCAAATATAAACTTCTTTAATTGTATTGAAAAAATGGCAAATATTAGATCACTGACAGTATATTAAATTTGGAATTGCTCTCCTCTGGAAACAATCCTCAGATAGAACAAATTAAAACTAATTATGACAGATACTTGGTTTTAGGAGTAGGAGAATTGATAACTTAGTTTGTCTTGATGGGTATCAAGATGAATAAGTTCGACAATAAGGCGAGAACAGAAACTATAAAAATATCATTAGTTAGCCTCTGGAATATTTAGAGAAACAAAATACTCCCAGGCCCAGTTTGACTCGTGCAAAGCAATTAAGTTGAAGAACTTGCATGACAGAGTTGTAATGCCTCAATAACAACTCGGCTTTCTCCGACAACTTCTTACAAAGACCTCGTATGTAGGTGTATGACTACACCAACTGGTAATTCGGCCCCGGCTTTAATAAAAAGTATAACCAAATTTGGCGGAATTAAGCAGCATTTGTCTTATGCATCAGAAAAACTGAAAATAATTTTTAATTTAAAGCATGAACAGGATAAGACTTTAAGAAATGTCTTCAATTTAGCAGACACCATTTGAATTACAAAATAGTCCAATATGGCGCCTACCACATAATATTTCCGAGGTGAGTTATTGAAGTCGCCCGAGGTCTTTCAGAATGGTAATGCCTATAACCAAAAAACCGTTACTTGCCACCCATTGTCCAAAGAGCTGTCTAATTTGCAGACAATATTCAGGTATTCATATATCCAGCTATCCACTTATATTCTATAAATTAACTCTTTCAATTTATTTTACTATCATTTTCGAACTGAAGTCAATATTTTATTCAAAGGTTTAATATACCACGCATATCGCAAGATTTGAAAAATGTTCATAAACGAACATGTTCTAAACAACAATCAAGAGTTAACATGTACTTTTAAGACTCTTATAATTCCCCATTCTGGCTATTTCGTGTAATACAACAGCAATTATCTCTGATAACTTTTCTTACACATTTTTAAACAATGAAAATATTACATCGTCAACAGGGAAATGCGTAAAAAATCTTATAACGACTTCATACGACAGGTTTGAATAAACATCGCCAATTTAAAATTCAAGATTTATTTATTTCTGCTTGGGAAAAAAGGAACCCAAGCTCTCTTAAAGACAGAGTTTGTCATAAGAGTAATTTCAGATTTTGTAATCACTCGTCTTTGCATTTTGTAATTGCCTAGCAACACTCAAATCTTGTTAACGATAAGGGGTAAGGATTAAATTATAGAGAGAAACATTTTTGATCAACAACCCCTTAAAAGCTCGTCTGTTTTCGAAGAAAAAAATGGAGTAAATGTGATCCCCGAGTCGTCGTCGGCGTCGTCGAGCAAATACTTAAATGTAGCTTATTACTCATAAACCATACGGCTTAGAGTTTAAATATTTGGTGTGTAGCATTGTCTTAGTGGACGTCTACCAAGTACGTTCAAATCATGACCCAATGTTGATACCTTTGGCCTAAAAACGTACAGTCATATTCTTTTATATATATATATATATATATATATATATATATATATATATATATATATATATAAGACAGTTTTTTTATGTAAATTGTTTTTTGATGTTTTCTTAGACAAACCTTGTGTTCCTCAAACATGATAAAATGCAGTGAAGTAATGTTGTTTCTATCTTAAATCATCTTCGTGACAATATCCTTAAGAGAGTTCTAATAGCTGTAGTTTACTCAATTAATTGGTTATTGCAGTTACAATAAACTATAAAAACTCTACTAAATACATGCTGTAATGCATTTCCAAGTAGTTTTTAGTAATAATAACAACAAGTCAAAAAATTGATATCGCCTTCGACATCATATGGTCTTTATGATATTTATGTAAACACCGAACTTTGGGAGCAAATTGCATGATGATTCATTCTAACTTGTCAAACGTGGTTCTGTTATAGTTGCTTAAAAATGCTTTCTTAAAAAGGTATAGATTTTTTATCATACCACACTTTTTTCTAGATGCAGGACTGAAATGACCACTGTTGAAAGCCAGAAGTCACAGAACTCTTCAAGAATCCGCTTTTGTGTTGTTCTAAAGAACAAAAGTTAATGTAAGCGGTGTTGTGAGCTTCCACATCAGAGGAGGTGATATAAACAGCTATCTAACGGCTTCTGATATGCTGAACCTATACTTACTTCCAAGAGTGTATCTGAAAATATTATTACAATGTGACTATTTTGAGTAAAAAGGATATTGTCTTACTTTAATCTAGGTTTTTTGAGGTTTTATGTGTATTTTGTGAACGCTCCCATTCAAACGATATCACTGAAATATATTTAATAAATAATAATAAATTAAAACTATAACAAATTACATTACTTTATGAATGTGTAAAATTGCACATCCATAGTTTGAAGAACTATACCCTTATATAGCATATATAAATGAAAATACAGACAAATGGCTACCTTTAACACATATATGCATGAGCATGATTTTTTTTTCGTTTTGTTGCCATACACAAAACATACAGCTTGATGGACCTAAAGATTGTTATTTAAGGAAATGTCTAGAAGAATTCGATTGCTTTGGCCAGAAAAAAAATTTGGTATGAAACTCAAGTATGAGCGTGACAGACATTTCAACATTCTCAAACTGAAAACTGTTCCCTTAATGTAGTAATGTGTGAATAGTGTTGCTGATTTTGCTCTCCACATATTGATACGAAATTTAGCAGATCGTTTAATAAGACATGTGTGGCATATTTCAGCAAAACAATCAAATAAGAAATATCTTTGCATTCTTGGATTGCTATAATTGAAGTTTCATCATGAATTTTAAGCTTCTCATAACAGGACAATTTTGCTATGAATATAATCTATCTTGAATGAGTTTTTCGTAGTAAACGTTTTTTTACCTTGTATATAATAGATAGTAAGCAGCTATTCAAACAACATTTCAATAAGTAAATTTGAAACGTCTATGAAATTAGTATCAGGTCAAATGTTTGCAGACATATCAAAAACATTCTTTACACATCTACTTTATGTCGCAGTTCACCTTTCGTTCTAATTGTAAGGGGCTGCTCATATGAGTTCTGGTCTCGGGGAGAAGGAAGGTCTGTAAAATACAGAAGTGCGCTACTCAGATAATATTTATTGCTGAGAAGAAAATCTAGCTCGCGCCATGAAAATCTCTTCTATCTAAGTGCGCATGTGTGATGTTAGTTCATCCGGAAAAAGGAATTATAGATTGAGGCCCGTACCAGTGGTTGGTTATTTCATGTTAGAAACTGTTTAATACATGCATGAATGAATAAATGAATGAAAGAATAAATGAATGACTATGGGGAAAGGGACAGAAATATAGGACTTCAATACATATACATGAGACAGACACAATGGACATGACAGAACACGAAGTACGCAAGACAAAATGAGACATAGATGGCAAACAACACATACCAACATATTTAGTTAATATGACCCTGCGACATCCTTCCCCTCAGAGGGAAATGTCGTCCCGACATTAAAACAACTATAACTAAAACAGGTACTAATATTAGATAGCAACCTATGACTGAAGTAAATATGAGCATACACAATACATGTGTACAAAATACTCCTACAATAAACTAGTTATTTAACGTCATATCTTTTTCATAAAACTTACTGTAGCCCATGTTACTCTAGACTACTATATATCTCTACTGTCCAAGTCTCTTTCAAAGTCACTAAGACAGGTAACAGTTGTATGAACATCAGGCCTAAAATGTTCATCACTTCTCTGTAGAGTTTTTCTGACTGAATCCATCAGATTCCATCAGAACAGATCCACAATAATGATATTTGATGCATCTTTAAAGTAACATCAAATGAATTCACAGACGGCACTTAACTCTGTGAAAAAAAAACAAGACATTTATTAAGCAATAATAACAATATAGCACAACATTATGGAATTCGAAAACTCCATCTATGTATTTTACAAAGGCACTTTTGGAAACTCTTTATAACTCTCTCTCTGGATAAAACTCACAACACTCAAGCACTTCATGTACAACTATGAATTTTACATAATTCTCTGATTTCAAACTGTCATTGTCAACATTTGGGTAAACTGACAAATACAAGTCGAAAGCATTCTATGCACACTCAGTAAAACTGATAAACATGGAGGTTGGAATAACCTACAACTCTAAGTGAGAAAGCGATTCCACAGAAACTGAGACTGTGATTCATATAAATGATTAAACAATGCTAAGATACTAAAACAAACAAGCCAAACCCCACTAAAATCCTGTCTTCCATTCTTGAGATGTTAACCATCTCGGCTGTCGTCTGTTACGAACTGGCCGCTGGGGATAAAATGGTTTTGCATCAGGGTCAAGTGTTGATTTTCTCTTGGCTGGAATGACATATTTGTTAATAGAGGACTGTGGAAGTGGGACAGGGGAAACATCACTCGAAACGTCCCTTTGTGTCTCCGTTGCCGTTATTTCTGAGCTGAGATCAGAATAATCTTTTGGCAGATTATCGGTAGGTCCACAAGTGTCAGGTTTAGAAGGACGAAGCGGAAGACCCATAAACGGTAGGAGGAGGTTCCGATGAACTGTCCTAGGAGAACCTCGACCATGTTCCCTCTTTACAAGGAAAACTGGCACGTCACTATTGGGCTGGGACAGAACTACATAAATCTCCTTGCCCCATTTATCGGCAAGCTTATTCTTACCTCTAAGGCCCACATTCCTGACCAGTACCCTGTCACCTGGTTCAATTTTGGTGTGTCTCACCTGAAGGTCATACCTTCTCTTATGTCGACGGGCTTGCCTTCTTGACTCACGACTGGCTATCTTGTATGCATAACTCAAACGTTTTTGCAGAGCTCGGACATAGTTGGAATGACTCTTGGATCTTTCGGAAGTCTCTGGCGTTATTCCTAAAAAGGCGTCAATAGCCAAGCGTGGGTGCCTACCAAACATAAGAAAGTGGGGTGTTAACCCGGTGCTTTCATGCCTAGTAGCATTATAAGCATGCACCAATGCTGGCACATGAGCCTTCCAGTTAGATTTCTGGAAATCCTCCAGAGTTCCCAACATGTTTAAAAGGGTTTGATTGAATCGTTCCGGCATTCCGTTCCCTTGCGGGTGGTAAGGCGTGGTCCTACTTTTCTCAATATTTGCCAACTTACACAGTTCCTGAATGACAACACTCTCAAAATTACGACCTTGATCGCTGTGCAAGCGGCAGGGAAACCCGTAATGGCAGATGAACTGTTCAAACAGTATTTTGGCAGTTGTATGGGCCGTTTGGTTTCTAGTGGGTATAGCTTGGGCATAGTGAGTGAAATGATCTGTAATGACCAATATATGTTCATACCCACCAGAAGACATTTCAAGGGATAAGTAGTCCATACAGACTAGTTCTAACGGGTATGTAGATTCCACTGAAACAAGGGGCGCTGCAGTTTGAACTGAAGTTTTCCGTCGGATACATCTAGGGCAATCTCGAACCCGTCTGTCGACAAAATGATCCAAACCAGGCCAATAAAATCTGGACTTTATCAAAGAAAGAGTTCGGTCCCTACCCTGATGACCAGCCTCGTCATGTAACCCTGAGAAAATGATGTCCTGAAAAATACTTGGAATAACTAACTGGACTACTGGATGACCAGAAACAGAACCGTGTCGATAGAGGATACCATCTTTCAGAAAAAGGGTATTCCACTCACGTAAAAACTGACGAACTGAGTCTGACTCATGGGATCTCTGACGACTCGTCAATTTGTGACCCGCTTTGACAATACTTATAACCCTGGAAATCGTCTGGTCATTAGACTGCTCAGTCTGCCAATTAATATCACACAAGGTAGACCCTGTATCAATATCATCAGATGGTGTATCAATCACCTCTTTGGACAAAGAAACACATTCAATAGCTGGAAGCTCACGGACATCAGCAAGAGTGACTTGAAACAGAGCTTTCAATATTTCTGGGTAGAGAATACGTGTTTCACTATTGTTGAACTCTATACCTTCGGGTAACCTGGACAATATATCAGCATCAATATTTTGCCTCCCAGAACGATACTGGATGGAAAAGTTATAGGCAGAGAGAGCTGCTAGCCAGCGATGTGACTGGACATCCAATTTGGCAGAGGTAAAGACATATGTCAGTGGATTATTATCTGTACGGACAAGGAACTTATTACCGTAAAGATAATCGTGGAACTTATCTACCACAGCCCACCTCAAAGACAGAAACTCTAGCTTGTGAGCTGGGTAGTTCCGTTCACTCGGCCGGAGACCTCGGCTTGCATAGGCTACTACTTTTTCAATACCATCGGCCTTCTGGTAAAGTACAGCTCCAAGACCAACTCCACTAGCATCTATGTTTAAAATAAAAGGCTCAGAATAATCAGCATAGGTGAGAATAGGTGCTGAAGTCAACATTTCAATGATGGTTTCAAAGGCCTCTTGTTGTTTTGGACCCCAACTCCAGGGCGAGGTAGGTTTGGTTGACTTACGCTTCTTGTTTGTAGGGTGTCCAACAAGTAGGTCATTTAACGGCTTAGTGATCTGGGAGAAACCTTTGACAAAGCGGCGATAATAACCAGCAAACCCCAGAAATGAGCGTAGTTCTTTAACAGATGTCGGGACAGGCCATTCCTTCAGGACCCTTATCTTATCTGGATCGGTTCTAACACCATCTGCACTGACAACATGGCCTAAATAATTAACCTGGGTCTGGAAAAATTCACATTTTGAACCTTTGAGTTTCAGACTATACTGTTCAAGTCTTTCAAAAACTGCTGCCAACCTCTCAAAATGCTTCTCAACAGTATCACTGAAAATAATGATGTCATCTAAATAGATGAGACATTCTTTCAAGTGAAGTTCACCCATGCAGCGCTCCATAAGTCGCTGAAAAGTGGCGGGGGCATTGGTGAGGCCGAATGCCATTCGACTGCATTCGTAAAAACCGAGAGGTCCAACAGTAAATGCAGTCTTAGCCTTGTCCGACTCCTTAAGTGGAACTTGCCAATAACCTGAACGAAGATCCAACTTAGAAAAATACTTGGAACCTAGAAGCGAGTCTATAGTCTCATCTATGCGTGGAAGCGCATAAGCATCTTTTACCGTGTGGTTATTCAGGCGACGGAAATCGATGCAAAAACGGAGAGAACCGTCCTTTTTCCGTACAAGGACCACATTAGAGGAGAAAGGGCTGTTGGATTCCCTTATGGCTCCAGCTTTCAACATATCACGGATGTGTTCTCTAACCTCCTCATACATGCCTGGTGGAATCCTGCGATACGGTTCCTTGAAAGGTGTAGGGTCAGTTAACTCAATACTGTGTTCAACAGAACTAGAACAGCCAAGATCTGTAAGACCAGAAGAGAAAATGTGTTTCCACTCGTTTAGAAATTTTGTTGCTTGGACCTGTTCATCAGGAGAAAGAGTATCAGACGGAACACTTACTCCTAAATCAGTAAGAGTTTTATCCTGGTTATGGGATTTCGAAATAGAACCTTCTGAAGGATCAACATGTCGAACGATTTCGACTTCCTTCAAACAACAAAGCACAGACTTCGGATTAATCACAATCGGTCTGGCGGACAAGTTACAAATCCTCACAGGTATTCTTGAAAAGGTCTTACCAGGACGAATCTGTACTACCCTTGGACAAACATTAAGAAAATGAGCAGAGTCTAAAGTTTCTGTAACCCCAACGGTCATTTCTCCAACGTTACGAACTTTTCCTGTTATAGTGCGGGTCTGGTATGGATGGACTGTAAATGGTTTATGATTGAAAGCCTTTACAGGAACTGACTGAGAAAAGGAAATAGCTGCCAACAAACTGGAACAGATTCTGGGTTGTTATTTGAGGTTTCTTGAAAATGTCTGATGACGTTTGTGCCAACAATAAGTGGAACTGTAGTACTGTAAGAAGTATCAGGCACTATCAGAACAGGTACTGTAATAGCTGATGACACCAAAGAAGGAACAGAAACGTCAAGAAGTGCATAGCCACTGTAAGTAACCTTGGAGTTATTTGCGCTAGAAATATCAAGAGCAAAATCTTCTAGACTTAGAAGAGCAACAGATGGAACAAGAGATTTAAAGAATGATTCACTAGCAGTAGTGACCATTGATCCTGTGTCAATAAGTCCTTGACAAGACTGACCATTAATAAGAATTTCTGCATTGTTAGAATTGCCGATCAAAGGAACGATATTAGGGCTCTTATTATTTGCTTGACCTTCTACTGGCCCTTTTGAGAAGGTCTGGTTCCGTTTAAATCTTCCTTCTTCGGGATAGGCTTATCCTCTTGCTTCTTGGTTTCAATAGTACTAGTGTCTGGTTTACTCTGATTGGCTCTATCACTGCACCGACTACGACCTGACCAACTACCAGAGTAACCTCCTCTACCAGTACCCCTAGAAGAAATACTGTTGTTTCCTTTCTTTATCTGCTGGAGTTCCTTCTCCACAGTTTCCACTCGAGTGTTCAGCTTTCTCATCTGTGAAGTCAGCTCTTCTAATTGTTGTAAGATTTTATTTTCAACAACAGACATGTTGACTGAACAAGGAACTTCAACAGGTTTACTAGTGCTAGGAACAGTAACAGGTACAGAAACAGGAATAGAAATGGGAACAGAAGGAGATGCTTTGCGGGCTTTCATATCCTGCTCAATCTGTCGCAACTCGCGTCTAAGAAGATTAAAATCCTGAATGGTCTCGAATTTATACCGTGTAACATTGCGAAGTTCGTCATCTCTTAAACCAGACCACAAGCGATTCCGCAACATGTCATTCTTGGTCATATGATCTAAATTCAAGTTGGCATTAGTCAGTAATCTTTCCAGTCTAAGACTATATTCGGCGACCGACTCACTTGGACCCTGTTTAGAACAATAAAATTCTTCTTTCAACCTTTCAGATGTTGCAACATTCCCATAAATGGCATCTAATTCAGCAATTGGGCGCCAATGTCGCGGGGTCAGAAAAATCATTTACCCAAATGCAGAAGTACAGTCCTGGCCCTCCCTTTTAGGCTAGTGCGTATAGCCTCATGAAGTATGTGGTCAGGATATACACGGCCTCGTATCAAACAGTTAAGGTCATATTTCCATACCTCAAATTCACAATCCCCTTGACGACCTTCACCTGAAAACTGGGGAAGTTTTGGAATTCGGGCATGGGCTACAGTAAGTGAGGTGTCTAAATAAGAATGGGGGTACAGTGAGGAAGGAAGTGGTGGAGGGGGTCGTGCCGGCAGCTTTGGGAACAAGCTTCCATCAGTTTCTGGTGGACCATTTCCATCAAGATCACTTCGTCTGTTGTACTCTCTAATTGGGGTTGGAGTAATATTTCGAGTAACATTTCTTGGAGGAGGGGCAGGGGTACTAGTATGGCAAGGATTGACAGTGTATTTACCTGACTTTTGTACCTGATCAATAAAATAACGTAACTCCTCTTCCCTGACCTTGGAAAGTTCCGCTGTAGTATCTTCCATGATTACTCAAAAGAATTATGTGGTCTACAAGTTTCAGCAAGATTAACGCTTTGAATTCAATTCAGATCTTAATTGCACAATCCGAACAGAGTAATACTTTCTCTTAAGTAAAATATGTCTGCAACCTCTGAGATAGATACCGCACAGTGTTACAGTATTAATGTATCTAATGGATCTACCACGAAAGTTACATTAGCAAGAACCATTAAAGAATGACCTATTCATCAAGTAACGGCACTTTCAGTACACTATACCTTTTCAAAGTCAGGAAGTACACAGGTAGCGTGTTTTCAATACCACAAATTATTTTAAACTATAATGAATCAGTCACTTCTATATCAGAAAATGTGCTTAAGATACACCATAAATTATCAAGTGTAAATTCACTAAGACACAACAGATAAAAACTAACTTCAGTAAACTGATCTGCAATGGGTATGCAGCAGACACTTTCTAATATACTTAACAATCTTACAATAAAGTACTGTATTGTAAATTTTAATATGGAATACTGTCACTTATACTCCACCATACAATATTATCACAATGTCAAGGTTAAATACTTGAACTCTACTTTACTCAGTTATTGACTCAAAATTTTCAAACGTCTTACTTCCACATAATTCAGACCAATTAATTTTAAGTCACAGTAAGTGTCTTCAACAGAACACCATACTTTAAATTCCAGTATCACTTGGATATGTGAAAAGTAATCTTTGCTAATAAGTATCACTAAAGCAAAACACTATTTCAATGATACTGCTCCAGTGGCACTATTTCTGAACAAGATGTCAGAATTAGTAAAACACAACACAAAATTTCTAATATCAAATTTCTGTATAAGCCACAACCAAACTTTTTATAAATTTGGAGTGCTTAATATAATATACTTTTATATAACATACATCAATGTGCTAAGTGCACTTGTGTATATTTCAAAGTAATTTCAGAAAATACACCCACTCTATAATTTTACACTTATAGAAGTCAGTATCACATACAAACTCTTTTATTTTTCAAATCTAATTTCACTCAAATTACTTTTCAAGCAATTAAAATGAAATAACTGTTACCTGTCCTACTGCTTAGTGAAAACTTACAACAGTAGACAACACCAATCACTTTGGTTACTCTTCACACAGTGATATAATACTATCTGTTACTTTTCTCAGATTCAAGTACCATTATAACTACAGTACCTACCCACACTCAGTAACTAACAGCTAATGACAATATCTGGTAATTTTTCAGTGTTTTGCTTTAAAACACAAATGTTACACACTAGGGCTCAAATTTATGTATCTGTTAATATAGAACAATCCAACTCATGTGTTTATTGGAATTTTTTTATTGAGAGTATGGGATTTCTAATGGCAGGGACAGATCTGATAATGAAATGAATGATCAGGTTAGTAAATCTCACCAATCACCCGAGAAGAATCTCAGTACAGTAAATGCAAGATCCTTTGCCAACTGTTAATCTGTTACAGGTCATCAGAACTGTGCACCATGGTGATCTTAACCACACACTACAAGATTTGTACACCTGAAATTCATTACAAAGTAAATGTCAAACTGTCAAAATTATACATGTACATAAATTACACACACTATTAAATATTTATTTTTCATATTGGAAATAACACTATGGTTTATCTAAGTGTCACTAAAGTTTTGCTACAACAGTCTAAAGATGGCTAAATAGTTCGTTAAGTCACTTTTAAAATCCACTGAACCAAAAGAATATCCAGTCAAGTTACACTGATGACAAATCAAAACGAAAGTAGATCTTAATCCATATTCAATATCGTTCCACAAGTACCGTACTCCTTGCATGCCACAATTACTGATTCAAATCAATTCAGCTGGTTTATTTCAGTTGATATCTGGGCCCAGTTTATTCTAAATGCTTTGAAAATAAACAATTCACCATTTGTTTACATTTTCCATGATACATGTATACCCAAATTCCTATGACAGTTTATGATTTCACTCGTCCTTTCACGGGTTCGTACTCAACAAAAGCGCCAATGACCACTCTTCGACCCAAGTCCCACGTTGGGCGCCAATTGTCGCAGTTCACCTTTCGTTCTAATTGTAAGGGGCTGCTCATATGAGTTCTGGTCTCGGGGAGAAGGAAGGTCTGTAAAATACAGAAGTGCGCTACTCAGATAATATTTATTGCTGAGAAGAAAATCTAGCTCGCGCCATGAAAATCTCTTCTATCTAAGTGCGCATGTGTGATGTTAGTTCATCCGGAAAAAGGAATTATAGATTGAGGCCCGTACCAGTGGTTGGTTATTTCATGTTAGAAACTGTTTAATACATGCATGAATGAATAAATGAATGAAAGAATAAATGAATGACTATGGGGAAAGGGACAGAAATATAGGACTTCAATACATATACATGAGACAGACACAATGGACATGACAGAACACGAAGTACGCAAGACAAAATGAGACATAGATGGCAAACAACACATACCAACATATTTAGTTAATATGACCCTGCGAATATAATCTATCTTGAATGAGTTTTTCGTAGTAAACGTTTTTTTACCTTGTATATAATAGATAGTAAGCAGCTATTCAAACAACATTTCAATAAGTAAATTTGAAACGTCTATGAAATTAGTATCAGGTCAAATGTTTGCAGACATATCAAAAACATTCTTTACACATCTACTTTAGTTAAACCTTTATTAAGCATCCCCTCCTTCCCCCTCGTCAATTTCTATATTTACACAAACTTTTCCTTTTATTTATTCAGTTTACAATCGGTGTATAACGATAACATAATAGTTTGTGTTACATATAATGCTTCTCAAGACGGTTAAGAGGACCATGGGAGTAACAAAGAATTCACGGAGACGCTAGACATTGGACATATGACATTTTCCGAAAGAGTTTGTGAAATTAGAATAAAATTTATAAAAAAAAATGTTATTCGATTACTTGTCAAACTTAAAAGCTATACAAAAAAGTATTTTTCGTTTTCGCTCTTAGAATCTAAATGGAGACACTCTTAAAAGTACAAAATATAACTTGTGGAAGTTGTCTGGAGTATTTTTAGAGAAAAATAAACAGCAGCTACAGCCGTGTAATTCCCGTAAGATATCATATAACATTTATTACTTTTCGGGAACAACCAGAAGTATTAATAATCATAAAAGCAATAGCTCAAACAGTGCATCCTTTTTATAATTCAAAGTAAGGCTGTGTCAGTGAAGCCATACCAAGCTAGCTATAAAATGTTTTGTTAGAAAACAACGGGTTTTGAAGAAAGCGGCTGCCTTAAATTTCACAAATATATACTTCTGGTCGACAGGTTATATAATGATTTTAAATATTTTTGTAAGAACAGCTTTTATAATGCATTTACTTATTCAATAGTGTTTTTATAGTATGTTCTCTATTCAGAAAATGTATAAACCGATAATAAGGAATTCAATTTTAGAAAGGCATGCAGATTATTGAGGATCAAATCAACTTGTTACTGCAGCCAAAAATATATATCAGTGCATGTTGTACGAAATAACCATGACAAAAGAATTAGTTTTGCATTACAAAAGTTACAGTTTACATAAAAGGCTTTTTCGTTTCTATTGACGAAATCTATTATATTCGCTTCTTTTCGTTATAGAAAGGTCTCTATCATTTATCAATAAAAATATTTCCTTTGTTCTTTTGTCTATACTATTATCAATAATAATAAGAAGAAGAAGAAAAAAAAGAAGAAGAGGAGGAAGAAAAACGAGAAAATAAAAACAACATTCAATATGAGAACTTCTCTATTGCTGAGCGCTTTTTCGTCTTAAACAATTACCGCAGACAGACAAATTGTTCTCAGCAATAAAGCTGTCAGCTACCATACTTTGCTCGAGTACTTGTTTAAATTGCAGCTTTATCACCTAATTTGTTTCCGTGTTGGAACTGAGAAAAGCTTATCTATAACATTAGAAGTAAATATGAACAGAGAACGAGTTAAACATCTACCTGAAGCCGCTCTGGGTGCATTTAAAAGACTGCAAGTGACAGCAATTAAATACCAAGACGGTTTTGCACTTGCACATCACATACAATACTAAAAACGTGCGATTCTTGAACAAAAATAAACCACTTAACCGTAACCGTTGGCGAATAATTCACTTAAAGGTTGACTTTAGTCGATTACATAACCACAATATATTTGTCATTGACAGAAGACGGACAGATAAGTCTTAGTTAGCTTTTAGTGCCCCTGGATTTGGTGTAGACATCAAATAGGACAACGAAATGATATGCGTCAATTTGGATTTGTACCGTTTGATCAGAATTAAATTTTAACCGGAATAAAAATATTAATATCAATTTTAAATATCTAAAAGGTAAGTACACTTAGTAATCCTCTACCTCGTGTTAAAATGAGCTTTATTTAAGTTTCAATTTTAGGATATTTTCCTGGCAATGAAATGTATATGTGAAAGGCAATTCAACAACACGTGAAATGAAGAAATAGATGACATAGATATACATTCTGACTGCAGAGCTTTCTCGAGCGGGCACAATTTACATATATGAAATATGAACATGCTAAATATATATATATAATGACGTGTTTTTCTCAAAATGTACCTTGAATTACGCATTAATGAGAGGAACGGATGTCTTACCATAATGATGGTCGTTAGGACTATTATTACAGACATAATTTGCCTATGCTTTTATGTTCTGAGGCAACTTTTGTCTTGAGTACGCTTTCTTTAACCCTGAACATGCCGAAATTTTGTAACGAATTTGCCCAGCTTTGAATTTGGAACAGTCCATTCAAAGTTTAAGGGATTTCAATATCAAAATTCGAAAATGGAGCTACCAACAGTATAGAGCCTGGTCAGACTGCACGGATGTGCAGGCCGGCCTGGCTCCATACTGGTGGCAAAGGCTAATCACTTTAGGTTCCAGCAGGTTAAGGGTTAATGTTACAGTACTTCATACACTTAATAGTCCACTCTAGTTTATATCAAGCAGTCAAGCACTTGCTGTAGTGGACAAATTGAATGATACAGGTGTATAATAAGCAGGTAAACTGAAATTTTAAACAAAATTTTTATGTTGAGATTGCAAAACAAATGCGGTTCACAAAAATGTTACAAAGGTAATGCCACTCATAAGAAAGGAAAACAAATGATCATACCTGCTGTGTGATTTAATATTATTCGGAATGAATTGAAATTTGAAACATGATAATAAATTACACTTAGAGACGTTTTTCAATAAATGCGATGAAAAACAAAAACAACAGAAAACCAAATATTGGAGGGTGGCTACCAGTCCCAGGTTCTGTAAACAATTATAATGTTCTTATAAAAGTATAAAGTGTCGATAGTTCTTCCCTCTAGACATATAACTTCGGATTTATAAAATAATATTGTTTGAAGTTATAACAATGTTATAATAAGCAATTTGCCTTGAAAAAATAATAGTGCATGATAAAGACATTTAACATGTCTTAGAACCCCTTTTAAATCGAGGAGATTGTTTTAGTGTTATGCGAAGCAACGTTTCGAAAGACGCTTGATGTGTTATAAAAAGATTTACATCATAAGTAGTCCGCCATTCCCTGTATCAATTTAATATCCGTTTGACTCAAGTTTCATCAATAAAGTATAACTTAGCCAGTTTGTTTTAACAATAAGAACATCAATCATCCATTAGAGAACAAAACGACATTTATAAAAAATTATATTTATTTTAAGAAAAACAATAAATAAACAAATACAAAGTCCATTGGTCCATTCAAAGGTCTTCAAGTAGGATTGTGATTCACAAATACATGAAGCAGCTGAATGTTTTTTCGGCTTCTTCTTTTTTGTTGCATATTTAACTAACAAGCTAAATATTGCCTATTTAGACGAGTAACTCTTAGTGGAATCAAGCCGAATGTAGTTTTCTATGGGTCACTATGACACTAAAGTAGCAGGAAGCTGGCTCTTTAAAGAGAGATTATACTGTTATGATAAAGCAAACAGTATTTAAACTATTTTTAATCAACTTTTATATTTTGAAAAAAGTTTTTGTGTATCTGGAAAATTAACTTTGAGACGTTTGCTACATTTGACAACCGGTACATGCATACTGAAATAAAACAGATAAAAATCCATTATTCAAGAAGTCATTTAAAACAAAGGAAAGAAGAAAAAAAACTTAAAAGTATTTTGTCCCTATCGCGACTGTATTTTAATTGTAAGAATTTTCATTAAAGTCCTTACGTTCTTTTTACAGAAATTAAACAGATGAGAGAGTTTCTCCTTGCTGTAAATATATTGGTTTTACCAGACAATCCATGTGATAAAAGTTTTGCCTGAAGCATATTCAATTTTGCAAGAGAAAATAGGCGGAAAATAAATTAGAAGTCTTACGTAAGGCTTGCAAAAGCCTTATTATCTAAATGTAAGACAGACGTTATGATCATTTAAGCTGAATTATGACTAATAACAATGGTTAACTCGTCTCGGTGTATGAAAGAAAACGGTAACCCTTTTACAGGCCATACGTATGACATCCGTTACATCAAATTTAATGAGGGTCTCACTTGATGGAATAGCATCGAAAGCGTTCTCTGCGTGATTGATTAAGTAAGAAAAGATAAGCATGAAATATTCAGTAACACAATTAAGCATACCATTTTACAGTGAAATATTTGATGAAAAATATAAAAGAGAAATCTGAAAAGTTAAGAAATCATTTAATGCCCTACATGCATTTAACAGAAAAGTCGAAGTTCAGAAATAAGCCTTAAAAACATTATTGCACATTTGACAGTCCTTATCAATAATGACTGATAATGTCTTTTCTGTCTTGAATGAATTTCTTGAATTTAGACAATTTCAAAATGTCCCTCACAGTATGAAAGTATGCACGTGTTTAAATAGCTAAGGTAATGTGTAAAAGTTATTTTTCTATGTTTAACTTTCATAAAGGTGTGCAAACACAGGCCTTAAATGAAATAACTTTCTCACTGAAACGAAAAAAAAAATTCCTGTAAAGTAAATTGATAAGTTAAAACTGCAATGCACACATGAACAAATGTTTTGTTATAAATGTTAGCATACAAATTTAAAGCATTCTAGATTAATACAAAACACATAAATATCAGCACCTTGGTAGACTGTCCGCTAAGTGACCGAAAGTAGCCGAGTTCAAATCCAGCTGGGGGCAATTCGATTTACCGGGTTACATTTGGTACCCAACGTAAATAACTGACGACAGAGAAGAGATGTCACCTAAAGATAGTCCCACATTCATTCACTACTTATAAAATTCGAGGAATACCTATAAGGAGGACAGGCGTATGTAACAGAGGTATAATACGGTAGTACTTCCTTGACTATCAATAAAACTTTGTACTAAACTAATGCATTACTTACCTTGCCTCTGATTTCTGTGAAGTTTGGCTGAAATCGGTCCAAGGTCAAAGTAGACAGCTATATTGCCATTGCACTACCTCATAAACAGATAAATACTTAAAACACTTATTAAGAGAGCATGGTCGTAACTCTTTCATTTATGTAATATTCTGGGAGAGATTAAACTATTAGCGCAATAAATTGTACTTAATCTTAGAAATGTGTCAGTAAATGCGACGAGGCTGCCAGTAGCAGGTTCTGTAAACAACAATGATCTCATGCAATATAATGAATACCTACACATTTGTTTAATAGTTTGTTTGAAGTGTTTCACATCAAAGATGAATGCATTGTACGTGAGTACACGTTAAGAAAGAATTTATTTACCATAAGATAGTAAACGTTTTTTTGTCTTCTTCCTCTGTTCAGAAAACTGCACTCTCATTTTATACTGTAGATGTTTTCATTATGTACTGCCTTCAACGAAACTGTATTAAGCGAAATAAACTAAACGTGCTTATGTCTTTAAGTATTTGCCGAGAATGTAGTATACTTAGAATATACCAAGAGAAAAATATTAACGTTTATCAGATCAGATCAGCATGTTTTTCTTAATCGTAATTGAAATAAACAAGAAATGCTCTTAGAATTAAAGTACATAGTAATTTCCTAACAAATGCTTTTCAGGAATTAAATAGATGGAAGAACTTGTGTTTCATCTTAATGTGATGGGTTTACCAGACAATACGGACTCAATGAAAGAATTTGCCTACGGTGAGGTAAATTTTGCTGGAGAAAATGAGCTGAAAATAAGTTTTAAATCTTTCAGATAATATATGGCCTTTGAATGTGTGCTTGCGTAAAATTTTAAGATAAGGTTGTAATTGAAAAAATGTAGATTGTCGGATGACTAGTAAAGCGTTAGCTGTATACATTTCAGAACATGCATGGCTATCAACGATAAAACTGAATTTGAAAATTTCAGAAGAAGTAAACATTCAAGTCGTATTACATCAGTCATCTGCTTTATATTTTTGTATGTACGTTAAATGTTATTCTGAAGTAATTGTATTACTATAATTTACAATATGATTCTAAAACTTGACAGGAAATTTCTTATCCAGCCGGAGAGTAAGTTGTACAGCAGTAAAGTTAAAGCGACTGACTCACAGAATTTAGCTGAATTTTTATTCTTTAAAATTTAACTGTGGAAATGTTATTATGCTTCTCTACACCATAAAACTGAAAAACAGATTTTACCAGGATTCGAACTCACGCCCTTTCGGTCTGTAAAATATAGAGTGATGATCTACACCATTGAGCCACAGAGACTGGTTATCAAGAACCCTAAAAATTAATGATAAAACTAATATACCTACCCCGTGACTAACAGGGTCCTTTTTTATCAAAGTGTGTAAAACTTTATATAAAAAAATGTGATGTTTACTGTAAAAAATGAGTCAATAACTTAGTTTAGATATGTTCTTCACAATTACAGCTAAAATTTTTTAGATGTATAAACTTTTTCTCTTTTTTCATCGTCAGCCAATCTGTGAGTCAGTGATTTTAAATTCGAAACAAAAGCGTGTCTGATAAGATTTGTTATAATCTTAATACATGAAATTACAGAAAGTTTATACAAAATATAAACCTCGTTTAGCGAACGAAAAACTTCCCGTATGCTAAGCACCAACCAGAGGATAGCAAAAATCTAAGACAAATTGATTGAGAATGCTTAAATGTCAAAAGCAATAAATTTGTCAGTTACAATGCCTTCTCAAAGTGGCTGCTTGAAATGGCAGTTTTATCAGTTACACTCACTTGTTTCCTTATTGCATCTGAGATATGAAGGAACTTAATGGATTTTGAATGTCCATGAAAATGTTGTCCTTTTTTACTGTCAATACAATCAAAATGCAACCTATGCAACATTCAACTAAAGCCATACATTTCTAGGCGAATTCTGTACATTCATACAGTTTAACATATTGGTATTCATAGGAACATTTGATTATCTAAAACTCAACTGAACAATATTTGAGATTAGTCTACAGTGCGAGGAATATGTAATTTAATACTAGTTTTAGTTTCGACAAGAGATGTGTTTGTTTCTTCAGTCATAATCAGAAGTTTAGCTTTGTTCCAAAATAATTATTTGAAATTGATAATTTTGATACAAATCTGACTTGCTCATAGAATAAACACTTACTTTTTCCACTATAATCATCCATCTTTTTAGATTCTCACGCTGCACCGTTTGCATGGATTCATTAACTGATGAACAAATGTAACATTTTGAATTGTGACGTTATGATGATAAGCAAAATTGAGACGTTTAACCGACGAAAAATGACACAAAAAGCAAAGTCTATGTTAACAAAGTGGTCGCATGTTAAAGATTAAAATTCTAATTGTGCCATGATAATTTATTTTCGAACTGATAAATTTTTAATAAATAATGACGCTGTTTCGAACAATCAAGGCTCAAAACTTAGACATGCAACAGAATGTTTGCATTTTGAGAAGCTTTACTTTCCTTTCAAACCAAAGAACAACCTTTCAAAAGTGTAATCAACCGATATGTTCACATTTGCTTCTGACAAGTGTCAGTCAATTATTTATTTCAAACTCTCAAGAATTCTTGCCTTTGCTTTGCTGAAACATCACGAAGATTGTCATAGTTAGTGATAAGAATTTATCATCACAAATTTCCTTTATAAATCTAAGAAGATTTTGAAATTTGATCCCGTATTGCACAAACATGTTGACTTACATTTAGACGGTTCCCTATTCTTAAAGCATATTGGGATTTTAGCTTAACTTGTCGACAACTTTATCATTTTGAGTTATATTGTTAGTGTTCGTAAAGACGGCTTGAGAGAAAAAATGTCTCCGACAATATGATCATTAGCAATGTAATTAATGCGTTTTACGGATGTCATAATTTCAGACGATGTGTCCTCAAAGTAATTTATTTTTTGTCGTATACAAAATTCAAAGTAAAAAATAATACAAATCATTTTTAATTTGGCTCACCTTTGATATTGTATAGGAAGCTCTTTAAAATAAATCATTCATTTTTCATTACCGGTTTTATCTTTTTAAGATAAAGTATTCTGATAAGTTTGTGGCAAGGAAAGAAACTGTTTGTGGTTCTGTTTAAATATATACATTTTGCGTATTCTGCAAAAACATTTTGGTTTTAGATCAAAATTAATGCACTGCTCTCACATATTTCTTCATCCCCGAAAAAAACGGGGTCTCAATCTTAAGATTTGTTTATGCAGTTAAAATTTCTTATGTATTATATCGAATCAAAATGTACACACCTCCACATACTGACGATAACACAAAGCGTTCTGAGTCATTTTATCATCATTTTTCCAACGGAACGTATGCTCCAGACCGGAAGTACACAGGTCCGGGCTACAGCTGACTAAAATGTTTCAGAGTTCGTTGTCTGTCGATTGTGGTCTTGCTATCAAACAACTGGTGGCGTGATTGATATCCAAAAAAGGTTGACGTCCAAACTATACTGACGTCCAAGACGACCGCTATGTTGTTAATCAAGCTCTCCGTAATAGAGCACTGACGGCCATAGCCCTTAAACAACGCCTTCGACATGTCAGAAGGGCAGTATCTCGACACAGAAAATCAGAAATCGCATTCACTCAGACGATCTTAACGCTAGGCGCCCTAAAGTGTCTTGCCGTTGCCAGCAAGGCATCATCATGAACGTTTGGCGTGGGGTAGACAGCGGCGTCGGCAGTGGTCACATGTGATATTCAATGACGAATCCAGATTCAATCTAGACTTTCGTGAGGGTCGAGGAAGAGTTTGGCGTCGCCCAGGAGAACGTTTTACAGGCGCTGCTTGGGTTGCCCACGACTGATATGGGCGGTGGGCCCGTTATAGTGTAGGGTGACATCATTATGACTGCCAAAACACAGCGACATGTGTGCCATGGAGGTGTGACTGGCCAGTACTACTGTGACAGCATGTTGGTTTAGCATGTTGGCGCGTTTGCTCAACGTCATGGCCAAGAATTCATCTTCCAGAATGATAACTCTAGGGCCTATAGGGCAAGACATGTCCCCGAGTATTTGGAAGAGCAACATAATTACTTGCAATAACAATTTTACTCACAATATCCCCTACATTTTTGAACAGTATATATTGCATTGCAAGGGCGTTTTTTTTTCTTAGGATGGAAAACACAGCAGAAAGTTCACACAGTCTCATAGTTCTTTTTTAATATGATTAAGCTGAAAAATGACAACACAAATCGAAAAGATAACTGTTGTATCGAAAATCCATCACATAATGTAACAGAACCAAAATTAAATTAGTAAGAAATTTACTGTCATGAAAATATGAGGACAAAATGTCTACTGTGACAAGTTTTTTTTCTTTTTTTTTCTTTCTGTCTGTCTTTGAAAGCAATAACTTGTACTTATCTTAACCAGCTTGTCGTCAATAAATGCATCGGAAATAAACAGGAAAAAAATGAAAATTTCAATAGGAGTGAGGTTGACATTCCCAGATACTAAAAATAAACATGTAATATGAGATAGCGAGTGACTCTTGTTGACACTTCTATTTTATGTTTCAGCATCCATGTAAAGATGACTATACATAATTCTCTAAATATTACGACAGTGTTGGGAAAACAGATATCAGTTTGTCGCTCTGATCTGAGATATGTACACTGAGGTATTTATTTAAATTTTTTTCAACAATAAATACATAAAACTATGACACACAGTACACAAAACATCAGAATTGTGATATTCAAGTAAATATTGTCAAAATAATGAAAATCAAGTACTATTTACAATTTTTCATGAACGACTCTCTCTCTCTCTCTCTCTCTTAATTTATTTTTTCTGTTTTATTCGATAATTAACGAGATTGATCGAAACATATCTATAAGACATAAATAGTTTGTCGTGAATCTTTTTTAATGATCACGGTCTACGTTGAGTGTATAAATATTTCAGTTTGCAAAAATAAAAATAGTTCAAAACAGGAGAAAATGTTCAGTTATATACTGTTTTAATTCAAACTGAAAAGAAAAGGATTATTTTTAAAATTATGAGAGACAAACACTATCTTTTAAATTAATACTCATAAAGTCCATTTCTTGTATAGGCACTTGACCTGTCAAAACAACAAGATCTGTACTTGTTATTATAAAATGAGCGTCAAAAATGTCTTAATAAGTACTAATTTGTAACGCGTTATTTGTGATAAATACATTGCAAAATCTTACACTCAGTATTGCACTTTCAATCTGCATAATATCATTTTAGGTTTAATAATTAAAAAAAATGCTGATTTGTTCGGAAAAAGGGAAAGTTTTGAACAATTTTGTCGTATGTCACTGAAACACCAGCTTATCAAATTTCTTTTAGCACAAACATATGATATTTGCGAAAGTTGGCAAAACTCATCAAAACGATCGGATGAAAAAAATGATAATTAAATATATACACAGAACAATCCGAAAACTTTATGTGTTTGATCCTTAACGTAAATTATTCTTACGTTTTAATCGATTGCAATTCTTTACAGATCTGGAAGATCATTACTGATAACTTAAAAGACATCAACCATTTATTATATGTAGACTTGGAGAACATTACCTATCATTACAGTTATATCTTCATAAGAATGTAAATCAGCTTAACACAATAATTACTGTTGTTTTCATAGCATCTTAGTTTCTTTTTACTCATGCATCATGGAAAGGGGCACTCCATATGGCATCAATAGTATAGAGTGTTCAAATTTATGTCCCTCCTAAGCAAAACATCAGTACTTATATTTTCTTAATAAACCCATTTCATATTCTTCTGCTTTCTAAAGCGACTGACTCACAGATGACAAAAAGAAAATGTCTATACATCTGGAAATTCTAGCTGTTTTTGTGAAGAACATATCTAAGGCTAGTTACTGACTCATCTTTTGTTACAGAAAATGTAAAGTTTTACACACTTTTATCGGTAAAAAATTGCCCCCTTAGTCATGGTTTTAACATTACTTTTCAAGAGATTTGATAACTTGTCTCTGTGGCTCTGTGGTATAGATCGTCGCTCTACATTTTACTGACCAAAAGGTCTTGGGTTCGAATCCAAGTTAAGTAAAAACTTTTTTTTTCCAGTATATTAACTTCTCTTAAATTTTGAAGAATTTTTTTAGCTATTAAATTCTGTGAGTCAGTCGCTTTAAGATTTGTAGCAATAAATATACAATTAGGTCTTCAAAGACAGCACAGCATTTTATAATTTACCTAAAATAACAGTTCCTGGTAAATCACAAAATTTGTAATAGATTATAATTGTACCTGTTTACGGATATGTTTAGCGATTTTGACACAACAGGTATGCCTTTAAAAGCAAAACATGGGATTAAAAGTTGTATTAACATACTTGATCACACACCATGTCAAATAAATAGAAAAAAAGCCTTAAAATCATGTCTGTTTTGAGTTACAACATCAAAAACTTTTTGAGCCCGTGCTTGCAAGTAACCCATGTTCTATTTAAACGTCTGAGCATGCACTTATCATAAAATGATGAACAAACATTTTGATAGCTGTTAAAAACACAGTTAAGTTTAACTTTATTGATCTCTATGTATTTAAATTGTTACTAAAAGGACATTTTTCTTTCTGAAATAGTTTCAGTATTTCCATATATAAATGGATTGTTACATTATGTTTTTAGGCTTTCCTTTTACTAGGACATCTTAAGTTACAAGCAGACAATCAGTCAGCAATATATATTCAATCATTTTACCCCTATAATTCAGATTAATTCAAATACATCTTCACCATGCCTCGATGTCTATAAATGTAAAGATATATTGTAAATGAAATGAGGATAAGCTTTGAAGCAGTTAAAGAAGGGACATATTTTCAAATATGTTATTCACGGGTTCTATCGCCTTTATTATTAGTTTTATTGAAAGCTCAAAACCGCCGCCTTTTACTGGTTCCTTTTTGAATAATATATCACCCATAGGATTACTTTTCGAATTAATTCTATAAGTTAAACTGTCAAACTCAACCAAAATGACAATAGGAACAAAACGTATGCTGAACCCTTAGATTAATCTTATTGATAGCTCTGTCGAAATCTCTCACATCTTAACCTAGTTATATGGTAAGGCTTTTATTGCCTGATTTTTTTGCCGTAGGCCGTCTAACTTTACCTTGACTTCCGGTTTGGTGTAAAATGAAAGTAGGATCGCCGCTAAAATTTCATTGCTGGACCAAAAGATATCTGCCTTTCATTGGTCAGTTGATGAAAATGAAAGTACTCTCGGAAATGAGCACTTAACTGGCTTCCGACTCTGAAAACTCAATTTGAGTTATAAAAGGTTCATATGCATTTTTCAACTGCTTTATACCTTGCACATTTGATAGTCGTGAAAGATAGGGAACAATATTAAAATGTATGGTAGAGATCGGAAATATATGGTAGAAATCGGATTCAACCTTTTCTTTACTTGCCTTTTGTCATTTAAAAAACGTCTCTGGTCGCAAAATTACATTACAAAGTCAATAATTTAACTGGTACTGTAAAACTATTACTCATATAATCAGTATATACTTTCCCAACACACACACACACGCACACACACAAACAGCTTATGTATGGATATACATGTATATCTGATTTGTAATACCTTTTTCTTCTTTTTGAAATACTATAATACGGCACCTCGTTATCGCCAAATACATGAAAATTCATATTTATGCTATCTTTAAAGAATTTCAAAGCCAGAAACACGTTTCCCGATGAACAAAAGATATTCAATTTCTTGATAATGTATTGGCTTTCACAGACAGCGTATAATAAATTAAAGATTTGCCTCAAGTATATTCAATTTTGCAACGGAAAATAAGCAGCAAATAATTCAAAGATCTTTGGTTAGTCTTCCGAAAGTGTTATGATCACTCAAGTTGAATAATATATCATAATATTAGTTTGTCTCGGAGGCGTCTGGCGTATAAAGGCAATACGAGGCTCTTGAATTGCATTACCTCTCTTTGTAACAAAATTAACAAACTTTCTATTTTTAGACAGGCCGTAGAAAATACGAGAGTATAAATGTAATACCTTGCCATTTTAAGTTGAAAGTCAAGAGCTATAGTACGTAACGAAAACGTAGTTTGAAGCCAACAGCATAAACATTCGTTTCCCAAAAACGGTTTTGCAGTCATGTTGTGGTTTACTGCACACTAAATCACGAACCTACTCGTCATTGGTCATTCTGAAAGCACTCATATCCGAAAACAGTCTAAATTTCCTTTTCCGTTAAGCTTTTCAACATTTAAGCTTGTCCTTTCAACGAGTTTATAACTTTTAGCTGGCATAGTCATCTTTCTGTCAGTATTTATATAAAATCTAAGGCAAACATTCCTGTAAGTTTCGTCGTATTTCGTTGCACAGAACATCAAAGATTTGTTTAAAGACTCCTACTTCAAGCAATGCCTTTTTGTGAGATGTAAATGGCGTTGAAAAGAAACAAGCGCACCAAATGATTTACCGGAATAAAAAATAATTAACATCTTAAATAAATAACAATGAAAGATAAAACAAAATATTGATTTCTTTAAAAGGAAATAAAAGAAAAAAAGAATTTTGTGTGGAACATGCTAGACTATATTTAAGCTAAGATTTTGAATACCATACTTCGCACTTAAATTTAGCGGCCTGTCAATAAATGCGACGAGAGTAAATAGAGAAATCAAATCAGGAGAGAGACTGACACTCCCAGATTTTCTAAATAAAAGTGTTCTCATGATGTAATTGACGACAGGATTCTTGTTTGTATTGCCCGTTTTGGAATATGGAAAGATGGAGTATGACATTCTCTGTATGTGACCCATTTGTCGGAACAACAACAGCAAAAAAAAATTCACAAAACGTAAAAAAATATATAAAAACCCCTATATTTTGTAAATGTTATGACATTAACTGTTCATTACAGATTTTTAACAATATAGTTCTAGGGGAAAACTGTAGCAAATGCTACATTGAAACACGTCAAAATATGTTTGCCACGTACGTAAATAAAACGCATCTGATTTACAGTATGTAATATTTGATTTCCGCAATACTTACTCACAATGAAACCTACAAAAATTTGACAACACACGGAATATTTTTATATTTTATTTTTTATCTACCGCAGTTGGTCATGTGACCGTGATTATAAAAGTACCTGATAAACTTTTACCGATTTAAAGCTTCTATATTCTTTAGTTTTTTTGTCGGTAAAAAGTAAAAGAAAAAAAGTGACGGTATATATAGAATGATACGTTGGTGTCATGGCTCGTTCGGCATTAAAATTTATCGGGTTTGCCTTCGGCTTACCAGATAAAGTCCTACGCTTGCTAGATAAACTTTTCATCCATGACACCAACCTTCTCTATATCTGTCTATAACAATAGTTCGGACAAGTTTTGTGACGGACGGACGGACAGACAGACGACGGAGAAGTGATCCCTATATGTCGCAACTACAATGTAGCAGGCGACACAAAAAGGGGTGTCTAATCAGGATATAAGAAGTTTATAAATAAATAATGATTTTAAAATAGGTAGCGTAATGGTTTGAGAGATATCAAAATGTTTTAGTGTTTTACTTTTTATCTCTTAAATTTTGTCTTTCATATCTGTTTGCATTGAAAGTTCTTTTAAGATATAACTAGAGTTGTGGATAATAAAAAGTTGAATATACGTTTTTGTAACCAATAGTGAAATGTGTGAACCTTTTTTTGGATTTATATTGTGACAAATATGATATTTTTCGTTTGGAAATATTGAAAGGTAGGTGAAACTAATTTATTTATTGTTTATAATATATAATCAAAAGAATATGAAATTGAAATACTTTTTTAATCACCAAATAAATACAGAAAAAAAGAAAAAAAAATAATATTAAAGTTTTACAACAAAGGCACTTTTTGTGGATTCATCATAATTGAAACAACGGGGCATCAGATGATATGCAAGAACAAGTCGAAGTGAAAGTGCAAGGTAAAAATATATATGTTTATTTTTTGAGTCGAATACAATGTATCTAGCGTGCACCTATCATGTATCACAAAAGTTTTGCAGTGATGTCAACATTTCAACTAGATATTAATCTAATTAAACATATAGATATTTTCACGCCTTTAAAAGTGTCTTTAAATTGGATGAAATAATTTTCAAACTGTAACTGACATTAAATTACTTTGCACGTAGAAATGCTTGCACGTATGAAATGCATACACTTTAAACTGTTTGTGTATCAGTTTATCACTGCAGTGTGTGATAATTGAGGTTGTTTCAACAACCGTAAGACGCGGTGTCCTAGAAATTTAAAAATTCACATAAAGAACTGTTTCATGAATTCAAAATAGATAACAAGTTTTCAGATAACAAAAAGGGATTCGTTTGCCATAAACAAACAGTTAATAAATTTTGTATATGACCATTTGCTATTGAACTTGAATAGTTTGAAGTTATGGGTTATGGTCAATCGCACCATCACTTCTAAAATTTAGAATAGGCAGATATTGAATGGGACATAATCTCGACTATATTTTGAAATTACTTCGCATAGATTAAAATAATATTCTTGCCCTTTATTTACGTATTCTTTTAAGTTTATGCAAATATTCGATAACACGCATTACAACATTATTGAATTAACTAAACTTAGCATGGTGGCAATAGTTGCTACACGCATTACAACAATATTAATTTAACTAAACTTAGCATGATGGCAATAGTTGCGACAATCGGACAACAAAAACAAAAAAGTTAATAAATATTGAGTATGATTTTCATTGAGGTCATTGTGTGTAGGACTTTCTTAAATGGATGATGTTTTTTTCTGTTTTTTTTTTCTCTAAAATGTCATGTTTGTCTCTTTATTAGGGTAATAAAAACGCATCCATACAAATGTATAATATCTTTGTTTCCCAGGGGGTTCTCATTTCAACAGTTTAAGTTCATTTTTTATTTAGAAATCAGTTAACTATACCCATATTCTAAATAATATTTTCTTCATATATATTTGAAACTGTAGTAAAGATTAATCGGTCTAGGTGTTAAGTATGTTGGTAAGATTCGAAAACAGCTTATTGCAAATGGCATGGTAATGGTGAATATGTTGATGCATATGTTGTTAACTGAAAATGTTCTCGATTAACTTTATTTTACGCATTACAAATTATTAAATTAACAATATTTGGGGAAAAATTCCATGACATATTTTGTTTGCTCTGCTTTTTCATGGTTTGTCACAATGTAAAATCTTATCTGTCAATATAATAATTTAAATTTAATGAAAACAAAATCTAAAGGTATATCAGTTGATCTCATCTTAAACCTTACAGAGATTTTATTAGACTCGATATGCAAACCTAGTGTGTCGTTATTCCCGGTTAAAGGTTCAATTTATTTCATATTCACTTCAAACAGAATCTGTAATTTAATCGGTCCGGGTGGTATTCAGTTCTGTCACAAAACATGCACGCTTATCTTGCCTCATTCGGAGTGGAATTTTAAAATTTACTCGTAACAGATAGAAAACAAACTTAATTATTTCAATATAAACGCTGACAACCAATAGTACAAAGCACACATCAAAATAAAGTTACTTTTGTTATCTTCATTCTCATAGTTGTATACATTAAATTTTAATTCTAAATTTTATTGAATACTTTAGTAACTCCCCCACCACCCCCTTTTGCTTGTTTTACAAAGTAAATGCGACGAATTTCATATTTCTTTACAAACTCGTCGCAAGTTAAGACGAAAATAAACAATAATTCAATCAATACGGTCGTTAAATATGTATGCTCTCAGTCATAACGAAAGTCATAGTCTGGATTACCTGCCCCTGACAGTACGTTACGTAATCGTAGTATAGTAGGCAGGGAACCAGACTACGAAAGTCATTGTGTGTTGACCTCTTTGAAAGGCCTTTCTCATATACCTTTTTTCTGTTTTAACACATTTATTACTATTTTCTTCCTAAGGGGTGTCTGAAACAGAGTTATTAAACTTGAATATACAAGCTGCTGTTACATTTGTTTACATACAAATCATACACAAATCCTGAATGGTTTTGAAAATTTTGCTAGCTCCTGCGAAAATATTTACATCATACATCGGCGATGAAGGCAAACGTAAGACCAATTTCGTAATCGACACGTTTAATCATATTAAACATCATGTTTCACTGTATCTCATAAACAAGATGTTGAACTTTAAGCAGGTGCTAAAAATCGTTTTTTAAATATTATTTCAATAAAAATACAACCGCTTCGATGCGTTTTTAATTTATATATATTTCACTGTCCACCGTTTTTATCGACAAATGAAAAGGAATATTGTTTGTTTGCCACTGCAATCATCAGTAAAATGTAGTTGAATTACATGCACTGAATAGGTAAGTAAAATTGTTGTTGTCATTGTCTTGGATTCGTATATGAGCAGAGAAAACTTAAATAACTGTTTCAAATCACAAGATTGGAAACAGGATAAATTATATCATTTTCCTCTGCAAAACAGGTTAAATTAATAAAGATTTCCGGGTGATTTTTTGCTTAATTGACGTTTATATCTGATTTTAGTATAAACAGAGGCTTCGTTATTAATCACACCCCCATCGAAGATGAGAGGGATGTTGTTTTGAAAATGTCGGTCGGTCGGTATACACTTCGTTGCCGATCAGGACAAATCAAATGTATAACAGACACTTGCTAGTGCTTTCTTTAAACAAAGTATTACTGAATAATTTGGAATGACATTTCATTTGTCTGAGGCTGCAGAACTCAGCAATGGTCAAATATTTATATTGTTTCCTCCAAATATCACATGAGACACTGGAATAGAAGTTGATGGATAAAAGACAGTTTGAACAAAACAAAACAAAAAATCTGGTGGTCATAGAAACTTTTTACCGGAAGCGTAATTTATGATGAGGTTATGTTAACGGATTTACTTTTTTTTCCATTTGAACGTAAACACTGTCTAGGCAAGATTTAAATTAAAGAATCTATTCAGATTGCTATTTCGTACAGTAGTCATTGAACCTCTGGTGTTTTTGCTCGCATTGTTAAGTGTTAATTTCAGAATTGTGTATGTGCATAATTGCTAAGTAACAGAATAACACTTAGAACAACTCAGTTTAGGGAAATAAAGGAGAAGCCTTAATACTTTAGTGCGGAAGGAGCTCACCGCCAGCGGGCCATTGATTAATAGTTAATTGAATGAGTGGTATATGAGATGAACAGGCACATTTCTAAAAATTACTACGCAAAAAAGGAAACAGTTGCAAGTCGCTTGTTTTACAGCATATACTATGATCAGCTTGGCAAAGAAATTAATTCCGCTTTTTAGCAATATTCACCACAATAGCATTTTACAGTGTTTCTTTCGTCAAACACCTAGTTAATCCTCGACGTGCAAGTAAGGTTTAAGTCTTAAAGGCGTCGGTCTACATACAACTTTCAAATGAATATTCCGGTCAATTTATCTATAAAATAACCAATGTTTAAGACGAGTCTTGGTGCAAGCATATCTTTTTCACCAGTCACTTCTAAAGATTCTTAAGTTTAAAAATATATGATTGTAAAACCTAAGAAATACATATTTGCTAGCTATTTTTGCTATTTCTTGCAAAATGTGATCAAATATTTGTCACATTTGGAAAAGTTTAAATCCTTGCCAAGTAAAGTATTTAAATAATTGACTGTTTATTTTTTTGTCTATGAACTGCATATATTTCAGGTAAAGTTAGGCAAATTAGTAAAAGAGTACTATGCATTACCAGTTATTTACTTAGTTATTATTTACTGCCATCAAGACTTTACAATCTAATGCAGTTAGAGAAAAAGAAAATTAATGTTGCCTTCACATGTCACTGCATGTGCAAATAATCAAAGCAAATAAAGATCCTATGCACTATTTCCTCCTGTGAATATTCCTATACAAATAATCTTGTTTATCAAGTTCTATTGGAATATTTATCTTTCTGTTTACATCATTCGCCCCGCCCGAGGGGTCACAAGTTTTAAATAACAATATAGAAGAAAATCTTTAAAAATCTTCTTGTCTGAAACCACAAAGCCTAGAATTTTAAAATTTTGCACGAAGCAAGCTTTATCAAGCTTTTTCAAATTATTAGATTAGGTTAAAGGTCACGGAGGCTTAAAGTAGATTTATCTACTGTACCTCATAGAGCCTTCATTTATAGACCAATATCTTTGATATTCAGTATAGAGGTTCCTTGCATGGGTAGGGTTTGAGGTCACTGGGTCAAGGTAAAGGTCACCAGAGCTTATAATAGATATTTCTACTTTCTGTCATAGAGTCTTTATTTATTGACTAATATTTTACATATTTGGTTTGTAGGCACTTACATATTTTCAATTAAAAAATGAAGTACTGCAAACCTACGGCCAAAGTGAGCGATCCAGGGCCATCATGGCCCTCTTGTTTATTTATTTACTGAGTGGCAGTGACGGTGAAGAAGAATTTTCAAGATTAGGTGAATGTAATGGTCTGAGTGATATAAAGGCGACATAAATACAGAAAATTAAAACAGTCTATTTAGAATTTAATTTTTACTTATACTGTTTCATTACCATGTATGTTGAAAAAAGTGTGGAATTAAGTTGTTCTGTGCATCTTTTCATCTGACAAAAGCAAACAACGAGGTAAAACTCCCGCCTTATTGTTTTATTTAATATTAAATTCAGTTTTTTTGATCGTTTGAAGAAGGTAAATGCAAATGAATCAATGGAAAAGGGTTCAACCTGAAAGCAAATGTTTACATCGTGCAATGATAAAGCACGGAAATAATTTACAATTTCGTGCTGTAGGCATTGATTACACTCTCAATCGCAATGATTACTGTTAATTTCAAAATGATTTGTTGGCATTATTGTGCAAACACTGCACAGCCCTTGGGAGAAATTAAATTCCTCAGGCAAATAAAACAGTTATTTAGGATCGTGTTCTGTTGCATGATCCGTGCATGTTTTATGCAAAATGAAAATCTCTCAACAATGTACTACAATGCAATTTACTAAAGATGGAATTCTGATGATCATTACTGAAGCCGTATTGATTATCTACAACAAAATGAATTATTCTTGTTTTTTTGTGAACTATGCAACTCGAACTACATCAAACTATATAAGATTCTTTAGTTTAGAATTAAATAATAGGATTGATGTTAAGACAGAAAATAGTTTTAATATAAGTTATCAGTGACATTCTATTTTATGATATTATATTTTTTTTCAAATCGTTATCATATTTTTTTAATGTAGGCCAGTCGCGATAGAATAACTATTCTACTTGACAGTTTAAATGTACAAATTTATTACCCTTCCAGATTTTTTTTCTCCTTTTTGATTGGATATTGATCCGCTGAAAGAAATTGATATAATTGAGCCAGACAGGTAACATACACATTAAATTTCCCCTCTGGATACCCCACGTTGTAGCAACATGCGCTTTGACGATGCGCGTACAGTTCGATGTTGTAAAGTGTAAATTCCGATATACAAGCACTTTTTAACTGTCAAAAAATATTTACCAAAATAGAGTAATGATAAATATTCTCATCAGTATTTGAAACAAATATGACCTCGTCAAACCGTGATATTAATTACAAAAACGTGTCTTCAACATGGCCTACATTACACAATGCAGAGTTCCGGTGACGTCATTTTGCGGTGAAGGGGTACCCTAAAGGGAATCTTATTTCGACGTTTCATTTGAAACAGCAACGATTTATTTTAAAATCATCTTACTCGGCAGAAGAAGGGTAATTAAATTATTATTTGGGTTTTTGAGTGATATATGTCGAGATATTACCTGCCAAGATAAAATATCACCCTTGCCTAACGGCTCGGGTGATATAAAATCTTGGCAGGTAATATATCCACATATATCACTCAAAAACCCAAATAACAAATAATACATTCAATGACAGTATGTTTTATAAGCATAGACATTTAATTTCTACAAGACAGATAATATGGAAACAATGTCGTCTCTAGTAATTTCATTCTAAATCTATCCTTCTTATAATATCTATTATAATTAAATGTATGTATAATTGCATGTATAAAAATGTATTTACTTCATTGATATATTAATTTTCGACTTGTTTGTTTGCAGTTGCATATTAATAATGACAAATGTTCAGGTAATCGTATTAAAATCAATTTTGCAGTTAGATCTGAAGGCGACCTATTCATTTCTATCTTCTGGACAATCCGGATTTCCAATATTGTTATTTATATCCCAGCTACTAGAAATTTCACCACGCATACAATAATCTCAATATGTGGCAAGATTTTCGCAAATAACTTTGACTAGATTGACTATATGTTTATGGCAGAAAACTATAATAGGATCCCAGTTAAAGTCAAATGGTTAAAAACAAAACTGATTCACCTTCAAAAACTTGAAAGCTATGAACTGATTGGTTGACTGAAAGGTCATGAGGAGAAGACATGTTTTGGTGACGTTTTAATTCTAATAGCAGGGCGTTATTTAAGAGCTGATTTCTTGAACATTTTAAGCTTAAGTGATTACGATAATAAAATAATCATACAAACAAACATTTCTGATTCGATGACTATGGCTTAAAATTTAATGCTAATGCAAAAGCCTTACAGACATGTCAATTTCTTTAGTAGACACATCTTAAATGATAACATGGATAAAAATGTCAACATTTTTTGTGCATTGCATTTTCCTTAACCTGTTGTAAACGTTAATCACAGACAATGCCGCAGTAAAGATTTAATATTAGATCATTTGAAAATCTAATTACTATATATCTGACACACATTCTTACGCAAACTTCTATTAACTGTTCCTCTCTTACGGCTTATTAAACATACGTATATGATTAATCAGCGTTGCGTTGGTGGACAAATGCGAGTACTCGTAGCTCAGATACATAACTATGTAAATAGATAATTACAAGTAAAGAAACATAAATAATAAATGATATATGGAAAACAAATAACCCTGTCATTATGCATTGCAAAATGTATGTATGTTTTCAAATGTCATTAACATGTGTGTTAAAACATTTTGATTGGATTTGATCAACAGTTTTTGGACACACGTTATAATAAAAAGTCCCATTTTCTCTCAGAAACAAACATTTCAAACGACATAACAGAATGAAGTTTGAAAGTTAACAACAATTAAAAGAAACGCATTTTTTTCTGGTTTAACGATCATGTCTTCTCTCTTTTCAAACTAAGTACAAGCAATATCTCGTAAAAGATGAAAATCGTAACACGATCTTAGAAAATCATTTTGCCACAGCTTTGTTAGGAGACCTTTAAAAGTTTGCGTGATTCTATACATTGGTTCTAACAAAAGTGCACGGTTCTTAATCACTCTATTATATATTTGAGCAATTTAATTTCTCCCTAGGGCTGTTCAGTATTTACGTAATTATGCTCATAAATTATGCCGAAATTACTATAAATCTTTGCGAACGAGAGCTCGTGCAATGACTACTGCACGAATTCGTGCCTTATCATCCTATATACTGTAACATTGTCCTTACCTTTACTCAAAGCAAGCAAATACCTTGTAAAACTCAGGTAGGTAACTCATTGAATGATTGATGTATTTATGTTTGAAATGAATTATGTTTTTAATAACCGCTAATTAGAGGGAATGAGTGTCTGTAAATTGAATGTTACGAAGAGGAGAATCATGAATCTTTTTTTTAAATTTTATTTGGCAAACGTTTTTAAAAGATACATGGCTGAAATGAATAGATGCCTGTATCGTTATTTATACACATGACAGAATTTGACAGTTCCAGATTCTTGAATTAACAATTTTCTTATTAAGTAATATTGCAGAATTTCTAATATGCTTTAAATGTTAACTCGTGTGATAATCTATGAAACCAAATGAACATTCTCTCTAACTTACTAACTATTTAGACTTTTATTTTTTTTCTGGCAGAATGTAATAAGTTGTATTTATATAGGCTGATAGTTTTACGATATGCTAGTAAAACGAAATTTCGTCCTTATTCTAAAGGTAAAGCTTTTTACAAAATATGCGATTACTTTATAGATAAACATTAAAGACTACAAGGGCCAAGGTTAAGTATTATTTTCATGACGTGACAAGCCTTTTATCACATATAATGGTTTGAGAGTAATCAAGATGTAGATCAGTTGATTTTGTTCTTACGTTTTATGTTAGGGTTTATCTTCACAGTTCTTACTAGCGAAAATCGACCCCTTGGCGCTTTTCATGGTTATATACGGAATCCCTTTCGGGCCGCGTAAAATACTGCCCTGTTTGACTGGCGATAGAAAGTATGCCTTTGCCTTTCAGATAAACATATATAGTAGCGAAAATTAAAAATCTCGCGAGGAAAAACAATAAATTTTTACATTTAAATTAACATTTGCCGGGTGCAGTACTACTAGTTATTTAATGCTATAGAAGTGTATTCCTAGGATTCCTTGTGAAACTGTGTTGCCACAAAGTTCAATTTAAGAGATAATCTGTTGTATTATATAGGCTCTGCGTGTTATAAACAAGGAATTGTGGAAAAGAAACAAACTTAAAGAAAAAATAAACTACAAATATTTTATATCTTCCCGTGGCCCTTTTTGTTACAGTAATAGTCCTTTTAAAATTCCAAAGATCTTAAATGCTATGTATATAACAAGTGAACTTGACACGAATAAACTTGATATAAATGCTTTATCCTTGATACTTCAAAGAGTAATTTATAACACCACGTTTTAGTTAAAATCTATGATTAATCAATGCAGGTAAACTTAAACGAGTCTTTATGTCCTAGAAATTTAAAAATGCTTATAAATTATTGTTTGCGTAATGAAAAAATAATAATAAATGATTTGATAACACACATTAAAGATTGCCTTTTCAAGTACATCGGATTTAACATGTTTAAAATTCGTGTAGGCTGAAACGTTCACGCAGTAAAAAGTTAATTACAGTGTTTAAAGTTTTCGTTAAAATAAATTCTCTGCTGACACACTTTATATATTTTATACATGTCTTATTGTATATCGATTGATTACAAACGCATGTACATCTGAAAATTAATAGCGATATTTAACAAAGATTATTATAATAGTAAATAAATATTCTGAATAAAAACAAGTAAGACTAATGCAAAACTTAATTGCTTTAACTTAACTCAAACTTCAACATTATACTTAAATTGATTTTTATCAGTTAAACATTACTCCCAACCTTAAGACCTTTTGCAGTTGTTGTTAAAGGTCACCATCAGTTGGGTATATCATTCTCTCGTTGAGTTCTAACATGTAACAAGTTTCAAATTAATATCTATAGGTCTTCAAAAGTATATCATCATTTTTGCAATATTTCATGTCTACTTGTTGCCATAGCAACTAAATTTCTCAACATGTATCAATGTTTCATGTTTTATGAAAATATTCCAAGTACTTTTTTAATTATCATAGAATCCATTTTTTGGACTAAGACAGACGGACAGCCATACGGGAACGTTTTGTGTAAACTAATAATAACACCAATAAAGTTTGTATAAAGTCTCTATAAAATGCATCGATAGGTTCCAGAAATATTCAAGGAAATGTAGATTTTCGGAAAATTTTCAATGTAAAAAAGGGGAATAACTTTGTGAAATCAACAGTCAGAGTTATGGGTCATGACATGACATGTCAACTAGTATTTTGAGTATCAAAACATGTAACAAGTTTAAAATGGATATATTTAGGGCTTCAAAAGTTAATCACCATTTGCAATATTTGAAGTATATTTTGTGCTATAGCAACCAAATTTCTCAACATACGAACAAAATAAAATAACGATCATAATTTCCATATTACCATTAATCCATGTATCAAGATTCATAAAAGTATTCCAAGTACTTTTTTTAACTATCGACGGGTCCAGTTTTTGTGGACTGACGGACGGACGGACGGAGGGCAAACCTATAGTCCCCTCCGGTGAACCGGTAGTGATATCTTTTATCATTTAATGAATTGAAAAATCTTCCTTTTGTTCAATAATTTCGTAGCAAATGGTCAGCATAAAAATTGGAGACAAAAAAATGTTGAGTGAAATGTAGGTAAATATATATATATATATATATCTGTTAAAATTGCTTTCGGATATAACAGACATAATATAAAAGAACTAATATATTATAAAAAAAGTGTTTTACGGTTGTCACTGAATGGTATCTCAAAAAGCACATTTAATTTAAATAATATTACTTAATGTATTAAATTATTTTCCTGTTACCGTAGGTTTTGTACGTATTAGCTGTTAAATATCTAAATAAATAAAAAATAGCAGGGTAGGTTTAATGAATACTTCAAAGAGGAGGTATTGTGCGGCATCTTGTGAAAAAACCCACCTACGTACAATCTAAAAAGTCTGAATAGAAAAGGCATTCGGTTATAAAAAGAAAGCTGGCGCTGCGTTTATTCATATTCTGTCGCTGATTTATATTTATACGAAAGGCACTCTTTTTGAAAATCGTATTTATGATCTGATCTAGTTATGTTGGAATAAAATGACATCACCAAATAAGGATGCCTTTCCAGTATAAACAAGATTTGTAAAGTCAGTTAAATGGCGTTGGTTTCATGAATTGGATCTTTTACATGGGAAATGTAGGCTGTTTTTCAAAGAAAACCAAGTTGTACGTGATTTAATAATACCATTCACATTTGTTCAAGTAAAGTTTCACTGCAGCTCGTTATAACTGAAACTTTAACATAGTACCGTCATACATCAATCAAGAACTCCTGCAAAATCCCAAAAATACTTCATTATTTCTCTGAGCTATGTAATTTCTTCCACGAGTTGTTCAGAATTTACGCAATTATGCACACAAATCATTACAGAATGATCAGTAAACATTGAGAATGAAAGCGCAACGAATTTAATGACTCCTGCACGAAATTGTAAATTAAGTTCGTGATTTATCACCTTCTGTAAACTATAGACAGAGTTCAGGGCTATCCATTTTGATTTTGCGAACGTGTTGCTGAAGTTTATAATTTCTAGTATCATAAGAAGCTCCTATATATACTACATTTATTTTTTTCCGTTGTTACTAAATCACACATAAAATGACACTGAAGGTTTTGAAAATTATCGATAAGGACATGCATAACAATTGAACTATTTTCAAAGATTCGAAAAAAAGAAGTAAACTTGATATTCGTTTATATCTTTTTAATAACTTGTTTAATAATGTAAACCGTATCAATATAAATTACTGATTATTATGACTAATATTTATTATGACTAATATCTATGAAGAAAGTACCATTTTTCATGATGACTTATCAGATTAGCTGGAAACTTACTGGATTCTTTTAAGAACGATTTAGATTAACAAATCACAGCTGTTTAAAACGTTACACAGTAAAAAAATACGGGCTCAGACCGTTCCTACACATTCTTATGGCTGCTGTGAAATAAATGTTTCAAACATTCATTCCAAGTTTAACAGTATGCAAAAATGATCAAGATACCAGATTTCGCATTGTTAGTTTTTTTTAACTGATTTACAGAACTTGATCAAAATTTAAATCATTTTTGCACCAACACGTTTATAATAAAATGTACTTAGTACTGAGAAATAAACAATGTTGAACAGTTTTAAAAATAATATAAAATAAATATGTTATGAATTTAGACACATGCAATTAAGGTATAAAGCAGTATACAGTAAAGTCCCGTTACGAAGTGGTCTTCTTCACAAATTGATCTACTCTCCTGCGTATCGGTCGAATCCTCTGCTAAAATTCATTTATCAGAACGATATTTTTATTTTTAGACAGGGAAATCCACAGTTCCTTTTCAGCCAATCAGTGACTAGCTTACAACGAAATGTCCATACATACAATTGACAACCCAAAATGTAAACTAACAATGCATGTCTGCATGTTACTTACGTATTTCACTTTTCAAAGTGTTTTTAATATGTATACGTAAATAAACCAGTAAAACTATCAAAAAGGTTTAAATCATGATGGTATAGTTGTTTCTAGACGTTTAATTGCTGTATTAAGATGTTTACGTAAACGCGTAGTTGAAATGTGTTTATGAAATAGTCAGAAAACACCCGTCTATTTATACATTTTTGAATCACATGATCGTTTAAACCAATGAAAAATGGTTTAAAGATTTTTCGGTTTTGGGGATATTGGTGCACTTTCACTGGTTGTTTAAAAGTTCATTGTAAAGGTCAATATCATAAATCTACTCTTATTAAAGCAGCGGTATTCACTTAGCTTCTGAGGGAGCGTAAAATTGATCTACATAGAGGTTCTAATATGTTCTGAATATTTGACTTTAGTTCTTTTAGAAGGTGCTTATTTTTGCATAATTTTGAAATATTTTTGTCTCTTAAGTGGGACTTCATCGTTTTTCTACCAACATAGTTCGATTGAAAATACGTGACCTATGGTCAACTTTCTCAACGAATGAAATTCCAACGTTGCAAATAATTTTAAGTTTTTTTTTCCGTTTATGAGTTTCCTTATATTGTATTTTAGCTTTGATATTATGCGAATGATTATTTGTAAAAACCCTTGGCAGTTCAGCTTGTTTTAAATAGTTCACATCTGTAGAGTAAATTGCCTATAATCTGACTTTAGAGCTTTTTGATGTAGAAGGTTATTGGACATAACTTCTACTATCATTGTAAAAAAATGTTCCAGTGATTAATGTCAAGAAAAATCACGATCATAAGCAGTATTGTTATTCGTCGTGTTCCCTCTTGGTGATCACGCGCTATGGATCATGCGCTGTTGTTCTTATAGCAGTTTCTTAAGGCTAAGATATTGATAAACTAGACATTTTCACGACGCTCTGCTCAGAGTTTAGTTCTTAAAGAACATCCTTCATTTTAAAAGATTTCCAGGATGGACCAAATGCAAAATTAAGATATATTGCGCGCATGAATATTTTAAAAGTATTCAAAAAAGAAAAGGAAAATGTCGTTTACAATTTCATGAGTTACTTGGACTTCAATATCTATATGGTTAACAGACATATTTGACATAAACGGGTATTTGGGAGTTATCGATAAAACTAATATTGGCACACTCATCTATTGCGATAAAAATACATAAAACATAATTCATAGTATTGAAAGAATGGAATTTTATCAATCTACAAAGTGAAGAAAATTAGTGAGTTTAAAATTTGAAAATAAAAAGAATATTGTGGCATAGGAAGCAGTGTTTCAATACAGTGCATTGTATATATAAAAGTACGGGGTATAAGCTGATAAGAAAATTAGTTTAGAGATAAATAGTGGCATTGAAATCTAATCAATTTTATTAAACTTCATTCCTAGTGATAAAATATTGTATTCTGAAAGCATGTTAATAAGAAAGTAATATACACTGTTGACAAAAAATATCAAACAGCGTGTGGTCATTGACATTTTACCGTTTTGGTATTTGTTCCTTGATTTTAAAGTGAGTAGTATATATTGTGTGCATGAATAGGACTGGATTTTTGATTTGTGTTCTAAACAATAAACGCATTTGGATAGACGTATTTCAGAAAGAAAGAAGAAAAACTGTAAGTAAGTTAATATGTTTTAATTTTCAGTTGATATGAGCATGCTTGAGAAGTGTTTAAGCTATTTTAATTAGTTGTCTACTCATTTTATTTATACTTTTTTGGCAATAAAACGTTAAGATATTTTTATCATGATATGAGTGATGCTAAGTTGGAATGTAAACGAAATGAATTACAGATTACTTTTTTCTGTATGTGTGTTTGATTTCTCGAGCGCCCTATTTTACATATTCGTAAATTTACAATGATTTAGTTTAGTCCAGAGTTCTTCATGCATCGAAGGAAAAACCTATTTCAACTGTACGAAAGTCAGTGATTTTTACCTGTTTTATGCATCCTTAAACAATTGATTGTATCGTTCATAAAACAGAACTGATATGTAGATAATGTGACATGTTTAATCTTAATTGTATTCAATCAGAATTGTATTTAAAACCGGTTTGAAGAGGCAGTGCTTTGTTTTGAAGAAAATATACATTTGTAATTAGTAAATAAATAAGCGGATGAAGGTTTTGCGAACACAGATGTGGAATTTCAAGTTTTGGAATGAGGAAATTAAATATATGGAAAAAGCCACATTATCTTTTTTAACTTGTTTTTCTTTATGAAATATCACTTCATTACTGACAAACAAGTATGCGTGAAAAAGATGGCCACGACCAAATGAAAAATAAAAGAAGAAGAAAACTCGACCGGAATCACGTTTAGTACGAATAAATAAATAAGCCTTAAGCTTATTCTCAGATATGATAATTGAGTAAGATATATAATATGGAATACACTTGGCTTGTAATGAAGCAAGATACTGTGTATGCACAGACAATAATATGGAAAAAAATAGCATTGCTTATAAGTTTTTATTAACATCTAATACCTGCTTAATTATACCTCATTATGTTCTGATACGATATATATTATGATACATTTAGTACCCTAAGATATACATATATATGTATTAAGACCACATATATAATCCAGCGTGCCGTCACATACAGAAAGAAAACATGCATTCAGTTTATAATAAATTAATAAATATTATATAATAATTAATAAATTAACGTGTATCAATTTACAAAGCGTATCAGTGGCCATTACTAATGCTTGTTGTAAATTATGATAAACTAGTAACATGTTTAAAGGAAAACGATTTTAAAGAAGTAAGTTCTAAATTTGTTGTTTCAGAAACTGCCTAGAACTGTTATTGTAGAACTTTTTTTTTCGATTGAAATTATTAAAACCAGGAAGGTCATTCAGTACGTATTTTGGCAAATTATATATGATTATAGAAAACATTCCGATCGAAAGTTTAAAAAGCAAGAACAATACCAAACATACAAACCAGATTTCTTTTTTGTCACATATAGAAATGAAAAAAATCTCATAACTATTAAATGGAGAACAAAACTTAAAATGATAAAGCACCTCAGACGGACTCGCGAAATAAATCATATCTTCACGTCGCTGTATTCAAATATTTAACGGAAAAATCCAATGTATTGATTAACAATATTAAATTAATCCTTACAATTGTAATTTAGCACATGTCGTTTCAATTTTGTTTACCCAATGTTTACCTCCATGATCGCGCGCCTAATCATAAACGCTACCCATCTGGAGTCAAGTTAAATCCCCAAGCTTTCATATGGCATAAGCTGGAGTTGTAAGGGATTAAGATAATCTCTACACACTGAGTTTATCAAATTTCTCAAGAATATGTAAACATTGTAATCGTATATGATAAAGTTATCTGCTAAAATGTTAAAATGAAATACCTGGAGTTAGGAGAAATATGTCAATAATGCAATGAGACTTGTGACAGAAATTTCAGTGCATGTGAAAGTTTTTCATTGATTTTAAGATATACGTCGAATTGGGTTTATTTTTTTTGTTTGAAATTCCAAAAACGTTAGAAAAATGGATACAAATGTTCTATCATATACATCGTCAAGAACTCAGCAGCCTACAAAAATGGAACAGAACAGAACAGAACTGTTCTACTAACATGGAGCACCATATACAGTTATGAAATATACCATGCATATATAAAGCCTATAAATAAGAATATTATCTTGTCTATTACTTTAATGATAATACAATAACTGTCAAGCAAACATGCCTACTGACTTTTTTAACAAACACAATTACAGCCTACTTACGATTTTGTCTAGAAGCCAATGAAAACGTACACGCATAGTTCTAAATGGTGTGCTATATTACCATATTCCCCACCTTAAGTAGAATCGTGCCTATCTGTTCCTACTTTGACACATTTGGATTAAATGTAATATTTTTAATGAAGTGTACATGAATTACCGCTGTGAGAAGGTTGCAAAAGATTGTAAAAAATAACAGCTCTTTGAATAGGTCAGTGTGTGGTATTTAAAAAATCTATATAAAATACTGCAACGTGCTTAATTTTGATTTCTGAAGGTAGTTTCCTCCTTAGCCATGAAGAAGTATCACCCGATTTTTATTTTTTAACACCGAATAAAACCAGCCAAAGAGATATCCACATAAATGATGTTAATTTTTTTTCTTTTTTCCCCCACTGAAAATCTCATAGGTTAACTAAACCGTAAGAAACAATACATACAGTGGTCAAAGTCATTTGACAAAGTCTGTCCACTTATTGCATTTTCAGAGAATATTTCATTCTACAGAAAGCATTAAAATTACCAGTTCAGTTTTGAAAGTGCCGGAAGCAAAGACATTTTAAAACGTTTTTAATTGGCGCTTATCGATACAGACTAAACAGCCAAAAACTGTCCATTTGACGCGCGTGAGTATAAATTCGTTTTCAGAGGAAAAAAAACGTTATTAGTATCCCAGGATAATAGTGCATACTGGCTCAGTCCAGTCATTCTAAAACGGCACAGTCACGCAAGGCATACACTAACTATGCCATAGCGTATCATATCACAAAATGAAGACGATCAAAACAGAATCAGCTTCAACTATTTATACGCAAGAAGTACATTTTTTAAAATTCCTTCTTCAATGCAAGTGAATTTAACACGTCCCTCCCGGAGGCAACTGACTCTGCCTTTATGTCCAGTGCAGACCAAGATCAGCCTGCACATCTTTGCATTCTGATCATGGTCTGCACTATTCGCCATTCAGTCAGACAATTTTCAATAAGCACCACTATAAACAATTAATGGATCTGTCGTAATTGAAAGATGAACAAGTCCATTTTAGGTATTGAGAATGGTAGGTGTTCCAGTCGCAAACAAGGAACGAAGTTCCTACATAGCTTCTGAAATTTTACTTCTTAAGACTGTAATGTTACAGCAATGTTTGTAAAAATGAGTTTTACGACTTCCTAATTTTTAACGTTTCAAAATGTCGACTATATTTCATTGCATACACTAAAATACTTAATATCTTTTATTAGGTATAAAATTATTTTAGCAGATTTCTTTTGTGTAATTCACAAGGTAATCTTGTTTCAATAATACTGCTTTTCGCGAGTTGCACGTGCAAAATTTATAGCCCGTAACGGTCGCGCTTTTTACGTGTTTCTTTATGTTAACATCCTCGTACATGCTGTTTCGAGTTATTTTAACCGTCAAATTATAGTGAGCTACCCAGCAGTTCAGAAAAACACCTTCATTTGGATTTTAAGTCTTTGAAGACAATGCCACGCATCTCAGAAAATGATCGCCTACGTGCCGTCGGTATGCTCCAAGCAGGCATTGCTCAAAATGCGGTTGCGCAGCGTTTTGGTGTTCACCGAAACACCATATCAGCACTTTGGCGACGATTTCAGCAACGTGGCAACGTCCGTGATCTACCACGTCCAGGTCGTCCACGTGTGACGTCAATCCGTCAAGACAATTATATCCGGCTTACACACCTACGGAATCGATTTCAACCGGCCACATTAACAGCACGAACAATTCCTGGCTTGAGACCTATCAGTGGACGAACTGTTAGAAACCGATTAAGAGAGCACAGCATTACTCCACGACGTCCTGCGATACGTCCTACTCTTCTCTTACGTCATCGACAACGTCGACGTCAGTGGTGCAGACAGTATCTAAGGCTTCCAAGAGCATATTGGAATAATGTTCTGTTTACTGACGAGTCGCGGTTTCACTTAGAAAGTTCGGACGGACGAGTTCGTGTATACAGGCGTCGCGGAGAACGTTACTTGGATCCCTGTGTTTTTCAACGTCAACGTTTTGGTGGTGGTGGGTCGATAATGGTTTGGGGAGGTATCTCATCTCAAGGCAGGACCCAGCTTGTAATTGTCCGTGGCAATTTAACGGGTGTTCGTTACAGAAATGAGATTGTCATACCCCACGTGCTGCCATTTCTTCAACGTCAAGGGCGTAACATGACGTTTCAACAAGACAACGCTCGGCCACATGTAGCACGTGTAGTTACCGGGTTTCTGGCTCAGCAAAACGTGAGTGTCTTACCCTGGCCCGCTGTTTCACCAGATCTTTCACCAATTGAGCACGTTTGGGATGAGATGAAGAGACGCCTCCCTCAAAGACGTAACCAACCTCTCACGCTGGACCAACTAGCGCAGACATTGGTCAACATCTGGAACATCATTCCACAGGCAGTTATCGCCAACTTAGTTGCCTCTATGCCTCGTCGCTGCCGTGCTTGCTTGAACGCCAATGGAGGCCACACACGATACTGACCTTGTGAAATCAGATTTCATACCTGTCAACTTCTGCGCCTTGTTACTGTAAAAATTGTTTTACATGATGAAGTGTTTGTATTGATTGTTAGAAATAAAACGTTGATTGGCTAATTTGCAAAGTTTTATGTTACTTTTCCTAATATTAAAAAAAATTCTATACCTTGAAGTATGCACAGTTATATTTTTCCGTTAGTATATAATCGGACATACATTGCTTGTCTTGTTTTGGGAGCGTGTCTGTATATTTATATATATCTTAAATCATGACAGGGTAAAATGCAAATTATACATCGATTGCACTGATAAAAATAAACCTAATCACATTTTTATTGAATTCTATTCGATGACGACCTACATATATATATATTTTTTTTGTCAAAAATAGCCTTTGTGCCTAAACGTATATTTCTTTTTTGAAACCGTATCAGATTTATACTTTGAATAGTTTCAACGCATTTATATCAATGTTATTGTCAGATCTGAATTTTAATACATGTTTTTCTTTTCTTTATATGTACTAAAGCCCCAATTTTTTTGCATTGACGGCAACACGGAGCTTTCATCAGATTTATTGAAAATCGCCCGTAATGGTTTTGTTCTCTAGTACTCTAGTAAGCAATAACAATAGAAAGGTTCTTGAGTTGACAGCTTGCATAAAATAGATATGTTCACACGAATAACTGTAAAATCGTTATGTTTGAAACAACGAAACTAAGTATTGCTCTCTCTCCCTCTCTCTCTCTGTTATATGATTTTATAATAGTTATTCCGTTTACACTAACAAACAAACAAAGAAAAAAACATTAATTCCTTAATTCCAAACTGCCGTAAATCCTTTTTTAGCATTTTAAGAAAAACGAGTCTGAAGTTTTGAAAGTCATTTACTTTGCTTTAACTTGAATTGAAGAGAAATATTTGCATAAACTATATTTACTTGTGTTTTACATTCAGCTGATGTTTCAGCCCATGAGTATATATCTTTCATACACCCGTTAAACTCGAGGGATTATTCGTGAAAAAGTGCGTATTAAAGTAACATGCATAACGTTTTTTGTTGTTTTTTCTTGTTGTTTCTTGACTGGAACTTTTATAAAACTTACTTCTATAGAGGGGTAAAACTAAAATATATGCTAAAGCTACAGTGATATAAGTTGTTTAGTATGCAAGAGTTAAACAACAACAATAATAAAAAATAAATAGATAAATAAATAAATAAAAAATAAATAAAATAACAAGTATTGTTTAAATATCACAGTCTCCTTAAAATTTAATGTTTTTCTTATTTTCCTATCAATTTTTATCAAAATAATTTGCACTATTTTTGCGTGATCTTTGTATAGACGATTAATCAACAATACACGTCTTCAGCTAAGACAATACAGTTGCTAAAAGTTTGCGGAAATTTATTTCAAATTTCATTCGATTGCAAAAAAAAAAATTTAGTAATTTAACTTTAGCTAATTTTATAATGAACATGACTTGGCACGATTTTAGTTTTTGATATAATAAAGAAAGACGAGAGTAGTCTGAATTAAAATAATTTTGATGTGTCAAACGAAAATCCCCTAATAAACAAATTTTAAAGATAAACGTTAAACCTCAAGGTATAGCTGTATTACATTCAATAAGAACAACTGACCATTCCCGCTCATTCAAATTATATATTTAGGCCTAAAATCTATGTCTTTTCATAACTAAAATAGCTATTTTGACAGGCCCAATGTCTTCTTGTAAATGCACCGAAACATCCTAAAATACCGAAGGCCCGTATCTCGCATCAAAGACGAAGTTTCAATAAGAAGTATTGAAATTGTGTCAACAAAACGTAATACTAGGAGCGATTGTGAATGATTTGCCTTTTATGAAGAGATACTGCTTGAGTTGTTTATTTACTGACAGATAACATGTGTTAAACTACTTTGGTAAATTAAGTCTTATATGTAGCTTGTTAAAGCTGAATTTAATAAATCTGACTTGAAGATTAAGAAAACTAGTTGAACTGTAAGTTTTATAAGGAACAAGATTAAAGTTTTTCAACAATTTGAGTGCATTTTGAAACACAAATTCGCCCATCATTCAGATTATGTCACGGTATTTTGTTATGTCACGGTATTTTGTTATGTCACGGTATTTTGTTATGTCACGGTATTTTGTTATGTCACGGTATTTTGTTATGTCACGGTATTTTGTTATGTCACGGTATTTTGTTATGTCACGGTTTTTTTTATATGTCACGGTATTTTGTTATGTCACGGTATTTTGTTATGTCACGGTATTTTGTTATGTCACGGTATTTTGTGTCATTTTGTTCTCTTATGGACAAGGTAAACATAAGCCTGTCACGTTAGAATATTATTTGTGTTTGGAAATGAAACTTACGTGAACCTGATGTTTAATTATATATGTATAATCGCAAATACTTGAAATAAAGACAATAACAATAATTATAATAAATAGAATGCAAGAAGTCATTCACATTTTGATTTTATGGAATACAGTATGTATAATTATATAGTGCAAATACATATATCAGTGATGTATAAGATCTTTGTTAGTAATATTTATAATAAAATTGAGAGATTTTTTTTTCGGGGGGGGGGGGGGAGAAAGGGTGGAAGAGAGACATGATGCGAATCTTATATCTTCTTTGAAGGGATTATTTATATTATTGATTTGAAACTTTGATAAAGGCGATATGTTTCATATTTTGCATTCTTTTTTGTATCATTATAGCGAGAATTTATGATATTCCGGATTACACTGCTATGCGTGCAACATTACAACATTCCCGCCTCACGGGAAAGTGCGCTCTCGGGAGTTGTTCAGGAACTGTGACCAGTGTGGACCCAGACCAGCCTGCACATCCGCAAAGTCAAGGTCAAGGTCCACACTGTTTTCTGATAAGCGACACAAGACCTAATCAGTCTCAAGAAACAATTTGATAACCATAATTCATCTGCATGGATACGCAGGACAGCCTTCATAAATTTCGACTGTCATATATTTCCGCGACCCCATCGTATTTTAATGTTTATAGAAAAAAGTGAAAAAGTTTCCTTTTCTCTCAGACTTGAATATTTTTGCTGTCTGAGTAGTTATCCCTTGGACATCCCTGAGACTATACTCCTGTTCATTACCAAGGTTTTAAAAGAAGAAAGACATTAAAGAATGAAGAGCAATTACATTTGTTTATTTATTTATTTGATTGAGAATCAAAATTGATATATGTATGTAATATACAGATATACACCATTGTAAATTACAGTCACGATGATGATGAAAATAATTGTAGTCTGATAAATTGAATAATTATAATAATAATAATCATCACCATCATCATCATCGTCGTCGTCGTGGTTGTCGTCATCGTCATATTTTAAGCACCAACATTTTGTTCTTCGGTAAATCTGAATATTGCGAAATATGTTCGGATACAATATCATAATCGAAAGGCTACATAAGATGCACCAAGATGATATTTTTCGCTACAGTAAGGAGATTTTAAGCTTCAATTTTCTTGTTCAGTTAAAAATTTACGTGTGTCAGAGTGGATACAAGCCAATGAACATTTTATAACCCTTCCATCCAACAAAATTTATAAAAGCTCACACTCGATTGCGTTCAATGTGTATGCTAGATATGCCTTTTTATTGCAAAGGTTACAACATGAAATTCATTGAAAACTCTACTGTCACGGCAAAGATCTCTGTGTTTCTTTAGTTTCGAAAACAAAACGTAGTTTGAGCGGGACTGGACCCCTTGCCTTAGCAGTTAGTTTTCGTTTCGTATTTGTTGTAAAAAAGGGAATGCAAGTAAAATTTCATACGAATATATCAAACTAAATGGGCTGGGAGTGTATTTCTTGCATCCCGTCTGAGCCTTACATCTATAAATGACGTCTAGCACCGGCATCGAGGATTCCAGAACTACGAACGAGTGTGGATTGCCATTAAATTGCCATATTAAACAATTATATTAAGAGGAAAATAGCAATGTCAAACTCACGATTTTTGCAGCAGTTGTTCCTTCCATAACAGTGCATCCGTTTTCTGTTCATTTCACATGCCGAAAGTGTAATCAGCCATGCAAGTAGAGGGCACGAGCTATTCGTGCAGATAACGTTAATTCAAATCCCCTTATGCAACCAAATGCACGAGAATTCTATGTTGGAAAATATTTAACACAGAAGATGCAAATTTATTTTACAGTTGCGTGGAAAGCAGAATATTTTTCATCATGTGAAAGTTTGAATTTGATGGTATTTGTTATTTGTTCCGTAGGAAAAAATTATTTAGAAATACACACAAATAGTAAAAAGTGTTTGATTCGTTCAAAACAAAAGAACTGGTAGGTAAGTCAGAAAATATTCTCGATATAGGTCTATATGGTTTTTATAAACCAGTGTGGCGATCTAAACACCTCTCTCGCTACGCTCGCTCAATTTACAAATGTCCAAACCGGTCTATAAAAACGTAACATACGCGTCGAATGATAACTATTACTTAAAGCATACAGTGTGTGATTTATTTTTTGTGCGCTTTTATGTTATATGGAATTATGTAAAAACAAGTAAATAGAGTGCATATAAGGCTTACCTGTAGCTGAGAGTTCGATCACCTGTTTCATTTGAAAGTACGTAAGAGATATAAGAAATAAATGATCCGCTGCAGATCATCGACTAGTTGAGGTGCGCCCCGTACCTTTTTTTGCGTTTTCTGTGATCGTATAATACCAAAATTAACAACACTATATATAAGTCATTTTTTGCGAACTGCTTGTTTCAGTTTGTGAATCAAACGTATTAATATAACAAGTTTCAACTATTCACCTGAATTGTCTAACTTAATAACTGTAATTGGCATGTTTGTATTAATTCCCATGAAGCTCATTACTGCGTATAACCAAAACCAGTGCATTCTGAACGTTTAACATTTGTGTACTGCAGAATCCCGTGCTTTCCGTGAAATAAATAATGAATGTGACCGATTAACAACATCAAGTTTAAACATTGAAAACTGACGTCTAGGGCGTTTGTTTTCCGGGGAAAAACATACGTGTCATATTTAGACTGATCTTCCAAAAATGACATTATATACTGTTTTTTCAATGAAAATTATATTTGGCTTGTTTTTTCTGTGTGATATAATAGATTTATCTTATTATAGTGATAACTGAGTGACTTCTTAGACATTTCAGTGCACAATTTTAATAAACAGACAGAAGTTTTAACTCTTTTTTCTAATATATCTGGACTTCAGTTTCACTACGACAGGAAAAAAAACATGCAAGAAAATTATTGGCTCCGCGTTACAGACACGGTATTGACAAACAGGCTCAGTTTACGATCACAGCCTCTTCAGGCTGAGCATTGAGATAAGATATCATTCCTCAAAGAAATTGGATCTAAAAATATCTGTCTTGAATTCCTTGGCTGATTACGCACTAAATAGAATTAACCGTAATCAATTAGTAAGCAGACTCCAAGAACATGCAGTTTGACAAATGACAATCTTATGTCATACAGTGTGTGTTATAATACGGATTGTAGTTAAAGCGAATGAAACGTCGATAGTTCAAAACTGAATGGAAAATATCCGATATTACCTGAAGTATACATCAAAGGAAGTTGAAAAGGAAATAAACATTTATAAATAAAATATGAAACTTATGTTTATTTAAACGCTTGGTTTTCAATCTTGGTACAATATAGTTAGTTATAGTTTGCCATACTGTCATACTGATAAATATAGCATTTTTGTGAAAATAAAAAAAACTAAAGTACCGTATGCTATAGTGTTTGTTTAAATATCTGGATGTTATATATTGGGTGTGATTTCTAGCTGTTAGAAAGAACAGTCACAAACAATTATTGCAACTGACATTTTATCGTGACTTCGAAGCTAGTGTTTGACAGAGGTAAAATGTTACAAAATAAGATATATTTGGAATAACAATAGAAAATCAAACTGATACGTCGTAAGGTAAGTTTAAATATTTTTTTATATTTTTTTTTAATATTTAGAGACAATTTCCTTTGGCAAAAAAGCTTAATTTACAACAAAAACTTTTTTTTTGCTATGTGCACATTGAATATTTCCTTGTTTACGAATATTTAAATGAAACCTTAGTGTGTTCAACATGAATGTTATCAAAGAAACCTAAACTGGCAAATCACTCATACATCCTGTTATATAAACAAACAATATCAAATTTCTGATATTTTTGTGTAAATATTTTAATCTATTACTAGATAATTATTCAAACAGTTCACGATTAAAATACAAGAAAACATGCAATTTAAAGTTCTAATGCCTATTATATGCTGATGAACAAGACCCAAAGACTTTTTTCATGTCTGTCTGAATTTGAGCGTACTTAGAAATTATATCTCTTCTTGCGATTAGGGAGAGATATGACATAAGGGGCTGAACATACGGAAAAAAAAGAATATTTTTCCCTAAGTGTCAGAATAATTTCTCAAAGAAAAATTCCAAAATCCTGTATTCCTTATTTGGGAATTGGGAACACATTGAATTTGCTCTAATTCCTGACTGATTTTAGTGTTCCCAGTTGAACGTAGCTTAATGAACATGCCAAGTGTTTTCCTGGATGATTTTAAAAGAAAATATGGAGCAAATTGTCATTTTGTCAGGCAACTTTTTAATGCAACAAGAGGGTTAATAAATATAGGTCACAAAAATTGTAAAAATACCAAGGTTATGCAGTACAATTTTCATATAGGTACGTTTTAGTAAACATTAAACCAATAAAATTAGACTGGTCAGGCGCAGCGCATTTAAAAAAGTACACATAAACAATAGCCCTTTTAGTGGTTAAACGTATATATTGTCTACTTACTGAAACTGAAATTTTAATTGAATAAGAATGAATTCTGAATTCTGACTAACCTATATAAATTGTCAATGACTCTTGATTCCTTTGTTTGTTTGTTTTGGGGTTTCAACCAGTTTCAACCTCATTTTGGCTGTACTCCGGCGGTCAGTCCACCTGACAAGTGTTCTTGGTATTCAGCCAGTTAACTAACCATTTTTCTCCGCAAGAGACTTACTCTTTTTCACTTCAATCAAAGATGAGGGACAAATGACCCTCTGACGCATTTCGGGAAATCTGTAAAATGTTGGCATGCGATTGGACAAAATGTAATCAAAGCATTCAGTTTTCATGTATGTAATATCAAATTTTACAAACAGAGGTTCATTTGCACGATCCAAACTAGATTTAAGAAAAAGTAAAGATTTACAAATCAAACATATATTTCACATATCAGAAACATAATCTGATTGTGTAACCTCAGCAGAAGTTTCTGTGTATGATTTTTATATCATCCATATAAAACAAAACAAAACAAAAAACACAAACAAACAAACAAACAAAACAGAAAAAAACCGTCTCCCCCCGAACTGTTATAAACAATTTGAAAAAATCTCTGTACGTCTTCTACACTGACGACAAAAAAAATCATACATTTAATTGTTTCAACTTGCTTGCACAATATTTTTTACAAGTATGACTTATATAACAAAAAAATACACAAGATCGCCCTCTCATAGTGAGCTTAATCGTGCAAGCATTTATTAAAATTAATCTACAAATGCTGCTTTATCTCCGATCAACGTGAAATTGCAATAAAGTTAGCAAAACAAATGTTTCGAAGTTATAACTTTACGTTAACTACCGACAGTAAGGTACTTTCTTTGTTTCCGTCCTAAATACAAATATTGAATAACTTTAGTACTTTAAGTTTAAATTTAGGTCTAGTGTCAAGTGTTGTTTGCTTGCTGCTCGTAATTTAAAAAATACAGTTTACTAGTATAATTGTCTTTTAATTATATAGATACAATGATATTTCATCAGCTTTTAAGAAAAAACACATGTAAAATCTGTTTTTTTTTCGATTGTTATACACTTTCCGCTCTGACAACTTATTAATAACGGGAAGTTAATTATAATTGACACTGTATTGGCTTAATTTGAAAACAAAACTATGTAAAGGAACATGAATACTTATGTTTTTTTTCTTTTTCTTTTTTTTGTAGTACAAAAAATATTGTGCTAAGAATCCCTAACAGAACAGAAGTGCATACGCTTTTTCCCTCTGTAATAGTGAGCTAAATTGTATCTATTAAATGTTACTATCAGAATTTTACCATATAGAGGATATTTGTTTGTTTTTGTGGAAGATGAGAATTTATTTCATCGAGTGAAAACCATATGTGATATTTTCACGAGTGGCGCAGCCACGAGTGAAAATATCAACATATGGTGTTCACGAGATGAAATAAATTCCCATCTTCCACTAAAAAACAAACAAATTTTCTTTTTATTTTATGCCAACACGTCAAAAAATGGGTTTTTTTATGATATTTTTAATCAGGGCCTTCAATAAATTCCCCATGGTTAGCCCCAAATCAGTTAATGCGTACTTTGGTTACTCCGCACAAAAAAAGTGCAGACAATCTCCAATACATATGATAACTTTACTTCTGCTGAAATAAACTGAATACACTTTCATCAAATAACATTTATTTTTCTCTACACAGTTTATCAATATTTATTGAATTTTTGCCATACATACTTTAATTATAAAAGCGGATTAATACCGAGTAATATTGAATCAATTGAATTGAAAGTCGGCCATATTGGATATTGTCCATGTGAGTTATGTAAACAAATCAGACATTTTAAATAATTTATGGCGAATTCATCATGTTCACAACTAGTTAGGCTCAGGAATTCAATATTATAATTGGATTTAACAGGTAAATAAATTTCACTCGCTGTCACAGTCTGAAATACAGCGGATTCTCTTGTGGTGGGGAAATTCCTGAAGTTTCATCAAGCAGTAGTTCCGGCACAAACAGTGTATTATCAAAATGGTAATTAACTGATTCAAAACAGTGTATTATCACTTTTATCTCACTGATATTTCCCTGTATTTCATTGGTAGGCATAAAATAAAAAGTTGTTTGACACTGGAAACTTTCTGAAACTCGTTATCTGGTTGTCGGAAAATGCAGTACGAACTAAATAAATAGAAAACAATCGGTAAAGGTCCCTTAATGAAATATCTCAAATATATATCTCAATTCAGTTCAGATATAACAACCTGAAGTCAGCATGTCAGTTTCTTGCTTAAAATGACAAAATACCAGCGACTCATAATAATTAAAAGATGATTTAAAAATCAATGTTTAAGGTCTTGATTTGCCTTTAATCTAATGGACATCGTTGTAAAATTTATACACCGCAAATTTTTTGTGTAATGTATAATGCGACAGTGTTTTAGATGTTAAATTGTAATTAAAACACGCTAAAAGACTCGATATTGATTATAAAATACCATTTAGTTAATCGTAATGAGTTTTTGTTGTTTGCTTTGTCTCCGATCAACGTGAAATTGTAGACTTTAGTTTACAGAAGGAATGCAAGCCTTTCTTTGTTATTTTTTTCAAGTTTACTACTGTTAGAGACAAGTGTACGTTCTGTGTGTTCCTGTTTCAAATGTCAATATTAATTGACTTATTGGATTAGTTTAAACAATCACCATGTCAGTTTCAAGTTTTGTTTGTTCCTTTGCGTTAATTTAAATAACTGTCTTTGGTTTATATGTAAACCAGGAGCATTGCATTAGCTCTTTTGTAAAATACTTTTGAAATCTGCCCGCTTTTTCGATTGTTATTCGATTTCCACTCCGTCACTTATCCATAACGGGGAATTTATCTTACAATATCGGTTTAGTTATGAATGACTGTGTATTTGTTTGAATCAGAAACAGACAAAGCAAAACTATCAACAATGCTTTCTTAAAATTCTTTTCCTGAAAAAAAATGCAAGGCTAACAGAAGCTAGAATACTAATGTGCTCCTGTTTTAAATGTCAGTATTAATTGAAATATAAGGTAAGTTGAAATTATCGATTAAGTAATCCAAGTGTAGCGTCAAATGTTGTGGACTTCGTTATGTTAATTTTCAAACCCTTTCTAATATATTTCATATCTGTTTTATAACAGCAACTTGTTTATTTATTTACCACGAGCATTTTATATACACGCAAGTGTAACGTTATTGCACGGTGTCCTGTTCCCGCTAGTTTTAACTTCGCCCTTTCATGTGCGCGAAGATACGGCAACGCGAGATTTATTTCGCATCTTCGTCTTTAGTAAAATCCTTACAAACACGAAAATTGGCGCATCTTCGCCCTTCAGAAATAGCATTCAAGCACGAAAACTTGGCGATAATTATCGACGTAGCATTTTCGTGTTTATGCAAATGCTAAAGCGCCACATCTTCAGATTCTAAAGGTTTAACTCGTGTTGTCGCCTAATGACTAATTTTTGGTGGGACAAATTTTCCGTGACCAACTATCCACGTGGAACGGGAACAGGGCACCTCACTATTGTTTACTTTCTAGCTTTTTCAGTTATTATGCAATTGCGCACAATGTACGTTACCGTTGCAAAACTTTTTTTCATTATGAATGCTGATGTAATGAACTGCACGGAACACTAAGGCAAAGCTCACATACAATCCTTTCTTGAAACATTTTGACATCAATGCCAATAAATGCTTTTTGGTGTCTCATCATGGGAAATTGTTCAAGACTGTTCGAACCACTTAAGGACATCATAATGAAAAAAATGAACATTACCTGTATCATTATACACTGTTTACATCCGTCAAAAGTAAGGCATTGCACAGCAACGCGACCAATTGAAATTATGTTTTCGCAATTCTAAACACTAAAACACGATCGATAAACTGAGCTAGCGTGATACTTAATAACTCATATACAGTGTCGACAAATTGAAAAATACTGCCATGCAACTTGACAAAATGTAACTAAAGCACTAATTCAAGTACATGATTACTTTTCATGATAACTTATGTTATAATATTTTCAGGGTTTTTTTTAATGTAAGTTTAATAAAATGTTTAAATTAAGAACACATAGGTTAAAATCAGTTTAATTCTAAAAGATAATGGTATGAGTTCATTGATAATACGATAACAATTGACAATTTGTCATCATCATAATCATAATATTAAAGATATAGCGGACGGTGTATTTAAATTCGACCGTTTCCACAGGTTGACAGATTGCTGTATTCTTTGTGAAGCAAAACAAGATATTTTTTATTTATGGAGGAAATTGACATGATTGTGGTAAACTATAAATGATACAAGCAACATCTTGATAGCAATTACTTCTACCTCTTGCATATTATATAGACAGTAAATAATGAAATAAACAAACCATGATGGTAATTGTAATTGATTGCGTCACAATCAGCGGCTTGATCTGGATATAAATGGTTGCAGATCGTTGCAATTGTAAAACAATAAAAGATAAACACGTGTTGCCTCATTATCTGCAGCAATTACATTATTTACTTTATCTGTTAAAGAGGTGTTGAGAGATTAATATGAATTCTGTGTTTACACCTGTAGAGATACGCTCAGTATAAGAAAGAATATATATGTAGAATGTCTTAATCATGTTTAACCTGTCTAATGTTCTATATTTGTTGTAGATGATGTACTATATACAAGTCTGATTACAAGATATGTTCTGTTCTGTTTTGCTCTAATCAGTCTAACTGATATATCGGATCTTTTTTGCCTTATATATGTATGTGTCAGATTACGCATTTCAGGGGACAGCTTTGTTTTCGAATAATAAATAAAATCCATCATTAAAGCGACTGACTCACAGATTTTACCTGAATTTTTTTTTTCTTAAAATTTAAGACAAGTTAATATACTATGGAAAAAACATAATATTATGCTTTTAAACACCATGAAAACTGAAAAAGAAATGTTCTGAGTTTACCAGGATTCAAACCCGTGCCCTTTCGGTCAGTAAAGTATTGTGCGATATACACCACTGAACTACAGAGACTGGTTGTCAAAAATCGTCAAAATTTATAATATAACTAAAGTATCTACCCCGCCACTAAAGGGGTAAATGTTTTACCGATAAAGTGTGTAGAATTTGATATTCTGATGTTTTTCCAACAATGAGTCATTAACTTAGTTTAGATATGTTCTTCACAATTACAACTAGAATTTCTAAATGTATAAATATTTTCTTTTTTATCGTCGGCCCATCTGTGAATCAGTCGCTGTATATAATACGCCTTTAACAAAATAAACTGGTCGCGCTCCTGACCAATTTATGTTTTTTAATGCGTATTATTAAACACTAATTGAACACTAACCTATACGAAAAAGTATTTATGCACACCTAGGATGCTGGTGGTGTCAAACTGCCTGGCTTCATAGTCATTTACTTAAAACAATGTTTAAATGCATTATAAATATACTTAATACTTTCTTGACAAACCATTAAGTAGTTATATTATTTTTGGTTTTCTTTATTAACCCCCCCCCCCCCCCCCCCCCCCTCCCATACCCACTGATTATGATGACCTTAATACTAACAGTGTAAGCAAGCCAACGTTATAAAGGTTATGGACAATAATTGTATGATATCATGTGGTAAAAGACCAATAAATAATTATAAAAAATGTCCTATAGAACAGATCTCAAGCTTTTTGCAGTAGTTCGTAGGATTAATTCGTCTATGGTGCTCATGAAAGCTAGGCAACCCGTCTGTCTTAAATGTTAATATTGAATGAAGTACGGAACAATTTAAGATAATTAATATCTTTAAGCATTGTGAGAGATATAGCATTGACACAATATTGGCATAAGATTTACAACGTATTTTAAATATTTAAACAACACCAGACTTACTGTCTTGAAAAGAAATCGGTTGTCTTAGTAATCGGTAGTGTGAATTCACTTTAAAGTTTGAACATCATTCAAAAGGCATCTGTTAGTGTATTCGTTAACCAGAATACTAATCTTCCAAGTAAGTATCCATTCTGAGTAATAGTAGGCTATAGAAGTGCAACTTTTATAACAGTTAGTTACTTCTTTTTTTGTTGTTGCTTTTTTCCATATCGATTGTTTGACATCATAAACGACTAATTTCTTCAAAGCACATATATATTTAATATCTAAAGATGTTACAACTTCCCTTGATTTTGTGAGCAATTTGATTTTTATGACTGTACAAAACATAATTTTGAAAACATAATTGTGAACAAAAAAACAACAACATTTTCCCAGATTCATGAGTTACTTTATGCATTAGTATTGTAGTAAATTTATACATTCGCCTCCGAAGTAATATAAACACATTATTTTATTTCAGTAGAAATAATTATTATTTCTGTTTTCTTTATATCTTTAAAAGTTATCTCTAGTTAATAAGCTTGGCCATATATTATTTGCCATGTCTACAATTCATAGACAATATTTGATCGACTTCAAATTTGACTCGCTATAAATTAACCGTATTTGACTTGTATGCATCGTGCATTGACATACCGTCTTTTCATGCTAAACACTGTCCACAGATCATCTCCCAAGGGAATAGCAACTTCCAGAGATCTGTCTTGTTGTTCATGAATCGTGGCAAATAAAGTAGTTGCCCCTCATTTGTTCTCAGAAAACGCCATCTAAAGCTTGCGTCAGATAACAAGTATCTTTCCGAAATTCGATAGTGGGAAGCAAATTAGACATAAATCGATACTTCAAAATCTTGAGAAATGTCTAATAAGGAGATGTAATGGACATTAATATTTTATGGAAGTCATGCTGATAAAAATCCTCGGGCTTTTGGTTTTGTGCATTCAAGAAAGTTAAATATTACTGTCATTTCTTCTGGTATGTTTTTAGCTACGAACGATTGCTTTTTTATAATGATGCATATAAAAAGCATGTCGATAGTATGTTTGATTACTTCTGAAAAAAAGGGAGGAGAAAACATCCTAGATTAGATAATTGTTCACTGTCATCTGTTAAAGTAAATTATAGATTATGGACAACCTGTGACATTTTTTATCATAAAAACCAGCTTTGGAATAGCTAGAAAAGAACCACATTAAAAGACGGTACTCATATTTAGTCAATCTTTTTTCAAGTGAATGATACGCACTCATCTCTGTCCAACTGCTGGCTATGACTTTTTTTTGTTAAGGTCGAAGTATCTGGGTTAAATGTTGTAAACATTCTTTTGTTTTTTTTTTAATTATTGAATCATGTGAGAATTATAAAGTAACCATTTACCCATTAATGCCTAACATCCACTAAATTAGACATACTAGGCAAACAGTGCAGACCCAGATCATTATGCGGCGTCCGATCAGGGTCTACACTGTTTGCATAAAGGACTCTCTCCCCTAAATAAAATGAAATTGAAAATTAATACCAGAACCCATTTTAATTGAAAACGGACTCGTCCAACTATAGCATAATCCATTAGGCATAAATGGGCAAGCATTCAGCGCTAAACAATGATGCAATCCTATGTTAATACTTGTATTGAAAACGCTTATACAGTGGATTTTATTGACATGAAATGCATTTGATTTCAAACAAAAGTGCTTAACTGCATCCAGACATAACTGTGGCAATAACCATTAATTCACATTTGCTGCATATCATTATTATAACAATTACAGAAAAAGGCACCAGAATTATGTTCCAAATTAAATCCTTGTTCTACACGCTAGTTAAATCTTTTATAAGTCTTATAACCTAGAACACCCAAAAGCGGCTCTGCAAAATGCTAAATTAATTACGATAAAATTATGCTTCATATAGTTACTAATTCGTCGGATACGAGTAACAAAATGTAAAGGTCAAAGTTCGCTGACATGGTTCAGTCTCGGGACTATTGAGTTACAGGTGAGAGGTTTAAGTCCTAAATTATAGTCCAAACTTTTACATGTCATTGTCGTTACCGTAAGTGAGTCCCTGTTCCGACATCTAAATCATTTACTGCCTTTAAATTATGATTTTCTCATTGTGTTATAAAGCTCTCATACATTTACTGTTAAATCTTAGCAAATACATATTTAGTTTTTAAGAATTTTTATATGACCTTTCTGTCATTTATTTCGTCTTTAAATAAACAGAAATCAGTCCAATCAAGCAACCTAAAATGTCACGAAGATGGTATTTAAATTCATATTCCCTTCCTTCTACTATTATTATGTAAACTCTCCTGTTAATTCTATTTATTGTAATTTAGTACATTATTGAATATTGAAATTTAAATAGCTTTAGTAAACTCAATATAAATTATTTAGTTTTATTTATTTGAAAGCTATGTGTCTCTGTGGTTTGAACTCCAATCATAATGAAATTGTGTTCAGTTAGTCTAAAAACCTCCAACCTAACTCTGATATTCTTAATGTTGATACATGCTGACGCAAGATATAATATACATCTTTGTTTCTTCTAGCCTGATGAGAATACAGAGAAAACTGAAATATTAGATAATCTTCAATAAAAGGACAATTTATGCTGGCAATTGACTATTTAAGATTTGCCGTGTGCTAATTTTTAGGTAATATCTAAATATATTTGAATAAATAGTTCACAGATTAGGTCCTACTGTCGGATATGCTCGCGTTAGAAAATAAGATAAACACTAAATTAATCCGACTCTAAAAACCGGAAGTTCCCAGTTAAATGAATTAAGTATTGTTTTACAGCATACTTGATGTTCAAGATTAAATTTTGGAATCTCAGTTTGCTAAAAGAAAATGTCTATAAAACTGGAAATTCTAGCTGTAATTGTGAAGAACATATCTAAACTAAGATACTGACTCATTTTTTTGTTACAGAAAAACATCAAAATATAAAGCTTTACACACTTTCATCGGTAAAAAATTTACCTCGCTAGTCACTTGGAAGACTATTTATAAGATTAATTTTGACGAATCTAAAACTAGACGCTGTGGCTCAGTGGTGTAGATCGTCGCTCTGTATATTACTGACTGAAACGTCATGTTTAGAATCCTGGTAAAATAAAAATAAATCATTTTTCATGGTGTATAGAAGCATAATTATGTTTTTTCCATAGTACATTAACTTCTGTTAAATTTGAAATAAAAAAATATTCCAGCTAAATTCTGTGAGTCAGTCGCTTTAATGTCATGAACACTATTTCTAGAAAGGGATAACTCTTGACTAAAACAATATATGACAAAAGAAAAAATAATCAATATATAAAAAAAAAATGTTATCGGTTGTTCATTGTTGGCATCCCTACATGACATAAGCAAATACGAATCTATATTACGAATTTACACTCAAGCTGCGATTGGTTTATCACCTTGTGGGGTTTTACGCAGCCATATCCGAATTAATTTATGACATTTTGTACTTCGCCAATCGAGCTAAAATGTTACAGCGAGCCAATTGCGGAGTTGTAAATTGACATTTTTTTATTTAATCAAAATTTGTACTACAATTTATAAATCTATTTGTAAGATGGTTTCTGTCAAACGCCGTTAATTATTAAATAGCTAATTTTAATGATAAATTATCTTAATTTCACTTGGATCTCCAGTTGCCTTTTTAACAGTTCTAATAATATCACTTTGGATTAATGTGGTGGGGCACAGACTCATTTCAGTACATCATTCCCCATACTTGTCAGAGTTGTTTATTATGGTAAGGGGTTTTTATAAAGCTGTCTTAGCGTTATCAAGATATATAGAAACTAATTTTAATCCATTATATGAGCCTTCATGATAACTTAATGCCGGACAGCGACAATTTACAAGCGAAAACTTCTGTCATGACGACTACGGCACAATGTACGCAATGTATTAAACGGAGGAGTATGTACAAATCTTTTACTTATCGTTTGCCGGAAAAAAATACGCTTAAAAATAGATTCTTCGGTCAGTACGTTGCACTAGAAACTGATGAAAGTGTTTTGGAAATATGCAAAATGGCTTCTTCTGCATAATAACCAGAGTTATTTTTTTAAAAGTTGCTGAACACAAAACTTATTCTTACTTACTTACTTACTTACTTTTTCTCTTTTAATTAATTAGTTTTCTGGTTAAGGTCACCATGTTGCTTGTGTTCCAAAAGTCGTTACAATGTCAGATTATGTCATACATTCGTAAAGAGATCGCAAGTTTTACGCAAGATGTTCAGATTGCTTCAACTTACAAGAAACTATGCTTTCAAAATTCAAAATGCGTTACTGTTTCTCAGTTTTTAGCATTCATAGCAGCTGCTGTGTGTTTCTTTATTTCAACTTAATTTCCTGTATTTTTATTGTTGACAAAAATATATCTGTAAATAGCTTAGCCTTTCCCACGCGTTTCTTTTCTATCATAATTCTTATGTTCTAAATTTATAGTTATAAGCTTTAAAAGAAGCTTTTCTACTTCAAAATTAAAATGTGAGCGCTTAAGAAAATGCCTGATATGCATGAAGTCTTTTTCAATGCTGCGTGATTCGAGTATCGTGAGTTTTTTAAAATTACAATTTCAAAAGACCCGACATATCATTTTCTCCAATTTATATGTCTAGGGTGTTTGCATGCTTGAACATCATTATGTAAATCAGACGAAAAAGATAACAGACTATTAATTTTGACATGGTTTTGCTGGTTAATGCCAGTCTGAAAAAAAGGTAAAAGTAAGGAAAACCAGAAGACTGAAATAGCCTAATGTATGAATCTTTGTTTAAAATGTAACCTCTTAACACTGTTTTAATATAATTATTGTATTAATAATATTTCTTTTGGAAAATAGCAAACATCGGGAGTCGTTTAAATTCTTAAATTCATAGCTTGGAGATAACATTGTTTTGGTATAAATATTCCATTTTTGAAACCTTAGGCGTTTTTTTTCGAACTTGAAAACTGTATACATCTTTAAGATATAAAAGTATTATCACGGAAATGTCGTCGCCATGTGCATTGCGGGGATAAGGACGTCAAAGACATATAATGAATATGCTAGTAATTACAGTATTAGCCTGTAGAGATTGTGTGACATTCAGACAATATTACTCGTTAATGTCCATATTACCCACATTAACCTCATACATAAACTTTCAGACGAGATCCTGATATGTTTTATCTATTTTTTTAATATAAAAATTCAGTCAAAGACATGATGCAAAATTTAGTTTCTCTTGGTTAACGCATTGCATTATGCAAGTCTTGTCCCTTCATTATGCAAGACTTGTCCCTTCATTATGCAAGTCTTGTCCCTTTATTATGCAAGACTTGTACCTTCATTATGCAAGTCTTGTCCCTTCATTATGCAAGGCTTGTCCGTTCATTATGCAAGTCTTGTCCCTTCATTATGCAAGGCTTGTCCGTTCATTATGCAAGACTTGTACCTTCATTATGCAGGTCTTGTCCCTTCATTATGCAAGGCTTGTCCGTTCATTATGCAAGACTTGTACCTTCATTATGCAAGTCTTGTCCGTTCATTATGCAAGGCTTGTCCCTTCATTATGCAAGACTTGTACCTTCATTATGCAAGTCTTGTCCCTTCATTATGCAAGACGTGTACCTTCAGGGCATCTTACTTATATAAAGCTAATTGTTTAAAACCTGATGGAAAGGTCAAATATATATCTCCATAAGTGTTGCTTGTAAAAGGATATTTCAGTCATTTCTTTGAATCATGATTTATCTTTTAATGTCTTTATTCTTTTTGTCCGTAAAATTACATTAAGCCATTGCATCTCTATCAAATTACCTTAAACCCTACATCCATAACTTACTGTTGATATTAAATGATTAAGATAAGGACAGTTAAATGTAAATTATAGCAGTCAGTGAGTTTGCTATTTCTAACCTTTCTAACCATTTGGTTTTGTACTTAATATAAAACACGAGATCTGTACAGAATGAGTTTTTTTTCTCGAGGAAAGGAAAGATTGTCAAAACCACAAAATTGAATCCATATATCCTTTATAACAATATCACTTTCTGTTTATGACGGAAATGTCAGCGCCACCTTCATTACCAGACTATGAATGTCAAAGACATATGTAATGAACAGACCACAAGTAACAGTGTCTGCTAAGAGTACGTGTGCGTCTTTCTGAAAGGATTATATGGATTTGTTGATAATCCCCATTTTCTATATAAGCAGACTTCCAGTTGTATCCGGAATGCATTTATAATGAATTCTGAAAGGTATGGTTGAAGTAGTATTTGTGCACATTTTTTACAGTAATTTGTTTGTCGGTTTTAAATGTGTTTATATTTCTTTTGAATCTGAAGTTTCTACATATAAATGGTGCGATTTTTTACTCTGACACACATAAATGGTGCTATGTTTTTTTACTCCGCCGTGTCATCCATACAAATTTTGAAACTAAAATTGTCCATTTTTTCAAGTTTGTCTGAAAGAAACTTAGAACGGTTCTTTCAAAGGAGAGATATGTTAAAAGGTAGATCATCAAATGAATTAAAAGGGAACACCGATGTAATAATAATCCGTAAAGAAGAGTATATTCAAAAACACTGACTTTAAACATGTTAAAGATATTTATAAATCATTGACGACAACGATTTTCACTAGCACCTACTTATCTTCTTCGTAGTTGAACAAAACAAATACAATCCTCTTAGCACATACAATTTACATAAAAGAAGTACATCTATGCAAGAAACGAAGTAAAAACTGCCAGGGCGTGACATCTATCTGTCTTATCTTGTCACATGACTGGCCGACATTGATACAGGGAGAGAAGGTTCTTCTCCATGTATACTTATTACGACTACTGTTCTTCCATTTCAGATTCTGTAAAGCAAGTAATTGCATTCGATCTTGAACATAGTTATTGACAGTGTTTGTCTTAGCAAAAATAAAATGAATGAATGAATGAATGAAAGGATGAATGAATGAATGAATGAATGAATAAATGAATGAATGTTTATAAATGTTAATAAAATTCGTCAGTAAAATACTATAAATAGACGATATTACGAAATGTTTTGCTAAGTTTGTGTCAAAATGTTTTAAGTTGTTTTTCCATTCACCAAAAATTTAAACACATTAAAAACTAAATATAGTTTAAGACAAATGATGCGAAATCATTCTTTTTTTTTCTTTGTGGTGCTATAGGGTACGTCTCAGTCAAGAAGTATTGGCTATCTATGTTAGATGTAGAATATATAGAATACTTAGAAAGCGAAGGAAAAAAGTTACAGTTACATGCAGGAATGTGTGAATGAGGAACGTTACATTAATGTTGCGTAAATGTGTCTTCTATGACGAATTAATGAGAGTTAAGATGTGTTTAATTGTAACTTATTTGCTGGTGCACTGTTGCAAGAGGACAAGGCCTTTTTAATAATGTATTTCATATTTCATTACCTCCTGACGTCTTGTTACTTTGACTGTACAACTAAAATTGAATCAAGCGACGTAGGAGAGATGCAAACGTTCTGATTACTTGGGTGTAATTGGCATTGAAAAAAAAGAAAGATTCGCATTTCGGATTAGCAAAATTCTTCAGAATTGGCTAATATTTTTTTCGATATGAACATTAATTCCCAGGAAGTCACTTCTTGGCAATTGTCTGTTGTTGGTTTCAATTCAATTTTGGATAAGCCTTGCCATTTAATACTGTCGCAATTTGATAATGATATTTGAACTGCCTACAAATTTCTGTCAAGAGATTTTGAGACTTTATTGACAATACATAAACGAAAGTTATATTATGGTGACACAGTTTAAAATATTTTGAAACGATGTTTTCGCTGTTTTTTTTTGTTGTTGTTGTTTGTTGTTGTTGTTTTTTTCTTCAGTACTAGTTATTGATATTTTGATTTTTTCACATTTCTGTTTTCATAAATGTTACAAAAAGTGAAATATTTTATTACAACAGTTTCACCTTCAATTATATAATTATACGGAAGGTGGACGTCTTTAAAAAGATGTTTCTTAGTTGTTATCTCGTGGCCACGAGTTAGCAAAATTTGTGCTTTTGTTTTTCTAATAAATATCTCGTGGCCACGAGATAATATAAAAGAAACGTTTTAACAACGCCCAAATTTTAGGAAAACCTCTAAAGTTTGAGAAACCAAAACAAAAGTATCATACATTTTATACTTGTTTGTTTAAAACATTTTTAACTGGAGTGTTACACTGTCACGCTTTGATCAAAATCATTGGGGAATCTAATATTATAACATTAAAATCATTCTAAACTTTGATGTGCACAACATGCTTTCGATTAATGCCTACTACTAATATCATACTGTATCTATAATTCTGCGAATTATTTGCAACTTAATCCATTGATGGAGACTTTGGTAAGATAAGACGAAATAGAGCTAGAATTGTGCTTAGATGGTATCTTCTTTTAAAGAGGCTGAACTCCAGATTTGACATAAAAAATTTTTTTTTCATAAATTATATATTTAGATGCCGTGAGATTTTAAAGTTCTTCAGTAATATTGAATAAATTATAAGAAGGCAAAACTAAATTACAAAAATCAGACTATTATGTACAAGCTATATGCATTGACAAATAAATGAAAAATACTAGACACAACACAAACTTTTATAAAATGTCTTGATTAATAAATTAGAAAAAAATAGTTTTTACATTTTTCTCTACGACACTACAAAATACCAGTGCGGGTGATTAAGTGGACATTATCAAATATTTCTACTTTATAGACGAGTCTTATGTAATTGATAAATATGTGTCTGCTTCAGTGACAGTGTCTCTTCGACAAATTTTATTATAAACCAAATGAAATACTGGTAAACTAAGGTCGCTAAATATCGGCAAATGTTTCCTTTCTATTTCCGTTATTGCAGCTGAGAGAACCACGGCTAAACTGCACCCAGGAGCAGTACTATCAAAATCAGTTCTAATGTTACTACAAGGTTGTCACGGAAAGCAAGCAATGGTATATATTTAAGCACAATTCAAGCCTTATTTGCTTCTATTTTCAGACATATATTTGTTTACATGTAGTCTACTATTAAAGTCTAAGTAATGATGCCTGGTTTGATTTACTGCGAAACGTTCAAGAGTGTTCAAGATTCAACAATCATTGGAAATCAGGTCGTATGTTTGGCCCAAAAAAAATTGAAATGGCAGGGAAGGTAAAGATAATATGAAACATAGTATAGTTAAACATACATGTAAAATGATATATAATACACAGTTCAGCTGAAGTATGAGCCAGCACCTTTTTAGCTGTTTCATGCACTGCTAATGTTATAAAAATCTTCATTCTGTACAGTTTGTTCTTTTACTCGTTCTTGTTTTCTTACAACTTCCTCGAGATTGCTCTTAATATTTTCATACAAAATATATTTCAATCTGCGGAACTTAAAGATAACCCGAAGTAGCTAAAAATAGAGAACAGTATATCAGTTTGTACAGTGGTTTTAAGGGGTTTTGAACAAAATGGTGGTCGTTCCATTGATCCAGAAGATCAAAAGATAGTTACTTTCTTACAACGTTAAGCTGTTAATCAGTTTTGATATTCTGAAGTCTACATATTCTACTAGGGGACATCCTATTAACATAATATTGTGTATCTTAGAGATACTGATATTTGATTTGATAATTGTTTTCTTGTTAGACTTTATGCTAAACGACATTTCACATTTCTATAAATGGTCATTCTCAAACGCGACTACTTAACAGTCTAGTTTTTTGTAGTTATATTGATACATATATTTCTGCTAAAGTGACTGTTTTTTTCTCGCCAAATTCGCCAATTTCAAATACAATTGTTAAGGAAATAAACTATAGCCGCTCTGTATCAGCAAAACCTTTCTATCAGCTGCTGTCTAACAGCTGCTAAAACACTGCTAAACCATTTTCTTGTGCTGAAATATTAAATCCTGTTCAAATTGTAAATATTTTTTTTCCGAATATGCCTATAAATCAGAGCCATTAAAGCCTGTTTAGCGAGCTCTTTTCAGACACGTTTGTACACCTAGCTGTAGCATTCTCTTTCAAGATCCAAATTGCGTATCTTGTGTAGACGTCATAAAAATGAACATTTGATTATATTAAACGAGGGTGCCTTATGTATAGTAAGTGATCTTTTCTGCTCTAAAAAGAAGTTAAAATAAGAAAACAAAAAAGTATTTATTTTCTTTGAATGTAGGAAATATAAAATTCACGTCTGTTTTCCAAAAATAATTCTTGTATGTAAATGAATATTCATTAGGCTCAGACACAATAGGTAAGTAATGTAATGAGACAATCCTGTCTGAATACATTTGTATGACAAAACTCGCTTGTGTGTCAGAGATGTGGCGAACACTAGACTAAATGTAAATAATTCGCGTTGCATAACGAACATCACTAAAACAAATGCACAGAAATTACGTGATGGTTACGTACAGTAAATACATTTACAAATAAAAATAGGAGTACATATTTGTTCTGAAATGTGATGTCAAAATTTTACTTATACAACATTGTACAAAACAGATAATTTTATGTTAAATATCTCTTGTTTTTTCTTTTTCGTTATTTTATCTGTCGAAAATATAAAAGTTTTCATTTATCGATGAAGTTATTTTGAGATGAAATACCCAAAATATAAGGAAAAACTGTTTTATGTAACTGTAACCATTATAAGTATGATTGTCAAGTATTTGAAATAAAAATATTTTTACTGAAAAACTACAGAACGGTAATTGTTCAACTAATATGTTTCCTCAAAATAACGAACGCATTTCAAAACATTGAATTATGTTTGCTAAACGCCTGAGGATGTTAGAGTTTTACATGTAAACGCCGTGCTCAAATGTCACCGAAAAATCATAGAATCCCATGTTGACATAATATTTACATATATATTCAATTTCCGAGCTTGATACTGCCTATAGTATCCCTGATCTTGATTAAACATCTGTCTTTCCTTGTCATTTAAGACCTAACATCATCGATTCGGTACATGAAGTTCCGATTTGCCACAACTCGTTTTTTATGAGGATAAGAGCTCGGCTAACGCACTGAACTGATTTGTGTTTTTCAACCAAGAGTTATTGTGCTATTTCTTTATGTTGCTAACTTGCTACACTGACCCTTTAGTTTTTTTTTCTTTTTCATTTTTTATATATTGGAATGGGCTTGTCATTTGTTAATTCCGTTGTGCAATCCAATGGACTCTAAACTCCATTATTAATGGTCCACAGTTTTCAAAATTCTAAATTGTATATCTATTCTTTCATACATTAAAATCGAATTTCACTCATCGATTTATATAATTGCAATAAAATTACCATTGATTAGCCAGCGTCAGGTCAGGTCATGCTTATGAGAACAATTTATTTTTCTTACAAGACACTGATTCTTACGAGTAACTGATTCAGTTCTCACGATTCTGGTCGTACAATGTAAACTGTCAAAGATTAATATGATAGGTTCTTTTATTTAACTCACCCACTTAACAATAACCAGACGTGTTTTGCATGCTATGAGAAGACTAGGTTTACTGAAAAAAAAACAATCCTATGGTACACTGAAAGCAGACACTGATTAATTGTGCCCTGGAATACATTTTACTCGTATTACATAAGTATATATATATATTAGAATACTATTCTTAATTTTAACAATGATGAACGGATTAAATTGAAGACAGCCTGCATAACAGGGAAGACATGGTTTGACTTTTCAGACTGTTAATGATTTTGCTGTTTGTTTAATACTACAATTTTAAACACTGATTTTTCACATAAAACTTTCGAATAATTGTATCGGTTATTCGAGGCAATATGGATGTTAGATTCACCGTACGAAATAGTAATCTACAGAAGATAAAAAATAATGTATTTGGGCTTATTATTTCAACCAAGAATAATATCTTTGTAGCATGTATATGTTCCTTTAATTTGCAATGTCTTATGTTCAAATAATACCTTTTCTTTAAAAATATAATATTTATCTTAATACATGTGTTAGATGTTTGTACTTGTCATTTAAAACTCAAATCATAAAATGATAATAATCTTCTGTCTAAAGAACAAGATATGTTGTAACTCACAGTAAGTTGTCGTTTACTTGAGATTTTTTTATATTTTATATAATAATATTATATAGTATTTACAAATATACCTCTTCTTGTCCAAAATGTCACCAGTTTAATCCTGCAAAGATGACTGCGCAATGCAGTCCACTCAGATCTGCGCTTCTAAGAACTTCTACTACACTTGCGAAAAGGTCACGTGTCTAGCACAGTATTCAGTTACAGTTTAAATGTGTCTGTTTCTTGTTATACCAGTCGTATATGATTGCTTTTTACAACAAGACTATCGCAGTTAAAACCTCAAAATGTTGTTATTAATCATTTGCTATTTAATGATTTGCAATGATCATAAATATGGCATTCGAGTGTCATTTGATGCACTTATGGTTTTGTAATTTTTGTAGAACGGGAAGAAATGTCGTAACCAAGTAACACATTTCCAGACATTTAAGTTCCGAATTTTCACTGCCTGGTTTTTATGTGTCTTGTTGGTCAGGCTTAGTTTTATGACATTACAAAATTATCCGTGCATACAGGTTAACCCATTTATGTCCTATGGATCATGCCATCCTTCTTAGTTGGACGAGTCCTTTTTCAGTGGGTATAAATTTTCAATTTCAGTTCTATATAAGGAAAGAAAGTCCTCTATATAAACAGTGTAGACCCTGATCGGACGCCGCATGTTGCGGTGTCTGATCTGGATTTTGCACCTGCTTGCCTATGTCTAATTTTGTGGATGCCCAGTCATTAATGGGTTAACTGCTAGAGGCCAACACCTCTACTCGATTAATTAGTTTTTTCCATTTTGAACACCTCACAATATTCATACGAAATGTGAAAGGAAGACAAGAAAAAATGTTTTATTTTATATCAGTAATATTCTAAAAAGAAAATGTGTTTTACGGAACCACTTAAAACTGCACAAATGGAATACGTATTACGTGTACTTATTCAAACATACCGTGTTTCAGATGTTGTGATTTAAGATGTTATAGAAAGGTTTGACATTTTTGAAGTTCAAAATTAGATTTTAATATCTTTTATCTTCTTTTTCTTGGCTTGTATCTAAGTTCTACATCATACTCAAGGAAACTGAGATGGCATCACATAAAAGCCATCTGTCTTATTCAATACCAGACTTCAATAAAGTCAGATTTAACATCTAAAATTGCCTAAACTACCCGTCTGTATCGCCTAAATCACTTACCTTAACCCGTTGTTTTGTTCTAGCCGGTGATAAAATTATACGTCAGCGGTATGAACAGTGCATGCTATTGTAACTGTAGATAGTTAGAATACTTGCCAGACAATTCTTATTTCTATCGCATCTGAAACAGACTGGAAGAAAGTCATCTGATCTAAAACTACTACAGGAATCTCGATAATGCAAAAATTGCCGTAAAACACGTTTCTTGTTAGTAAGGAGCCACCAAACCATATCAGCTATCTAAGACCACTGCACCTTCTTAACATTACTTACCATGTATGTAGCAAGTTTTACCAAAGTCTGAAAGGTTTATCTTTTAAGACTTATAAATCAAGGTCCATATTAACTATTTTATGACAGTAACTATTGTTTTCCGTACAGTACATATGGTTATGTAAATTCATAAAAAAGCCTTACGTAAAGAACACTCCTGCACGGAAATCACGAGATAAAATCCTGGAAATTACTAAAACTAAAATGTCTGTGACTGTGTCATTTAAGGTCAGTGAGTTTCAACATTTTGCCTTATTTCACTGAAATTATGATACCAGAAATGCAACAAATGTCATCAGAAAAACTGTGTATGTCCGTTTCGAAGAAAAAAAATGCAAGTGACTTTAACTACATGTTCAGCTCTTGAGCGCGCAAATTCGTTTTACAAAACGTATATAACATAAAGAAATAAATTACTGTATTAGGTTTCACTTTTCTCAGCTGAAGTATATTTTGTAAATAAATACTGAAATAAAAAAAAAAATTGTCGCAAAAAAAAACAAAAAAAACATAAATCAGAACAACAACAACAAAAACGCTGAAGAAACAAACTGATGTAGATCTTCTGACCGTCTTTTTGTTTCTCATACAGCTAATCGTTCTTAGTAACAGATTCAATGAAAACAAAACAACGCCGAAGAAATCAAGTAAGAAAGTTAACTGGTTAATTTCATTTACCTTAATACTATATGACAGGGGTCGGCCCAAACAATTTAATAGATTAATGTTTGACTTAAAGGTCTAACGTCACTGCCAAATGCGTTTTTTGAATCATCCATGTCTGTTTTCTGTATATGATCTGATTAGGCTTTGTCTAAATGCATTACACTCTCAGATTAATCTTTGTAATAATAGTAAAAAGCGTCTGGCTAGAGTTCACAGTGAATAAATTTAGCTTTAAATCTGGACATCTCGCAACGTCTGGCCAAAACCCATCGACTGAACTGAATTACGGTCTGTGTTTTATGCCAGAAACAATTAAATGATGAACAATATCTGCTTTGCTTTCCGTCGTGATCCAAGTTCAAGAAGAAATGTCTTTGAAGTAGATATACGACATCTGTCTGTTGTATTGTACATATATTTATATACGTTCGAGCCGAAATCACGTTACAACGTTCATCTACGAAAATTGTTTTGATATAACAACAATGTAAGTATCGAAAAAACTGTGATTTAGTCAGGATACAAAATGTACTTTATTGAAATTTCGTGAATATGAAGCATATATTTCAGCTATTAGTCATCTTATGAAACAGTAGTGCGTAACTTTTTTATTAAGTATAGAAATATCTACCAAGAGAAGTCGTGTTACATTCGGCATTGTCTTACGTCATCATCCCAAAATAGGTCAAAAGTGAGGTTAGACAGCTAAAAAAGATGTTTACCAATTCAGCTTAAGACATGTAACTTCCGTCTCTGACGATCTATTTGACTAAAATGCAAGGATAAGCCATAAATGAAAAATATAATGACCGTATTTTTTCACCTTTGAATTTTATTAATGGTAATCCTCTTCATCACTTGTTTTCCTCAATATCATAACGAATAAATGAAATAAGTGATGAACTTATTTTGTTTCAAAGTTAAATGTCAGTCAGTTAACAATACAATAGAATTCCATAAATATTTCACTACTTTTTTTCAGACAGTCGAGAGGCGTAAAAACAGATGCAAAGTTTAAATCAATAAAACGAATTCACTTCATCCACTGTAAGATCAGAATTTGCCATTAATCATAAAGGCAACACGAACAACAGTATACGAGTTTTTGCCGTCTTCCAATTCTTGAACTTTACAAGTTTTAGCACAAACTATATCTCAAAAAACTATATATGGAAATTAGAAACCTACATCTACACTGGAAGCATCGTTTTAGAGTCCTTCTCACTTAACATATTTAATTTTACCCGATTACTTCAACGAAAAACTACAACAAAATTCTGTTTGTTTACCTGATGTCTTCAACTCGAGATGTACAAATAAATGAGTGTAAACATATTTCTTGTGATTATGTATCTATGTACACATATTCATGCTAGGTACTGACCATATAACCTTAGGCCTTGGCTAAACACCTGCTCTCGCTTGCCGTTTAACAGAAGAAAACTATTTTCGGAGAAAAAAAATTCCTTGATCTGATGTACGTCCATTGATTTAACATAAATGTTTCGTTATATACATAAAACAGATCAAATAGTGCAAAGTATGAACGGTGAGATAATTTGAGAAAAAAAAGTCAAGTCATAGTGGGCCATATTCAATGCAGCAACCAATAACAAATGAGTTGAAAGCTTATTACAAGCACTATCTTCTTATTAGCCAGATATAAAAGAAAACAACAGGTATCAGATACATTTGCCAGACCGCCCGTATGTGTACTAAACCATGTCCCACACCTGATGTGCACTTAAATATTGAGAACAATAAAACAATTATTTTTGTCTGGATAGATGCACTAAATCTTCTATCAGAATGCTCTACCTATTATAGCATTTACTGCACAACTTGACTGCTGTTATTCTCTCAGATAGATTATCTCGGGGCTACACTGGATTAAGCGTGCGTTGGTAGGTCGGTTCGTCAGTCCGGCCGTCCGTAGACAAAAATTGTACAAACTATTTCTCAGCAACCATTTATCAGATTTAATAATACTTTGCAAGAGTATAAGTAAGAAGCCTAGAAGTACATATCGCTGTCACGGCATACTCTGATGATTTTTCACTGAGTTGTGGACCTTTGATTTTGTTTCCACATCAATTTGTTCGGACTGTTTCTCGCCAGCTATTGTTCAGAATTTAATAATACTTTTCAAGAATCATAAGTACCAAGGGTAGTTGTGCATGTTATTGCTGCGTTCCACTGCCATGAGTTTCACTGAGTTTTGGGGTTTTATATTTTTTAATTATTAAACTTGCCAATATATTTCTCAGCAACTATTCGTCACACTTTTATACTACTTGGCTAGAATTATAAGTGTATGCCGCATTCCACTGTCATGATTTTTCACTGAGCTATGGGCCTTTGATTTTTTAATACATAATTTTTGTCCATGCTATTTATCAGTAACTTTTTGTCAGATTTTAATAATAGTTTGCAAGAACTATAAGTATAAAGCCTACTTGTGCATGTTCTGTTACAGTCTTGTGAATGTTCTGAGTTATTGCCCTTCGATTTTTTAGATATAAGATAAAAAGTGTGTCCAGTGTTAGTTTTTCTGTTCCTTTTTTAACAATTAAATATTGGAGTATAATCAGCCTTCTTTTGTCTTAGCTCTGATTTGTATATCCTCAACATGTAGTGGTTGTATTGGTTTCTGCTGATATTTTGTAGGATGATTAAGCTTTGTGTGTTTATCCATATAGTTGACTTATACTTCTGAGTTAAATTTCCACTAAAGTTTGAGTTTTGAAATGTTCAGCCAGTTTTTTGTAAATATTATGGCAGACAAACTATATATGTAGCAACTGCTGTGAATATCTGGGGGTATTCATCACTTGTAGTGATAGCTCTTGTTTATTTTTGTCTCGCTAAACCCAAGACTGGTTTTAATGATTTATTCAAAAGATAAGACTTACAATAAATATAATTCAGAATTCACATATTGCCATTTAAATAAAAGATCCTTTTAAGTACTCTTAAATTCTTTAATTTCTTTTTTGGGAAACGAACAAAAATATTTATCAATGAACACAAGTTTTTATATTAAACCTTCCGGCGAAAAAAGATTCACACACGACGATACGTCTTTGTTGAGCTGACGTAACAGAAATGCATCACAAGTAACCGAAGTGAGTATTTTCTTTTCGTTCTCTTAAGTTTTTGAGCCTTATATGTTACAGATACAGATGTCCCTCACACAATTACTATAAAACCAAATTCATTTATAGCACAAAGCTAATTTTGTTTAAACTACGCGATGAGTATTGGTAGATACTTCCTGTATCGTTGTATTGGTAGATACTTCCTGTATCGGTATGTCGGTAGATACTTCATGTATCGGTGTATTGGTAGACACTTCCTGTATCGTGTATCGGCAGATACTTCCTGTGTCAGTGTATCGGTAGATACTTCCTGTATCGGTGTATCGGTAGACGTTTCCTGTATCGATGTATTGTTAGATACTCCCTGTATCGGTGTATCGGTAGATACTTCATGTATTTGTAAATACCCCCTGTATCGGTATGTCGGTAGATACTTCATGTATTGGTGTATTGGTAGAAACTTCCTGTATCGGTTTATCGGTAGATACTTCATGTATCGGTGTATTGGTAGATACTTCCTGTATCGGTGTATCGGTAGATACTTCATGTATCGGTGTATTGGTAGATACTTCCTGTATCGGTGTATCGGTAGATACTTCATGTATCGGTGTATTGGTAGATACTTCCTGTATCGGTATGTCGGTAGATGCTTCCTGTATCTGTGTATCGGTAGACACTTTCTGTATCGGTGTATTGGTAGATACTTCCTGTATAGCTTGTATGCTTTAACGGAACTATTACTTTGTTAGTCGCTCAGTCAGTAAGAAAGTCCATATGTTTCAATGTAATCTGAAGCTAATTTCGTGTTGGGAGTATCTCCAATGGCATCAAACATTCGAAATAATGAAAAAGGATTTGTTTCGTTACGTTTTGGCGACAATCATTTTATACATGAACCAAAAAAGAAATTACTTTTTGTTCAAATAAATAATAATCTCGATGAAGTGTGAACATTTGTAAAAGTGATTTTTTTTAAAGAAGGTAGATGTAAATTACCAAGAAGTAGACAAAATCTTTCGTCTCCATCCTATTATTTTTCAAAAAAAAAGATTAATACAGCCAGCTTCAAACATAAGTGTAAAAATACTGTGCCCGGAAAAAAAACAACGAACAATTATTAGTTTTTTAAGAACACTTTATTGTGTTCAGTTATACTAGGTCCTGTCTGCATGTTTCAAAGACAAGATACCCCACATTATCACCGTTTTTCCAGGTTAAGATAGAGTTTATTGTCGTCAGAAGACCCTCAGGCGAACATTCACAATATTTCATAATAAGTTAGTTATAGCAAAGTTAAGGCAAGTTGTTATTAACGATTGTTTTATTATTAGTAGTAGTAGTATTATTAGTCGTTTCAATGAGCAAAAATGATTAAAATTTAACTAATGGCATTAATTTGAAAATGAAACTATCAATTTAATTATTATCAACATTTTCTAATTATTCGATCTCTAACTAAAAATTAAAAATTATGTTAATTTAGTGGGTTCGAACCTGCAACAAAAGGCGCTCCTACGCAGTTAACTGCTACATTGTGTGGCACTATATAATCATGACGAAAATAGGGATCAGTTACTATTGTTTTCCCCCCGTTTTTTTCCCCCAAGGCTACTTCTTGAATAAAAGGCTGAATTTAAATTAGTTAATTAACAGATACAGCGTTGACATACTTTACAGATTTGTTACGTCTAAGTACAGTTTTAGTTTAAGTACAGTTTTAGTTAAGTTTAGTTAATATTGTACATAGAGAAGTCTATTTAAAAGCACTAAAATAAGTTCTAAAGTAACTGTGATATAAATATTCTGTATGTGCGACATTTCATATAATCGACACTTTCATGTCCACCGACTTAATGCTGTGCATCAGTGTTTTCCTTTTCATTCGTTGTCAAAGTTTGATTGCTGCTTATAGTATTTAATTGAGTGTAGTGCTCACTAAGTCTATTTCTAAAGGACCATAAAGATTTATGTATCGCGTAGTGCTCACTAAGTCCATTTCTAAAGGACTATAAAGATTAATGTATCGCGTAGTGCTCACTAAGACCATAAAGATTAATATATCGCTTGTGTGTTAGAATCAATACAAAATATTTAAGCTACAATTTCATTATGCGAAACTGACTAAAAAATTAAACGGAACTTATTTAGCGAGCATGAAGCCTGAGGGACATTGTTGAAAATTGTATGAAAAGGATGTTTCACTTCAGAAATTCTCCGACAAACAGTCTGTACAGTCTGTTTCACTTATCTCCTACCATTCCTGTTTTATTGACGATAAAATAAGTTGCCTGTGTTCATACCGGCACCAAACGACTTTCTTCGTTTGCAAAATTCCATTGTATCAATAGGACTTATGTCTGGAAGATAGATACTTTTCCAGTGGAAGCATATCGCTCTAGTGGTAAAAAGTCTTGCAAGACGGTAAAACATGTACTGTTAGCATGTATCATTATTGAAACAGTTTGGTTTGCGTGTTTTTTACATACCAGCTGTTTTGCTGTTGCTATTTAGTCTAATGGTATATAGTTGATTTAAATACAAGTAGTAAGTCTCTTGTATAGGAAATAAAATTAAAACATTTTAGAAACCTTAAAGAATATAGTTATTTAAGGACATTCTGTAAGTCAGAGTAATTTAAGGACATTATGTAAGTCAGACATGACATATACATAACTTTCTGATCCAATTGATAACTCCCACCAAATGTATCAGGCAGCCAATGTTATATACGGAACGCTCTGACAGGCAAATGTGGCATCTTCTGTCATACCACTGACTTGTTTTCAAAACCTGCACGAAAGAAAACTTTTCAAGTGTATGATATCATCTTACAGGCAAAAAAAACAATTACTCTTTCTGAATCTGATAAGGCTATATCTAGTAAGAATAATTAACAATTTTGTAAGTAGATAGGTGTATAAATTGTATTAATGTATGTCAGAAATTTTATAAGCATTGGATTAATTACTGACTCTAAAAAAAAAACAATTTAATTCGACCAGAAAACAGATAACAATAAAGCATAGTTCTTTTTTTCTGGAGGGATCGCTGGCGGAGTTCAATCTAATGTCAAACTTCTTTGGAAACGGGATGTGGCTGTTACTTGCTATCGATATCGCATGGGCAGGAAACGTGGAAAGGACGTGAAATTTCCTTAATCCAAACAGCTTAGTACAAAAAATAAATGATAGCAAGTGGCACCTGACTCGGTACAGCATTAGTGTTTTGTCTTTCATATCTTTATATTTTCTAAGAATATGTTAAAACTGATTAATCGATCAACTAACTATTATGATAGAGCGATTTTGAAAAGTTCTGTTTGTAAAGCGTCGAGAAATATATTTCTGTAAGAAAGCCCTTTGTAAATCGTTACTTAATAGACTCACTGTTCAAGACTAAAAATTGTAACAACTTTTTTTCTTTCTAAGTGAGCTTAAAAACGGATGTCAGACGATCACAGTGATTAACGTTAATGATATTGGTCATTATTGTCAATAGAAAAGACAAACGTGACTTTTTTTCTGTTTTGGTAACCACCTGAGTCAGAAAATTGCAACTGTATCCTCTAAGACTTGATATAATGCTTTCTAAAATAACTCTCTCAAACTGTCTTAATCATCGTTAAGTTGTCTCAGAACGACAGACACAGGATAATTAACATCTCCTGGCTGTTAGCACAGTTTGCAGGCAGCCTACGAGTCACGTGGGGATTCTAAGCCATTTATTAACACAGTTTATTTTCATTATACTTTGCTTTTTTCATTAGTCTAAAACGGTTTCATTCATATCGACTTTATATCCCATTTCATACCACGGAGCAATATTGCTGTTTTTTGTTAAGGGTTTCTCAATGCTTTTCATTGACAATTTGTTAGACAAGTTCAATATTGTACGTTCAGGGAATAGTAAGGAGCAAACAAAACATGTCTATAATTGTTGGTTTGAATTGGACAGTTTTTATTTCAAAGTGTGCCATATCAATATACGTTTTATTCATCACAAGGCGTGTTCTTATTTTCTCTCATATATGTTACTCCTGTCTGTAGGTGTGTGCTCAATTAATGATAAAACAGTATGTTCAATTAAAAAAAAACATTGCGAGACATTTCTTTCACACTAACTAGACAGAAATATCCGAAAATGTTACTAAAAATAGCCGTGGTGGAAAATTTTATCTCACATGGGCTTATCTCGAATGGCTTTAGAATGCGAACTTCTTTTTCTGTTAGTTCTGTCAATTTTGAGCGTTGACATTTTAAATTTATCTGGAGTGTGTTTACACTTTAAATCACATGTTCTTTTGATAAATTTGCATTTAAATCACTTTAATCCATCAACTTTACTCATTCCTGATGTTTAACCCACGTAATACGTTTATTTTTAATATATTTTTACTTGAATCGGTGAAATGTGTCTCCGCCATGTTGAATATTGTGTATTGGAAATTTGGTTGTTGAATACGCATAAAAGAAGTTCCAAATATTTTTGTTCGTTTGTTAGTATTTTTTGTTCCATAAGTGAGTTATTTAGAAAAATAATCAATCATTGGGCGTGGTTGAAGATCGGGATTTCCAAACCCTCGGGTGAGTTTCCGGTCGGGAACTGGTCACCCGAGGGTTTGGATATCCCGATTTTCAACCGCCCCAACGATAGATTCTATTAGTATCACAAAATATCTTTGTATAGCACTTCCTTGTTGTTTATCATATTAAGCCAGTAAGTTATCTGAGGATGAACTGTTAATTGTCCGCGTTTGATATCGCTCGACTTGAAGCCAACTCTTCTTTTTTATATATTGGAAGTTTTATTAGTTCCTCTTTGTTTAGTGAATTTAAAATTTGTAAAAATGTATACACAGACTGACAAATGCAATAGTAGCGCTTACATATTTTACTCTAATATCATTAAGGAATCAGATGACTGGAAACTATCACATAACGCAAACGTTAATTACTTTGAATGAAACACATTAACTTGTGACAGTACTAGTGGTTTTCTTGTTTTCTGCATTCCTGAATTTATTACTTAACTTGAGACAGTGGTTTTCTTGCGTGCTGCAATCGTGAATTAATACATAACTTTTGAAAGTGGTTTTCTTGATTGCTGCTATCCTTAATTTATTACTTAACTTGTGAGGGTGGTTTTCCTGTTTTCTGCAATCGTGAATTGAATACTTGTGACAGTGGTTTTCTTCTTGGTGCAGTTTTGAATTTGATATTTTCCTAACTACTTATCTTTTGAAGTCAAAGGTTATGGGGAAACAGATTTTTAAAAATGCTCAAAAAATTGTGAACCAAATGTGTCTGCTTTTTTTTAACCCGGATAGGTCATAATGTGCAAATTGCCTCTGAATGAAAGGTTTGCTGTCTGAAGTATGAAGAAACGTTCGTTTTTGTCAAAAGTTATAATCAGACTTTTTACCAGACATCTTATCACATACTTTACAACGTCAACGGGTTTTTAGCAGCAAATGCGTCTGCTAGACTACCTTATCTGTCAGTAAATGTTTGTAGATGTATAATTGTTATAGGCTGAAGTGTTTTTAATCAGCCGGCGGCTGAACCAGAGATTGGTATATCATGTCATGGTCTATAAAATGAATGCATAAGCTATTTTGCTGGTCAACAAAATGATTAACAACATATGCGATAAAATTGTTCATTCGGGTCTAATTGTAGAACGAAGCATCTAACATAATTGAGTTTCAGGAATAACATCTGGCGAGATACTCAAAGAAACTGCTCCGCCAGACGCATAAGAATTAAATGAACGATATATATTACAGAAATTATAGCGGTTGTATCAAAAAAGTTTAGTTTTAGACAAATTTAAGCAACCTCACGTGCATGAAATATTTATTAACATAAACCGATCAATGCTGCTCTAACTTCCCCCTTTTTGAATCATACCAGTACCCTTTAAATAAACGATTAATGCAAATGAGTGTATCTTAACAGACTTATTTTTGAAGAAATGTCTTGTTTCCAAACCCTTGTAACAACAAGGTGCTTAGAGTTTAGAACAAAATGCAGCTAATTTTATCGTTGCTTTAGGGGAATTTACTAGAAAATACATAATACCGTTAATGCTTTTTGCTTTAAAATCGGCCACATAAGTTCGTATTATAATATCCCCACAAACAAAGTTTGAGGGGGTATAAAGGAGTGAGCTTGGCGGTCGGTCTGTCGGTCCGTCATGGTTTCCGGACAATAACTCGTGAAAAGCTAGACAGATTTAAACAATTTTTGGTACACAGCTGTAACATCATAAGATACAGGTCAAGTTCGATATTGGGGCTGGTGGGGCCAAAGTCAAGGTCACTTTCACTAAAATTAGAAAAACGGTTTGCGGGCGATAACTCATGAAAGGCTAGACAGATTAAAAATTTTTTGGTACATAGTTGTAACATCGCAAGATACAGGTCATATTCGATATTGGGCCATTGGGGGCCAAAGTCAAGGTCAATGTTACTAAAAATAGAAAAACGATTTTTGATGATAATGCATGAAAGGCTAGACAGATTTTTAAAAAAAATTGGTAAACAGGTGTAACATCATAAAATACAGGTCACGTTCGATATTGGGGTGGGGCCAAGGTTAAGGTCACTGTTACTAAAAATAGAAAAACGGTTTCCGGACAATAACTCATAAATGGCTTGACAGATTAAGAAAATTTTTGGAACACAGGTGTAACATCGATATTGGGGCTGGCGGGGCCAAGGTCAATGCCACCGTTACTAAAAATAGAAAAACGGTTTCTGGACATTAACTCATGAATGGCTTGACAGATTTAAACAATTTTTGATACACAGGTGTAACATCATAACATACAGGTAAACTTAGATATTGGGGCTGGTGGGGCCAAGGTCAAGGTCACTGTTACTAAAAATAATGAAATGGTTGAAAAATGGTTTCCAGATGATAACTTGACAGATTTAAACAATAATCGGTACACAGGTGTAACATCAGAGGATACAGGTCAAGTTTGATATTGGGGCTTGTGGGGCCAAGATCAAGGTCACTGTTACTAAAAATAAAAAAAATAAATGATTTCTGCTCAATAACTTGAGTTAAGAAAGAGATATTGTGATGAAATTTGCTGTAAAGGTAGCTTTAATGAAGACGCCGCTTGGGATTGAAAATTTTGCCAGTTGGGTCAAGGTCACTGTTCGCTTGAACTAAAAATAGAAAAAAACTGGTTTCCGGATAATAACTCATGAAAGGCTTGACAGATTTAAACCATTTTTGGTAAACAGGTGTAACATCATAAAATACAGGTCAATTTCGACTTTGAGGCTGCTGAGGTCGATGTCAAGATCACTGTTACTAAAAATAAAAAAGGTGTCTGCTCAATAGCTTGAGTTACCAATGAGATATTATGATAAAACTTTCTTTAAAGATAGTGTCTATAAAAACGACGCTTGGGATTGAAAATTGGGCCAGTTGGATCAATCAAGGTCACTGTCCACTTTAACTAAGAATGGAAAAAAACAGTTTCTGGATGATACCTCATGAGTTACAAGAACAGTCAGGGATTTATTGCCAGATGGTTAAGGATGCATTCAAGCCAAAATATTTACTTGTAAAATTTGATGATTATCGTGTTTGAAGTAAAACTCATGGATGTCAGAAGAGATCAGCTAGAGCATCAGCTAGTTCTGCTAGAAAATATACAGTTCAATGGTCTACCGATAATTGTTTTCTCTATATACACTATTATTAAATATAATATATATACATATTTCCATGTTTCTTATGTCACTTTATGCCATTGATTCTAAGCTTTCCAGTTTCAGTATCAAGCACCCATGTGGGGGTATTAAGCACCTTTAGTGATAGTTCTAGTTTGATTTATTTTTGTTGCAGTCCTAAACTAAATGCTTCCCCCGAAGTCAAAAGTAATGCAGACAATTTCTTCTACCGCTTGATTCTCCTGACCGGGATGAATCATAGTGTTCTCCTGACCGGGATGAATCAGTAGTGTTCTCCTGGCCGGGATGAATCATAGTGTTCTCCTGACCGGGATGAATCATAGTGTTCTCCTGACCGGAATGAATCATAGTGTTATCCTGGCCTGGATGAATCATAGTGTTCTCCTGACCGGGATGAATCATAGTGTTCTCCTGACCGGGATGAATCATAGAGTGTGGTTTCCTTCTGAAAAAGGCTTTGCTGTCTGGAGTATATGTAGCCATCCGCTTTCGTCGGAGTTATTATCCATAGATCAGACTTGTTCAAACGTATGAACGTCATTCAAACATACCTCTTAATACATCCTTTGCAATGTCAACAGGGTTTTTAATAGCAAGTTTGTCTGTTAAACCGTCCTAGCTGTCAAGAAATATTTGTAGATGTGATTATTATGAGTTAAAGTGTTTTAATTAGCTGTCGGCTGCATCAGGGACAGCAATATATCATGTCAGAGTATATTAAACGGGAATTAAGCTCAATGTTATGGTCAAACATGTGTTAAACACAAGATACGATGACTATTTAATTCATGTCTTATTGTAAAATTCAATAATTAGATAAGACATATTTAGGATTCATTCCTCAAAATATAAAGGAAAAGATCAGGAAAACAATTTTAGCAGTATAAGTATGTAATATCCTAACATTACAAGTGCTCAGATCAGAAGTACAATAATTCTGGTAATTTATCTCCTGCTTTTCCCGTGCTATTTGTTTTAAATATCTGCCTTATTTATCGATATTTGCCATGGTAGAAATACTAAAAGCAAAGTTAATAAACGTATGTAAGTAAATTTATTTTAAATATGTGCGAACAAAATATGAAAACATGAGGCAAACTGTTCCTTTCCAATAATACTCCAAATTATGACTGAAACACAAAAATCGTAGGTACGATGCAACAAAATATTAATGAGATCTTGTAATAGTTATGTACGCGTATCGCTTCAAATTTTGGATTCTTATGAACATTCTTAAAATACTAGTGATTTGATTGAAATCATAAAACTGAAAAAAACTGAAAATAAATGGACAATTTCTACTATTTAAGACATAAATGACTTACCAATAAAGTTTTCCCATCTGTTTGTGGATACAGTTTAACTTTACCTTAGCATTTAGTTTTTTTGTCGGTAAAATCAAGGTCTTTCGTTAGAAAATACAAGTTGAACAGTCTCCATGGATAAGCTTGAGGGCGTTACTAATTCTGTTACATCAAAGATCCTCTTATTACTTACAATATGTAAGTTGATGAAAAATTTATGTCTTATAACTCTTCTGCATAATGCATTATCTTCACTTCTGTATATATTTTTTCATTCTTAGCATCGTCTCCCACGAGATTTCCTTGCAAACATTTTTCGTGTCGAAAGATAATATAAATGTCCGAAAGAAAAAAAGACAGTCTCACTTTATATTCTAATAAAACAGACACGGATTGTTGTTTTTGAGCTACCGTGTTTAAGCATCAATATATACCGGTTTACTGACAGAACTAGATTTATAAACATTTTGATCATACGTTCAAATGCATGTGCATATCGTTACTGTTAGAAGGCTGTCTCAACAGTGTCTTGATAATCTTTGTATCATTTTAAGTCATAAAAAGAAAGCAAAGACATGCAGAATATGTATGAAAGTTTGTTTAGGTTTGGAAGACATTCTTCTTCATTGACAAAGATATGGCGCTCCGTGTCTGTTGTGGCTTTACTGTTTTCGAAATTTTGTCGATTACCGAAAAACTACATTATACTTTAAATTATTGAATCCTGACAATTAAAAGTTCAAAGTTCTTCATTATATATCAAACCTTGATTTAATTTTATCGACAAAGTGAAACAATCTGTCACGGTTTAGTTCAGTTGAATAGAACGCAAAAGGTATGGGAAAATTCATACTAATTTGATGTGCTTTTTCCAGTTTACACTTTTTATTTTATTTAATGTACTATTGTTTGTTACCATCATAAAATTTTTCGTATTCACTTAATGCAAGCGCAATTTTTTTGTCTTGACATTTTTAAAATACGCTGAAAAGTATACTTAAGTTACAATCACCCAAAATGATCATATACACATGTTTTGTCAAATATTAAAGTCTGTTTCTGTTGATTAAACTTTTAAAAAACAACATATTTTCAATTTCATTTAAACCAGTGTTTTCATGAGAACTGATAGGAAAATGGATAGATGCTTTTCCTGAGGAAGTATTTTGACATGTAAAACGAGAGTATTAGTAAAGAAGTATGAAATTAACGATATTATTACCTGTATGGCCCGTCTTATATAAATTATGTTATATAGTCCGACTTCACATAAAAGGTAAAGGTTTTGTTTATTATAGTGTCACCCACATTGGAAGGGCTAACCAAGTTGGATTATGATACACATAATATCTTCTGTGTACCTTCCGGGTCCCTTCTCTTTTGGCCGGGCTCCTGGGTATACGGTTACCATTATTTTACTAGTCGGCGGCTCACCATAGTCATAACCGGCTTCAGCTTATTCGGACCTTCGCTCTCCCGCTGCTCAGGCGGACGCTCTGACCACTCGGCAACGATTGCGATATATTTTCACATTGTTATATGTGTTGAAACATTAAAAATTACAGACAAGTACTGCACAATGACCATTGCATGCCACTTCTAGGTGTCATGTTTGTATTCGTTGGGGAAAAGTAGAAACAAATCAATCTAGTCACGGAATGTATCATCTTTAGTATTCTCCATGGCAAAGAAGAAGTATATACTCAGTTTGGGCCACAACGTTAAAAGAAAAGAAAACTTATTTTGAAAGCTTATAATGAATGCAGAGTTCTAATAATTGAGACAAAATAAAATCGTTTAATACATTTATATAAATCGACTTCACTTTCTATGTTTAAAACATATTTAGTTTTGGGATATAGCCTTGTTTTAAACATACTCTTTTTTTCCTTGATAAATATCACTGCCTCAAAACGTTGTTTTTTCATCCGTTTTTCAGCGAAATTGTGTGAAAGTAGTTTTTCGTTGGGTTGAATTGTCGCTTTCCGGAGACAAGTAACATACGAACGACAAAATAAAATAAAATAAAAAGTAAAATGAAATGAAATAAAATAATGAGATAAACAATAAAAGATAAGATAAAAACGCATTGCATCGCGCATCACATCACATCCGCAGGGATTTTTTCCATGTTTAATATTTTAGTATATTCATATATTATATTTTTACTACTCAAGACACTTGTTTATGTTATCTTTATGCATGAATGGACATATTGTAATGCGACTGGTCGTCCGTTCTTCCGTCTCAATCTGTATCTCTTGAACAGCTAGAAGGATATCTATGAAACTTGGGTTAATTATTTATCCCTTGACGAAAATGGGTAGAATCTACAACTAAACGTCATTTCTTTAAAATTAAATTCACAGTTCAAGGTCAAACATTAGAGTAAAGAATTCCTTTTGGCTAAATATATCTTAAACCCCTTGCAGGATATTTACAGTTTTTCTGCAAAACATGAATTTTATTGTTATGCACAAGTATTTTAAGAAATTTGAAGCATTGATTCGCACAATTTTTTTCTAGAATATTCATGTTTTGTCTTTTTTCACGTTGCATGAGCCTAAAGGAATTTCAGTTAAATCGAGAAAATGTCCTCTTTATTTCTTTTTGCTTGTAAGCTGATTATTCACTACAAGCCTGTGATCAATATTTGCCGTTTATACCTTAAAGGCTTTCTTTCAATTTTAGTCAATTTCAATTGTGTTCCTTCTTGGCTTTGTATCTCTTGAGTTGAGTGCTTAATTGAAAGATGAAGCAAAGTATTGGAACCAAATAACAGCAATGTCATTTTAATCCCACTTAAGTCGCAAAATACCCTAGCACAGAACTTCCTTGCAGATAATCTACCCATATCTTTATCATCTTGTTTCATTGGCTTTCCGAGCAGTTTTTGTCAAGTGTTAGTGTAGGACAACGCCTCGTGTTTCTTTCTAAAAGCATTTGTTTTAAAACAAGTTATTGAACGACGTGTGTTCTCAGAAAACTTTATAAAGTTTAATAATATTTACTTATATCTCTTTGGAATAATATGAATACCGAAGAAAAATAGATTCGGAAGATACTATTTTACTTGCGAAATACTTGCCTGTAAAAAGAGATAAAAAATACGCAATAGCGTTGTAATCAGGTAATTGCTTTTTTAACTAGTAAGTACTTAAATCTACTTGTTAAAGCAATTTGTGACCTAGACACAGAGATAAATATGTTTTCTTTATTTTGACAAAAGGCTGCAAAAGGCCGCTTTGAAGAAAATAATAATTTCAGCACGACAAATGGTGATTGAGATCAAAACTGTATTGTAAACACATTTTATTATTTTGATCTTCATATAAAACGATTGTTTATGCATATAAAACATTCGTGAGTTATTTTTAAATCGTACTCACTTATCTTATACTAACTGTTATTTTCCCCTAATGGACAGTAATTTAATTAGTTTAAACATTTAAAATAACGCGTTCGTATCGGTAATACTGTTGGAGCGTGTTATTTCTTCAAATACTTCTTGATATGAGAATAAAGTTATTGCTACCCAGAAGGCCTGCTATAGGATCTGAGGTTTGCAAACGCTTTATCTAGTTCGAGAAAGTTGAAGATGTATTGACTTTAAAATCTCAAATTCACATAATTTAACTTGCAGAAGTACATTAACTTGCAAAGTTATAAAATGATCCTTGTTTTTGAAACATATGGTCTCCATTTACGTATATGTTTGTAATGCAAATGGGTGTATATCTGAAGGTTAAAAACCATTATTAAACGAAATAAAAATCAATTTTCTTATTATCTGCCTGTGTAGTCAGTTTTATTAAGTTTGACTCTTCAACAGAACTGTACAGTCAAGTACACAATTTATTGTACAGTATATTTGTTTCATGATATGTGAACTGTTGTGTCTTATGAATGACTCTTATCTCAATGGAAAATTCGTTAGCGTTGCTACATATATCTTTATGTTTTCAACTGTATTGCATCTCCATTTCAGGTAGCATTTTATGACGTCCTAATATTTTTCTACAGCCATTTTGCTCAGTACTTGCGGATCCTTTGAGCATTTCAAAAATTCTTTTGCACTATTCATTAGCAGCATTTGTATTTTAAGTGCCCCCGTGTTACTTGTCAATGAGTGTAGATGGGTTTCGTTCAGATCGATTTAATATATAATATTCTTGTATCGACAAATACCAGACAAGAGCACAATTTGTGCAGTAATTAGTCGTAAAACTCCAATTATTACACGATCAGTTCTTCCGCAAAAATATCCTTTCTGTTTGGTTCTTAGGCAAACACAGTTTACAATCTTTAACTTAGATAAGCTTCTTTTGAAGGTGCAACAAAATATAATGCAAACACCCAACAAAGTTATTTTGTCTGCTTTAACAATTTGGTGTTAAGCAGAACTGAGTAATAAGCAAATGGTGATGTATGAGATCAAATGAATACAGATGTTAACATTTACTCAGTGTGTGATGTTTGCTGCAAAATAATATTACTCTCTGCGTATTCCTTCGTTTCTTCTATTCAAAACTTTTCCCTTTGCTATTTTTTTTAAATTAAACGACTTGGCTGTCAGATTATTACTTTGGACACCATAAGAACGAGTTGATAGACACTTATACCGGTGTGTATTTATCTAATTAGCCTGGAGATAGGAAGAAACCATTGCATCTATGTAGGCGTTAATGATATGCGACAAATGTCTAAATACTTTATATTAAGTAAACATACATTAATTATGATAGTATCTTATATTTGTAAACGTCTAATTGAAGCCATTGTAAAACTTTCATATAAAAGTAAGCGATATCCATTTTTTGGAATACTGTTTTTGAAACATTGACATGAATATTACTGTAAGCTTTATTCATTAATTAATATGTCAAGAGCAGAAATGAATTATGAATTTAATAAAAAATATCTTTGTTTTATGACCTGACTACATCAGACGCAACTATGTGTCAAAACTATATTATTTTATGCATTATATATATAATATGTATAATAACATAATGTCCATTGCGTGCAACTTTATGATGCCATGTTTGGATTTCTCTTTGACAAAAGAAGAAACAAATCAGTCAAGTCACGAAATGAAATGTCCCAAGTATTCCTTTTGGAGGAGAGGAATAACAAACTAATTTGAAAGCCAATAAGGAATGCAGTGCAACTATATCTGAAGATAATGAAGACAGAAAACATACCCGAAAGACCAAAGACATTAGTTGATATTATTTTCTCTGGCAATCAGTTTTGGAATATTGCCTCATTTTAAACATATTATTTTTCCGTGCTTCATTATCTACAGAATAATAGAAATATTGCCAAATTATTTGGTGTGAATCTTTTTGTCTGCGAATTATGTGTGAAGATATGTAATCAGGTATATTGTCACCTTTAATAAACACATTATATTTGAATGGCTAACCATTTAATTTCCTAAATTCCTTCAGTTATAAACTATCACAATAATTTGCAAGAAAAATTAAAGACGATAATTATGAAGCAAACAACTTGATTAAACGATCATCATTTTTGTTTTACTTTTTGTTTAGAAAATATGTGTATTTAACACATTATTGCCGATGTTGTCAGAAGACTATACACCTACCACGTCTGTCATAATATACTGCTGTATTTCATGAATCATGGTTGACTACAAACACTTTGGAAATAAATTATAGACAAAACATTTATTAGTAATGTCACAATGAGAATTTATGTTTGTTTTTATCTGTTAAATACATTTTTTCATTGTTTACATTTAATGTCATCTTCACAGCTTCTCTTCATAACTTGGATTGTCTTGTAAAGGTCATTCGCAAATTTCAAAGCATTAATCCACACGTTTTTAGAATATACATTGTTTTTTGTATTCTTTTCTGCCTTAAATGCGTCTAGTCTAACGGAATTTCAATCAAATCGAGTAAATGTCCTCTTTCATACCTTTCTCAAATGAGTTGATTATTTAAGTGAAGCCTTTGAGCAATATTGCCGTTCTCTATTAAGAACGGTTGCTCGATGTGTTTCTGTGACAATTTATTAGACAAGTACAATATTGTACCGCCTGGAACTTATACTGAAACACAGAAAACAGGTTTGTAACTGTTAGGAGGAACTATGCTTTGTTTCTAATAGTCTTGTATATACTGGTGTTGTATTCATCACACAATTTTGTTTTCAGGTTATCCTCTAAAGGTGTTTGGCTGTCCTTTGCGAAGTCAAAGTCTTAAGTTTGCAAAAAAAGCAATGTTTCCTATCCTTTTTATATTTGTACTTTCTTTCTATAAGAAAACTAAAACTCTGTGACAATAAATTTGTTACGGTTTTTAAAATCAATTAACTTATCTAATGTCTAAGTATGTGGTAAAACACTCGCAGGCATGAATGCAACATGCATACAATGGGTGAATATTAGAGCAGAAGGTATATTCGTGTAAAGCATTTATTGATTAAAAGTTTATACTGATTGGTTAAATCTTTGTTAACCGGTGCATAATTTCAGATTTGTAACACTTACAACATCATTGTAGAACACATCACTGCTGATAGCATAGCATATATTCTTCTAGGTGTTTTCAACTGCGTTTCATGTTCCTACATTTTTCTTTTATCTTTTGTCGGGTTTGAAGAATTCGTTTGAGTAGATAATAAGACCAAAGTTGCTGTCATAGTGCAATATGAAATCTTACTATATTCATTACCTAAAATGTGTTTGAATATGTTTTTATTTGGACATTATATAGTGGAGTATTTCCCTGAAAAGAGAGAGAAGTAGAAGCGGTTAAAAAGTATTCATTTCATTCTATCAGTCAACTCCAGCTGTTACCAAAATGTTGCTTTCGCAATAAATGTTCTTGTTACTAGTTCACATTTTTCAACCTAAATGTAATTTAAAATCAAAATGTGACACACATACATATATGAAATATTATAGGCAATGTGTACCATTAACCAGAAAATTAAAGCCAGAGCTGAAACATGATGATGTAGCATTTCAAATAGGTATTGTATTATAAATGAGTTTAATGATTGCCATAAATTTATATATAAAAATAAACAATACTTTTCCCGAACAATACTTTCGCCAGCTTTCACAAAATCCTCAATGAACCTGATTTGCATACATTTCTTACTATATAGGTATCAGCGTTTAATTATTCCGATTGCAAGTAATGTGAATTTTGGCATTTGTAAGAACGTGTTTCTACTGTAATATTGCAAGACCACAGTCTAGTTTGTGACTTGTCCCATACGTCTGGAGACGATGATAAACGCATAGCTTCCTAGAAGGGATGAGTAAAATAATGAGCGATGAATGCACGAGAACGAAATATATATAAAGAATATAATCGTATTTGATATTTGAAAACTCTTGATTTGGTCAGAGTACATAAGAAAGAGCAGCTACATTTTTAGTGTGTTCAAAAAACTATAATACTCCCAACTTTAAATTATCTACCGCAAATATTTAATTAAACTATCAAAATCAATTATTCAAAGTTACTCAAACGTTTTCCTCTCTGAATCATATAGGTACATATTAAATATATTTAAATACATATCTATATCTCTCTTGATAAGTCATTATTTGAATAAATGCCTTATTTCGAAAACAGACATAACTTTTTGGAATGTCTTACTTAAGTCCTGAACTGGATAAATTGTGCATTTCAGTTTCTCTTAGTAAATGAAGTCGTCCTGGCGGAGGTAGCCTTTGGTTTGATCCAAGTGAGAATCCGCATAACTGAAATCGGAGTTGTTAAAGTGTATTTACGTGATTTATCTTGACATTTTATCAGATAATTTGCAATGTCAATAGGGTATTATGCAGTGTTATACCGTCTTAAGCTGTCACGATCTGTTTTAGATATACAATTTGTTTCAATCAGATTAAATCTACCGCTAAATAATTGATAGAGTCATTTTGATGCTTCAAATGTCTGTTATGCAATAAAGTCGGATGCTATTTCCAAACACATCAAAATCAAGATGAAAAGCAATCATTAATTTTATACCAATTAATTCGTTCGGTTATTAATGGGAGACACATCTGTAGTAAGTTTTGCAGTTAATGTACAAAATATAGTGATGACAAAAACAATCAGCAAAAATGATCACACTAGAAAATTAGAAAAATTCAGACATGCTAATATGTCTATTTATATCGTTAAATAAAATTTGTTATATTCTTCTTCATGAATTCTCTTGGCAAATGTTAAAGAATACATGTATTAAAATTCACGCGTCATAACAACAGTAAATTGTCTTTTTCTTTCCCACAGTGACATATAATACATCTTGACATGGTCATGTTTACAAGCGACTCTTTTGGGAGGCGACGCTTAGAATCAATAAAAAAAGCAAGAAGGATTAATTATATACCAGCGAAATGATGTGAGACAAACAGGTTCCCATCAGTTTAGATGGATTTGTTGTGTTTTTTTTTTTTTTTGTATATTAATGGTTATGAAATAAGTGACTAATTAAATAATATTCACCCAATGTATTAAAAAAATGAGTAAATTTTACCAACAATGAAGTCAATGTAATTTTTTTCGAGTTGAATAGAACAAATGCGCAAACTGGAATGTTTATGTCTATCTATCAATTTATATTTAATTTCTTGTTTCATAATCAGAGGAAAATATTTATACGGCTTCCAAATGTTATATCCTGAAAACAGTTGCCTCTATTTCTTTTTCATGTCTTCTTATGAGAATTGTGTTTTGATATAGCGATAAAATATTGATTATTAGATAATCTTAGGCAGCGATTAACGATGATTAACCAATCAGTATAAACGAGGATAATTAACAATAAGACAACCATACATTGACCATCGATAAATGCTTTACACGAATAGTGCTTTGACATGCTTTTAGCTCTACAATAGTCGCTCATTTTATGCATGTTGTACTCATGTCTGCGGATGTTTTTTTCCACATAGCTAAACATATTAAGTTTACTGATTTTTATACATAGATAAATTTATTGCCGTTGATTTTTAATTATAGAACGAAAATACAAATATGAAAAGGGTAAGAAAAAATCTTTTTTCTTTTTCAAAGATTCAACTCGGGATAGCCAACTTTTATCTGTTTTTAAGCTATTTTATACACTGTTGTCTTAGAAAAAAAGGTATTATGAGAAAGGAGAAAAGGAGTTTTGGAAATAATTGAAGTTATCTGCATATTGTAACATATGTCGATCTTTCCTTTCTCACAAACCCTCTTATCGTTGTGACGAAAACTGTCAGGTTAGAACTCAAGGTTTACCGTGTGAGGTTTAAAATGGAAACAATTGTTTAATTTTGCTGATAAGATTTTTCTTTTCATTTCTGATAACAATCTGTTGACACTTCAGAATGTCGTAAAGTGAAAGCAAAGTCACATGAAGCTGTGTTATTTTATAACGTCGTTACGAGCAGATTTTCCAGAATGGTGATTTATGTCTTTCAGATTTCTATCTTCCTCATTCTCAATGCAAATTGTCAGTGATTGAATAAGGCAATCAGTTTGACCATTAAGCATAAATCCTTTGCAAAAGCTGTATGGTTATATTTTCTCCGACTGGTGTAAAGCATTTACATTTTTATGCAATACATCGATGGACACAAATTAGCCAACAAAGCAAACCGTATGCTGAGTAATGGTAGAGAGCGATCCATTGCTTTTTCACACAGGTTTTTACATTAAGGTCGAATTCATTTTGATAGCCAGGTAGTGCTTATTCTATTCCCTATGGTGTTAAATGTATGTTTTCTTCTTCTTCGACGTAGTGGACTACTTTTGGTTTGACCTTTCATTGATATGTACGCGTTGATAACACAAATCTTAAAAAGCTTTCCAATTAGGATTCGATAATCTGAGCCGTTTAAGACGGCTTGACGGCTGACAGTTTCTGAAAAAGAAGGAATGGGAAGCCTTCGGGTTATCGAAAGTGTGTTACAAATAGCCTCCTCTGTCTTACGGGTGAATGTGGGATAAAGAATTAACACATAAAATGATTTTGTTCAACCAGCATGGGGAAAGTCCGTCAGAAAAATTGTTTGCCCAAATCAAGAACGGATTGCATTCTATTTGGAATTCTAAATTGTATTTTCAGTTATTAATGTCACTCTCGATACTTTATAAAACGTCAGTAAGTTTCTTGGTTTAATTTTAGGACCACAGGTGTAAACCAAAATTTGGACCATTTCCGTGTTAGTATTAGTAGAATAAGCAAAAGCAAAAAACAAAACGCATCACAGGCGGTCACGTCATGTAGTTAAATATCTAAAATATATGAACTTCCTTGGTAACCTGATTCTGCATAGTGTCTTTTTTACTGAAACAAATGGGTTTGTTACAAATTGAGTTAAAATTACCTTCTTAGTGTCAACCATGGAGGAAATAATGGCCTGTAATCTTCAAGTTTTTCTTGCAGAAATCTATGTTTTAATCACCACAAATGTCTTTCTCGCTTCCACACAAATGTTATTCGTGTCTGTAGGAGCATACTTAATTATACGATAAAGCAATATTTTTGAATTAAATAGTAACTTAATAACACACTGTGAGACATTTTAATTTCAGCAAAGTTGCAAAATATCTTTGTATAGAACATCATTGTAGAAAAATACCTTTTATCTTCATCTTGTTTAATTGGGTTCCAAAAAAAATCTTGTGTGATGTCAAATAGTCGAGAACATCTTATGTTCCTCAAAACGCAGTATGCAAACTAACTATGTTTACTTTTGCTTGGGAAAAAGATGCATGTTGTGACAAGAATGCTTATTTCTTATCTAGCTCCCCTCCAATAATTTAAAGAACTTTTTTTTAATAGAAATATTTGATTTTTTTTGGAAACAGTGCTATCTTTACATTGAATAGACAACGTACACACAAACACAAAAACAGTGACACATTCTTTGTTCTTCTTTGGCAATATTAATCTGAAATTCAACACTAAAACAAAAGCATATACTTACTTAAAGAAACGTTTAATCAGTTTCATTTTTGCCTTAAACTAATATCATTTAATCCGTTCACAAATCTTCTTTACACCGTCTGATTGCATACATTTCTTGTTTTCCGATTTGACTTTTATAAGATTACTTTTGACTATAATAAGATTCTGCTGCTACTGGTAATGTTACGAGACAAGGATTTAAAGTATAATTTGTTCAATTGCGTCTGGAGATAAGAATAAACTCATTGTTCCCAAGAATGCATAAAACATTTAATTAAGTGAACGATGTGTGCACTACAACGCAAAGATACAAAGGTTGAAATTGTGTCTAAAACGTAAAAAAGTCCAGTTTTAGTCACATTAATTTAGGAAGAGCATCGACTTTTTAAAATTGCAAACGTGGTATAAAATAAACTAAGTGATTGTTTAGGTACAGCAGATATACGATAACAGCTTTACAACTTTTTATTGAAAAACTAAACAAAATGGAGAACAATATTAATTAAAAATCATTCAGAATTCACTCTTTCAAGTCAGAAACATTCCTAAGTAAATATCAGAGTGCTGTATTGATTCACGTTTCTTTGCTTTTTCATTCGCTATATTTTATGGCCTTTTATCTATATAGACCACAAATCATTCCAACCAATTTTCTTTGTATTAATATGTCACACAGTTGTTAAATATTGAATAACTACAAGTTAACTGTTTCAAAAGTTCATTCAGGACTTATACAGCGTTGTTGCATGTGTGTGCTTATTTAAAAAGTGACAGTAACTTCTGAAATAATATAAACTGTCTAGTAACTAAATCGAAAACATTTTTTAAATTTATTATATGATATATTAAACAATATATTTTGTTTGCACTAGCTGTTTAAACTAACTGTGAACAATGTTTATGTTTTAAGACTTCCATTTCAAGACACGAAACTTCAAATTAATTTTTGATGTATGCATTTTTGTACATAGAAGCTGTTCTGCATAATATAGATATATGATTTGGAGCTAAGGGTAATCTTAAAGTCTGAAACATACGACTTTTTTCATGACCGAAAGTTACGAAGCATCAAGTTAATGTGAGTGTGTGAATATTAATTGAACAGAACCAAAAGTTTATTTAAATTTCCACAAGTACATCATTATGCAATAAAATTTCAAATACGATATGCAAAATGATATAGTTGGTGTCGGCGAGTACGAACACACTAAAATAGGTTGCAGTAATTTTTATAATTTATTATATTATTTCTAATAATCAATCTTTTCATAATATATTGGATATTTACGTAATTTATTTTAATACTAAAATTAAAAAAAAAATATAATAATAATATAAAAAAATATCAATGCATCACAATCATCATAGTTTTATATTAGAATTATACATATGTAATTATGTATTATTATAGATATAATTGTTATACCCCTTTTAAAGTTTAGTAATGAATTTTCCTCGTATAAATAAATTTTCCTTAATTTTCATATGCAGGGCAGTTAATAATAGAATAGAATATATCGTCACTATCCAAATTTAATATTTACAACACTGCAAAAATTTGTATTACTAAATATCAGCCAGACTGAGTATGTAATCTTAGTATGACAAAATGTCTACATATTTATTTCTTACATTGAAATCTACATAAAATAAAACACAAGAACTGATGTCAGGAAAAATATAATTGGTGACTTTTTCATGTAGAATATATACTGAAGGGCGTAATTTGTTTTTCGAAAATTGACAAATAATACTTCTTGGCAAGTATTATGTTCGTAAGCAAATCTCGTGGGAGGCAATGCCAAGAAGCAATAAAAAGTGGAACTATTTCATTCAGAAGCAGATTTACGGGATAACAATTTATATATCGTAAATATCTGGTGTTTATTTTAGCTAAAATGAGTCGTACTGTTGAACCTTTTCATACAGTCCTTTCAATCGTCATCGTCGAGTCGAACTTAAACACCTTTTCATACTTATCGTCAATTTATACTGTTAAAACTTTTCGTACATTTCTTAGTCCTTGTTGTCAAGTCGTACTGTTAAAAACTGTTCATACGATCTTTATCAAAACCTTATCGTCAAGTCATTCTGTTAAAGCTTTTCGTACGACAAGTCTTATTGTCATGTCTATTCTTTTGGAGAGCTTTTAGAGCTTTATTTATTTGGAAAAAGCGAACGTTTTATCATTAAACCTTAATCTGACCTGCATCTCTTCCTGTTATTACGTCAGTTTTGTCATCTTCTCACAGTGTCATTATATTTCATTGACATTACCTGCTGATAGTAAATCTTGTATATTTTTTCCTGACATCAGACTTTTATTGAAGTTCCTGAAATTGCAGTACATTATCACGTACATAATTTATCTATAAATTATATTACTGATTGATTTTGCTCTGATTTGCAAAACATTTCATTGTGTGTCCTTTAATGCAGAGATAATTTAAAAAAGAACATTTCAATAACATTGATTTAAAAAAAACGCATTTGAGTTTATACGATAACCTATAACCATTATGACTGTTTTCCTATGAACGGTGATTTTTTTGTCGCGAGTTTTATTTTCACTTCGCTCTGTTCATTCGTGCCGTATTCATGTCATGGTAAAAACATGATATGTGAGACATATAAATTAAATAAATAATCTGATTTATTTTAAATATGAGTTTGTTTTTGTTTTGGTTTTTTTTTGCATTTTTTCAAATCAGAATTGGAAATACAGAAAAAAAAATAAACAAAAACTATATTGGAAATACTCTGAAAATGATAGCCAACGTTTTAATTGCTTTTAACACAAATAAACAACATATTGTCAAAGAAAGAACATAAAGCAGCATGGTAATATTTATTACGATCTTAAACATATGTTAATACTTCCTTTCTCAGAAACGATTACTTTTCTTGTGACGGAAAATGTCAGGTTAGAACATTACGGTGAACGTATTAGATGGTTTTTTAATGGAAACAAATTGCCGTATTTTACTGATAAGATGTTTTTTCATTGCTGATTACAATCTGTCGCCACTCTAGAAAGTCGTAATGGTGACAGAAGCTGTGTAATTGTATTACGTTGTTACTACTATATTATACAAAACCGGACTAAATGTCTTTAACACATCGCCAGCTTCCTTATTATCAATGCAAATTGTCAGTGATTGGATAAGGCCATGAAATTGACCATTAACATTCGCTAAAGTATAATCTGCGTTATGTTTCTTATACTCCGTCTGGATTTAACAACTCTATTGGTTTTCATTAAAACAAACATAAGAACAAATGCAAGTTAATTGATATTAATTGAGATAAAGTGTATGAAATTGTTTGCATGCAAGCTCTACCTTATTGTGGATAAAATAGGCGTGACTAATTGAACAGGTTAGATACGAGACTCGTACGTATGACATTAAGACGATTCTATATTAAAACGATTCATCAAAAATACAGAGATGTTCTGAAAATGAATGAGATTGTTTGTGTTTTTTTTTCAACTTTAGGAAATAAATCCAATAAATAATCTTCGGTCGTTAAATGGGTCAAACATTGTTAGGTGAACACAGGTATGAAGGTAATGAGTGAAACAACTTCTATCGCATTTGAAGGTCTTAAAGTTTGTGTTAAACGAGAGTCTGGTTTGAGTGCATTCCATGACGTTAAAATAATAACATGGCCTGCAATACCTTTTCAACATTTATAATTTGTCTATCATCATCACGTCCGCTCCCGCAAGAACACTTTGATTTAAAGAAGCATTTAATAGATATTCAATGAGATTGATATTATATAATAACAATTTACTTTAATAAATAACTTTAAACAACAACAAGATAGAAGAAGAAGAAAAAAATGATAAAACATATTAATCGTTTACTATTTAATACAACGTCCAGTGAATGATCCGGGGTGTCAAATATAAAATAATTGAAAAAAGGTGTAGAAGTTTATGTATGTTTATGTACAAACATAACTTTGAGATGAGATAAATTTTTTCTATCGTGAGAAAAATACCTTTATTTTTAGCAAATCTCATGCGAGTAGATGCTGCAAGTTCAGAAAAAAACCCAGGGGCAATTCATTGAAGTATAGATCAGCTTGTAAATTGGTAGGATTAAAAAAGCAATTTTATTTCACAGCAAGTAAGACCAGAAAAAAACGTAGAGATAATCTAAATTCCGTTACTGTTTAATGTATACTTGAAAGGAACAAATACAAACTAAATACATACCATCCTGCAAATTCTACACTTCTGCTGAAGTTAATCTGATTTTCTCCGTTCGGTGACTTGCATGCAAACACCATGTTAAATTGAGGATAAAAACTTTGGTTACTGGATTTGTCTCTTGAATCTGATTTGCATCTGATAACCCAGTTCCTCCGTTTATTTTTATTCTATTAAAATGCCTTGTCAAGCAGCATTTGTAAAAAAATATTTTCAGTATTTCCTACTTAATTACTTCTATTTTTTTCTAAAAACAAAAATTTGATTCACTAACAGAGATGGCAGTCGGGGCTTAGCAGTAACTAATAAAATACATAGTAATTCATTTCCATACCCTTTGTTGATACAGAAGAGACACTGTATAGAGTGTATCATGAATGTATTCTGACAGAGGCTTTGTATATTCTTTTCGATTGTTTCAGGAATAGCTGAAATTTTACATAGTTTACCAGGCATAGGCAAGTTACAACTTATCGACTACAAATATTATTTAAAAGCTATCTTCAGTCCTTTTATGACAAAGTGATTTATATTAATGTGAAACGAAAAGCGCCCAATGGCTTTCCTCAAAAAATGTTTTCTAAAGATGGGTAAAAAATGCACATATTGCAGTTAACGTAGCTAGACATATTCTGTAAACCGTAATGAACTTACCGATTACATCTTCCGTAGTAAGTTCAATCGATTGAATTATTTAAGACATTTGAAAATATTATTTCTGGCTCTGTCAAATGCCTGTTTACACTGAGTCAACACATATTGAGTAATAATTATCATGGAATTGTTATACAGTACTGTTCTATACAACCTTTGAATATAATAGTTTCAAGTAAGTCAGGTTTTTTTGACGTAAGTGAACAATTACAAGACAGATCTTATTAAACTCCCCGGAGCATATAGTTACTGTTTTATCCATCCGGTCTCCGTCCATCCGTTCGTCTTTTCTTCCGCATGTCCGTCAAACTTTTTGTCCGGACCATAACGAAAAAACTAATAAAGATATTAACATAAACCTTCATAGGCGGATTTATTACCCTTCCAGATTTTTTTCTCCTTTTTGATTGGATATTGATCCGCCGAAAGAAATTGATAAAACCGAGCCAGACAGGTAATATCCACATTGAATTTCCCCTTTGGGTACCCCACGTTGTAAACAACATGCGCTGTGACGATGCGCGTACGGTTCGATGTTGTAAAGTGTAAATTCCGATATACAAGCACTTTTTAACTATCAAATAAAAAATATTTACCAAAATAGAGTAATGATAAATATTCTCATCAGTATTTGAAACAAATATGACCTCGTCAAACCTTGATATTAATTACAAAAAAGTGTCTTCAACAGACTACTCCTTTTCTCTTGTTTACATTCGTTAGGTACGAAAGCAAATACTACATGTAGATCTACAGACGAACTATTGAAATAAAAAAAAATAAAAGAAAATAATCTATACTGAGTGCGCGGTAATATTAACCCAAATTTATGGCTTTCATTAAAGATCTAAAATTTAATATTCAAAATTATATACACGAAATAACTTGTAGAAAACAGTAAGTGATAACGTCATTTTGCGGTACGGGGTACCCTAAAGGGAATCTTATTTTGACGTTTCATTTGAAACAGCAATGGTTTATTTTAAAGTCGTCTTACTCGGCAGGGGAAGGGTAATAAAATTACTATTTGGGTTTTTGAGTCTCAAAAACCCAAATAACATATAATATGTTACAGAGAAAACGTGCTCTGCACAAGAACTATTACTCAGCACTTCATCATTTTGACGTTATTTCCTTTTGTTGTTTAAATCATACTGAATTTTTGTCTGGAGCATAACTCTTAAATTATAAATCTAACAACTTGAATTTCAATAAATGGATATATCTTATGAATAACAAGTGCAATGCACAATAACCTTTGCTCTGTACTTCATAATTTTGGAGTTTTTACCCTCGGTGATATTTCATACATATTTTTTGTCCGGAGCGTAACTCTTACACTATAAGAGCCATCAACTTGAAACTTCATAGTGGGATAGACCTTTTAAAAGAGAAGCACAGTGCGCAAGAACCGTACCAAAACACTTCGTTGTTAGGAGTTATTGCCCTCTGTTCACTTTTATGTTTAAATGTTTGTCCGGAGCATAACTCAAATATTAAATGAGATATCAACATAAAACTTCATAGGTAAATAGATCTCATTACGGAAAAGTGTTGTGCATAAGAACAGCAACTTCCATTGTGTAATTTTTAGTTATTGCTCTATTTTAATAGCCATCTCATATTTCTGTCCGGCAAATAACTCAAAGACAATAACAGGTATCAAAATTAAACTTAATAGGTGAATAGATCTCATTGTGGAAAAGTGCAATGCATAAAACCTTTACTCTTTTTATGTATATTTTAGTGATTGCCCTTTTTTGTTTTCCATACCGTTTCGTCCAGCACAAAATCGATTGTAAAGAGGTATTATCTTTTGTCCGGACCATAACTCGTGCACCCTATTTAATAGCTTTTGGCCTTAGCTTATTTATTAAGGTATTGTTACTCTTCAGCTTGCTTTGAGTACATGAGTTTCTAACATACATTATATATTCTGGCAATAATTTGTGTTTAAAACAATTTGTGTTTACAATTCAATATGTCATTATACTAAGTAAAATAATACTCATAGTTTGTGCTTAACAAATCGTGCCGTTATAAGTTCAATTCCATTCGGATGACTTTCAGCACAATAAACTACATTTTGTTGTTTCCCTCTTTAAAGTTCTAATTCTTATGAACGAGAGCTCTTCGGGGAGCATAACCCTGTTGCACCGGTTTCTTGTTACTCCTTGTAAAAAAATGTTAGCTTGGCTTTCTTCACTAGAAGTTGTCTATTTTCAACAATGAACTGTCTCAGTAAATAAATTTCAAAACTAGATTAACCCTGCGACTTTATTGAGTTAGAAAATGCAATAATGCAGTGCCTAATAAAATGAAAATACTGACACATTTGCTAGGCTTCCATTTGGTTTGTTTAACCTACCAGGTTTAAGTTCTCTATTCAGTGCCCATCAAATCTAAAAAATATGACGTATTCTCTCTGTTCTTTCTTCTATTTTCGGTAAGCCCATACAACTAAAATGCTCATCATTTGAATAGAATGAGATAATAAATATATATCATATTTAAATATTCATATATTTCATTCACTCTAGGTGTCTAAAACATTTACTTTCATAAGGAAGTCATTTTGCCGATAACAATCTGTCGCCAATTTAAGACAAGGAAATTGTAAGAAACTGCGTTATCGTTATAGAACAATGCCGGTAATTTGTCTTTCAGATAACGCTGATTTTTGTCAAATTGTCGTCGTCGTTTTTCCCAATGCTAAGTGTCTGAGATTTGATAAGTTTGCTAAAAAATGAGGAAATCTATTGTAACATTCTCTGTACTAAACTGTCGCATAAAAGGGGAGCAAAATTCTTGCCAATAAAAAGTTCGTTCGATCCTTAAATTTTTTGCAGCGAGGAAAACACACAAAAAAAACGGAAGTGCTTAATATTTAATACAAAAGTGGAGATTTTTCAAACATTGTTAATATTTTGTATTCTACAACGTGTCAGACTTTGTTACATTAAAACAAATATTAAGATGCATATGACACTTAGTTCATTTAAGGTCTTTTGATAGATCTTTATTTGTACATTTTTATGCCATTACTAAGGGAAAAAATATGTGCATACGTATGCGAAAACCTCAATATATATCTTATTTGATAAAAGCTCTTATCGAATTATTTAAAATCGACCCTAATTAATGTTAAGAAACAATGTTTGACTAAATGTTCTTTTTTCCTGAAGTAATGAAAAGAAATTAGAAAGTAACATACAATCATCCTTTTTTGGACAATTATTAGTGGATTCAAATCTATCTTATTTTTTTTTTTGCAACAATAATCTGTAAAATTAATAAACAATTTGACGTGTACAGTCTATTATCTTCCACGATAATCAATGTGTCTTTGGGCCTCTTTCAGTAAACTTTGATATAGTTCATGTATGTTCCTATTGTTTGATTGCAGAGTAATAAAAAGTTAAACGAAATCATATAAAATATATGTGCAAAGACAAGAGCATGGAATCATTTTAAATGTTACTTTGTTCCTTGTTTTTGCAGTATTCATGAAACTTGCAAGGTTATGTAAAGTTACATGACTTTTAGCCGAAATAGATTGACATAAAAAATGCGACAAATAAATCTGTTGTAATGTAAGACAGCCGATGCATAATAAGTCATCAGTTTTAGAGGAAACAAATGAATTATATCACGAAATATTTCGCCTAATCATAAAACATAAAATTTTAGGGACTTTGTCGGCTGATCTGCTGACTGGGCCTCACTATAAGCACTATTATAGCAGATTTTTAAAACGTCTTATTTGCATATATACGTAGTTTGGATATTTGAATACTGCTTCTTGTTTGTCATCTCATACAATGTTATTTGATGTCACATATGACATAGAATACACCAACATGTCTGTGCTTTTTCAGCACTGCCGACCCTACCTGCAGAATTGCATTGTTAACAAACAAACGAAGTAAATACAAGTTATTTGCTTAGGTTGCAAATACAAATTGAAACCTAATAATCTATTTATATTTGTGTTTGTTTTTGTTTTGTTTTCTACATCAATAGTGTATGCATTTCTATAATTTATTTGGAAAGCTGGTGCTTCTGGATATACAACAAAAACACATACCAATAAGCTGTTAATTGTAAACTCATTCTTGAAGGCTTTTATTGGAAACAAGATGAATGATGAATGCATCTATCATGTTTCGGAATGATTATACAAGTTTGTAACTGTTGACATCTTTGATTGATTCTCATTTATAATTGGTTAACCAAAGAATTTCCGTGTACTTATTGTCTTGTTAATATAGGTATATAGTTTTTATATTTGCAATCTTAACAAAAGAGCATGAACGCTAATAATCACTTGACTTTGTGATTTTCTGTATACCAGTTAGCGATTAAATTCGAATCTTTCGGTTCCATAAAAAAATAACTAAAACATATAAATATTGATGAATACACAAAAAGACAGATATACATGTAGATAGAACAACTAGCAAATGTGTTCGATACAAAATGAAAAACACTTAAATGCAAATTTTAGTATCTGCTTTGCGAAGACAGATTTCACCGATCTTCCTTTTCGCTGTTTAGCAAAATCTGGTACTAAAAATATATCTTTGTTTCCAGAATTCTCTCTTTCAGTGTTGAATGAAATAGTAACCGTAGCACGATTTTTTGTCAAAGGTGACCCTTCATTTGGATCAGTTCGTTTCGTCTAAGAGTACAGTATTGTTGATTTAATTTACATATCACGTTTCGTCAAATAATGAGATTTTCTTCAAGATAAATTTCAATATTGACAGCCTCTTAGCTGGTGCGTAAAAGAACATGCAATTTAAATGCACTTCTCCTACAACTCTTTAATATCAACATTTTAACAAAAAACTTCCTACCAAATTCAAATTCATTTGATGTTTTCTTGAAATATAGCTTCTGCTTAAATAAGTATTTAAATAAAGGTTAAAAACCTGTTAAATCACTTATTCAATTTAACTGGTCACATATACTGTATACGTGATAAAGTTGGCGACGTGGAAATGTTTGCGATTTTTGCGAAATGATTAAAAACGCGAAAATATCAGCCAGCGTAATTTTATCATTAATAAAGAAACTTTGCTACTCATGCTCCGTGTAACATCAAAAGCAGCAAGTGCAATCTGGTCACACCTATAATGGTAACAAAATACACTTTATTTTCACAGCTAAGTGGTGTTGAACAACCGGGTTATGCAAAAAGATGCGCAAATATCCCACTTATACAGTAAGCGAATAAGAAAATACGCTCAGACGTTAACAATTTAATAGAAAACAAATGCTGGCCATTAACTGATAAGTGTAGAAATATCGCAAGGATCAATTAAATCCTGATTAAGATCGTCCTCTATGGTAATGGCGGTAATGTCTTTTTCAGACTGGTATATACTCATTATAATTGCAGAGTGTCTGTGATTTGATTAGACAATCAAGTTGACCGCTGACCATAAATCCTTTGCTGAAATGGTCTGGCTTTGTTCTTAAAAAGTGTCTAAAATTTGCATTGGGTTTCTGTGAGCATACTTACAAGCAAAAAGGGATGTTATTTGGTTATAACATTCAATTTGGATTAAATCAGATTTTGGATATCAGAATTTCCTTTTTTTAATGGAACATATCTTTATGTCAGTTTTACTTTATTTTTTCATAATAATATATTTAAAAGTGGTGTTGTATGAAAACACCAATAGAACTTTGAAGTTATAGATTTGAAACAATGACAAATACTTGCAGCGATTTACGGAGGCAATATTTCTGGAAGTCCCTACACTATCTATTGTGAACAGTTTGTTTCTTTCTTTGGTTACTGTTATCTTAGGTTCCAGGAAACAAAAATATGTTTCTGTTACAAATAAACTTAGCTTTAAGATAATTTTAAAAGACTGTTCAGTTAACTGTCAACGTGTTGTTTTTTTTTCTAATTAATTAGATGAAATTGTTAAATCACTGATTATTCGGCATTGTTTTTCAGTTTTCAGTTTAATGCCGATATGCATGTCAACGAAACTTTATTGTTCTTCCTTAAAATGCCAATTTGTTTCAGTTTAGATACCACACAGTGCATGCTGACATAAAATTGTCAAAGGCATGAACACAGATTATCAATGGTTTAAATTAATTAAAATCAATTTGTAAGAAAGTTATTGTTATAAGACATTGACGTTTTCCAATATCAAATCCTCTCCCTTGAAGTTGTTTCGAAATTGTTTCGAATTATAATACATTTATCCTTTTACCCTAAATAATATAAAGATTTAATAATTTAGACTTTATTGTACAAGCATCATGAATTTTGAATAAAAAAAAACTCTTATGTATAACGATACCCATGACATTCAGAACGTGATTTTCTACAACGAAGCATCTGTGTAGGTACAAGGTGGAAAACAACCATGTTTTTTTTTGTTCTATGATGACATCAGCTGTGCCAAAATGTTTAAATAGGAAGGCAGCTGTCATCAGCAGGAGAATGCAAATGACATAAACGTATATTTGAAAAGAACGCCTTTGGCAATCGATATTTTATAAGATAATTTAACACTGATGACAAAAAAAAACGCTTTTATCTAGAAATAGTTTTCCTGCAACCCTTTCGAAACAATCTGTACTTGTTAACGTCTGAATGACACTCTGTCAAGCAAGTTTGAGTTAAGATTTATCATTGATTAAGAAGTTGAAACTAATTTACATTCTGACATCCAGTTAAATTCAATTTTCCTGAATTGTAAATGACTAAAAACATCTCTAGCAGATGATGTAAAATGTGTCTGTAAATGTGAATGTCAAAGGAGGAACTACATTAAAATTTTACCCAAACATGTTTGTATAGCAATAGTTTAGATGCTAACGAGTAAGTCACTCTCGTTTAAAAAGCCTAAGATATTTTACAAAGAACACATGACTTGACATAGTCATATACCAATTTCGACGCCGCTCAATTCTCTCTTATTAACAAAAAACATCTCTTTTATTTTCAACAGTTTGAAAGAGACAGGAGCCTAGCTTTAATTTTGTATGAATGATTTAAAAATATTGGCCTACATGTATTCTAAATTGTTACCGTGTTGACAAATACCTTTAAAGGGTTTTCAGCTTGTAATTCGTGGCTTTCAATATGGTCAGATTGTAACTTTATCTCAATGCTGTTTATCTCACCTCGAGCTCAAATTAAATCTATCACAGGAGCCCGAAATAAATACATGAGAAAGGCATTATTAAGTTCGGGCTTCATCAGAGACAGCTTGCAAAATATAGTTGATTTTAATTATGCTCGACCAGACGCGACTTTCTCTTACAGTATTCCCGGGCCCTGCCTTGCAACGGGATTTTCTTTTGAATATACATAAATAGAAATGGTTTCTTTGCATGGCAATCTATTCGTTTTTATAGTATGACAAGATAGATAATAGTTTTGTCACTTACTGTTTTCACAGTACAATTCAGAGGCTAAGGAATTATTAAATTTCTTAATGATAGTCTAATAAACTTAGCGTCTGATGCAGACGAGGCCGGTTAGTAAAAGAGTGACTATCTGTCCGCCTGGAGCCTGGCAAAAAGAATCGTGGAGTAAATGTGTGCTATAGTTGAGATGTCTTTCTTGCTCGATAGGGGTAATCCTATATCATACAAAATCACTTTCCTTTGCGGGTTTTTGTTGTTGATGATGTTGTTTTGTTTTGTTTTTGTTTTGTTCTGGGTCTTTTAAGCCTGTTAAAGTTTGCAGTGCCTTTGCAATCCTCGAAAATGATATATCTTTGATTATTGTTTTATAATTAATTAACAGTCAGCATAACCTCGACTTTTGTTTTGATTTTATTCAGTCGTAATTTTGAAGTGTTTTTGTGAGTACAGTTATTTATAGTTAATAGAAATGACTTGATAATTTAGATAAAAAGGAAAAATTGTTCGCTCTCTTGATTATAATACTTTGTCAACGCGTGCTCCTTTGATTCAATCAAGTTGCATGTAAGGCAGTAGACAGCTAAATTGAGAAGTTTGAAATTGGTTTAGAATTTGACGCTTAAATTTCATTTGCATATGACATTTTAGCTTGACTTAGATTTTTTGCAATGAAAATGTCAAAGAAGTCAGTTTTACTGCTTTATGTATTTGTTCTGTCTGAATCTCGTATACTTTTCTCTCTAGGGCTAATGGGTGACGAAAAGGAATCCCCAAAAAACCGTGACTGATTTGCAGAATGATGCTAGTAAACACTGATACCAGATAGCCGCAGGCATTTGAGACATTTACACAATGATGTGATTCCTGATCAAATGTAAACCTTTCTATAGACAAAAAAATAAAGGTGATATGGATAGTTTAGTTAAATGCTTACAAATATTTGAATCTAAAAAAAAAAGAAAAAGAAAAGAAAACAAGAAGTAAGTGTTTTATACATGTGCGGTCGAGGACGTACTGAGAAAACGTGTTGTTTTCGTGTTCAGAAGCATTTTGCAATATAGTTAATAACACAAAGTAAGAGCATATAACAAAACATATATTATCAGCTTATAAAATTTACTGGTAGCTATAACATAGCTGCGCAACATAGGATGGCGTTTCCTTTGTAACACCAAAGCAAACTGCACGATTAAATACGGCTGATTTCGGTTATATAGGTCGGAAATTGTATATGAAAATTAAAGGTTTCCGTTTTTTTTACACACAGGGATTATCATTTGAAATGATGTTTAAGTCCAAAATGACTACACGCTAATGAAAGATATTTGTTACAAAGGTACTTAATTAGATTGATTTTTTTTTCAAAAATCTAGCAAGTTCTTACTTACTGTCAACTGTATGTTTTATATCATGTAGTCATTTCAAATATTTTGTATGCTGTGCAGAAGATATTGCAGGACACGAATCTTTTGTCCGTTGTAAAATATAATCTATTTAGTTTATCGATTGTCTGATTTGTGCCTGACAAACCAAGTCTCTTACATAAATGCTCACAGGCAAAATTTCCTTGTGTTTCGATGAAAATATATTTTTCTAAATATTTTCTAAAAGAAAACACACGAACAGTCACGAGAATGTTGACTGTTAAACTCAAGCCACGTGACCGAACTTTGAAAATAACGCCAGTCTTTGTTACCATGACAATACATAGTGATCGTATCGTGCTCAACGTTACCTAAAAACATTTTTCTTTATTATTTACCTATAGATTAAATATTGAGAAATATTGATGACATACAACGCCTATTTTCATTTTCCGTATTTTTACTGTAAAAATTTATTTTTCACTGCAGTGAAACATATTTTCCGTATTTTCAGTGGTGTCTTGCCGGACTACTTTCTTTTAAATTCAGCCCATACACAAAATTAAATGGGAAATTCTTTCGGATCTTAAGGTCAAAAAGCGAGAAAGTATATAATAAACAGAAAATTTAAGTTTTTTTTTCTCTAAATACGGGATTTATTTGCATTGAGTGGTATTAAAAAATTATATGATAATTTTCATACCACTCTTTGAAAATAAATCCTGTATTTATAGAAAAAAACTTGAATATCCTCTATATATTAAGTAACATACACTGGCTGAAAGTTTGACACATTCTTGTACATGAAATTCTTAATGAAAGCTTTGGTTTTAGAAAAAAAGTACTATGGTATGAACGGGCATTAAAGACATAGTGCTTTAACTATCAACTTTTAGAAACATTTTAAGAAAAACTATTATGATAAAAGAAGTTTTTTGCTGTATAAGATAAATAGTTTCATCTGCATTTTAAAAATTAATGAATTCTGTTACAAATGATCGTTATGCAAAAAAAAAACGTATGCTTTGATTACATACTAATCAGTACAATACTGAACGATTAGTTGGATTTTTGATCTGTCACTTGAATTTCATTTGCGAGTTATATATTTATCTTAAAATGCAATTATTACTCTGCAAACGAAAGAAAGACAGTTTTGATTGATTAGTATAGCCTTGAAGTGAGTTTGCTTTGCATTTATGAACACATGCTTTTGATAGTTTATGACTTGAATTGACTTTGCATTTCTGATGTAATATTTCTTACATCAAACATGATTTAGGAAGACCTCTCTTCAAATAGCCAGAAACAAAATCATATACTTAACTGTGGCTCACGTTTGGGTGCCTCTTAAATATAAGGCGACATAATTACTGTCAAGGGATTCATGTTCTCTTTCAACAAAATTTACGACTTTCTTTTGCGTCGGCTTATTTGCTTTAGAGATTAAAAAAAAGTAAAAGAAAACAGATGATGAGTGTGTGTATCACTGTGACAGAAAATATACAAACAATTCACTATCGTCGTTAGAGGTAAGGCAAATGCAAAAATATAATAGGACCTTAAGCATGTATTACACTTGGCTCTTAAGAGACACTAAATGAATTGATCTGTAGGCCAAAAAAATGAATTAAGCTAGTGAAAACAAGAAGAAAGAAATAAGGTCTTCATAGGATTGTGTCTGTACAGTGTTAATCTTAGATGTAATTCATCAGTTAATTTAAATTGCTACCGTTTCTGTGAGTTGCATATAATGTTGTGTGCAAAACATATTTTTAGAAGATTAGGTTTCTCTTGCAAGTGTGGCCTTGAGTGGGAATTTGATTGAAGTGTGTGGAATGATTGCGCTGCTACAGTGTCAGGATCGACAGCTTTGATTGATTTAAATTTATAACTAGTTTTAGCAGCAGAGAAACCTCTTGATATCTTTTGACAGCTGCTTTTTTGTTGTTGTTGTTGTTATTTTTTTTATTTTTTTTTGCTTTGTATGATTTTTAATGTAAACAACATCAGACTTGAATGTTGGAAGAAAAAAAAGATGCTTTAATGACATATAGTATCATATTTCGAATAAACGACAAACTCTGCAAACTGTTGTAAGCGTTTACCCATTCAAAACAATTTTACACGTAATCTTGAAAAAGTGCTAAATCATCTGTTGTCAAGAATTATCTTTAGGTATGAAATGTATTATGTCAGTTAGTAGAAACAGTTAAAGGAAGAACGTATTCCACGGTCTACGCAAGCAAACAATCCGATTCCCAGTCAGATTTCTTTATTGAAGAAAGATATTGCAGTTGCAGACATGTTTTCTTTAATAAAGGATAAAATTGAAAGGCATTAATATTAACTGATCTTATTAATAGCCTCCAAATGTTTTATTAATACTAAGAATATCATATTCAGCGAAAATATTGATATTTAAACGTAATTGATTTGAACTGTCTCTCACATTTGTTCCAGACCTGTAGTTAAACAAAGAAGTCCTTTCAGAAACCACTTCTGAACAGTCTCATATTACGTTTGTAGTTTAGTTAGATTCATTTACAGTGGTTGATTTCTTGAAATAATAATTGCACCATTCTTTATTTTTTACGTTGCCCGTTTTTGTGATTGAACGGCATTTAATAAGTGAATATTCAAGTTCCCAGTGGGATTCGAACCCGCACCGAACGACACCAACCACGTAGCATTGCAAAGTAAGAACGCTTTAGACCACTCAGCATTTGCATCAAACCCCACTCCCTCCCCCAAAAATAAATAAATAAATAAATAAATAATAAGATTGTGCAAATAACCAGAATAATTTTTCACCTCACACTGCACCGTTGGCAGGCCATAAGATGTATGGGAACACTGACAATATGTACGGAGAGACTTTTTACGGCCGCAACACTTCACAAATAGCGCCGTTGTTTTCAAGTCCCCTGTGGGAATCGAACCCGCACCGAACGTCACAAACTATTTTTTTTTATTTGCTGTTTATTTGCTTAATTTTATTGTTATTTATTTTGTTGCAGAAAAAAAATCTGAATTCAGTGTTTCTTCCCTTTAATTTCCACTAAACAAGTGTAACCGAATATTACTGTACAACTAAATAGTTCAGTTCAGTTCAAATTTCTTCAAAGGTGTGCGTTTTGTAATTCGTATTTAAAGGCCCGGTTTCAGTTTGAAAATAAGTAATACTTAACTCACAGGATTTACATATGATGAACAACAATATTTCAAACAAGCAGCCCCTTTATTGACACATATAACACATACCCATATCTACAAATATGGAAGTAGGGAACACCAATCATTTCACTAACTTGATGACATGTCAACTCATGCAGTTTTGACACGACCACGTGCGCACTTACAAGACCCAATGTAGATCTAAATTTATCACAAACATATTGTATGTAAATTGCTTACAACGTAGAAATTCGTAAGATATTTGTAGAAGATATAAAACATTTGCTCAACCGAACCTAACATTTGCAAGCTAAACTGAAATGATAACGATATCACACAAGTGGTCTGGCAAGGAATAGATATATTCTTTCTATCATATCTTCTGAACAAAGAACATGTCTAGTGAAGATTATTTCATTTGCACTTGCACTTTACGCTCAAATTCTTAGCTGCAGATTTGGTCTTTAGGAACGCAATAGTTGCGTATCGGCCAACGTATTCATGTTTCAAGCAGCTGTTTGACCCTGCCGAAATAAAATATATACAAAGGCAATTAGCTCAAGATAGAAACTCTGTTTATGTAAATCACTCTGGAATAATGTCACCTCAGACAGAAATGATTGATCCCAGCCCTGATTTCTTCCTAAAGCATGGTCTAAATTTGGAAGCAGTTTATTGACCGGTGTTTTTTTTTCTCAGCTTTGAAGAAGACACCAAAAAGTATGCTATGAGTTTAAGACGTTTGACTTTAAAATGTTTTCTATTTATCCATTACTTTTATGTATATTATGATATGACCATGATCATTTTGTGAATTTTCTCTTTTACTATATTTCAAAGAATGACGTTTTTCAACTAAGATCTCATGATAAAATCTGTGCAGTTTGACAGTAGTTATTTTCGTACACATAGCTGAACTGTCTAGACAAAATACAACAACACTTTGATCTTGACTCAATGGAAATGAATCCTGCTTGTAGTACAGGTTCACTAACAAATGTTTCATAGTACTGTCTGTCACGTGACTTGGTATAAATATGTGACAACTATGTTTTGTCTAAACGAAAGAAGGGAAGTTATATCTGCAATATTGTTTCATTGAATAGCTGTATTTTTCTTCTGTACAAAGGAATATACAAACATATATGAAGACAACACGGTAACGTCATCATCATCGTCATCACGTTCGCCATGATAGTAATGATTGTTATTATTATATTAAGAAGTAACCGTTCTTAAATTTATATCATTTAATATATAATTCGCATTCTCGACATTCAATGCAATTTGTAACAAATTTTCAACAGCTTCACATTTCGTATTATAGGGTAGCTCAAATATTTTATAACCTACCTATAATATAAACACTTTTCGTTATAGTAGATCTGAAAATAGAAAGAATAGTCGAAATTTTAAATCAAACCAAAAAAAAAACAACAGTTGAGTAATTGCCGTCAAGTCATTTTCCTTACCTGTGCTTTCGAGACACCAAACATTGATACGTGGGGTGTTTTTCAAAATTTGAAGATGATGGACATAATGAGTGAAGACGTATTCCTCAGTGGTCATTTATTTTACCCAGTCATGTTGCTGAATTGCAGAACGTAATTTCCATAATTGAGAAAATGTTTGGCACCCGTCTTTCAGCTGAATAGACAACAGTCTTTGGATATAATATATGACAGAAATCTCAGACAAATCAGATTTATATGCATAATTTAGAATTATGGGAATAATTGTAGTCGGTTATTCACCTTATATATTAGGAAAATAAGTTATGTTGTCAAATTTTTGCTTAGCCTATATATTTATGTTTCGTTTTGTGTATAAAACGCTGCCTAGTCATTCTGTCCACATGCCACACCATATTTAACAGAAGGTAGTTATTTTAAATTTGTTGGGGTATCATCATTTGCTGGCTGAAATAAAAACTTCAGAGGATACTGCAAAACTCTTTGCAGAGAGATGGAACTTCAGATTAGACATGTTAAACTAGGTTAAGAAGCCGTGATATGAATTCAAAAAATGGCAAAGTGCACTTAACATAATTTTATTTCAAATAAAAACATTTCATCAAACGTTTGTGACATTTTAAGGAAAAGCAAAACATATATTCCACATTTTTCTTAACATTAAGCAAACACAAGATATATAAACTGCCTGTGTATATGGCATTTTGGCAGAAACATCCAGACAAAACAGTTTGATTGACATTATTCTGAAACACAGACAAGAATATACATTCATTTAATTATTTAATTTAATAGAGCGTTCCCTTGCGTTATTCATTTACATAAATACTTAATACAAACACGAACTAATAAAGAAATAAAAGAATAAAATGTAGTGCATAATTATGTATAACTTTATAAAAAAGGAACCAATATAAAAGGTTGTTACATATATGTCCACATAATAAACGTCCGGAATTCCAAACAGTTTGGTTTTGCATTGTAAAACGACAGCAAAAAAACTAAAGACTGGTATAAACAATATATTTGATTAGCATTACTTTTGTTTCCATGCACAAAGGCAAAATGAAGCTTTTATGCGGTCGGAATGAAACAAAAAGATAAACAAAGAACAAAAACATCCATAAAGAAAAAAAGGAGACGTTGTATATATTATAAGAAACATCATGTTGTTGTGTTTTGGTCTTTATCGCTGTAATGTCTCCAATATTGTTTTCAGCTCTGTACAGCACAAAGAAATAAATTGAACAAGTTGTTATTTACCAAAATCGATAGATGTTAGTATAGTACAATATCTGATAGATTTATTGTTTGCAAAGCAAAAGATTATGAATCAGAGTCCTTTTTGTGTGCAGAGTTTTGCGTGAAAATAACAACAAACAAAAACATCATGTTTGCATTTGATTTTATTTCAGGACCTATGTATACGTTCTCTGGTAACAGAAAAACATCATTTAAATAAACACATAAAATAATAAAAAACGAGTAAGAAGAAAAGCCAGAAACTCTGTAAGTATTTACTTCATTTTGTAGTTTGTAAATATAGAGCAGACATAAGTTAACTATAATAATTCTTTAGCAGTAGCGATCCCGAAAACTAGATATGCAAAACAATTCTGACCAAATTATTCATTTAAAATTCATACTGGTACATTGTACCCGACTTTGTAAAGCAGGTAAAGGGTAATTGTTTCTTACTAATACTATGAAGTCTGCAGAAAGAATATATATCTTGAAGTTATTATGCATTTTATATTCTAAGTAATATAAATGTTATTTCTTGCTATATCCTATTCAATTGACATTTCATTAGTTTTAATTGAATCAACCGGAAGTGTTAACAAACTGTACAATATTCACCCATTAATGTATGTTTAATAGAAATGTTTCATTACTGGAATGTTTGCGATGTGTGATAATACTGAAAACATACAGTCGGTATAACGGTTTAAATGTAATTATGTTGACAATGTTAAAATCTGAATGTTACATCTGCATTGTTTACAATATCATTTTCCTAACATTTGCACAATTATTAAACACTTACGCTGCAAAATCAATGTTGAGAATAGAAATAAAATAGAATATATGTAGCAGTCTACTTAGTTTACAGAAAACATTAAAACATAAGTGAATGTTAAATGTCAGCACAACTCTTTAGCATTTGTATTTAGGTACATTTGTATGTCTCAGAAAATAATTATTGATCATAAAGTTTATCAGAATATTTGATTGAAACTGTTCTCTTCTTGTCTTATAAATCTATTTCTATTTTTTTTATCTTTCTGTCTGTAATTGAATTAAGTACAATACAATCTAATATATGAAATCATAAATTAGATTTCTGTGTGAATTTTCCGAAAATCGTGATAATTAATATGGAAGATTTGTTTCAAGTTGTACAATCAACATCTGTAGAATAAGAAGGAACCTTTGATTCTCAGTAATGTGACAGTGTAATATATGATATCATTCTTTATAGCAAGACATTTCTCGAAGCAGGGTGTATCTTCATTACCAAGTAAGATTAAAATACAGCAAATTTGATTGTTTTTCCCTTTTTCCCTTAAAGAGGGTGTACTCCAGATTTGACATAAAACAATTTTTTATAAATTATATATTTAGATGCCGTGAGATTATAACAACATAATATTTTACTTCAAAACTGATTATAAAAGTCAAAATAGAATAAAAACAACTATTTTCGCTCCAGCCTGAATTAAACTCTGGACCCTCATGTTAACAAAATATTTCCAACGCTTTTACTGTCACCACCATCGCCGCATGTGATATTACAGATATTTACTTTAAATCTTATACGATATAGTTATACCGTCGCGTTACGGTATAGCACTTTGAAAGGGAAAAATCAATTTATAATGTAATTATTTCACTTATTTTTTGTCAGTAAGTTATTTTTTAAGCATTAGTCATAAATATTACAAGAAATTTATAATACAAGAACACTTTCTTTTGTTGTCATCTGGAGCACAGGCCCTTTAACGTTCAAACATTTATTTAAAATTCTAAATCAGCAAATGTGTTTATGCTCCTCACACTAGATAGAAACATATGTCTTAAGTGTTTAAAAGGGTAAATATTATTTCGAACATCGACATTGTCGGATTTCATTTGCGAAACGAATCTGATTTGATAACTTAGCATTTGTAATTTCATTCCTTTTTAATAAATGCAAAAATACTATTTATAGAAATGGAAATCTTCGTAAATACTAAAATTATGTTGCAGGTCGAAGTTTTTTCCTCAGATGAATATCAAATTCATTAATAAAAAAGTGTTCAACCAAGTAAAATTTTACCGTGCTTGCTGCGTAATTGATTGATATTTTTCAGTTAAATGAAGTGATCGCCTATTGATCAATTGATGGCTTAAACCGCATAAGACTTAGTTTCTTTTCAACCAGCAACTTTCATATTCGTTACATTGGCTTCTGTTAGCTGGAGTCATTTTCGTAAAATTTGATGGAACAAAGCATTTAGTAACATCCTGGACATTATTATGTAACTCCTTAAAAATAACTGGATCTCATCTGTAGATTTTCATCACAAAATTCACCTGAGTGTTTATTTCAGCAAAATTGTTTTAAAAATTACGAACCTTTAAAAAAACCTTTCTCTAACTGAAAAATCTAACGAGACGATGACGAAATTCTGTTTATTTATTTTCAAATATCGTCTTCTTGTTGTTGTTGTTGTTTACCGCTGATATAAACCTACGAAAAAATAAGCATTATGTTTTTACTAAAACAATGAAAAGGTATCATGTTGAGATGTTTAATAACCTTACTTACAAAAACAAAATATTCCCTTTAACATGATATTGAGGTCTCAGGACATTTATTCCTGGTTGTATAAAACACCTGTGTATGTTTAAATAAGTGCTAAAAGGGGGCACGTTTTTGATCAGTTAGATCTTACGTAATTGTTGTTGTTTTTTTGTTTTTTCGTGTTTTTACTATTCTTCCATCGATTGATTTATAACCAGTGTTTTCCATATTTTCATTACGATTAGCAAATGTAATTTAGACAGGCCGTCTGCGTATATGACATTTTGTCAGACACAAACTATTTGTATCTTAAAAACAGAAAACAATCTTCATTTAGTCAATTACTTTTTATTTACATTTGTTGCTTATTCCAAGCACGAAATAACACAATAAAGGTAGAGACAATATATAGGTCATTTATAGACAAAAAAAGTACAGACATACACAAATGAACTTTCGTTTGACAACATGTTTCTTACAAGGTTTGATTAACTATACTTCTTAAATTAAATTTAATTTAACATATCAAACTGGACCACAATTCTGTGTTGATTTGTAAAATAACACCAAATAGTCTCAAGACCTTGGAAAAAACACATTTCTTTTGATAGACGTTACATTTTTTCCCACAGAAAGGAAAAACAAATGAAAGAAAATGCTGTGAATCCAAAATAAAAGAACCTGCCCTGTTTGCTATACTAGTTTTCTTTTTCGTCTGTTAAAGTGGAGAAGACCAAGCTTTCAATCGGCAACACAACAATAACACATAATGATGTCTAGAAAAAAGTTTTTTCGTCAACAGAAAAGAAACTACTACAACAAATAATAAGTTACCAAAACTGATAGATTATAATATACAGAAATGTTTGTAATATTTTTTGTTATGCAAATCATTCGTTTATATTTGCATCTTTAACCTGATAAGTGAAGCGGTAAAAGAATAGCTGTTTCTTATTTGGATCATAGACATAAACCCATATAAGTGTGCTTTTTACAGCCTTGCTTCCACTCATCACAGACTAATCAAATCTGAAGTCAGACAAATGCATATCAAACCTTGAAAGTTATTGTGCATTTACACACTTATGAAGGCAAATTTAACTTTCTGATTGTCAGTTTATGAGTTTTAATTAAATCAACCGAACGTGAAAGGCCTGTATATTATTCATCCACCGCTATAATATAAATGTTACATTTGTCATCCCTTGGGAGTGGTCTGCGATTCTTCACATTATTATCAATGCTTATTGTCGATTTAACGATATAAAGACTTTAATTGTGAAGTTGATAATAGTTCTTTTTGCAGTGTTTACAATATCATTTCTTTAACATTTGCACAATTTAGAAATACTACTGTGAAGTAATGCTCTTTATAGAAATACACTAAAATATTTATAAATAGCACCTGCTTTATTATCTGAAAGTATTCTGAAATTAATCTATTGAAAGCGAAAATATTTGTATTTGAGGAGCATACATATGTTATATAATATTTATATAATACTTTTTTTTACTATTTAGAATACACAACATCGTTAAATCAGATTAAAGATCAACATTATTTTTGTCCAATCACATTGCAGTATTTTTCAAATTTCTGCTAAGTCTAACTTTGGTTATTGTGTACTAACTTAATTAAATTTACTTAATCAGGTTCGTCTAACCAGTCTAACTAATTTCAATAATGAGAGATGCTTTGTATTTAGTTGGAAAATAATGTTGATCATTAAATAGTTTAATGTTTAATAATACGCATTAACAAAAATAAATTGGTCAGGCGTGCCTGACCAATTTATTTTTGTTAATGCGTATTATTAAACACTTACCTATACATAAAAAGGAAGGCATGTTGGTAATTATTATTCTTCAGTTTCAAAGTTGAAGATGTGATATTTCAGTATTCACTTTTTTAGATACTTATGCATTAAACTTACAGTGTTTATTAAATTATTGTATCTTTAACCATCTTACTAGTTACAAATTGAAACTTTGATTAGTTTACTAATGACCTAATTCCGGAATAACCATATAAATATGCAAGCAGCTGGCTTGTAATTGATCTTTATTTTTTTAATATGTCACATATGGCCTTGTGTTTTTCAGAATTTATTGAATTTGCATAACAAATGTAATTGAAAACCATTAATACATAACATTTCAATCTAAGTAATAAGATTAAATAGTGAAACAAAACATGCTGTTGATATCCTCAAAGTTCTCGTTTCAAATTTATTGGCAATACAGAACTCCAACATTACCTGATGTCATGTTTATAGCTGACATTAACTTCTGGTATAATTGAATAATTATTCTCTTGCATAACACTAATTCAAAAACCGAAATCTTAAACAATCTTAATTCTCAGGTTTTTCGCTTACATAACTGCGGATTGAGGAAATTGCAGTATTTGCCCTCTCTCGAAGTAACAAAAGTAATTTATTCCAGCAATATTGAACAGCGTTACAGTAGTTGTTGAAAATTTGCCTTAGAGATGTAATTCAGACCTCAGAAGAAGTAGATTCAACGAAGCACACAACTCTTATATTAATTAGATAGAAACACATCTGCCGTTAAGATAAGAGTGTTTACGCGACAACCGGAATATTTGCTTATTTGATTTTATCTTAAATTTCTGTTCAGTTATTCGGATTTCGTTTTTCTGAAGGTTAGGGGCGCGGATAAGTGTTGCTGTTCATATTTTTTAAATAATTTTGTTTCAATAATTGTGGATAAAATGTTCAAGAAGTGAACGTGTCATGAAATGTTCCGACCTAACTGATCGGCAAACCAGCCTTGTTGTGCACTCTCTGTAATCAATTTGTAGCAACTCACAAATTTCTTCTCTTCTTTCTGAGCCCGAACATATTCTGAATGATTTGCGCAACTTTACTGGTAACTGATAGAGACTGACTGTGTGTTTGACATTGAGACAGAAATGAGCAGACAAATTTTGTGAATTGGTACGATTTAAGAATTTTGGATTCGAAGTATTCACTGTTCACTATTATACCTGTATTATTAATATCGGGCTATTTAGTATATTTCTTTAACTATGTTACTTTTGAACCTGTCAAATGGCTGTGCAACAACTTACTTAGATGTTGCCACCAACATCTGTGGGCAGATCGATTGTCACTGACGTGTGTTTACTAAAAACTTACTGAATCAAGGTGTTGACTCCAAGCCAAGCTACCAGCCATAAACATTCATGACAGAAAGTTGGAAGTTATCTACGGAATATAGGACTGTATTATTTGTCTTTCCAATGGAAAGTAGCCAAAACTACACGGCTGATATGGTTTTGGCTGTAAAACCAATAAAATCATGTCATTGGTATTGCGTTCTGTGCTGATACCTAGTCCTAAGAATTTGATTTTGAAAATTTGAAATTTTGATAAATGCACATTAATTTTCCGTATTCGGCTGTAGAACAGTAAATATTATGCAGATTCCGAAATTGAGTCGTTTCGCCGAAAATGTACGAATTATAAAGAGATGCGGGGGATTTCCAGGAAATATTTTTTTTGAACAAAAAAAACGGTCAATATGCCTTGATAATTACCGTTATATTTTTACAAAATGTTACGCCTGCACCAATCAGAGAAAGGCATTTAAAAGCTATTTAAAGGTCAAATAAGAAAAAAAATTAAAGTAACTTTTAAAGTTTCTCTTTGAAATGTTTTTACATAATCACATTGTTTAGATATTTCTTTTATTTGAAATATAGTCTTTGCGCCTACCTTTTATTCATATGACAGTGTCACTTTTTGAAAGTCAAACTTTGTGAACATGTTTTAGTCAGGAAGGTGACAACAAATTATACAATGCAAAGTTTAATATAAAAGTTTAGTATAAAACTACGATCATACCATTAGAGTAATGTCAGAATGGTTGTTTCTGTCCGTCTGCAAAATTATTTGAATTCATTTTAATATTTGTGTGTGTCACAGATTAAGCAACAACAAATAACTGTTATAACTGTTATGGTATTTTTAGTTCTGAACATAGTTAAATTTTCTTTAAGGTAATATATTAGTTGATTACAGGTAAAACTAGGTAAAGGTTTTATTTTATAAGATTGTCTGAAAAATTTATTCTTTTTATTTATTCATTTTTTACGGCATATTTTTCAACAATTTGATATCATTGCGTTAAATGGCACAAACGTATAAGATGTTCTGGTGAAATGTTTAATAATTCAGTTCTGCAATGTTACTCTATCAACCAATTTACTAGATTTAGATTTTTAAATGTTAAATGATTGTGCGCCGCTGTTCGCCTTTTTTTTCTTAGATATCTCTTACATGGAGTCTTTAATTAATTAAGGGTGCCGAAAACGCAGGGAACATATATTACCCTGTTACATGTCTGAATTATTTCCATCACATGATTTAAGCAACACCTCCCCCTAAAAAATTAATAGAATAAACTAACTTTGTTCTAGTAAAACAGTACCAAAACGTCATTATTTTAACAATTTACAATTTCGAATTATAAGTATTATTTATCAAGAAGCTCTGTGCACTACATAACTCGAAATAAAAGTCACAAATGTGCGAGTAATTGGGTCGTATTTCGTTTTGTAATTGATTTTAGATCAAAATGGTTGTCAGATAAAATGTGTTGATATCAAGGATTTATTTATGTATGGGAATAATTCAATTATGAATCATTAACATGTAATATAGCAAACAAATTAGAATTTTAGATTTTTGGCCTTGATGAAAAATAATGAGTTAGATTTTTATAGATTTAAACGAATTGATGAACTGCAATCTGCAGCTAGAAAAACGTCGTGGCCGAGTGGTTAACGTGTCGGACTAGTAGTCAAAGGATTGCTAGCCGCATGGGTTCAAACCCAGTCAGGGGGATGCCGTTGTTTCCTTGACCAAGAAACTTTACACTCACTGCTTAGTACTGGTTGGTTCCAGGAACGGATTTGAGAGTGTGTAGTAGTCAAAGGATTGCTAGCCGCATGGGTTCAAAACAAGTCAGGGGAAAGCCGTTGTTTCCTTGAGCAAGAAACTTTACACTCATTGCTTAGTACTGGTTGGTTCCAGGAACGGATTTGAGAGTGTGTAGTAGTCAAAGGATAGCTAGCCGCATGGGTTCAAACCAAGTCAGGGGAAAGCCTTTGTTTCCTTGAGCAAGAAACTTTACACTCATTGCTTAGTACTGGTTGGTTCCAGGAACGGGTTTGAGAGTGTGTCTATAAGCTAAAAGCTTCCTACAAAATCGAACTAAAATAAATTTGGTATAAACCAGAAACGTTTATATTTGCGTCTGTAGGTTAAAGTCCCTTCAATATATTTTTTAAAAAGATTTCTTTATTTCTGCAATCATTTACTTTGTCTACAATGCTGACGATAGCTATGAACCAATTTATATTTATTAAAGCTAAATGTTATTTTCTTACAAATATTTTCCTGCAAAACATACATTTCTTTTTTCACTAGTATATAGTTTTCCTTCTTTTTTTTACCCGTTCCCGTCTATACATCTTTTTGACAATGAATTTAAACTTCAGATATTTCAGGTTAATGTTTTGACAATCAAGCTGATATTATATTCCGCTATTTGGTATTTGTTTGTAGTCTGCCCCCCACCCCACGCTGAGGTATATTCATATTTTTCAAAATAACATTGCATCTGCAAGTAATCGAAAGTGTGCCTTTTTATCTGAAATTTCACAGATGTAGCTGTTGAACCAATAACTGCAATCTGCAATTTTTATAATTGAATTCTAGAACGAAAACATTCGAAAGATTTTATATCAATGCCCGTAAAACCCCGGACTGTATGAATAGCGCATTTCCCTTGATAATAGCGATTGTTAATTCTAAGTAGGGATATCCGATCGGAATTGCTTTAAGTTGAAGCCCAATTCGAGCGTTGTACCTTTGAAGATAATGAAATAAAAAAAGGTTTTATTCTTTTCATGATTTTCTTCTGTTTTGGAAAAAAATCTAAAATCTACTATAGATTGCCGGATTATTTACACTACAATGGATTGCATTTCTTGTTGAACTACTATGATTAGATTCTTTACGTATGCATTACCAAATTGATTTTCTTGTTTTAAAAAAGTTAGCAGGGTACGGAATCCTGTTTAGGCCAATTAAAATGTCGCATTCGCGCTTAGAGGTAGACGCTCGACAACGCGACGCGACATTGCGAAAATGCGATACGACGCTCAACAATGCGAAGCGACGCGCGACAATGTCAAACAAAATTTCGCGTTTTCATTTCGTATTGTCGCGCTATAAAAGTGCGAAATATCGAATTGTCGCTTCGCATTGTCGAGCGTCGTATCGCATTGTCAAGGTGTCACGTTGTCGCGATGTTGCGTCGCGTTGACGTCCGTCGCGTTCTGCATTTGTGTAGGCCTCGACGCACGACAATTTGATACGACGCCCGACAATGCGAAGCGATGCTTGACAACGCGACGCGACATTTTCACAATGTCGAATCGCATTGTCGTATTGTCGCGCGTCGTGCGTGATCCTCTACCGCAACACACGAAAATGCCAAACGACATTAGACGACGCGACGCTCGAAAATGCGAAGCGACACTAGACAATGCGACGCGACAATTATTGGAATATCATATCGCGTTGTCGTGCGTCTACCGGAAATGGGCAAATTGTATATTCCGGCCTTCGAATTAATTAAGAACAAATTCCGCAAAGAAAATGCGGCATTCACGGCCATGCTCTTAAAGGCGATATGGCTATGGGGAGGGCCGGATAATACACAGGTACGTGAAATTTTGTCATTTTACCGTCAGACGGCATATAGATATTGCAACATTTTAATCTGTCACCGGTAGACGCACGACAACGCGATACGATATTTCAATAATTGTCGCGTCGCATTGTCTAGTATCGCTTCGCGTTTTCGAGCGTTGCGTCGCGTTGTCTTGTGTCGTTTGACATTTTCGTGTGTCGCGGTAGTGGATCACACACGACGCGCGACAATGCGATACGACATTGTGAAAATGTCGCGTCGCCTTTTCGCGCGTCGTATCGCATTGTCGTGCGTCGAGGGCTACACAAATGCAGAACGCGACGGACGACAACGCGACGCTTCAACGCGACGCGACACCTTGACAATGCGATACAACAAACCACAATGCAAAGCGACAATGCGATATTTGGCGCTTTCATAGCGCGACAATACGAAATGAAAACGCGATATTTCGTTTGACATTGTCGCGCGTCGCTTCACATTGTCGAGCGTCGTATCGCATTTTCGCGATGTCGCATCGCGTTGTCGAGCGTCTACCTCTAAGCGCAAAGGCGACATTTTAATTGGCCCCAACAGGATTCCGTAGCAGGGAGAGGCTACGTGCCTCCTCAGCGAGACATCGGCTCAAAAAGCTTGTTTCTTACAAATAAAGTAAAAATACTATGTAAAACAACACGCCTTTGATTCTACATAGATATTTGTAAGGCTTGAAGAGATTTTTTATCAGCCATGTAATTTATTTATTTATTTATAGTCAGACACTCTATGACATTCCTTTTACAACATCTTTGCTTGTCTTATATTAAAATGAGAAACAGAAGAATGATGAAGAAGGTTTTCGGTATAAAAAATGATATAACTTATTTGTCATCGAAAGGCGTATTTAATATTAACTCCTATAATTCTATAAACAGAAATTATAAACACACACTGAACTTGTTTTAATAGCACTATCGTATACATTTTATTAGTTTAATTTCACGTAAATCTGCATTCAAACTTCATTTCGTGCTTTTATTTTTTTCTTTCGTTTTTTATTGTTTCTTCTTCTTAAGTCTGCATTCCGTCATACTAACATTAACTTGTATAAATTGTCCATATGCTCTGATTAGGCAGAGTTGACTGTCATTAATCACTTCGAAGAAAGTGTAGGTGGAATAGCTATGTGTTGAATTATATTACTACTCTTGTTATATAAACATTTGCATCACGCAAACTGCTTTTGTTTTGATATATTGAGTTTTGACGCCCAGACTGCCTTTTTTTTTATTAGTGTATTTATAAAATGAATATTTAATTCCTGATAGGAAGTGGTACGTTGTGTATGCCTTTCATTAGTTTTCATGATTATGGCAATCCAAAATGATTTTAAAAAAGCAATTTATGTAACAACCGAAGTCTAATTTAAAAATACAAATACATGACATTTATCATGTTTATATAGCGCAAACATTAAACTATTCTATTGCGCTTTACAAACACATTTAGCAAATACGGATATTAAACAAATACATCCAATAAATTAAATGTATTATTCAGGACAGCGTTGTCCCGACCATGGAACATAAACTTAGGTACAGTCCGAAATTGTAGATGATTTCTAAATTTAAATCCCATGAAACTGTCTGAAAACATGTGATTTAAGTTTCGATTTAAAGCTGGCTTCAGTCAATTAGAAGAATATTCTAATGCGTTAGTTTGACCAAATGATAATATTATCGTAACAAATTATATATGTTTCATCCGAAATGACTAGAATACGAATAAACTATAAACAAAACAAAACAAAAACAACAGTACGGTAATGACTTTTTGTAACATTAAATTGTTGTACTCGTTTTAAACAGTAAGGCTCTATTTTACTATGGGTCACTTCATATCCGTTTTATTTTTCTATATATTTGATAAATATGATAAAGACAAATGGTAAAACAATATTATTTTTACAGTACTACTGTATCTAAATAAATGTGAATTCACAATGCTTGTCTTTGCAATAACCTCTTGCACACAAAAAAGTGTTAATTATTTTTAGCTCACATTAGCACGAAGAACGCAAGTGTTAGCATCTCTGATAATTGTCCGGCGTCTGTCGGCGTGCGTCGTCAACAATTTGTTTTGAACAAATTCTACTCCTAAACCGTTAAGCGAACTTTGACGAAACATGCCTGGGATACTTCTTTTGACGAAATTAGCTCTATCCTGGAGGGTCACTTGATTTTACATAGACTTTCATAGGGAAAAACTTAAAAATCTTCTTGTCAGAAACCACAAAGCCAATGGCTAAGATTGTTTTGTATGGAACATCAGCTAGAAGTTCTCTTCAAAGATTGCTCAAATTAAGCCCCTGTGGCCATTAATGGCCAGGGCAGGGTTCACCTGATTTTACAAGTGGGTTATAATTGGCTCTACCCCGGGATAACTTGAATTCATACGAACTCATATAGGAAAATCCCTAAAAAACTTCTGATGTTTGCTCAACAGCAGACCAAATGCCAAAGTAATTAGGTGAGCTATCCTGGGCCATCATGGCCCTCTCGTTAGTATTGCTAAAACATCGTGGAAACTGTCTGAAGACTCGCTTAACATTGTACACGTACTATTAAATATTGACCTTCACGTGAGCTGTTCTCACAAATCCATACTTTTATTACTGTAACAGTTATTAATGGAATTTTGTTTCTTGAAGTAGAAGAAAAGTACTTTAGAACAATGAAATTCAGCATATAACAACACACGTAGCGTGACCAAATGTGTTATATTCGTTGCCTTAACAAAATAAGGGTTTGTTTTCTCTAAATAAATCAGACACTTACATTACTATTACTCTCATTTTCCTGATTTTATTACACTGTGTGTAATTGAATTGTAATTGAGATACCTTTTCTGACACCTTATATCTGGTTTTCCGTTTTATGCTTAAAGCAATGGCGCAAAGTGATGTTCAGAAACTATTTATTTATTTATTTGTTTGGCTGAACAATAATAGATAAAAAATATTTGTTGTTGTTTTTGTTGTTTTTGTCATAGCGTAATTTGCTTCAATAAATGTAAAACATTTTCTTTAATAAGCACTGAGGGAACTTCCGTCAGAGGTTAACTCCAAATAAATGAAATGTTAGAGACTTGAGAGATGCACCAGTCAATGGTATATACCTAAATAGTCATGTAAATTATTTAACAGTTTATCAAGCTGTTTTCTGAAATACATTTGTATTTAACATGACTATTTTAGTGGCATTTGACTCTACTTTCTTGGCTAGCAATGTGGACAGACAGGTTTTGACATAATTACCAGAAAGTTATTATGTTTTACAAATGCATGGTGCGACTAGACATTTGCATTCGGGGAATCGATTCTTTGGCTCAGTGGTTTGAGCGTTAGTGTGTCACGCGGAAGATCTCAGTTCAAATCCCGCTCTGGGTTGTGTATTCTAAGATGCATTGCGCCTATTTCTGTTACGAACTTTCATGTTCGTAAGAATTTATACTGATTTGCTAAAACTATTTGTTTTATCTAAAGTCTAAAGTTATAATAATACGATGTGATAACAGACCATAATAGCATTGCTTTTTATACTGTCACTATTTCGTATAAGGAATTTGTTCTTAACAATGCGTGTGGTAGATGCTGCATTTGTTTCTATATTTTAACGCAGTTTTAAGCAATTTGCATTTGGTAATATTCTATTTTGTATTCGAGAAATTCATTGCATTTGTATAATCTTTTCTCCAGAAGATAAACTAAAATATGTGTTCCTTTCCACAATTGTATCTATTTCAATGACTTCAATTTGCTATATGTAATTGAATTTTCAAATTTCAATTTATTTTCTGGGAGATAAATGGGGTTTTTAGTATGTAATGTGACAGTATCAGAATGAGTTCTAAAATCAAGAAAGTAAAATATGTATTGCAACATGGGATACCCTGATACCAAACAATACTAAAGTAATATCTGTGTTAGTTTCCTTGTTTTACTTGTTTAACACATAAACCTAAGAACCTTAAACGTGTTAAAAGAGGCTGTACTCCAGATTTTACATAAAAATTTTTTTTCATAAATCATATATTTAGATGCCGTGAGATTATAACAACATAATATTTTACTTCAAAACTGATTATAAAAGTCAAAATAAAATAAAAAAAAATATTTTCGCTCCAGCCAGATTTGAACTCTGGACCCTCATGTTAACAAAATATTTCCTACGCTTTTACTGTCACCACCGTCGCCGCAAGTGATATTACAGATGTTTACTTTAAATGTTATACGATATAGTTATACCGTCGCGTTACGGTATAGCACTTTGAAAGGGAAAAAAATCAATTTATAATGTAATTATTTGACTTATTTTTTGTCAGTAAGTTATTTTTTAAGCATTAGTCATAAATATTACAAGAAATTTATAATACAAGAAAACTTTCTTTTTTGTCATCCCCACAGCACAGCCCCTTTAAGAACAAAAAAAATTGCTCTTTGGAACGGGCGGTACTGAAATTTTCGTCTATTACATATATTTTTATCTATTCATTTAATATAATCTTGTTACAAAAACACAGTTAGGTAACTGCAACGTCACGTTAATGAAATGTTAAAATATTGGCTGCTGATTTTCGATTTTCCGTTGAATCAGGGAAAGAATATTCTAATGCATTTTCATACGACTATAACTTTGCAGCAACATATTGTATTTTTTTTACATTTGCAAGTACTAACAACTAGAATATCAAATTTTGTTACTTTTGCTTATTGTTTAAAAAATTACTTTGAATATGTATACACAAAATATTTAATTTCAGTTATACTAAGCACCTGAACAATATACGAGGGGTGATTCAAAAGTTCGCGGAATTTATCTCTAAATCATTTATTTTTTCACCGAATCACATTAAATTTCGCATAAATATAATTCAACGTATTTTAACTAACATTTTCGTTTAGTTTATGGAATATGTGTAACCGGAAGAATATAAATGGTCTCCATAGCAACCACGGTTAGGTGACTTGAAGCAGGCCAAAATATTTCGTTTTACTAATTCACTTCAGACGATAGTATGTTTTCAAATGTTGCTCAATTTTGGCGCGAACGTAACTGACGTTAGAATGACGTGTTGACGTCATTTCCTATAATTTTGATTACATTACGTTGAACCGTTACTCCACAGCAGCGAGTTGTCGCCATGTCTTCAACTTCTTCCGCGACGTCAACAAGTGAATTGGAGCTACGCGCAGTTGTGAAATTTTGTGTTGGACTCAAACTTACACCAGTTGAGACGTTGAATCAAATTAAAAACTCGCATACATTACAACCTTGTGGTAAATCGTTTGTCTACAAATGGCATGAGCGATTTCGGAACGGCAGAAAATCGGTACTTGATGACGATAGAGCAGGTAGACCAGCATCCGCTATGACGACGAGCAACGCAACGTTAGTGAGAGAGCTTTTGGACAACGACCGGCGCTTAACGGTTAGGGGTATTGCAGAGGAACTCTCCCTATCGTATTCTACTGTGCAACGAATTCTTACAGAAGAGCTAAATATGTCCAAAGTATCTGCGCGTTGGGTGCCCAGACTTCTGACTGATGAAAACAAGCAGCGGAGGTTAGAATGTTCTCAGCAATTTCTGGATCTGTACGACGCACAGGGTGACGAGTTTTTGGACAAAATCATCACGACAGACGAGACATGGTTATACCATTATGATCCAGAGTCGAAACAGCAGTCGTCCGTCTGGAAGTCACCAGACACACCTCCACCAAAAAAGGCCAGGACAACACGCAGCTGCAAAAAGGAAATGTTCATCTTCTTCATGGATAGACAAGGGCTTTTGCTTCAACACAAGGTGCGCGACGGATGTACCGTAAATGCCGACTATTATTCAAAGGTATGCCGCATTTTAGTCATACAAACGATCAACACTTATATATTATTTTTATAACAAACTAATATTTTACAGTATGTATTGTTTCAAATAACAAAATATATAAAAATATTATTTAAAATATGCCGCTTTTTACTTTCTTAAACTTAAATTATTTCATGTTTTCCCGTTTGTTTGTTTGACTTCAGGTGCTTAGACGCGATCTGATACAGGCTCTGCGCCGCAAGCGCCCCCTGTTGGTACTGGATGATGTTATACTCCATCATGACAACGCTCCAGCACATCGGGCACAGAGTACAGAGTTAGAGATTTCACTGCTTGGTTTCAGTCTCTTACCACATCCGCCGTACAGCCCGGATCTAGCACCGATGGACTTTCGTCTGTTTCCAGATATGAAGAGGGAACTCAGAGGCCAGAGATTTGAAACAACATTAGAGCTACGCAATAAGGCTCGTGAAGTAATCTCTTCATTCAGTCAGGATTGGTTTAAGGTAACATTTATGCAATGGGTACAAAGGCATAGGAAGTGTGTAGCGACGGGCGGCGATTACGTCGAGAAGGTGAATCGTACGCTAGAATTTGACCGTTAGTGACGTCGACGTCGTGATGGCGTGCGTCAAGTGCCGGTCATGTATACAATTCAAATATGTACAAACGATTTATTAGTAAATGTATTTCAATGAGATTACGGCTCTGCTTTAGTATTGAGTAAACGTATCGAGTGATGTAATTTTTGTGTTTGTATTGTCTTTTCCGTTCTAGTAATAAAGCAATTCCGCGAACTTTTGAATCACCCCTCGTACAAATGTGCATGTGAATTGGTGGGTCACTTTGTACTTACCGTAGACAATCGAGTAAGTATTTAAAATGATTGGATCGCAAAAGAGGAAAAAGAAATATGCATATGTTCGTTATCTGATTTCAATTTTCTCAACCATCAGATTTTATAAAACAGTTGGTTAGCCATTCAGTTATAAAATCCCACTGTTATGTTAGTTAGCTTTTTTCAAGTTGAAGCCCCGTGTATCAAACGTTTATATGGTTCACTTAAGAATAGACATAAATCTTCAAATGTTTTTGGTTTACAATCTTTTAACGAGGCAGGTCTCAGATTCTGCTAGAGATCCATGGTACATTTGAATCTCTTGAGATATAAACAGATTTCGACAAAATGAAATTGCATCCCCAAATGATCGCTAATGTGCATTTGTGCCTGAAACTTTATAATTGAAGCTGTGGAACCATAAAATATAATTTCCAATTTCTATTATTAAATTCCGGATCAAATATGTTTGAAAGATAAAATTCTGCAAGAATAATTCGGTTCATTAATGCTTTTGAAATTTCGGTCTGTCGGAATGCAGATTTCCCTTGAATAATAAAAGTTGTATAATGTTTGAAAGGTATTTGCTGGGCATAGGGTATAGAATTTGCTTTAGCCGGAGATTCGAAGATAACATTATGAACTAGATTCGGAAAAATTTAAATCCAAAAAGTATTTAAATACAGTTATTTCTACTTGTACACGCAACTCCTACTTGCATAATGGAAGTTTGATGGAACCCTACAGACAGTTCCTAGTGTTTATACGCATCTTGTCAGGATTTTAGTATTATCTTTCTTGCAGGAGTTAAGGGATTTTATTGATTTTGTGATCAGAGAAAAGCGTTCTTTTTCAAAAATACTTTAAAAGCAACAACAAACAAACAAACAAACAAAAACACATCATTTTAGTTTTTCGTCACACTATTATCTAAAAGGCACTCTGAAGGACAGCTTTATGCCCTGCCGCAGTAGAACATTGGAATGGATAAAAGGGAGAAGGTCAGACCCATTAATATGACATAGGATAATGATTTCTTTGGAAAATGGGCAGCTGCATTTGGACCTCACATTTGTAAATTATGGAATCATTAAGATGAAATTGTTAAGTTATTCAATTGATGACATATTGAAAATATGGATAATTACGATAGTCAATAAGTTATGGAGAAGAAACAAAATTTGGACTCTTTATATTTGACCTCTATGTTTGACCTTGACCTTGGTGAAGCGACCAAGATGTTGCGCTCTGCACATCGTCTCGATCATTTGTGCCAAGTTATTATTAAAACATTTCCATTAGTTTGAAAGTTATGGAGCAGACACGAAATGTGGAATTTTTTATACGTGACCCTTAAGTGTTACCTTGACCTTGGGGTAGAACCTTGTTGTTGCGCTCTGCACATGGTCTCATAATGATGTTCATTTGTGCTAAATTATTTTAAAAACCTCCAAACAGTTTAATAGTAACGGGGCGGAAAGGGAATGTAGTGATTTTTATATATGGCCTTTAAGTGTGACCTTGACCTTCGGGGTAGCGATCTGGTTGTTGCGCTCTGCAATTCGTCTTATAATGGAGACAGACGGATGCCATTCGTATGATCCCCTCCACGCACGCGGCAGGGGATTAAAAGTAGAAATACCGTTTGACTGGTTCTTATATTATGAAATTTTATTTGCCAAGACTGCTTTGTAAGGGCAGATAATTTGGGTTATGCAGATTATAAATAATATAAATAACAATGACTTCATTGATGTGAATAATATTTTTTTTTGCTTTATCTATAATTGTTTTTAAATTAAGAAAATGAATTGATCAAGTTAGACATAATCTAACTGAAAATTTTATTTATTAAGCAAACGAAAACAAAGGAGAAAAGTAAATTTTCTTCTTAATCTTTTTGAGGTTTATTTACGGTCGGTCTAGCAACTAGACTGTGAATCACTGTCTTCCCTATTATCCATCCCATCATTACTGAATTATTTAGTTAAAGGTCAAACGCTAATGTAGACAATAGACATTATATACTATATTGTCTCAATAAAGGAACTCTATTTCTTGGTATCAGAGATAAGCTCTATAAGGTAATAGCTTTTTTGGAAACGGCTGATTAATTCTCCTTGGATAGTGTCCTTACAGTAGGATGTTGACATAAAGAAGGAAATATTATATCTCATGTCCCAGTTATTTATAATACTACTTTATTACCCTGCCTGTGAAAGAAAAGCATTTTTTTTGTAAATAAACAAATAAAAAACATTATTATAAAAACATTTCAGCGTACTGTGTAATAACTGTGTTATGCATTTTGTCATTAGGCCAAACTTCTTAGGACATTACGTATGCGTTTATCTGCTGTAACTGGGAGATTCAAGAATAAAATGAATATATAAATATGTATGTTTACGTTCACAATTTCTTTATCCTAAATCCATAGACCGTCTTATTTTACCTATTTTAAGATTTATCAAAATGTTGAAGACAAAGATAATTATACGAAATATACATTTTTAAAAGGCCTCAAATTTTGAATAATACGAATGGGAATAATTGTGTAAAAAAATAATTTGTTTAGTATGTTTCAGCTGTATGTCCGATATTACAAAAAACTAAATATCAATCAATCAATCAATCAATCAATCAATCAATCAATCAATCAATCAATCAATCAATCAATCAGTCAGTCAGTCAGTCAGTCAGTCAGTCAATCAATCAATCAATCAATCAATCAGTGAAACAAACAAACAATCAGTAAACCAGTCAGTTAGGCAGTCACTCAGGAAATCAATCAGCCACTCAGTCAATCAACGTTTTTAATCAGTGAATCATGTTTATCATTTTATAAATGCGTTAGTAAGGTTATCATGTACCACATATCAGAGCAAAATTATTACATTGACTTAATCTATAAAAATACGTAAGAATTCCGTGTTTTGTTAATTTGATAACTTTGATGGATAAATTACATGCAAAAACCGTGTAATCGTAGCAAATTTCCTCAGGAGTATTTGAGTATCTTTAAATTTATAAAAGCATTCTAACTGGTTCGTATAGCATGCTCGAAATGAAACAAATCTTGGTTATAACAAAAAGTTTCCGATATATTTTTCCTCCATGATGTCGTTTGAACGAGTTCTATCTAAAAACATATTTACGTGTTTCTAAAGGCAAATATAAAAAGCAAAGATTAAACAAAAAAAAATGAAAACGACTAGGTCTTTTTTGCAATTACTTTTTGCATTCACCTGAAATACTTACATATGTAGACATAATTATATGAACAACATATTTACCTTGTACAGTTCAGTTCAGTTTGATGTCTATTTCAGAAATAAGAATAATAATACAAAAACCACCAATACAACACCTATCACTAAACTATGAAAATAAACAAAAACGTCGTTGAATAAATTAAGCAAACATGTTTAAGAAACAAGATTTGCTGGTTCGAATCGCACGTACCAGGGGGGAAATTCTTCACTGATTTTCCACATTCCACACTTTCGGCACGAGTCCTGGTTAGAACACAGGAAGCAGTCAACAAGAGGGATTAATCTAAGTATCAAGAACTTGTTTCCCAATCGAATTTAAACTAAACTAAACATCATGCAATCTCATTAAAATCAGATCATCGTTTTCGCTTCGTTACTCTACGCTACCTAGCGAAGGGTAGTGGAGCGACAGTTAGGATATGATTTTAATGAGATTGAACATCATGTAGACAATATTACAGACTAAAACAGAACAGTTTTCAATTAATTTTAATGTTAAAGGATGTACCCATTTAACTGTATATACTACTTATTTATAAGAACATTCTTAAATATATGTAGTGGATAGTAGATTGTGATTTTTTTCCTATTTCTTTTTTCTAAATACACTATTTTTTTCCTTTCACACACGAAAATATACAGTTCACTTTAATAATAAGTTGACGTGTAGGATATACTTGCAAACCCAGAACTACTAACACCAGCTTCCAAATCCATTTTTTAAACCGTAAGTGTAAATTTACAAGATTCCGCTCTATAGACAGTTGTTTAGGTAGAGATAGTCAACGTGGTCAACAAATAATGCTTAATAAATTTGCGAAGTATAGTTCTAGTATTGGTTCTGATAGAAAGAGTATTAAATTAGACTTTAATTGAAAAACTTTAAAAACTGTGAAACGTCACAGTTACGTCATTGCCGTCTTCAATGATGTATCATCTTATCAGATTCCTAAGATTGCTGAACATGCAGAAATTGTCAAACTGTAATATAATTTAGGCAAATACTCTGTAAAAGTTGGAAGAATACCAAAAGTTATATCGAAATCAGATCCGGAATGACTTCGGAACTGCTGCACCGAGTTTTGACCGTGTTTTGACTGTTCCACTAACACCCATGAAATAACTGTTTTATTACCTTATGTGTATGTAAGTTGTCGTTTGTTTACATCAAACTCCTATAAACGATTGTCTAGCTAAAAGACACTACGGTACAGTTTGCCAAATTGCATTTGGGAAACTCCGCCTAAACCGGAATGTACTGATTACTGCTGAACGTCCTTTACGGAATCGCCCGAAAATTAAAAATGTTGACCGGTCAACAGTTCGTCTTTTAAGTAAATGTATTTTAAAATGCATTGTTTTAATAAAAAAGCTAGAATTATTTAATAAGCATGTATGTCAAGCATTAAGTAATCAATAATAGTAGATGGTGTAAGATTTGCTTTGTAAATATGTTTGCTGGCCTTAATTAGAGTGAGATTAAGTACCAATGGTAGATCAATTTCAGCTAACCTGCATTTTTCATGGTATTGATAGGTCTTCATTTCGGACTTTAACCATGATCATTTGAATAAAATAACTAATTAATGAATAACATGTTTACTTAGACCGCATTTGTGGTGAAGGGAGACAAATAAATTTAGTACAACAAGCAACACAAGCAAAAAATACATCTTTTCAGATAGAGCACTGTGTTCCCCCGAAAAGACCATACTTTGTCTGTTTACGAAATACTGGTTTCCACATCACGAAAACAAATAAAAAATAGATTAAATTACGACAGCACTTCATTAAATCACGCAAATTTCTCCAAGCTAATTGTAACATTTCATGGCAATGGACTACGTCTTGAAATGAAAAAGATTATTCAATAACCTCGAAGAGGCAAAGTCTTCATGATAAAATTGGTGACAATATTTGTTGTTTATTGTTTTTAACACGAGGGGAAATTTGTGTCTCATTTATGGGAAACCAATTTTAGTAAGTGGCAAATAAACGCCGCCTTCTTATTTGGTTAATGGAAGAAAACAACACAGCTAAAATATTAGTTAAAGAGATTTTCCGTGAAGTTCAGGTTAAAAGAAAAAAATAAAACTAATTCTTGCAAAATGCTAAGAGAATAAAAATTTGAAACACGCATATAAAGAAACAACACAGTCAGAAAACACCATCTGCCTACTCAGTCAAAAAGGTAGAGAAAAGGATAGCAAAAAAATTACCTATTGATCAATTAAAAAAGACACTACAAACGACGAAAATGAGAACCTGAGGCATTGCCGCCTTGGAACAGTCAGTATCAAAACATTTGCCAATGGGGATTTAAACCAAGTTCTAGTGTGTACTAACCTCACACTTGCCCCAACAGGTTTTCATTTGAATAAACTAGAGCGATTCTCCTATTTCGTTAACAATTATATGTCGCTTATAAAATAGCCTGTGCTAATGAGTCAGGTAAACAAAGAAGATCAGTTTGCACAAGGCAAAAAGAATATGTGTGTGATTTTCCTATTTGACCAACATTTATCTGATGTTTACAAGTTAGTCTGTGCTAATGGGACAGGTTACTAACAAGTTAAGTGATCAGAAATACAGCATGACCTTACCTAGAATGATGAAGTTGGTGTAGCGTAAAGTGGTGTCAAACTACGCGCAGCAGTATACCATGTTTTTAAAACTTAACAGCGCTAATGAGGTGGTTTATGAATGAAATGATATCAAACAACGTAGAGCAATAAAGCATGGCAGGGCTAATGTGGTTTTTAATGAGTAAAGTGATATCAAACTACGCACAGTAATATATCAAAAATGTACTTCGTGTAAGCTGGGTCGCAATGCATACTGTCACAGACATTTCTTTCATGTAGTTCGTTTGATGCCGGTTTACTTCTAAAATAACTTTGATATGTATTTAGAAGAATAGACCAAACTTGATCTATTTATAATTTAAAAAAAGACAATTAGACAAAGGACTGAACGGTCAACATTACTAAATACATAAATTAACTGATCAGTAACTGCATGTTTATATTGTCTGCTAAGAACATGTTTGATCATTATATAGGTATCGACAAGCCATAATGCTTAATTGCCCACTCTACCACTCTTTGAAACATCCACCAGACATAACACGCCTTAAATATAATTGCAATGCCTATACTTAACAACTCAATAAGAGTTTTCTTGTTAATATCTTGAAATGTTTTTGTGAAGTTATAATGAGTCATGCAGCATCGTCTCCGAAAGAAGAAAACACTCACAGTCTCGTTTTGTGATTAGACAATATAAATTTGTTCAGATCGTATCAATGTGTGTATGTCTTAGTTAATGAAAAAAAAAGAAGAAAAAGAAATAGAACTTTAATATGATCTTTATGCCCTTGGAGGGAGGGCATATTTTTATTTGTCTGTGTGTTTGTTTGTTTATTTGTCTGTCACAAAACTTTAACCTTTGCAATTCTTCACAGGTGCATGCACCTTGATGAGCTCTACACGCCAGACTAATTAAGTGGTCCCGGGGGCATAACGTTCATTCAAACGAAGCGCTCGTATTTACTTTTTTCATCCAAGTACATTTACCTTTTTGGAGGAGGGATTTGTGCTTAAAAATGACACAAAAACAAGTTAAAAATATTTTATTTTACTACAATTGTTATTTTTACTGAAGTCATGTTTTGCAAGCCAAATTCCGGTAAGGCTAGTCTTAGTCAAGGCATTTTAGTATATATATTGATAACATATATTATACATTATTTCTGCATCTGTCTATTTATTAATAATAGTTATTTAGCAATAACTACACAATTTAGTTCAATGGAATTGAAAATAAAAAGCAAGCCAACGGAGTCGTTGCCATGGCAAAAAAAACCCGTCACCTTTAAGGAGCTGTTTACGATCTTATTTCTGCATTTGAATCAGTGGTAACATTGCTTTTGACTATTTTTTCAAATGATATGTAATCGTTTCATTTGAAACAAAAACATTGCGTGTCAGCAATATAAAGGCATGCTAAGTTGCCAATTTTAATTCGATACAACATTATACGAATTTTCAGCCTGACATCTATTGCACCTGTAATACCTTTTTTGCTTTACGATTATGTTTTCTAGCTTCAAAGCATAGTTCTGATTTATTTCGAGTAATTATTATCACCTGTATACGATTATAGTTTAAGCGTTATTGAGTGTCTTCCTGTTAAAAATTATTGCAGATGTGTCAATACCAGGTGTCATTACGACTATACTTTATCTAATGAAACAAAACCGGAATGCTCAATACGAGGAGTGTTCAAATATGAATGCATCTAGAACGTTATATAGTTCAGTATTGCGAAAATCACGAGGGAATGAAGGTATATGCTAGCTTTACATTGATACCACACTCATTAAAATCCGTTCACTTTAGCTGTGTTTATGGCTTGCTATACATTGTCTACTCGTATTCCCTTATACAAAAATGGTTGGTAGAAGACCAGAGTATGCCAATGAAATACGGTCCGGTCTTATATTAAGAATTGTTGTCTCATTTGCATAGGGTGTAAAGACAGTTTTGATAATTTCTGTTCTGTATTTGGACAAAATGAAATGTCTTTTTCATCAGTTAGTCGTTGGTTTAAGAAATTCAAATGTGGGTTAATTTCGACTGAAGGTTCACCCCATGCCAGTCGACCTAAAATAGCAACGTATGTCTAGATGGTTGCTAAAGTGAAAGAAATAGTTAATACCGATGCAAGATACACAACTAGGCAAATAGCTAGTATCTTTGGCATCTCATACCTTTCTCAAACGTGATCTGAAAATAAGAAAAAAATATGCTACTAGATGGATTCCCCATTTGCTGACAGATGAGCAGAAAAAGTTTCGAGTGCAATGCGCTAAGTTGTTGCTTAAACAGTATCCAAACTACAATGCACGGTCTTTTGCAAATGTCGTCATTGGTGACGAAACATGGGTTCATTTTTATGAGCTAAAACGAAAACACCAAAGCAAGATTTGGGCTACAAAGTCTGGCAAGATACCATGCATTGCAAAAAGAGCCATCAGTATAAAAAAGGTAATGTGTGCCATTTTCTTTACAACTCAGGGTCCCGCCATTCAGGTTGCTGTTCCTAAAGGCAATGTGAAATTTTACAAGATAAAGGTTCTTCGAAAACTAAACAAATACTTTCGAAGACGAAGACCCGCAACAGGTTTGGCCGATGTCAGATTGGGTCATCGCACAAGATGTCTACAGTACAAGACTTTCTGGGGCAGAAAAAAGTCGTTCTGCTCCCCCATCCTACGTATTTACCTGACCTTGCCCCTTGTGACTTATTTTTGTTTCCAAAGCTAAAAAATAACTTTTAGGTCAAAAATTTTTTCAGCTTATAAAGATTATGAAAATGCCTTCAAAAATTGGATCCTGAGACTGAAACTTTGTATATCTGTTGGAGGTGATTACTTTGAGGGAACAAAATAAAAGATTCAGTGAAACCTATGAAGAATAAAATTTTACGTCCTTAGATGCATTCATATTTGTACACTTCTTGTAGCTTTAACACGACTATTAAAATACCCTGTATGAACAATTTCTCTGAAGTTCAGACACACTCGAGGAAAGCTGGTATTTTCCTTTTCACAATGTAAACTACGTTTTCTTCAAAACTATGCGTTTGTTTCCTATGCGTCATATTATCAAAAAACTCAACGACTACATAAAGACTTTTTCTATAAAATTTCACACACTAAGGTCATCGGAAAAGAGACCAAATGCACAATATATAATTGTTTTCTTGCTTGATATCAATTTCTTTTTTGTTCCTTTAAAACTTAGCATGTACACTTGCCATCTGATGTGTTATTAGAGCAGTTATATTGGTAATTTCTCTACTGATTTGCCCTTTTTTACATCCGTGAAATATTGTCTCCTTTGCTTAGATATTGGATAAAAAATATAAACTTTTCCACAAGTGAAGTCAGAATAAAAGATAACATCGGATACGATTTCATATAAAATTTCGGTAAGTAATGCATTTAGTTTCATATCTAGAGATAACATTTAAACATTGATGATGTTACGCACTAATGTTGTAATTAAGGTATGGTTAACTCTAAAAGGTTATGCCCTTAAATAAATAAACGCTAAACTGACAATTTATGTTTTGTTATTTTTTTTAACAAGAAAAATAATTTTATATTTGATCAAGTATTGAAGAACTAATTTGTTTCAAATAAATTGTTTTAGGGAATATAAATACCCAAACAGCGTTCGTTTGTGATAAATCTCAAACCAATGAAACTATGTACAACAATTCTCAGATAAACACTTGAACAAAGGCATTCAATTTTTATGCAGTACTTGAAATTGTATATGACACCTTAACATCGGCTACATATTAATATCATCCACATTAACAGATTTTAAAATAGAATACCGACAATTTTAGTTTATGCTCCATTAAAAAAAATATAAAAACAATATACAAATCAAGATTACGAGATGTTTGTCAAATTTGAATTTTATACTTAAATAATAATTGAAATAACACAGAGGTACAGAAAAAAATGAAATTATGAAATTTAAGTAGCAGAGTTTTCGCACATACCTAGAGTCAAGCGAAAATCTGGTTCTTTTAAGTAAAAAGATGCAGATTTTTAGAAAATTCAGTGGCAGAAAAAAGATAGAGAAATCAAAGTCATTGTGTACAGTAACTGAGGCTTAAGCCTAGGTTTATTTTTTAAATATTTCCAAAATCGTTTTTCGTTAAATATTTGCAAACCCCGATCAGCAAAATCGCTGAAGGTATAATATTAATGATAATAATAATAATTATTATTATTATTATTATTATGATTATTATTATGAATAATAATAATAATAATAATAATAGCATAATGAGAACTGTGCATTTTTTTACGAAATGTTAAAGTTTTATATCACAATACATTGTAATAACAGTGGTAATATTTGTCGTTTTGTAAGTGCGACATTTACAGTGCTTTTTTACAGTGTTTTGTGAGTTACTTGTTCTGAATCGTTAGAGAAAAAGTACTGATAAACCTGAGACAAAAAGAAGTCATTTCACACAGTAGTTTCCGTGCAGAATTTAACTAAAACTCTAATTATAGCTCAGTAAAAATACACGACTTGGCTAACGGGATTCATAGACTAAGTAATCATAAAAAAAAATCATTTTTAATTTTACGACTTTTTGTCTTCATTTAATCACTTTCTGCGCGCCATTACGAATTTGCTCTATTCATGTTAAAAGCTTATGAATTTGGACATATTTAACCATATTGAACCAAAGATAAAAAATCGTACATAATTAATGTTCATAATAACTGTGCAAATGTGGCCTATGGTTTTTGTTTCAGTCTTAAAAATATATTTCAGCTGTGTAAGAATGAAATAATGTAATATGGTGCTATTTATATGTTCCAGTCTATGGATAACATGCGTTTCTTTCATCCCGCGCCTTTTCTTAAGTTTATTGTTTTGAACAGATGTTTACAGTCTTTTAAATCTTTAACCTAAATGCATAAAACTTCAAAACAACGACAAAATTTACAAAACACAGAAGTACTGAAAAGCCTCGTTAAATTGTCTTGTCGTTCAAATGTAAGTTCTTGTTTAAATAAACTTTTTTAGGCGACCGTTCAATTTTAATGGCTCTAAAACACACAGAAAATCAAGAAAATCTCATGCAGGATCTATAACTGAAACATCTCAATGCTCTCACTGTTTACGTTAAGAAGTGAACCTCACAAAATTATCTTAGGTTATTTATGGAACAATTGGTGACAGAAGCAAAGTGTTTACTGTTTTATACACCAGAGACGTTTTGTGTCTCTCTTTTGAAAGAGCAATTTTGTTAAGTGCTAAATAAACGTTGTTTCGTTATTTCCGTAATGGAAGTAAACAATGTTACAGTGCTAGAATGACTGGATGTGTTTATTTAATTACAAGAGTAAGCGCAACTCTATTTCCTCCTGTAACAAAAAAAATGTTTTAATTCCATACTTGTACAACGACAATATATTACTACATTTGCACTAAATATTGTCGGCTCTGTACTCAATTTAATATTTGTAGGGTGTCTTTATATTATCTGTCCTCAACACAAGCAAGCTAGTGTTAAATGATTTATATTTATCAGACACTTTCACATATCTCAAGACTCAGAATATTCTGAAACATGTATTACACGAATCAAGAAACTTTAACTTTCCTTTCTAAATTGAGCACTCTTTTGTATGATGTGTGGACTTCACTATAAGTGTGAAACACAAGTTTGCCCTATGAGTTCTAATATTTTCTAATAATGTTACAATATATGAAATAAACTTTTTTTCTTTGGAATAATAAGCCTTAAAAACAAGATTTTCAAACAATAACTCTAGATTAATGGCTTTTTTTAGCTCACCTGAGCATGCTCATGTGAGCTTTTAGGATCCTTGATTGTCCGGCGTCCGTCCGTCCGTCCGTCCGTCGTCCACAATTCATTCAAACGACATCTCCTCTGAAACCACTAGGCAAAATTTAATGAAACTTGCCTAGAATGTTCCTTGCATGAAGCTCTACCAAGTTTGTTCAAATGGTTCCGGTTCATTGCATTTCTGGGTCAGAGGAGCTAAAAACAGATTTTAAAAGTTGGATCTTTAAAAATCTTCTTGTCAGAAACCACAAGGCCTGGAGCTTTGATATTTGGTATAAAGCATCATCTAGTGGACCTCTACCAAGTTTGTTCAAATTTTGATCCTGGGGTCAAAAATGGCCCCGCCCCAGGGGTAACTTGTTTTACATAGAGTTATATAGGAAAAACTTTAAAAATCTTCTTGTCAGAAACCGTAAGGCATAGAGCTTAGATATTTGGTATGTAGCATTGTCTGGTGGACCTCTACCAAGTTTGTTCAAATCATGGCCTCTAGGTCAAAAATGGCCCCGCCCCAGGGGTCACTTGTTTTACATAGAGCTATATAGGAAAAACTTTAAAAATCTTCTTGTCAGAAACCGTAAGGCATAGAGCTTAGATATTTGGTATGTAGCATTGTCTAGTGGACTTCTACAAAGTTTGTTCAAATTATACCTCTGGGGTCAAATTTGGCTCCACCCTGGGGTCATTGGTTTTACATAGGCTTATATAGTGAAAACTTTGAAAATCTTATTGTAGAAGGAGAAGTAACATTTTCAGTCCAAATAATCTGGAAATTTGTCAGACAGGTTGTTTCTATGATTTCTAGCTCAAGTTCGAATATGGGTCATATGGGTTCAAAAACTAGGTCACAGAGCCCAAAAATTGAAAAACCTTGTTAACACTCTAGAGGTTACATTTTCAGTCCAGATATCCTGGAAATTTGTCAGAAAGGTTGTTTTGATGATTTTTAGCTCAAGTTCAAAATTGGGTCATCTGGGGTCAAAAACTAGGTCACAGCCCAAATATGGAAAAACTTTGTTAACACTCTAGAGGTAACATTTTCAGTCCAAATAACCTGGTATCTGTTGTTTCAATGATTTCTAGGTTAAATTTGCATATGTGTCATCTGAAATCAAAAACTAGGTCACAGAGCCCAAAAATAGAAAAAAACTTGTTTACACTCTAGAAGCTACTTTTCAGTCCAAATATTCTCGAAATTTGTCAGAAAAAATGTTTTAATGATTTCTAGCTCAGATTCAAATAAAGTTCATCTGGGGTCAAAAACTAGGTCACAGACCCCAAATATGGAAAAACCTTGTTAACGCGCATTGAGGTAACATTTTCAGTTTAGATAACCTTGAAATTTGTCAGAAAGATTGTTTTAATAATTTCTAGCTCAGTTTTGAATATGGGTTTTTTGGGGTCAAAAACTAGGACACAGGGCCAAAAAGTAGAAAATCCTTGTTAATGCTCTAGAGGTTACATTTTCAGTCCAAATGTCCTTGAAATTTGTCAGAAAGGTTGTTTCAATGATTTCTAGCCCAGATGAGGATATGGGTCATCTGGGATCATAAACTAGGTCACAGAGCCCTGAAATGTAAAAACCATTTTAACACTCCAGAGGTTACATTTTCAGTCCAAATATCCTGGAAATTTGTCAGACAGGTTGTTTTGATGATTTCTAGCTCAAGTATTAATATGGGTCATCTTTGGTCAAAATCTAGGTCACAGAGACCAAATATGGAAAAACCTTGTTAACACTCTGGAGTTAAAATTTTAATTCCAAATAACCTGAAAATTTGTCAGAAAGGTTGCTTCTATGATTTCCAGCTCAACTTTGAATATGGGTCATCTGGATTAAAAAACTAGGTCACAGAGCCTGAATATCGAAAAACTTTGTAAACACTCTAGAGGCTACATTTTCAGCCCAAATGTCCTGGAAATTTGTCAGAAAGGTTGTTTTGATGATTTGTAGCTCAGGTTTGGATATGGATCATCTGGGGTCAAAAACTAGGTCACAGAGCCCAAATATGGAAAAACCTTGTTAACACTCTAGAGGCTACACTTTCCGTCTAAATAACCTTGAAATTTGTCAGAAAGATTGTTTCAATAATTTCTAGGCCAAGTTGAATATGGGTCATCTGGGGTCAGTTAACCAGGTCCATAGCAACTTTGTTAAAAGCAGTCATATTCAGGTGAGCGATATAGGGCCATCATGGCCCTCTTGTTTAATTATCATTTGGAAAATTACACTATTACGGTCTAGGGCATACCTTCCTAAAATTGTATAAATCCAACGTCTGACAACTGCGTCAGGGAATTTATTCTTTGGCTCTGTGTTTAGAATGTTAGCCTTCGATGCGCTAAGATCGGAGTTCGAATCCCACTCTGGGTTGTGTATTCTAAGATGTATTGCATCTTTCTGTTACGGACTTCCATGTTCGTAAGAACACAACGTTAAAGTGTTATTTCTCTAGTTCATACAAAACACGTTTCGATACAGCCTTTCCTGTCTGTAAAATGCTATTATAATTACTTGTCCAAGTCAAGCAGATATGTGTTTACAGGTACTGCCAATAAACGCCTATAAAGTAATGGCACTTTGGAAATTGCTGTAATGGTTGCCAAAAATGTCTTTTGACAAATAACACAGGAAGCTAAGCTATCCAAGCATTTTGATTTATTTCTAGATGTTCTTCCCGCTAGGAGTAAGTTGTGTCTGTGCATGAATGAATAAAAAAGTTTCAATTCAACACGCAACCAAACTTTGACTGATTGCACGTAAATTACAGCTTAGATTTGTTTATTTGCCGTAAAAAGCAACATCATACAAACACTTGGAATTCGCTAAACATTTGGGAGTTTGATTTTTATGTATTTTCAAGTTAATGTTACGTATTCAAGCACCATGACAGGTCGTTTCTACAATTTCAGCATAAACCACATTAATCAAGGGAAGTCTTCAGTTGAATAAAACAACACTGACTTAATCTTCACAATACAATGCCTGTATAAATATATATTTTTAATTAGATGATTTGTCATAGAATTTTCTGTTCCTCTTAATTATTAAAAAGGTTTGTAAAAGCTAGTGACCAGTGATATTTTATGGACTCGCTCAAGCACATTTCAACTTCGTAAGGCATTCAAGTACAAAAAAAGCATCTTCATTAATACTTGGAAGTTTATTTCATCTTGAAAATACTCGGTGACACTGCTGCAGAAGTTACGTTGCCAAAGACGAGGAAAGCAACTTTAAAAATAATCAATGAAAGTATTTTCACCTTTATCATATTAAGTAGGACTACTGAATCAGATGTACTATCATAACAATTTAAGATATTGAATGTCTATACCAAAGGAAAAAGCGTAGACAGAAAAGTACATTGTAGCCATAAACACAACTTTTGGACTTTGAAATTTGTTAACAGTAATTGTGGCAATTGTAATAAAAAAGGATTTGTACTGTAAAGATATGGACGAAAAAAATATTAGTTACAAATAGGAAATATCAAAAATAAAAGAGCGCGAAGCCTTCTTTGCAGTTTTTAAAGAATCATTCCCTTTAGTTTTGTAATGAAACCAAATAAATCTTCATTGTTTTTTATATCATTGTATTAGAAGACCCTTTAGACGTAAAACTTATCCAATCTAAAAAAAAAGTGTGAATTGTATCAGTATAAATTATACAGTTCAAGAACCAGGCAACAAGAAAATATACATGGAAATAGATAAAGGCAAAGAATTTTCTTTAAATCCAAAAAGGTAGGTATATGTTATCAGGGATACAGATAACAAACATTTAAATGTAAATCTAGTTGTATTGAAAAACAAAATTAATATAAAATGGAGTGAAAACAAACATTTAAATGTTAGTCTCGTTTTAGTGAAAAAAGTAATATCAAACGGAAAGACAAGAAAAGTAGCTTCGGTCATAAATTTAATCCCTGTTTTACATGTTATTTGAAAATTTACAAGATCTGTTGTATTTACTTAATAATAAATATTTTATAACCGTTTCTCATGTTATGACTGTTGTATTTGTGATTATCAAGCGGATGTCCTTCTGTTTAAAATCAGTCGGTGTAAAGTCTTGTTCCGGAAATTGAAGGTTCATCTGCCAAAATATGTCTGAAAATAGGAACAAACTTGAAACAGTCTGATGAGTTTCTAACCTTTTGTTTTATAGTCTGTTCAACGGAAATGTCATTGAATGATTTTCTACATTAGACATAACATCTGTATTGATACGCCAGTTATAACATGCAAGAATTGAATAAAACTGAAAAAAAACATACTGTTCCATGTTGAGTGGGGGAACATTTAATCATTTATTCAAAATGATTTAAATAAGGTGATGATAAGAGAAATGCTGTTGAGATATATTTTTATATTGCTATATTCTTACTTTGCCAAAGGAATTATTTTTTTCCTCTGTGACACATTAAGTTAGAATTCGAACAACTGTTTACTCACTCTCTCGGCCCGTGGTAAATATACTTGATAATAACGCAAAAAGGATTTTCTCTACAATCAAGTGTAATGGAAGCATTTATTACAAGACTGGGAGATATTATTAAAAAAACAACAACAAACTAACAAACAAAAGAAAAAAAAGAAAAAACACACAAATGTTTATAAATATGATACCCATTAAATGCCGACGTTTTAATCACTAAACCAACTAGAGAGCAGAAAATTTCGAAGATTGCTTGAAAATAGATTGCAAATACAACAAAATAAATTAAATGAAATATTAGAAGGATCAGTATTAAAAATGTGCATGTTCCAGTAAGGAATTTTCAACATCCTTTGACATTTATTTTATCTGCTCACTAAGTGACAATATAAATTCAAAGTCCGCTTTCTTTTGATGCGAGTGGCAGTAAGGGCGTCAGTTTTTTAAAAAGCAATTAGTACAAACGCCAACAGTTTCCTATATTTGTACAATTGACAAAAGTGCTGAATGATATTGAGTGAATGTAATCATTGACAAGGTCGTAATAAAACAATTACAAGCCCATAAGTGTTAGTTCATGCAATCAGTTGTCTAATTTATAGATTATATTGAGGAAACATCCTCAGCTAAAATGTTTATGCTGATTTAATACACTTGTTTTGGAATTGATCAAGTTTAGAGCAGTGCTACACAATAATTGAGACCAAAAACTAAATATTTTTTTCAAGGATACTTTTGTATAAATATTTAAAATAAAGAAATAAATAAAACATTTCTGCTGTTGTTGTTGAAAATAATGTCTGAAATATAGCATGATTCATGTCCTTCGGGAAACATATGCCATCTAGTTCAAGACCTAACTATATTATTATTATATAATTTGTGATTGTAGAAACACAACAAGTTATTAAGTTGATGCAACCAACAAGATTAAAGTGATAAAGAGTATGATATAATCAGAATTATTTGTATAAACAATATCTTCAACATCCATCGACCAGTATCTAAAGACAGAATATAATTTAACAATGTAACACAGCGTCATGTATTTATTTATAAGGTTTATTCATGTTCATGCAAGTAAGATTTGAACTGGACAATAAGGACAGGAAATTATTAATTTTAAGTTTATCTGAGCATAATATGCTCCATGTGAGCCGTCGTCTGTCAAATAGTTTGTCCTTCAAATGACATATCCCTTTAGCCAAAAGGACATCGATGGTGAAAGTTTTTAGAACCGTTTCTTTAATGATTCCATTTCAATATCGTCCAAACAAGGGAATTCAATGCAGAACTTTGCAATGGAAATAAGAAAACACAATTAAAAAAATCTCCTCTAGAACTGCAAAGCAAGAAGCTGATATATATTTCATCATATTGAGATTTTTAAAAAAGGCTTCAATTTTTTTAAGAAAAAGGAAGAAGTTTATGAATTCTAGATGACAAAAATTAAAATAAAATAAAATAGCATAGAATATTGCCGTTCAGGAGATATTTACTCGTATAGGTGAAAGTAAGGAAATCCTTTGTATAAACAGTTCTAATGTAGTTGTTGCAAATACAGTATAAAGTACAAACAAGTTAGGTGTCTGGTTGTTCACTGACAATGTATGGGTCTATGAGAACTAAATTTCAACGGTTGTATCAATGATCTATTCTTGTTCAAAAACTGTACGGAATCAAGAGAGAACACATAGCATCTATTAACGGTATAGTCTTTATGTCCACTGACGCTATTATTTCTTAAACAGAAATTTTGTTTCTCGTAAAAGTTATACAGTGTAACGATCCTGCGGAAATTGATGTCTGGTTTGCCAAAAATAAGTCTGTAAACAAATGATATAGGAAACTAGACAGCCATATGCTGTCAAAACGATACGATCCACAGGATTTACGCTTCAAATAATCATATATATGTTTATTGTTCTTTCCAAATGAGAGGATTAGGTTTAAGTGTCATTGTTGGCATTTTAGAACACTTGTATAGGCTACCATTGAAACAAAAAAAACAAACTATACTTGAATTAATATATACCATTGTTACAATATTTAAATACAACACAATAGTATCAGTGAGTATGCACCACTTCAACATGTTCAATAGAAGGATACTGTAACATGTAAGATGTTTATGTAAAACCCCATTCCTTCATGTCATGTCATGTTATGTCATGAAATTTAATGTTATTTCTTTTTTGTATATTTGTATATATGATTTCCTTAAACAATCAAAAATACATTATTGAATTTGTATCCTTTTCCTTCAACGAAAATACCCGACGTTTTGATAAGTATTTTAGAAATTGTTTTGATTAAGGTTTCTTAACTATTACTTTAACCATGTCTTCATTCTATCTTTGCTCATTTTGATCAAGTCAGGTATATTCTTGTGTTTCTAGACATTTGTCGTAAGCAATACATCGTAGCAATTTGTCCTTGTCAGCTGCAAATAAAGTAGATCACGTTATAATGTGTAGTTTTAAGCTAAGATTTTACGTATAGAAGACACATTTGCATAACTACTGTACTGAAATGGCTAGGTAGTACTTTGACCCTTTTATTTCCGGTGCTTTACGTAGTAGGACAGAGTGTCTTTGACAAATATATCAATGTTTTCTTCAAATAGTTCAACAAATAATGATTTTGTTGTAGACATCAAATTAAACTCGTACATAATGATTATACAAGTACATATTTTTAAAATATCCAACTGTTTTAAGTATTAAGATATTATATTTCATGTATTCTTGTTATATAACATTCCAATATAACATAGTAAAAAGAAGTTTAAGGCTATGAGCGTACTTTATGTTTATTATTTTGTTCTGGTTCTTTTTGTTTTGATTAAAAACTGGTTTGATACCTATTACTGCCAAGACTCATTTTAAGAAGTTAAACTTTATAGCGTTCGCTTTTATTCGAAATATTTTAGACACTCAGTTTTCTTTGGGGGTAATGGCATACGTCTGTACAGTATCTGTTTGTCGTTGTCTGTTTTAACACCACATTCATTAGTACGTAAACTATATTTTGTGCGCAGCTAAATGTATCGAAAACATTCACTGTAAAATTCTTATAGAAATACTTTGCGTAAGGAAATCAAAATTAATTTTCAATTAATTTAATAGAAGATGAAAATCATTTTTATTAGTATGTCCAAAATACTATCGCTTACGAAGAAATTTCTGCAGATGGCCTACAATACAAACGTTCGCGATGCTTATATCAAATAGATAAATCACAAGATCTAACCTTCCTTCAAAACAAAGTTAAATTTTCTTGCCAAGGGCGATTTAAATGTACTCGTACTTTATTGATAATGATTATAATATCAGTCGAGACAGAATGAAAGTTGATATACCTTTGATGAGATCCTTTCGTGATCATACATCAAATCGTTTTGGTGATTGTTTACTTGATCGATGCAAATCTACCGGATTAAGAGTTGTTAATGGTAGATTACACGGTGATATGAGTATCGGAAAATTCACGTGCATGACCCATAACGGTGAAAGTACCGTTGTTCGTATGTAGTTGAACCCCCACCTGTCGAATGTCTAACTGTCTTTGCCGCCCTCCGTATCACAGTCTCAAAATCTTCTGCTAACGGGTCATACCTGTTAAATGTATTAATTCCAGCCATTTTCATACTTTCTGTGGTGTTCAGTCTGTATGTATGTCTATATTAGAATTTTTTGGCACTTCTCGACCTCGCAATAAGTAAAATGACTTAAATCTTTGCGACGTTACAAAACACATCCGCCATGTTCAATTACCCATTGACTATTTGTTAACCTCATTACCTTGCCTTGTTTATTTCAAAGTGCACGAATTTAATGAATCATTCACCAATTTCATTCGATTTATAAAGCCATTCTTTATCTCTCTTTCAAATAGCAGGTACCAGGGTAGTATATAAATGGGTACATAATGCCTTTGTACATTGGTTATCTGTCGGCTATGTCGTATATAAAATTCTGAAATGATAAATTGAAAGTCAAGACAACGTGCATAATGCATAGTTCAGTTTTCAAAACTTAACGTGCACAACTAGTGTCTTAACTATTCGTTAGGTTTAAATACCCAGTTATCGTTATTTAAATTATCATTTGAAATGTTTACTTGTAAATGTTTTATGTTCTTCTATGTAAATGCTTGTTTTTCACATGAAAATTGTACGTTAAATGACTTGCTCTATCTACGTGAAGTAAAACAGTGATACAAGTCTGTTATATTTTCAGAACGGGGAAAAACCAGGCTGCAACAATTTAAACTCTGTTTTTTTTGTAGTATTCATCACAGTACTCGTTATGAATGTTATGACTATTTAATGCATGTCGTAAAATAATTACCTCGAACTGTTTGTCTTTAGGCTCCTTTGGTCGTAACTTTTGCCTTGACCTGTTCGCTGTACGTGTAAGAAGGTCGATGCGCGGTACACCGATAATCATATCCTCTGGTTGTCGGACTTGTTTGACCACTTCCTCCACTATACTTTGTGCTGGCCGTTGTACATTTGACTTCGCCATTTCCTTGACCTGAAATGTATTTTTTTACAAAATGAATATGTACATGTACTCTTATTAATAAAATATTTGGTACCAAGACATTGGCACATAGGCATTGCATAGACTGTATATATTTGATACTGAATATATACTAACGGAAAAATATAACTGTGCATACTTCAAGGTATAGAATTTTTTTTAATATTAGGAATAGTAACATAAAACTATGCAAATTAGCCAATCAACGTTTTATTTCTAACAATCAATACAAACACTTCATCATGTAAAACAATTTTTACAGTAACAAGGCGCAGAAGTTGACAGGTATGAAATCTGATTTCACAAGGTCAGTATCGTGTGTGGCCTCCATTGGCGTTCAAGCAAGCACGGCAGCGACGAGGCATAGAGGCAACTAAGTTGGCGATAACTGCCTGTGGAATGGTGTTCCAGATGTTGACCAATGTCTGCGCTAGTTGGTCCAGCGTGAGAGGTTGGTTACGTCTTTGACGGAGGCGTCTCTTCATCTCATCCCAAACGTGCTCAATTGGTGAAAGATCTGGTGAAACAGCGGGCCAGGGTAAGACACTCACGTTTTGCTGAGCCAGAAACCCGGTAACTACACGTGCTACATGTGGCCGAGCGTTGTCTTGTTGAAACGTCATGTTACGCCCTTGACGTTGAAGAAATGGCAGCACGTGGGGTATGACAATCTCATCTCTGTAACGAACACCCGTTAAATTGCCACGGACAATTACAAGCTGGGTCCTGCCTTGAGATGAGATACCTCCCCAAACCATTATCGACCCACCACCACCAAAACGTTGACGTTGAAAAACACAGGGATCCAAGTAACGTTCTCCGCGACGCCTGTATACACGAACTCGTCCGTCCGAACTTTCTAAGTGAAACCGCGACTCGTCAGTAAACAGAACATTATTCCAATATGCTCTTGGAAGCCTTAGATACTGTCTGCACCACTGACGTCGACGTTGTCGATGACGTAAGAGAAGAGTAGGACGTATCGCAGGACGTCGTGGGGTAATGCTGTGCTCTCTTAATCGGTTTCTAACAGTTCGTCCACTGATAGGTCTCAAGCCAGGAATTGTTCGTGCTGTTAATGTGGCCGGTTGAAATCGATTCCGTAGGTGTGTAAGCCGGATATAATTGTCTTGACGGATTGACGTCACACGTGGACGCCCTGGACGTGGTAGATCACGGACGTTGCCACGTTGCTGAAATCGTCGCCAAAGTGCTGATATGGTGTTTCGGTGAACACCAAAACGCTGCGCAACCGCATTTTGAGCAATGCCTGCTTGGAGCATACCGACGGCACGTAGGCGATCATTTTCTGAGATGCGTGGCATTGTCTTCAAAGACTTAAAATCCAAATGAAGGTGTTTTTCTGAACTGCTGGGTAGCTCACTATAATTTGACGGTTAAAATAACTCGAAACAGCATGTACGAGGATGTTAACATAAAGAAACACGTAACAAGCGCGACCGTTACGGGCTATAAATTTTGCACGTGCAACTCGCGAAAAGCAGTATTATTGAAACAAGATTACCTTGTGAATTACACAAAAGAAATCTGCAAAAATAATTTTATACCTAATAAAAGATATTAAGTATTTTAGTGTGCACAGTTATATTTTTCCGTCAGTATATATTGACCGTTATCTTACAATTCCGTTCATCGGAATGCAACTCTTCTCTGGTTGCTTTAGACAGATTCGACTGTAAATTAAATTTATTCTTTCGAGGTTGAATAAATTCCAGACGTAATAAATTTTCATAAATCTACATACCATTTTCGTGATGATGACGCCGTTCTTGGATGTAGGATCCGACTGGTGTATATGCGCTCGGCCTCCGACTATAAAATCAGACCATACTGTTTTACATGAGCTGGGCATCTCATCTTCTTGTTGCGGACACTACAAATCCAATATGCGAATCCCGGTTTCTCACGCTGAAAATATACAATATCAATATGATATTTTTCATTGTTTCTTTACATCTTATCGACATATAAAAAAGCTAATACTATTCATGCTTAAATGCCGGTTCAACATTGTTTTACAAAGTAACAAATACATTTTGGACTATGAATTCAAACCTTATTATTTTCAAACATTATGCATGTCAGAGATGTATAAATATCATAATATATACATACCTTTAGGGTATTTCTAAACTTGTCATTCTTATTACATCTTTACTCAGGAATAAGACATTGTCAGTTTGTTTATGTTGTTATTCGGATCGCATACGTCTCGTAAAGATGGGATACATAATGAGGGATTTCTATTCTGGATTATGTATTCCGCCACTTATACAAGAATACGCAACACAAATGGTAAAATTATGCAATCAGGTTATTAGGAACACATTTGTTTCCAGTACTTTCATTTAACTGTCGCAAAATCATTGCCTATTTGGTTTAGGCGAACGCTATTCTATTAGAGAAACAGCAGTAATTGATTCGATAAATAAACCCCTTTCAAAAACTATACGAAACTGGAGTAGGCAATTTCATGGTTCTGGTTAGAACATAAACCACAACACGACAGTTTTTATTTCCTAAGCATACTGCTACGCTCTTACGCGAAACACATGTTTACACTTAATGTTATTATACCGTCTTTTATATAGCTTTGTGGCTTTTTGGTTTAGGTAACAGTACCCAGCTAGGTAGGCTTTAAATATGTCTATTGTAAGGGTCTGTTTAGGCAAATGTCAGAAAAGAATGCAACGGTGGAAAGGTTGACTTACTGTATTAATGGACAATTATCTGCTTCAGGTTTTGTTCATACATAGTGGACAACAGCAAGTGGACAAACTGAAAATTGATTCGTAAATGTTTTATTATAGCCGAGGACAGTCTGTTCTACTTACCTCCCCACCCTCTACGTTGCCTAATATTAGAAAATGGGTCATTCAATTTACTGTTCCAGAACTAATCTTTGGAATTTAATTCATATCTTATTTAGCGGTATAACCATTAATTTGCGACAACATTTTGCTTAACAATGGATGTTGGTATACGACTCCATCGATATCACTTAATGTTCTTTAGAACGTAGAAATAAGACAAAAATAAATAAAAACAAATTTCAGTAGTAAATTAAATTATTTCAATTTGCATTGACATTTTCAAAATTCCTTTAATGAGTTATAGTTAAGGCTTAACAATTGCAATAATTTGGTAATTAATTATCTAGATCGAGATAACAAATAATCAAATAATTCATACTTCTGTCATAGCCTCTGTAATTACTATAAAGCAACGAAAAGGAAAGAACTTTTGATTTGAAACAGGACATTTATTATTTTTATTATGATTATGCCCCCCACCCTTGGAAGAAGCGGGGGAATATTGATATGCACATGTCGATCGGTCGGTCGGTCCATAGACTTAAATTTGTCCGATCAACAACTCAAGTAGCATTTGGCCCATAGATGTCAAACGTCAAAGGATATTTGCTCTTATTGAGTATTAGATCCCTATTTGTTTTGGATCAGTAAGTGAAAGGTCAAGATCACCTTGAATTTGAAAACCAAGTCCGCTCATAATTCAAGTACCATTTGGACCACAAGTAGAAAAATAGAAAAAAGCCTATTGTTTTTGGCTCAGTAGGTGAAAAGTCAAGGTCACTGTGACCTTGAATTTGAAAACCATGTCCACTCAGCAACTCAAGCTCCATTTGACCCACAGTTTTCAGACTTCATAGGATGGTTGCTCCTTTTAAGTAGAAGACCCTAATGGTTTTGGCGTCAGTAGGTCATGCGTGAAGTTCGCTGTGACCTTGACCACAAAATTCTTGTTCAATAAATTTGGTGGGAAGGTTGGCCATGATCGGTAGATTACCACTAATGATTTTGAGGTCAGTATGTCAAAGGGTTAGGTCACAGAAGCCTTCACCACAAAAGCTGGTCTACAGTCTTCAGATTTTTGTGGGATTGATCAAGACCTGTAGATGACCCATATTGTTTTTGAGATCAGTGTGAAAATGTCAAGGTCGTGTTTAGAAGCTCATTTAACATGACTGATTGGTTGCCAATAAAGGGGCATAAATGTTTCATTAACATCTCTTGTTATATTACTTCTTTTTACCTTGCACGCATCGAGTATAGCGTATTATGTTATTAGGATGCTATTTCGCAGTCTTAGACTGTATAATCGTTGTTAGCAGTAAATCATCTGCCCGACACACAGGTCTCTCGTGTATCGTAAATAAATCAACCAAGGCAAGTCTTCGTGTTTTTCTATGCTATAATATTTTCTTTTCAAAATTACAACACCCATAAGTATATAATTACCCTCAGGATATCACAGCTGATGTGTTGTTTACCCTGATTCGTGACAAAAGATAACTGAATCGTACTTTTGTTAATCACACACTCATTATGTTGTTAGCATAACACGATAATATTCAAACGTAGACCACCTTCTAAAAAAGAGTTAATATTGCTAAAGCTTATTTCAAAATAAAATAGTTTATCCTTTACACTGCCTTAACGGTGTTTAGAGAAGAGCAAAATCTTATTGCCTGGTTAATTTTGTGATGATTTATATGACTTAAATGTATCTTGCAAACAAGTTTTTGTTCTTGTTGTTGTTGTGGTTTTTAATCATTATTTCAATTTTAAAAGTAGTGTCAAGCTATAATTTTGTACATGTAACACGTTTATTACAAACCGGTAAGTGGTGATAAAAGCAACGCGATGTTCAAAAATGATGTGAAAAATTGTAGAAGTTACTGATGTATGTCAAATACATTTTGCCTATTTATACAATTAAACGTACTTTGTAAGAAAACAAGAACTGTAATTTAAAGATGACGATGGCCCCGAAGTGGTGCTTTGACCTTTGAGCTGAAGACCAAATGACGATAAACTGTATATCCTTCTAGTGGTTATTTTTAACAATTTGACTTCAAAGACAAGGACATTAAGGGATCAATGTCAAATAAGTATGACATCTGAAAGATCTCTCCCAAAAAATTATTGTGTGCAAACTTGAATTAACTCTGTTGATTCAAAATAAGTTGTTTTCTTTTTTTATTTTACAATTTCACCTTAGTTTCAAGGTCGACTTAGGGTCAAGGGAAAATATTAATTTGTAAAATTTCTCTAAAAGGTATGTTGTGTGCAAACATGAACTAAATCTGTTTACTATAGGTAGTTATGGCCAATATTAAGTTTCTTAACAGTTGAACCTTTTAGGGCAAGGTCATTTAGGGGTTAAGGTCACATAAACATATGTCAGTGGGAAGGTGTTGTCAAACGTGTGTTGTATCAAAGTATGAAGTCAGTCCATTTATTAATAGTGATGTAATGGTACTGTTAAAACTTTTGGACGGAATGACGGACATACTGGCGGACACTGAGAGACGGACAGTTTAAAAACTATATGCCCTCCTTCGGGTGCATAAAAACGATAAATGTTTTTGTTAACAATATATATCCCACAAAAATGGAACTTTTGCTTGTGTTTATGTGTTAAGATTAGGTCTGTCGTGATTTTATAAAACGTCCTATTATTTATGATTTCAGGTAGCGACGAATTTATTGGCGTCTCAAATGCTGAACATTTTACTTGGAAACGACAACATGATACTATTTGACAATTTGTGAGCGATGCACTCCTGTCAAAGATGAAAGCTCGTGATCTAATTAATATATCAATTTTCATCGCGAGTGCGTGGATTTTTGGCGCCTCGCTTTCGTGTCCAGATAAAATTACCCCTATTTCCCTAAGGCGTTCAAATAAACATCCCGGCCACTCCAGAGTCAGTGAGCTAAATTCAAGTGAGAACAATTTGGCACGCGAAAAATTACGGAGTAATAACCTAGCTCTTGACAAAGCAATCACGAGGCATAATAGAAGAAGATTTAAAAGTGACAAGGAATCGGAAATCGTGCAGAAATTTGTTAATAGCGTCACCCCCTCTCGCAATTTCACACCCAATTTAACTAATTCGTATACAAATAAAGAAAACAATGTGAAACAGTGGTTACCTCATAAATCTCAAAGAAGACGACATTTTAAACCAAATTCAGAAAGAGGTTTGTCGTTACATTCTGATTTTGAATCTAACAAAATTAGAAACAAATTAAATGGGGAAATTGAAGACTATCCTATTGATGCCAAACACATTCCCCGTTACGACAAATTGTATCTAAGAAATGCAAAAAGTCATCGTATTAGGAGTAATTTATGGCCAAAAAATAAGCGAAATCAAATCAAGAAGGACAAGGATACGTCTACAGCTTCCAACACACATCAGCAACCAATATCAAAAGCTCATAAACTTCGCCGACGAGAAGCAACTGAAAATTATGTAACAAAACAAACGGCTAACAAAAATCCAGGATTTGATCTAACTAGAATACCGGTAAACACGTCTCAAATGCATGAAGTCAAAATAGCAACAGTTCTACCTATGGACGAACGTCATCCGTTCTGTATCAAAAGAGTAAGGCCTGCTATCGAACTGGCAATAGAGAAAATGAATCCAGTTATCGCTCATCATAACCATTATCTGGTCGCACGATTTCGGGACAGCAAGTGTGACATAGCGGATGGAATTAATGAGTGTATAAATTTCTATGTACGGAAAGAGATGCATGTCGTGTTTGGTCCATGCTGCGACTACACAGTGGCTCCATGTGCACGACAGGTAAGACCTGGCTCCAGTTTCATGAAAATTCTTAAGTATTATCTATATTGTGTGTTTTATCAAAAGGGCAAACTATTTTCTTTGCACATATTAATTGGAGACCCCTCCACACACATTTGGATACTAAGTCTTTTTTGGAAAGATACAAGTTAAAAAGGTTCGCATTTTCAAAAGGCATGCCCTCAAACCGAGAGCATTGTTTTTCCTTTAAATTACAAAAATACAAACAATACTGACGGAAGCATTACCAATTGTCAGTGTGTGAGGCGAGATTCTCTCACGATCTTCACATTCCTCACCGCTGCGCGAATACTGGTATGGAACCCAGGAAGCAGTCATCGAGCGTGGTGAATCTAAGTTGTAAGAACTTGTATCGCAATCGATGTAAAATAAATAAGTCTAAACTAAATTGTCAGTGTGTCAGTAAAACATCCAAGTTACACAGATATACTGTATGCATTTACAACAATCTTTGTGTAGAGAGTTGTTATTTGTTTTTGCTTGTTTGTTTTTTTTTGGATTGATAAACGTTTATGAAAAAGTGTATAATTTTTATTCCCCTCAGGAAATTTATTTGAACGTAATTTCTTCTTTATCATTATTAGTGATATCATGTTTTGCAGAAAATGAGCCAATAAAATGAAACATTTAGGGTCTATCCCTTTAAGTAGACAAACTTAGTTGCCTAAATGCTTAAGGATTTGTCAATGAGTAGTGGCTTTTAGATGCCACAGCTAAATACATTCTTCCGAAACGGATTAGCACATTAATTTAAACTATTTTTTATGAGCTTATTCTAACAGACACAAGATTTGAATGTTCTGATAAGAACTAAACCGTATAATCAGTTGACTTAATTATTCCGTTTGTACTTTAAGTTAAGGCAAATATCTAGCTTTTTCAAAAAACTTACGTCTGGCTATTTTTATGTTAATTGTCGACAAAATGCTGTCATAATAGTCTTAGAAAACTTTATATTTTCGGATTAATTTCTGTTAAAGATGTACTATGCCCATCTTTGCATAAAATACTTTTATTGCAGAAAGTAATTGAAATCTTAGAAATTCTTACTGAATATGTCAAATTAGGATTCTAGAATACACATACTATATATGGGAATCTGCATTCCCTGTTACAGGTCATGTTATGTTGGTGCTTTCTTAAAAAATGCGAGTTTTTAATGACAATATGTATTTATACTGTGTCTACCTATAGTGTGTAGAGTTTTAAATGTAACATATCTAATATGTGTGTACTCAAACATGTTTATTAACCAGGTTTTCAATTTTGAAAATCCTGGTTATTAGATTGGGGTATGGCGGGCGGATGGGCGGATGGGCGGGCGTCAAACGAAATTGTGTCCGCTCTGTAACTCTTCAACCCTTTGAAGAATTTTGATGAAACTTCAGACAAATGTTTACCACATCAAGATGACGTGCAGAACGCATGTTCCGCATGGCTGGCTCCAAGGTCAAGGTCACAGTGACATTAACATTGAAAATCCTGTCCGCTCTGTAACTCTTCAACCCTTTGAAGAATTTTGATGAAACTTCAGACAAATGTTTACCACATCAAGATGACGTGCAGAACGCATGTTCCGCATGGCTGGCTCCAAGGTCAAGGTCACAGTGACATTAACATTGAAAATCCTGTCCGCTCTGTAACTCTTCAACCCTTTGAAGAATTTTGATGAAACTTCAGACAAATGTTTACCACATCAAGATGACGTGCAGAAATTGTTGTCTCATTATTAAGTATACTCCTTGCAGACAGTATTGTTAGCCGAAATTTACATCCTACTCATTATCATGTATTCTCATGAATATTATCTTTTCCTTCATGTCATGTTATAATCTTTTGAATATTCATAGCAATCTTCATTCCAAAATTCATACTATAGTATAGAATCAGAACAACATTTTTGAAAACCTGGTTTCGTGGCATTGCCATGTTTCTTGTTTTATATTTACATAGAAAAGGTGTAGTAGTTATTTGTATCTGAAACTTGAACATAATATATCTTTAATTTCTTCAAGAAAACTCAATCGTTATTATAATCATCAAGTTACTTTGTTAGCGCTTTTGTGGTCCATGTAACTTATACTTAAAAAGTGTACTTTCAATAACTGAAAATACAAAATACTATAATTTCATTTTAATCTAATATTTTCTTACCGACAGTTTAATAGAACTTGAGAAGTAACATTAAAATCGGAAGATATATTAACACCCCAAGAAACCAAAGAATATATTTCAGATGTATAATCATTATCTTAATTATCGATGTCACTTTAATAATTATCATTTGTTTTCCTTTCTCGTAATTTTGATTATGAAATAATACATGTATCATTACATAAATATTTCCTTATAAGATATATCTTTTGGTAATAAAATAGTTCGTACTTTTATTAAATTTATAAAATTAATATAAATAATGAAAGACAGGAATTATATTTAACTTCAGAATTTATATGTACTTGTTTATACTTTAATGACAAAGCTAAAAAATAATATTAAAGAATTTACGCGATATTCCTGGAATTTTAAAATCAAACATAAACAAACGACTTTTTTGATATATTTCCATTTGACAGCGAGTTGCTGTGTTTTAAATTCAACTTGCAAACAGGTCCCAGAATACCGAAAAAGCCTAAATTATTAATTTCTGAGGAATAGGTTCTGACTTGATGGTATTAATGACTAATAGTCACCTGCATACCCTGGCTCATATAAATTATTTTGATTTCTCTCTCACAACAAGGAATCTTGTAATTGAAATAGTTTCAGTTTTTAGTTCACATTAGACTTTATGTATTTTCACAAGGAAATATAATGCTTTTCTGTCTTTCTCAAAATTCATCTCATGTCTATTTTATTGTTTTGTAAAAAAACTACCCTTAAATAAATCACAATTTTCTTAAAATTAAACAGCAAAAATGAGACGAAACGGTATAAGATGATCGCAATTTAATGCCAGGCAGGCAATATATTGAATGTAGTGGAAACTATCATCAACCCTTTATCAATTTTGTAATCAAGAATTCGTCACAAAAAATTTCTCAATAATGACATGTTATGTTTTCTTAAAATTAATTTTGCTATAAACTCATATTCAACGTGCTGTTCATAGCAATATTGTCAAACAATGGTACAAAAGCGCATTGCTACGTTTCAATATAGGAACTAAATTGGTGTTAGCAATTTATATCAGTCTGTCAGAATCTTAGACTTGCGCTAACCTTTTGGTTTTATGCAGATTTGTTATTGAGACGAACGCCACCTAATTTTCTTTTCACCGTTATACTTTTTTGTTTTATTTATTATTACTCGTGCTAATGATGTTCGTTGAAGGGGAGGTGATACAGCGTCTGAATTGCTTCAGTTAAAGATATACTCGGCTCAACTTTCAAACAAATATTGGATATGAAAAAAAATAACCTTTAAAACATTATAGCTATAAAACGGTATCTGCATTAAATGTACTAGTACAAAACGGCCGATTACAACTGTTACAGTATTCAATAAACAAAATCTTGTCACGAAAGTTTACGGAAACAGTCCGCCATTATCGGAAAGACTCGTGGTAAATTTATTAGGCATACCTCATGATATTGTGAAGATTTCCGAATGCGATGGCAATGTTTCGGACTATGTTTGGGAATCTGCGTATTAACTCGTCAGTTAAAAAGTCGGCGGTTTTTTAAGATTTTCTTCATGTTCATTTATCTTTGTCTGTTTCAATCTTAGGGTTTTTTTGGGAATATAAAGGTCGCACGACACATTTGTATACACTGTTTCAACATACAACTTTCTGTCTCTTTTGGCAGTGATAAATATTAGACCTAATATATCTTTAATGTATAACAGTACATTAAGTACAATACACGACGTGCAATTACTTTGTTCTTCTGAAATGTTTATTATACTTGACAATTTCCTAGAACAAAATGTACATTTTGTGAGACAAGCACTTTTTAAAGCGACTGACTCACAGAATTTAGCTTTTGTTTCTTTAAATTTAAGAGAAGTCAATATAGTATTGAAAAAAAAAACATAATATTATGCTTCTATACACCAAGGAAACTGAAAAAAAAAGTTTTGATTTTACAATGCTTCGAACACATTTCCTTTCGTTCAATAAAATATAGAATGACGATCAACATCACTGAGCCACAGAGACAAGTTATAAAGATTTGTCAAAATTAATAAAATAACTGAACTATCTACCCCTTGACTAACGGTGTGAATTTTTTACCGATAAAATTGTGTTAAACTTTATATTTTGATGTTTTTCTGTAACAAAAAATAAGTCAGTAACTTAGTTTAGATAATTTATGTTCATCACAATTACAGCAAGAATTTCAAGATGTATCAACATTTTTTTCTTATTCGGCCCATATTTGAGTCAGTCTCTTTAAAGGTAGCACTTGATAGATGTAAATTCATCTTACAGGTTATTAACTAAACAACCCATTTCAAAGTAATTTGTTTGTTTTGCTTTAACACAATGTTCTGCATTTTTATTATAGATTTCTTTTAACAAGAAATCAATCAATTTAATTGTATACTTGTACACTAAGCATCCGTTTTGTCTCGCTTGTTTCCTTCTAATAAACATTTAATATGGTTACGGGTTTTAAAGGACATGGCATTGTTGAGTTAGGAACAAGAAGTGTTTTGTATATTTTTTTAAAGAACGGGAAATGGTCCCTAAATTTGATGGCAAGCTTTCAAGAGAACTATTGATAAAAGTTTAAACTTCACAAAAGGCAAAGTCGAAATCCCTAATGAGTTGAATAAAGCATTGTGTTGAAATCAAGTCCCCTTAACAATTGTTTTCAAAACAATATAATATGAAAGCTAGCGGACAATCCCTTCTCAGCAAATGCTTTAGATTTGAATTAGTCCTTCTTCAAGTTTTATGAACTTTCAATTTAAATTTCTTATTTAAATTATAAATAATTTAACCAATTGACATTTTTACATCTAAGATAGTGAGATCTGGCCTGCAAGTGTGGATGCACTCTGCTTGAATAATACAATATACACAGTCAATGTAATTTTTAGTATACAGAGGAGAAACGCACAGAATTTTATTAGGCTTTTGAAAACATATCTTAAACAAGTTTGAATCAGGTCGAAATAGTCCATGTACAAACAATATAACTACATTACATATATTCATGATACCTATGATGGCGACGAGTACACCACATTATTACATAAATCTGCCATTTTTATAATTCATTTGTACGAAAAAATTAACATACAAACATGGTTTGGTTTGAACTTCTCTGACATGAGTAACTTGGAACAGTGTTCACACATACAAATTGCATTCAGTTTGATTTTTTTGATTGTGGTATCTATAATTTCGATTGAGAATAAATAATTTATAAAACGATATCATTTTTAAAGGTTAAAATATCATGTTTGTTTAAGCTTTTGCCCTTTTTGTATGAAAATATGCGTAACTGTACTGCATGCTGTAATATATATATTAAAAACACGAAGGACATATCGTTCGGTTTGATCGTGTTCCTGTAACATCAGTTATAAAATTCTACAAAAAAATTGTGACAGATGTAAGATTTAACGCTTTCCTTTCGATCCTTGCTCTCAGATTTACCATTTGTAGAAATTCGAATGCAGAGCCCTTTTACGCGTTAATTTACATTATATTTGCGTGATAAATGCTTCGAAGATGAATGGGATTTACTTTGAGAAATATCGACTTTTTTATAAGGAGTAAGTGTTATCAGACTGTTTCAAGTGGCATCTTCAGCTACTGTTTAGTATTGTAAGACTTTGGTTTTTTCTAGGACTTTGGTTTATTCTAGAACTTTGGTTTATTCTAGGACTTTGGTTTCATATCAAGTTAGTGCAGTGCTTATGTAATGACTTTAAGCAATCTTGTGTTCGATTTCTTTTCACTCAAGTTCTGTTATATTGACTTCTTTTGAAATAAGGTCAGCTCTTGTACAAACATTTCCTTTTCTCCACTTTTTCGTCACTACGTCTCTCATTTTCTGTTTCGTCTTTTTTTAAGTACTCCAGTCTGTACTTTTAAAGCGATTGACTCACAGATGGGCCTACGATGAAAAAAGAAAATGTTTATCAATCTAGAAATTCTAGCTGTAATCGCGAAGAACATATCTAAACTAAGTTACTGACTCATTTTTTGTTAAAGAAAAAACATCAAAATATAAAGTTTTACACACTTAAAAAAATTTACCCAATTAGTCACGGGGTAGATACTCAAGTTATATCAGGGTACTTGTTATTCTTACGTAAACTGTATGTAATTATATGATGTACATGACACTATAATAAAATATTACTTACTTACTTATACTTACTTACTATATCATTAATTTTGACGAATCATAATAACTTGTCTCTGTGGCTCAATGGCGTAGATCGTCGGTCTATATTTTACTGATCGAAAGGGCATGAGGTTCGAATCCTATTAATATCAAAACTTTTTTTCAGTTTTCATGGTGTATAGAAGCATAATATTATGTTTTTCCATAGTATATTAACTTCTTTTTGATTTTAAAGAAAAACAACAGCTAAATTCTGTGCGTCAGTCGCTTTAAGGCAACTGCTTCCAGTATACCTACAATTTAACGAATTCTACCTCCGTGCTCAAAGTATCTGGCCTTGGAAATAATTGTTTGTCTATCCTAGGAAAGACATAACTTTCATACTCAAAATGTCTAAACTCCTGGGATGATTTTAGAAATTATGACTTACCCTTTGTAGAACTGTATCATAGCCGTTTATATTCCTTATTTTAGACAAGGGCAAGTCACTTACTTCAGTAAGTTCTACGTGAGCTATCATAGTAGGTTCATTTAGTGTGTCACTGTAGTCATCTGAATAGAAAACTTAAAAACTTAAGTATAGAGTTACACTTTCATAATCATAATTTGAATCGCGTATGCCGAGAACGAAGAAACATAAATTCAAGTCGTTGTATACTGTTTTTGCGTTTGAGAACTATTGTTTAGGTGCTTGTTCTTCTAAAGTCTGACTGTTATCGCACTGAATCAGATGTTCAGAGTGGCAAGTGACATGTTTCATTTTTTACTTCCATACTAAAATATTTAAATAGAAAGACACAGTGACAGCGTGTTTTATCTTGATAAGACTCTATGTTTGGACAAAAAATATATTTCCATATTAAAAATCAGTGAATAAAAATATGGTTGTACAAGGTCCTTCTTTCGGATAAATATCCCAGTTTATGTTTACAAACAACGTATGCAGATTAATATTTAAATTTCATTTAAGATTATAAAGAGACATAACCTTTTTTCCCCTCAACATTTTGGCAATTATTAAAGGCAATTTAATAGGTTTTCATCTTTGTCAGTTGGTAAAGAGACCGGCTCTAGAATTTTTTTTCTTTACAATTTTTTTTTGTCTTTGAATGTTTATGTCCAATTATGTTGAATTACCAAGTTAAAGAAAATCTTAAACTCTGACGGAGTATGATAAAGAAAGGCAGAAACAAGAAAAGTGTAATTGTAAATGTGTTTCTTGATATATTGAAAGAGATAATGAAATTGCAAAACGATGTTAAAGGTCTGAAATGATTCTGCAAAATGCTTACCGGCATTAGCAAGACAGTGTGCGACTAATCTAACAGTTAAGAATTTTGTAGGGCTGACCCAATAAATTACAAGGCGTTTATCACGACATCAATGTAGATAAGATATTCCTCCAATAAATTACAAGACGTTTATCACGACATCAATGTAAATAAGATATTCGTCCAATAAATTACAAAACGTTTATCACGACATCAGTGTAAATAAGATATTCCTCCAATAAATTACAAGACGTTTATCACGACATCAGTGTAAATAAGATATTCCTCCAATAAATTACAAGACGTTTATCACGACATCAGTGTAAATAAGATATTCCTCCAATAAATTACAAGACGTTTATCACGACATCAGTGTAAATAAGATATTCCTCCAATAAATTCCTGTCTTATTGAAAAGACAATATTTACAGTCTTGTGAAAAGACTTTAAGGAAACATCTGATGCTAGAAATATATAAAAAAATAATAACGATGCAGGCATTTCGACATAACATAACATGACAGTAACATGTTGCATTTCAACATAAATTGATCTGTAGTTTGTATTTGATCGGTATCATATTTCGACAATAACATGTTTGCTAACAGTGAAACGACACGCAAAGGTAAAGTATTCAAGTTCAGTTCATAATATTCTTCTTTTGATACTCGGACAAAATAGTTGCAGGATTTGCCAACTAATTAGGTATGTTCTGATCACGAGTATGAACACAGCATTGAACCTCAACCTGAAAATTTTTTTTATGATTTAATCTGCCTTGATATAATTGCACGGGACAATTTTATACAGTGACCTGAAAAGCATAGTCAGTGAAAACAATATTATCGCATATGTAAAAACAGAATGTTATTGATTTATGTCGTGTTTTAAGGACTAATGTAGTAAAAAGTCAGAAAAAGGTCAGCCTGTTTTTACATCTTTTTCCAAGATTTTGTTTTTTATCTTTGAACCAATGCGTTTTATTGACGTTCTTGCTTTAGGTCAAACTAATTAAGTCAAACGTGATCAGGGATGCAATGTTTATTATTTTGCTATTTTTTTTTGCTGAAAGTCTTCTTTATTAGAATATGACAGTGTGTATTGAGTAAATTATACAGGTCTTATTCCATCGAAGTTTAACGTTTCATCCCCTATATAACTATGGCGTTCAAATTTTTAAGGTGATCAAAGGAATGAAAAACAGTGTAATTTGTATCAAAATATTTAATAGATGCCCTTCCTTAATCGTTTATGGTGGAGGGCTTTAAGGAGAAAACCAGCCATTATATCTAATTGCTATCGGTTTGTACATTGCCTCCAGCGAGCTGTTTGTGTGGTGCTAACGTTTGCTCCTTGAAAATAAATAAAACACAAATAAAGCAACAATGTAAAGGAAACAAAACAAATAATTTTCTTATTTATATGCACCTCTATAACATTTTTGGCGTAAATTCTTGCTCTATCTAAATTTGTTTTCATCAAATTTTGCATGAGTTTGATGTATTGAATAAATTAAGTTTATTTAAGAGGATTTATGTCGCTCAGTTGGATCATGTTTCCTGCTTCATCGAATAGGATTTCTGTGAAAGCAAGTTATATTGTACTTTTGAATATCCCTGTCTCGCATCTTAGAATATCAAATGCAAGATAGGCTTGGATGTGAAGATATATTATTCTAGTCGTGCTATAAGACAATAATTTCAGCAATATTTTTTTTCTCGTGATTGATAGATATCGGAGATTTTTTTTTTTAGTGGGGGGGGGGGTGTCCTTGTTGCTTTCGTCGTCTTTTCATTATTTTGATTATTATTGTTATCTTTATCATTATTTATTACAATTGCCTATTTTAAAAGAGACATTTTATTTATTTATTCTTGATAAACGTCTAATTCTGTAACTGGAAGATGTCAGTATCTTTAGAAGCTTGGAATATGAGTGAGAAATACAGTCTTATACCAGGCTTTAATGATGGCAGAATACAAATGAACACTTTCTTATTGTCCATGTATTCAACTGTATTGTTACTCGATTGTCCTTCTGTCTAGAGTGTCTTTGCATTTTTATTTTCAAAACCAGCCGAAATGTTCTTTTCAGATTGTGATGTTTCTTTTTTATTGTTTTTATTCTCTTGTTTTTGGCAGTATGTTCTTTTGCATGCCAAAACTCATTTTGGCTTAAATGTATGTAAGTTTTCCAGATAATCACGCTATATTGTTTTACTTTTTGAAAGTTCATTTGCAGTGTTGCAAAAAGGATACCCTTTAAAAACGACACGTGCTTCCCAGTAAATTCAGGGTATGAGAGATCTTAAACTGAAGTATAGGCAATACCAATAAAACCACTTAAAGTGATTCCGTAATTAGGTAGTATAGCTTTCCTTGGCTTATGATTATCTGCGATTTACAATATCGTTCGTCAGACCGATAATTCTATATGTCGTGATGTATAAAAATACATTATTTATAGGTGGTCGGTATGAAAAGCTTCTCATAAGACATTTTGCTATTCTGATAACACTCACGCAATGTTTATGTAATTAGTTTACTTTCTGTAAATCTGTTTGTGTGTTTTTACACTCACCCTAAAAAAGTCGATTTCCGAAATCGCAAATACTTAGCTATTTTAGTGACTTTGAGAAATCAAATCACACAATTGAATCTCTGTATTTCTTTCCTTTGTGGAAATCGTGCTTGATATGTCTAGATAAGCAAATTGCAAAATGATGTTAAATGTGTTTATAAGGAATATATATTAATGGAAATGATTTCTTAAGTCGACGTGGAAACAGAATGGAACATATCTCGGAAATAACATGACAAACATTTTTCAGACTGGCACAATGATTAGCAAAATGCGTATCAGACTGGCAATATTAATGGTTTTTTTATCAGATAATATTCACATGTCCAATTATAAGGGAAATATAAGCGTTCTTTTGCGTTAGAAAAAAGATGAAGATTGAAAAAATTATTTGTTTTTAGAAGTTTATACATCATTTTTTAAATTATTGTTCATGTCTTCAGTAACATTACACTTCTTTTTCTTCAAAGCGGAGACCGCCTGATTGTCTTTTCGTGTAAACTTTTCGATTTTTTATTTTTTTAAGGTAAATAAGAAGTTGTCACAAAGTCACACCAGCATCAATTGTTTAACATTTCATTACCAAGTACGATATGTCCATTGAAATAGCTACAAATACAAATTTTATCGTTTCCCAAACCATCTTCACTCTTCAAGTTCTCATTCGAAATAATTACATGCATAATTTGCCTGCTCGTAAAGTTATAGCAAAGTTGCGTGACAGAGGCTTAAAAGATGAATGGGATTATGTTGAGAAATATTTTCTATGACCGTGATTGAGTGCAATGGGAATCGTTTTAATCGCATGTCAAGTTACTTCACATTATTCTGTATTTTACCAGTGATTCCATTTATAGGATGGAGTACGTATTTTTGTTTCAAAAGTACAGTATATATTTTGGAAGAAATGATTTAGAAGTCATCCTTTCAAAGTTTGTTGTGGTGGAGGTGTTAAGTGACATGTTTTTGGCCGCACCATTGTTAGAGACACTCTAGATAAAACTATTTTTCTTGTACAACTTTAAAGGGCATATGCTTGCTTGAATATTTATGCGAGATACACGATTTTTATCGTCCCTCGGTTGGTTGGCTGCTGTATTGCATCACCTTGACATGTTTCTCTGGGTTGGACTAAGGTGATGTGAATAGAGGTATATTATGTATACATGTCGAAAAAACAAATTCTGTTTACTTTAGGTTATTGAAATTATACGACATCCCTAGACATTAAAATGACATTATTTCTGTATCAGAGTTATTTCACTCATCTGGTAACATTTAGTCCGTTTGCCAGTATCCGTCATCCAATTTTTACTTTCAAAAATGTTTCCTCAATCTCTGTATCAGAATTGATAAAAACTGACAAGGATGTTCCTTGTATAACTACCAACGGCTTTCAAAGAGTTCTAGTTCGTTGCAGAACACAAGTTGCTATGACAACATAAATAAACGAACTTCTCGTATTTAAACACGAACCCCAGAGATTAAGAAATTTGGTATGTAGTATTGCCATATACACCCATACCAAGAATCTTCAAATTAAGCCCATGGGTGCAATATTGGTCCCGTAACAGTGGTTAGTGTTTTACTGTACATTTATGTATAGAAGAAAATCTGTACATACATTCCTTCTGAACCTTACTGAAACAGCAGTAGTTTACAGTCTAAATATTCAGTGTAAAATGCCTTTATATCCTTTCTAATATGATTGTTCATGGTATCGCCGCGGCGTCATTCATGGCCTGGCCCGGGGTTGTTTCTTTGTTGTTATTGTTGTTGTTGTTTTATAGACATTTTTGGGGAAAACAACAATTTGGAAGGACCTTGATAGGGTCTACATATTTCGTATATAATATTTTTAAAAGACTTGTAACAAGACTTCACAGACGATTATCCTATAATCATATTTGGTTCCGCCCCAGGAAATCACTTCTTTTTAAATAGTCTTTAGTAGAACAATTTGGCCTCGAGGAAAAGGTGACCCCTCCAAACGGAGAGGTGGCACTATTTCTATATGACTCATGTCAACAATCAAAGACATCGGGTCTATTTTTTGGATGAACCTTCATGAACCCTAATGCCTGGTTTAATCCCCCCCACAGTTGCAGATGTTTTGTTATTGACCGTATCAAGGCGTTAGAACCGCGGTTTCTAGTTTTCGTGTCTTTTTTAATTGACCAGTATACAAGTTTATGCTCTCTTTTCCTCTCTACTATTGACTGTGTCGGGAGGCTGTGTTTTCTGTCTGTGATATTTTCTTAACATGGGTTTTTCACATCTTTTAAGGTTTGAAAAAGTCCTTCGGTAATGTTAATAATGATTTATAAACGGTGGAATCATGGGACCGTCACTGAATAAGCTTGAACCCGATATTAAATTGTTATTTATTAGTATTTTAGAAGGAAACATATTAATTGTTGTGTGGCAATAAAACATAAAAAACACTCCAACAGAATATACAATGCAAAATTACAGAGTTTGCTGATACGTGCCAATCAAAACTGTTTCTGTAGTAAGCTGTTTGGGTTTCTTTAAGGTTAATGTGTCCGCGGCATTGATTTCTATATATAAAGGCAATCCTCAGACAATTTATGCTTAATTATATTAAATCAAAACGTATATTTATGGCGGTGTCTCTCTAATCTCAGTTCAAACTGATGAATAGAAGAGTGAGATATGAAGCGGAGACAAAGACTGCTACACGTACATGTCGTAAATATTGCAAGTTTGTTTTGCGGCAAACATTCTTGCCTCCTGTGAAGTTATTCATTATATATTCTTATGAATGGCTTAATGGCGTTTTACCTAAAATATTAAAGTTGTTTCCTTGTGTAGTTTTGTGGCAACCGATTTCACTTCAACCAAACCACAACACTGAAAAACTGTGCTATCATTAAATGTACTGATATTTGTAATGTACAGCTTGCATATAGGGATGTTATGAATAATAGAGCAAGGGAGTTTGAAATGCAGTGACTTGTACAAATAATCAGGATGTAAATTGTGTGGTCATGCAAAGCTGTACTTTCTCAGGAATTTTGGCATTTATAAGTAATGTTTGCGACTTCTCCCTCCTGTTTTCAAAAAGCATCAATGAAGGTTTATTACATAATGAAAAAGTACTTTGTTATAATTCTGAATTGTGTTTTTGAAACAAATGCCTTTGCATGTTAAAACTCATTTGCGTCGGATATATGCAAATAATCTAGACAGTGCGTCGCTTTATTCAATTCAAATAACCCGTTTTTGAACTTAACGTTTTTCCTTTTCAAACATATCCATCATATTCTGCAAATTCAAGCAAACTGAGACAAAATGGACATGCATGAAAGGGCCGCGAACTTCGTAGCAGAATCGGGGTTTAAGAGGCATATAGTTAAAAGTAAAAAGGTCCGATGTTTAATTGTGGTTAATATGCTGCTTAAAACGATTTAGAGAACACGCAGACTATTTTGTTGTAAACTTACCCCTGCATTTGATGTCATTTTACAGTTTTCAGAGGTCTTGTTATTCAGATCATTTGTAAACATGTCTGCCAATGTGTGACGAAAGGTACACTGAGATTTCTGTGTTTTTCATGTCTGTGTGAAATTTCGTGTTTTCCACGGAATTGTTAACTTTATTTCATGGAAAAGCATGGAAATGATGATTATGCATGTCAAGCATAATTTCCCTGTACCTCCGACGTCACACAATTTACATGCAGAGTTTGGCTGTAAAATTGCGACCTGCTTCAACAAAATTCCAGATGTGTTGAACATGGGGCTATGTCATCACCTCACCTTGGAAGAAATGGCTATAAAGGGACGGCTCGATAAGGGAAATTATCTTCGTAATTTGCAGATTACTTTGGATAATGTAGCAAACAGGAAGGGTATGGTTCCATAACACATCGAGATGAGCGATACCCTGTTTTGTGTGCAATCCGACAAAAAACTCTCACCGCCTCTAGCCGTAGAGATCAGCTGCAAGTCGCTACAAGCACAGACGATAGGGGCCGGACATGCAAGAAACATCGAGCGGTCAAACAGGGAAGCCAGAAACGCATGGACACGTTATCATCAATGGAAACGTCATCAGTGGTCCTGGGGAGTCAGTGTTCTCTTTGAAACATTCGTGTGTACAAGTGCCAAAGCGAACGGTTTGCTTAACGTTCGTGAGCGAAATCAGTTATATGATGGTAGTATTATAGTGTGGAATAGGTTTTCTTATCTCCACAGGACTGATCTCAATGTTTTTGATGACATCCCCAAAGGAGGAAGTAATCGGAAAAAAACACCTCATATCATCTATTGCCTTCAGATGTTTGGCCTTCAGGCTGTGTTACAGGACGATTATGCAAGACCCCATCGGGCTAACATTGTCAGCGATTTCCATCGCCAGAACGATATTGTACGGAAGGACTTGCCAGCAAATTCTCTAGTAATACCACCAGTTTAACACCTTTGGGATATTTAGGAAAGACTGTCATGGCAGGGCATAGAACATGTTGTATATGGCTCAATACTTTGTAAAAACGGACATGGTTGGGGATGCTTAAATGAAGAAAAAGCTAGCTACTTAAATGAGAACTTTATTCGATGTCCTTCTGCAGAGGCCATAGAGTGTTCGCGAGTGTTTGTTTCTAAACCGAAGACAGTATAGTAAAGGGATGCAATGGATACACTTTATCTGATTCCATATTTCTGGAAAAATGGTTGTTGCCCCGAAACGGTCAACAGTTGACTTATTTATGATTTATTTTGGAAATCCCACACTTTGTAATGTCATTTGTAGGATTTTCTAAGCAGACATTTTATGCAAATACATATTCAAGTTCGTGACAGAGCATTCAAGGCATGTTTCTTAGTTTTTCGACTATTCCTGAAAATTTGTGTAGATAGAACTTGTTTCGTAGGAACGAACCCTTGTCAGTGGGTGTAAAATTTTTTTGCTTTTTCATACTTGTTTGCAAATTGATGCCATCATCTTTGATGATTTATACAATGAACATTATAAATTCTTAAAAATAACCAATTTACTGGGGAACAAAAACCCGATGAAATCCTAAATTCTTAACAGTACTTTCTACGAAATAATGATGTATCTGTATTTCTTAAGAAAACAAAACAAACATGTCATTATGACAAACCGCACACGTAGCTTAGATATCAAATTTTATTTGTATTTCGTCTTCGTTATCTATACAACATCTTTAAAGGGGCTGTGCTCCAGATGACAAAAAAAGAAAGTTTTCTTGTATTATAAATTTCTTGTAATATTTATGACTAATGCTTAAAAAATAACTTACTGACAAAAAATAAGTCAAATAATTACATTATAAATTGATTTTTTCCCTTTCAAAGTGCTATACCGTAACGCGACGGTATAACTATATCGTATAAGATTTAAAGTAAATATCTGTAATATCACATGCGGCGACGGTGGTGACAGTAAAAGCGTAAGAAATATTTTGTTAACATGAGGGTCCAGAGTTCAAATCAGGTTGGAGCGAAAATATTTTTTTTATTCTATTTTGACTTTCATAATCAGTTTTGAAGTAAAATATTCTGTTGTTATAATCTCACGGCATCTAAATATATAATTTATGAAAAACAAAATATGTCAAATCTGGAGTACAGGCTCTTTAAAAGATTAATTGAAGGCAAATGTATCTTGCAGTTTGCAAACAATTTTTTTCTGGACGTCATTACACAAACTGGACACACAAAATATATTAATACTATTCATTATAGCTCTTTCTATTTTGCCTGAGTAAAAGGGATTAACCCTAACGTCTCTGTGGTTTAGCTGGTTTTTATAGTAACTATGTTCTAATCGATTTTGAAAATATTTATTTAAACAAAAACCTATGTTAAAGAAAAATGCTAGAATGTCAACAAAGAAGTGCTTTATTTAAATATGTCGACTGCAATCAAATAATATATTATCAGTTCTATAAAATGTCCTTCACGCAATGTTTGAAAGGAGAACTGATGTTTATTTGTTTCAAGAAAAAGCAAAGTTGTTCAATATTGTCAATTACCACGTACATGATCTTTAGTCAGCAAGTTAGTGGGTCTGTTGTTTATTAACCTTTGACTTCAATTATGATCACGTGCTAAGTTTTATTTTACGTTAATTCACTTACTCAGTAGAATATGCGCAACTGATTTATATGCATGAATTAAGGATCCTTGAAGCAGCAAAAACTGTCAGTATTTCTAAGCCACTTCGTTCAAAGTGAATTGCTTTCATAGTCATTTATTTGACACAGCAGTTGGTATATTGCCTTTGGCGATTGAACTACTTTGACAGCAGGACATAATTTGATATATTTTCTTCTTTTTTTTGATGCAATTATACCAGTTCGTTTGATCAACCATAACACTTTTGTTCTCAGCAAAATTGTTCCTTTCCAGTTGAAAGTCTATGAAATTCTTTATGTTTAATGCATAAATATATACTTATAAAGTTGACGAATGATAAACAAAAGACCAATATTGGAATCAAATTGTTTCCATAGAAAGATAAGTCAAAATGTTCAAGCTTGTTGGAACATTCGGCTATAAACCCATTTTGTTGAAGGAATTACCCTTTACTATCATGAATGACATAAAAGTGTTTGAAAAAGTGAAAAATGCTTATCAGGGAAAACCACAGTTAGAAAACACAGCCTTCCTACAGTCAAAAAGTTGGGAGAAAAAGAGAGCAGAGCGGTTTATATTGATCAGTTTAAAAACAAGTACCACAAACAGTTAACGGAAATGAGAACCAGCTGGGTTGCCGCCTTGGAACAGTCAGTGGCAAAACATCTGCCAGTGAGGGTTTAAACCAGGTTTTAAGGTGCACTAACCTCACACTTGCCCCAACAGGTTTTCTTAATAACAAACAAGTACAAGTTGTTTTCCTGAATTAACTCCAACCCACCACTCTACTCGACACTGTTGCATGCAAGAACACACAGACACATAAAACGTAAAAAGCTAATAGCATTGTAGAGCGAAAAGGGTAGGTACTCAGTTACCATACCGAGACCAGCGCACCTCTCTCAACACTGCTTATGATCATATTATAGAAATTGTTGTCTGGTAAACAGATCTAAGATCTCTTACATATGGCACATGAGTATAAAAGAAATAAATTTTCTTGACATTCGTTTATTTAATTATGATTATTGTTATGCATAACTTCATACAGTTTGTGTTTGATGACAATGAAACCTGTTAAGTCATTTATTGTTTTCTTAAAGACATTTATTTTTCAATAATCAAAAGATATTGCCTGTACAAAAAAAGTTAGCCACATAAAGTGTAATATTTATGATAAGTGTAAATCGTTTTCTTTTGTTTAAAAATAATACCAAAATCGATTAGCATAAAAAAGAATTAGATTGCGGCGCTGCTAATGTATTGAAAAAAAAATCATTTGGCTAAAATAATCAATATCTATAGATGATGTAATTGCAAAACTGCACCTTACCCTGCTTGAAAAATTTGTCTGGTATTGATGAGTTACGTTGTATGCTACAAACTGAATATCAGGATCTCATTTTATACAATGTGTATCAAGGACGCTACGCCATCAATCATCAAAATCAAGTACAATGCTTCATACAACACCAAGCAAGTCAGTCAGTTGCAAACGAATATAATAGTTTTATAATTATTATCATTTTGGGTTTCATTCGAGTAAATTTGTCGACTTATTTATTTAAAATACCGGTATATGTTGACAAGCCGCGTAATGATACTTCGTAAAAGAATATGATGCTTGTTTCAAGTCAAACAAATGGCTAGTAGAAGGAGATATAGGAGATGAATGCTCAAACTAATGTCCTTATGTTTTGCAAAGGCAATATCAATCTCCTCGCAGTGATCGGAAAAGATCTCTGCCCTAACGCGTTAACCTTAGCTGGATTTCAGCTATATATATGTATGAACTTTCTTAAGGAAATTATTTTTCTCTTACTTTGTTTAGTTATAATTGCCGTTGCACCGATTTACATGCCTCGATTTAATGAAATTTAAAAAAAAGGTAACTTAAAAATGTTTAACATTGTGTTTATTTACTTTCGGCCATCATCACGTGACATGCCTGTCGGCAGTGATTACTGTACTGAAAGAACTAAAAGGGAGTGACCCCTGCTTGGAGTTTGAGGAAATATATGTTAATGAGTAGCAATTATAAAAGAACATCTCTTTATCGTGAGTCAGTGTGAGTTAAACCGTGTCCGCGACAAAAAGACAAGAAAGTCTAATCATCAAACAAAACTTATACTTTTCTTAATAACAATATAACTACAGATTCTATCTGCACATATCATGACAGAGACAGTCAAAACATTTCACTAACTTGATCAAATGTCAGAACTTTATGAACATAAAGAACTATATTCCACAAAAATGTTATACAAAATATGTATCTTTACTACTAGTATTAATGCCATCTTCCAGAGTTAATAAACTTAAACCGACGGACTCACAGAATTTAGATAAAAAAAGAATTTTCTTTGAAATTTAAGAGAAGTTAATATACTATAGCAAAAACATAATAATATATTTCTAAACACCATGAAAATTGAAAAGAAATGTGATGACTTAACCAGGAATCGAACTCATGACCTTTCGGTCAGTAAGATGTAGAGCGACGATCTACACCACTGAGCCACATAGACTAGTTATCAAATTTCGTCAAAATTAATATTATAACTTCAGTATCTACCCCGTGACTAACGGGGTAAACTTTTTATCCATAAAATTGTGAAACTTTATATTTTGATGTTTTTCTGTAACAAAAAGTGAGTCAGTAACTTAGTTTAGATATGGTCTTCACAATTACAGCAAGAATTTCCAGGTGTATAAATATTTCCCTTTTTTCTTATCGTCGGCCCATCAGTGAGTCAGTCGCTTTAAGAAATAGTATCAAGTCTCCCTTTTCTATGCCCGTAGGGCAATATTATGTTAAGGTCCTTGGCGTCTGTCCGTCCGTCCTTTAGCAATTTGGTTTCCAGAGGATTTCTTGAGTAACTCTTTGGCCTACAGTCTTTTAACTTCATATTCTTACGAACATGAAAGTCCGTAACAGAAAGATGCAATGCCTCTTAGAATAAACGACACAGTGCGGGATTCTAACTCCGTTCTCAAAGCCAACGCTCTTAACTACTGAACCAAAGAATCGATTCCTTGACGCATTTGTCAGAGGTTGTATTTATACAATCATTGGAAGGTGTGCACTAGACAGTAACACATTCCCTCTTGAGAAAGCCATCACTTATGATGGCGATTTGTGTGGTGTATATTTTAGATCAGTGGATCAGAAAGAAATCTTGAAAGATTATTTTATATTTGATTTTTGTAACTAAATCCAGGTGAGGTTTATCCCGGAAGAGCCCCTATCGAACGAACATGAAAGTCCGTAACAGAAAGATGCAATGCATCTTAAAATATACAACCCAGCGCAGGATTCGAACTCCGATCCCCCACGTGACATGCCTACACTAACCACTGAGCCAAAGAATCGATTCCTTGACGCAGTTGTCAGAATTTGTATTTATACAATTATAGGAAGGTGTGCACTAGACAGTAACAATATGATTTTTTCCAACTTTATATGATGATTGCACACGTCGAATGGATGACTCCTGTGCATTTTAGGGTCAGTATGTCAAAGGTCAAGGTCACAGTGACCTTAATGTTTAGAATCATTGAGTGAATGACCCGTTAATTTTGAGGTCAGTAGGTCAAAGGTCAAGGTCACAGTGACCTAAGCACTGAAAAATAATTCCACTGTAAAACTTCCTAACCATTTGTCATAGAGACTTCAAAAAATTTCATTTGATGATTGATTACATTGAGAAAATGACATCCGTACATCTTAGGATCAGTAGGTCAGATGTCAAGGTCACAATGACCGTAAACACTTAGGCAACTACTTCCCATACAGAGTTCAAACTTCTAAGGATGATTGCCATCATAATGATAATCATGACCCCTATACTATTCGGGATAAGTACCTAAAAGGTCCAGGTGACAATCAACTAAACAATCAATATTTCTGCATCACAGCATGAACATCATACCTTCTGAAAGACTGACATGTATACAAATTATAAAACCTAAAATTTAGATATGATAAAGATCTATAAAACTCTAAAATTAAAATTATATTATGTTAAAAATCAATATATTATAAACCAAAAACAAAAAATTCAAAATTTAAAGCAAATCGTTTAATTCCCAAGCCTAAGGTTTCCTCCCTAATATCACAAAATGCATCATACTTTTTTTATTAAGTTAGAAAAAAAACACCCTTTGTGCATATAATGCTCCGCCCAGCGGTGCTCTTGTTTTTACTTCTGTTTTAAATCCAGAAAAAGTTTGGAATATGTCAGAAAATGCATTATGTTTGTTTTTTATGTTTAAGATCAACTGAAAATTCGACAAACAATATGAAAAAATAATGTTAATAATCTTCATTTCAAATGTTAGAAAGTTCGCCTTTAATTTTTAGTATTTCTTATTTTTCTAAAGCTTCCTTTTCGTGATAAATCTCATCTGAGGTAAGATATATGCAAATAATCCAGACAGTGCATCTATTAAGTTTTAATGCAAATCATCCGTTTCTTGTACTTCATACTTTTCGCTTTAAAGAATATTAGTTTTGTTCTTCAAGTAAAAATAAACTGTGGCCGTCTTTTGGCAAAATCGACATACATTAAATGGAACGAAATTATCTGGTTTCAAGAGGTCTAATTATTAAGCTCTGATTAACAAAATGTGATAAATTTAATGTAACCATTTTTCTTTCTCTCTCTCTCTCTCTCTCTCTCTGCCTGACCTTTCTTTTTTATTATTATATTTCGATTGGGAAACACGTTCCTGCAACTTACAAAAATCTACCTAGATGATTGTAGTCGAGCAAGTTCTCCCGCCTTAAGTGTGGCAAGTGGAAGAGTCGTGACCTTGGCATCGAACCAGAAATGTTATTCATTTGCCCCTGTGCTGTTTATGTATTAGTGTTGGAGCAGGTTTTAAGATAACCCCCCCCCCCCACACACACACACACACACACAAGTGTCATGTTTATTATCAGTCAGAAAATGTAAGTACTCAAAATGTGTACCATAACAAATGTGACACTGAAAATTGATCTATGAGAAATATTATACGAGATGTTAAAAGGAAATATCTTGCAGTTTACAAACACTGATGTCTGATTACTGTTAACAAATTGACCTAAAACCCTTAATGTTAGTGATCCTTTACCACAAATTATTTAAATAAAATATTACTAGTCAAAACCACCATAAAGACAGTATGTGTCTTTTTCCTAGCATTTTAGGTCTCGTTTTGAACGACTTTTACTAAGAAATAATTACGCAAGACATATGGGTGACTTCGACTTCTTAGCAACAGTGAAGAATAATGTAAATAGACTTATACATATAATTCTAATTTCAAATGTTATTCAATATGCAATACCCTAAAAATGTAAACACACAGAAAAAACAACTCTCAAAAACCGAGTTATACCATTTGTGTGTGTAGTTTCTCAAGGAATATTATATAACCAATCAGTGATCTCTTCATTATATAGGTCTTCAAAATGTAATTCATCTTTGCCGATATATATCTTACAGAAACTCAGATATTACAATTGTGTATCACAAAGGCATTTAATCCTGTTTTACAAATGTGTCTGCGCCAGCAAAGTAATGGATCTTTTTGAATTCGGGATGGCCGTAATGTCATGAAAAAACGCCAGTAACAGTACACAATTCTATATATAACAAGAAATAACAAGAAATAAGAGAAGATTCGATAATGTGCTAGCTAAGTCTTACTTCAAAGGGTCGATGTTCTGTTTAAACCTGAAACAAATTTATAATAGATTTCCAGTCTTATATTATAATGTACAAAAAGTAACATTTAAAAAAATCATCTGTATGTAGAAGTGTGAGTGGATCTGATTAATTTGTATGAAGTGCTTGTTAAAAACGATACACCAGTCAATATTTCAAACATACTTCTGTCAGACTCGTATTCATTCCTTTGATAGAACAGCTGATATATTGCCTGCAGCGACCGGATTTATTTTGACAACGGGAACTATATTCAGCGGTTTTAAGAGAAACTCAGTCTCTTCTTGGGTTGTTTTGGGTGAACTTAAGTCTGTGTGCTTATGCATTCATCAGTATTTAGCCTGCAATAAGTTTCTTTTTTTTTTGTTATTGCTTTTTTCTGCTAAAAAACTGAAACGTAAGCAATGGTTCGCTCTAATAATACCTCCCCCACCAAAATAAATAAATACATACAAAAATAAATGAAAAAATAAAAATTAATAATAAAATTAATTAATCTATACATCTATAAAAATACAAGAATATGAACAAGCATACACAGATGCATTGGTATTTTACCGTTATCCTTTCATATTTTAAATTTCATATTTAAAACGGATAAAATTAAATGTTTGTAATTGTTTTAAAGACAATAACTGATATTATAGTAATCAAGAGTACAGAGACATTAAGAAATAGATATTGTTGGAGTAGCGAGCAATTACTTGTTTTGCCTTATTTTAAAAGTTTGGCTCTTAATGATCATGCTTTTTATGACAAATTCCGGAATTCTGACGAAACGTCAAACATTCAGATTTTTTGAATTGTATGAAATGTTACGTATAAAGTTTTTATGAAGAATAATATACAGCCTACCATATCGTGGGATGATCCTTGTTGAATAGAGAAACTGGTAAAAATGCCTTATAAATGCTTAAAACATTTTTGCCTTTTTTCAGGTTGTTTACTGGAATATCCCCATGATAACAGCCGGTGGTCTGGCGGGAGATTTTGGCCTTGGGAAAGACCAAATGTACAGTACAATGACACGTGTTGGCTCCAACTTTAACACACTTGTAAAATTCTTTGTTGACGTTTTGGGTTTTTACAAATGGAAGAAGCTGAAAGTTATTTACGATCCGTACGGACAGACAAACATTTCAACCAAGTTTTGTCACATTGTCGCAAATGATATTCATGTTGGATTAAGGTATACAGCCCTTGACAATAGATTTATTCAGAAACACCGTTAATGCGTTAATACAAAAAAGTTTTCGGTTTGTATCTTATGACAAAAATATTTAAATTAAGTTTTTAAGTTTATATGCACTCTCCTGTTCATTTTAACATAGTACAAGATATACTTTAATAAACTTTGAATATTTTAGCTCATACTTATTTAAGTATATCATTCGCACTGTCAAAAGACGTTTTATCATTTACTTTCGTTTTGCCTTGAGATGAGTCATTTTTCAATTCTTATGACCAGTATAAAAACTGCGTTATTGAGGAAACACGGATTTCCAAACTTGTTTGGAATCTCACTTTAAATTGATTTCAAATCAGTGACCTGGGACATTCTACCCCTTTTCTACCTCTATTCCTTTCCTTTCAGAGAAATACATCAATCGGAGAATATCACTCAGACTTACTTGAAGTTCGAATATCCTGAGAAGTATCCAAGTGACTTGAAAGCCCAGCTCGGCATTGAATGTGCAAGTAAGTCTTGTGTAGTATAAAAAAGATATACCCGTCTTAGTTTCTGCATGTATTCTAGTTATGTATGAAACGAAATAGAACTGCAAAAAAGATATTCAACGAACCACGTTAGAGAACAGACACAAAATCCTTTAAATTGTATAGGTTACTTAAGTTCTTGTTTAAGAAGAATGACAATCTTAACACTAAAAATGATTGTAAGAAATCAGAACTAGAAATCAGAACTAAGTATTGAAATTTGCTGAACATCATTAATGACTTGAAGCCAGGTTTTGTAGTGGCCGTAACCAGCAAGTTTCTTTTCAGTATGCTTATAATTAGAATCAAACCAAATGAGAGATGAACTGATAAAATACACAGGATCTGATCTACATGTGATAAGAATTACTTGTAGATTATGCCATTCTGTTTTCATCAACTCTAAGTCAAGAAATGGACGACATATTACATACTTAAGAAGTCAAAATCATAAATAATCACAGATGAGCAATGCTGCATGCAAAACAGGTTCTTATATAGCAAATCTATTGAAATATATTTATTTCACCACTGTGATATTGATTATTTTTATATCAATTGCACGATGGTTTTAGTGAAAGCACAGGTGTTTGGTGTGTTTTTGATATGTAGTGGGGCTTATTTTATACACCACTACTTATTTATTGACAGAATTTCAAACTCCTGTGGTAAAAGTTATAATTGGTAGGCTTTAGCAATACTTCTAGAACACCAAAAGTTAATAAAGTTATCGGTGTGAGACTATAATTTCTTGCTATTTTTTACTACTTTTACTGTTACGGATTTAAAACAGTTTTCGCAAATGTAAGTCAAAACTTGCTCTGTCTGTAAAAATATATTTCTATAAATAGCCACATTGTTGGCTAATCATGCAAGCAAGAAATATTATCTGTGGTCTCGTGATTCTGAAATGAGATTTATTCGTTGTCTAAGATATTATGCAGCTTACCACAACATTTTAGGATAATTTCTATGTGTCTACTGCTATTTGAGACGTTTGCCTTGAAGAAAAAGAGAACAGACACGCTATGTTATATAAGGCAGGAGGAGTAAACATAGAGATATTAGCACAAAACTAAAGTTTCCAAATATAATAAAATAGACAGTGAGAAATTCGTGGGTCCACAGCATGACTCTTAAATCTTATAACAATAGGTTTTTCCCTCAAACATTACCATGTGCTCTTTTGTTATATACTTGTTTGTGGTGAAAATATAACTGCATTTCTTTGTTAAATCATGCAGATATGAGGGTTCAGGGATCTATCAATTGATGCGTAAACTATGTAAATCAATGTTAAACTTATAGAACAAATTTGCGTATGAAATGAGTTGTTACCTTTTGAAGATATACTTGTAGATATGTGTCTGAAAGCTGCTGTTCACGATTGTTTTCGTTTGTTTTAATTTACATAAATCATTTTAAAACGATAAATTGTAAAAAATTACAAACATTTGAAATAAGAAATGGTACTACCAATACCCAATTTAATACATCTATCCACATGAATCATGTGTTTACTAGTGTTATAGGAGCATGCCCTTAAATGATTTAAGACATCAGCCAATAACATGTGCGTTTAAGAAAATAAAGGTTGATTGATTATATTAATAAAAATATTAATTATTACACCTTGTTTGTATAAGGCTTTTTTGAGACTTGTACGTGGAAATAATTCATGTTCTGCCCATTAATGAATATGTCTTAAAGTGAGAAAATAATTCATGGATCCACAGCATGACACTTAAATTGTATAACAATAGGTTTTACCCACAGACATTACCACATGCTCTTTTGATATATACTTGTTTGTGGCGAAAATATAACTGTACTTCTTTGTTAAATCATGCAAATGTGAGGGGTCAGTGATCCATCAATTATCACATACAGCGGTGAGCTTGTATTTGTTATGAAAAAAATAAAGGACAACCGGATCGACGTATTTCAGAAATATAACATACATCTGTTGTGCCGTAGTGTGCCTGAGAAAGCCACATGGGACATATTGATCATTTATAAGCAATAGTATTCTGTCAAACTTCAGATCCAAATTCATTTAATCTTCTGTATAACATTTCTGGCATCAGGTATATTAATATAATGTTTTATCTCAACCTTATTTATATTCCAACCATAATTCTCTCGGGGAGAAATCGCCATGGATATGCAAATGGGACCGTGATTTGACAGAAGACCAGAGGAGAATTACTTCAAAAAATGTAGACGTCGTTTATTAATTAGATTAAGTTAAACCATCTAATACTGTTCACGGTATAATTGATGCTGTGAAATATACTTCACATTACATGTATTTCAAAGACATACATGTAAATGCCTTTAAATACTCATCATTCTACTTAAACGTCACACTTTTATGATATTTGATCTAAAGGACACAATTTGAGAATAACACTCATTGCATGTCATTTCTTCCCTTTTTAAATGATTATTTTTCGTGAGGGAAAATATCAATTTTAGTCAACCTTAAAAGTCATTGCAAATGCCGTCTAAGGTATTACTTGTTTTATCTCAAAAAAGGCGTTTCAACTGAAACCAATTTTGCACAGAAAATTGGATTTGCCAAAGTTTTGAATTGTGACTTAAGTCATTGCTATCTCAGCTCTGTCATTCAATATTTTTTTATGTTGCGACTTGCCGGTGTTTGTATTCATACGCACGTTTTGTCCATCCATAATATCGGCCTTATGTATCACTTTTAAATCTACTCGATTACAATCTTCATTATTATTCATACTTGTTAAGTCTAGACCTTTGGGTTGCGTGTCACTCAGTCTTAAATTTCTTTATTAACCATCGATCAGTAGAAAAGTTGTCCTGCTTAAGTCAGTCACAGCTGTATTCCGATGATGTTTCCTACTGAAGAACTTGTCTTAACATATTTATTCTTTTAAACCACACAATATCCTGCTCTGCCATAGTTGCAAATAGTTATTATCGTATAACGTCCATTCCTAACGGTGGACCAAAATTCATTCTTTAGAAGATTTGAAGGGAACGCGTCTCTTTATGTTCTTACAAATCCTTCGAGTGCAAATCAAACACTTCCAGTAGAGTTTTGAATGCTGCTGTTTCCACGTAGAACGTTTAAAAACCATTATGAACTAATGGCCCCTGATACTCCGTCTTTGTCATCTTTTCTGAATAATTATTTCCTTTCTTATGCTTATTGTTTCAGATAATAAAAGTCTTTGACAACTGTCAAATTAAATTGAAGATTTGTGCGAAGTTTCGTTTCAAAATATGACACCAATGGCAACTACTCATCAGCATTTAATAAATGTAGACCATTGAAACATTTTTATAATTTACTTTTAGAAACCTATCAGGATTGCATATTTTCCTCAAGTTAAAAAAAATGTTTGTTAACATTGAAACTATGAATCTATACGTTGTCTCCTGAAATGTATTGAATGGAGGAAAGAGACGCGTATAACAACGTTTAAATCATATGATAACTACAATGTATCAATATTTGATATAACTGCATTAATTTCCAAAACGTGTATTATTTACATTGAAATATGTATGCCTTGCTCCCTGAAATACGGAGACGAATTGCGTTCTATTCCAGACCTGTTTTTATCAGCAAATTCAATCTCCAAAGTTCCTCTCCTTGACATATGTTAAACTATAATAACAAACACTAATAAATCATTCGGACAGTTCATAAGAATGCGTTACGAATACCTCGTTTGTCTTTGTCAACATTTTCTTCTCAGTTTTGAATGTTTGCAACAGGGACGAGGTATTTTTTATTTCAGTGGGATCGATTGATTGTGTTCAATTATAACTGTAAAAAAGCAGGAAAATGAGAAAAATCTTTCTAGAATGATTTTTTGCGGCCTCAGAACGATGTTTCTCTTGCAGATGCTGTGTTTTTGAGGCATATATCATTTTTTAACTAGCCATTTTTTTTGTTTGGGTCAGATTTCTCAATGCTACTAGAAGAGAATGCTTTGATAATAAACATTTCAAAAGTTCTGCCTTAGTTAATTACATGTGTTTGACTATTAAATTGAAATCTTAATATTATATTAATATTTCACCAGCTACTACGTCTGTTCAGTGGATAAGATTTGAACATCTTTCAATGCTAAGGGAGTGCACTCTGGTCGTATATTTTACATTTGTTTGCAGGTGTGTTTTCCCTTCTGCTTCTTAAAAGGGGACTCAACTGTTTCAGCACTAAATGAAATAATTGAGGTATGATTTGTTTCCCTTTACCTTAACGGACAGTCTAGCCAGAATGTATTTTTCCTGCTTTTCACTGTTCCTTCTTTACTAGGATTTTAATAGTGGATGTCGATCGGTTTATCTTTTTGACTATATTTTATTTTTCATTAGATTATTTGAAAAATAAAGCGGAGTTATACTTTTTTTCCAAATACATTTTTCAGAACTTGTGCAACACTTTGAAAATGAATTTGACAAAGAATATGTGTGTTTATTAATTCTGTTGTATATTTATGTACTTTAAATGAAACATACAACCATCATTCAATGACAAAGCAATTGAAAAACAACTGGTCTAAAACATTCATGCGTTTAATTGATTCAATTTTGTAGCAGGAAAAGAGCAGCGTCAACATACTTAATATTTCTAAACTGTTTGTCGTGAAACACTGAGATGTAATCACTGAAGCATAAAACAGTTACTGTAGAAAAATTATATTCCCACTTCCAGTCTGTCTGTTTGTGTACAGAAATATATTTCGGCCATTTAGAACAGGATGACTGTATTCCTACCATCGTGTTCTTGCTGATTTTACTCCAAGTGCTCTGGTCACTGTAAGGTCATTGAGTACCTACCTTTTTCACTCTACTATACAATGCCATTAGCTTTTTATGTATTATATGTTTGTGTGCTTTTGAATGCAACATTAGTCGAGTTGGTAAGTGGGTTAGAGTTAATTCACCAAGACAACTTGTTCTTTTCTTATGACAACCTGTTGGGGCAAGTGTGAGGTTGGTGCACCCTAGAACCTGGTTTAAACCCCCTTTCCACCCCAGTGGCAAATGTTTTGCCACTGACCGTTTAAAGGCGGTAACCCCTCGGGTTTGTAATTTTCGTTACTTGTTCGTGGTTTCCTTTTTCTAATTGATCTAATAATAAATTTATGCTATCTTTTGCTGTACTGTTTGACTGTGTAGGGAGAATGTTTTCTTTAACTGTGATTTTTCCTGATATGCTTTTCTTTACCTTTTTAATTTAAAAAAGTCCATCATATTTACAAACAAACCATAGAGTCTCAAGAGCAAAGTGACTATTCATTTTTCAGGTATTATAGAATACTGCCTAACTCCTATTTCTGTCCACCCTGCAAAATCATTGCTACATCAGATTTTTTTTGTATAGAAACAACATACCACGAACATAATTACGTTTTGAGGTCAAGATCAGTGTCAAACTTTGATCTACAAACCTTATAAATATCTGTATCTATGGTAGCAGTTATTTTGTTAGTATTATGTATTAGTGATGACTTTTATATTTTTGTTTTTTTCTCAGAAACCTTCATAATATCAATTTCTGGGACAAAAATGGTGTCCGAAAGTTCTTATTTCTCATCATAAACTTGCAAAATGGCTGTGCACTACAGTACACTCTGTTGCCTTTTTGTACGAGAAATAAAAATCGCAAATACATCCAATTTATGAGTATATAAGTGACCTTCTTCAGAGACTCTTACTAGTAATGTAAGAAAATGAAACATTATCGTTTATTATCAAAATGTTGTACAATTTAATATTTATTTCTTCCTGACACAACTGGCTTTATGCGTGGCCATAAACTGTTTTATTTCAATTTTAGATGTCCCATTTACGTATAAATTAAATAAAAGCACAATCTAAAATACACCATTCTGCTTTCTTGCTTTGATCAAACACTCATTATTAAAAATATGATGGAATAACAAAAACAGTAATAGTTTATTTACGTAAGAAAAAAAATATATATCAGACGAAGTTAAACGCAATCATGTTTGAATGATCTCTTTGGATGCTTCCTTTTTTTAAGTTCATCCGTATGTGTGTCTGCCACACTTTCATGTTCGAACTGTTTCTCCAAGACCCTTTCAAACGAAGGCGAAATTTGTCTTTCAAAAATGAAAAAATGCAGCATACAAGCGCAACATTTATCCGTTTCTTACTGAGTATTAGAATTAATGTTGAATGTATTTACTTTTGTCCTGACATTTATCTATTAAAGCTATATATTTGAAACAATATCTCAGAAAAATTTCGTTCAGTATGACTGTAGTGCACAAGAACCATAACTATTTATTTATTGGTTTTCGAATTAGTGCTCTTGGTTTATTTATTTGCGTAATGTTTGTTCAGTCTTGTTTTACAAATTTGAATGTATTTGCCTAACACTAACTTCAGTCACTATAAACTTTAAGGTACAATCATGAAACTTAAACTATTCACAGGTCATGATCAAGAAATGTTGATATGTACAAGAACAGTACTTCTCTGTTGAATATTCTACAGTAAATGTTTTTTTTTTTTTGTTGTTTTTTTTTTTAGTTTATTTTTTGTTGTTTTTTTAAAACTTTTTTACAGTTCAAATGAATAATGTCGTGTGAATATTACATTTTGAACAAAACACAATATTAAGAGATCATCAATGAAAAAAAAAACCACCACTTTTTATTTGGACAAAAACGTTATCAGAAATAATCTTCCGCAATATACGGGCAAAGCAAAATCTTTTCGAAGCCATTGCAAGTCCGATAAAAATGTTAATGTAAATAGTGTTGGAATATCATTCTGATATTTCTCTTTTCTATTGCATTATTTTCAAACAAATGTACTTTGGTGGCTGAAACAAGAAACACCCTTTGAAAAACGAGTTTATTGATCAGGTAGGATATCACTCAACTCTTGATTATTTACATACGACCTCTACGATGAAGCAATTAACGTAAGTAAACAGGGCACTGTAGCAAAATTGGAATCGTAAATCATTACGTGTCTACGATTATTTGTTCCGTATACTTTTGCCCATACGAAAACAGAAAATTTCACATAAGTTTGTAATTTCGGGGCGTTTAGTTTGTATGCCTTTGCAAACGCAACGTAGTTACGTGTTTCTGTAAGCGACCTACGCTCTTTTTGCTCTAATTTCAAGCGAAATCAAATATCAAGACAATTGATGGTTTGCCGATTCATGCATTCATGGATACGTTTTCATATGAAAATTAGAAAGTTGAAAGAATCATGATATATTGATAAAAAATGTTATTGAGACGTGAAAGCACTGGCCATGATTGAAACATTCTGCTTGTCTGTTGACTATTATGTGGTAGTTTGTTTTAGTTTTTTCGTGTCTCAATAAAAAAGAATATTTCAATCTATTATAATTCATTTTACATGTTATATGTTGATATTTTTTCTTCCATAGTATAAATTACGAAGGTTTACTCACATTCAGTATTGCTTCTTTAAACTATCGAACCACATTTTATTCTATCGAATCTGAAGTGGCACGTGCTCAAAAGACGGAAAACAGAAAACTTTATATTTGAAATCTCAATTTCATTGAATTTTCTTACATAATCTATTTGATCTGTATAATTTGTTCAGTTATTGCAGATCATTCTGCAATAAAAGTCAAAGGGACACATTCTAGGAAACTCTAGGTACATGTCATTACATATGTTTCTTCTTTCATAAACATGGCACATTTATATTGTATTTATTTGGTCATCGATCTTTCAATTTGCGTTACTGACAATGTATTTATTCTGCTACCAACGCTGTTGGTATTTCTTGTTTTCTTGCACGACATTTCATCTAAAGTGGTGCTAAACGCCTGATTTGTTTTCTCTGTAATTGAGCGGTTAAGATATTATTGTGTTCAAGTGCTTTAATAGTGTTATTATAGAACCCCTAGAAGAATTGTTGTCTTCCGGCTCTGTCAAAACTAAACAACGTTTATGTGGAAATGACAATTATTCACAGTTTAAACAAGGTTTGTTATTCAAACTACACAGAAACTAGTTTGTTATGAAACTCGATTACCATCATATCCAAGTATTCTTGAAAATTAGATTTTGGTGATATTTCTAGAAACAAATATATTTTAACCCAGGAATAAAGAAGTTGACAGTATGTGTTCCTTCTAGATATGAGGTCCGGAAAACTCTTATTTTGCGAAGAAACTATGGCATATGTTATTACTTTAGCCATCAAAAGTTTGTTTCTGGTCTGGGAAATTCAGTTATTTGCCTTTTTACAATAATATGGCTTCTTTGCGTCAGAAAGCTTTTGAAGAGGCCGCTGTCAAAGTATGTTTATGTAACCTGTTCATCCGTAATGATGTTAAAACAAACAATAAATGACAATATTTATTTTACAATTCTGCCTCAACATTACAGAACAATGTGTCCCATCTTTCGAATTCAAAATTATCAATCGCGTGTGTATTCTTGTCAGACCCTCCTTAGTTGATTGATTTAACTGTGAAAACAGTCAGTAGTCTATATAAGATCAACCAGACTTACGAAATAATTTCAGGTAGGGAATATATAATGTGTCAGTGCGAGAATGGACCAGTCGTCATCAGATCTTGTGCGTTGCCATGTTACTGCAGGTACGAAGGCAATGCCTATAACTGGACAATATCCCTTGTCATTCACTTTATGATATATCGCTTCAAAAATATTTTTTAAATCTATGATGTTTGTTCCCCTTTTATAAAATCAGTCTGAATTTTAATTTCAAATATAAATTGAAAAGTCCTCGAAAAAAAATTAAATTAATTAGCACAAGACCAAACGGATTCCTAAGGAATTGAATAACGACCTTATAACACTGCATAATTATAGTGGGAATATTTTTCTACTAAAAACAAACATTCTCTTGTAGGCACTGATGCACGTGTTTGAGCAAACTTAATGATATTACATTTTTGTATAGTAAAGGTGGCTATCACACGACATGAACGAGTTGAATGAAAACAAAGAACAATAAAAAATACCTTAATTTCAGGGTATTTACATTTCTTCTTAAAAGGTGCTGAAAAGGTTCTAGAAACAGATGCGTTGGACGAACTTCCGGTGCACTTGATTTTATTTATCAAATTTGATATCAAGAGCATCTGCATATTAGAATTCAGATGAAGAAATCCAGAGAGAACTGGTATAAACAAATTTTACTTCGTGTAATTATAGTCCCCAAAGACATATAAAGATAATAGACAATTGTCGTTCATCATTTGTTTAACAAAGTTTTGTTGAAATTAGATTTATATCAAAGACGTCTTACAATAAAATACCTTTTAAATATCTTAACTGACGTTTTAAATATTTTTGAATTCTAGTTTATTAGAAATTTGGATTGATATTCACGAAATTTAGAAATCGTTCAATAATTGTTTGGAGTTCATGTTTCGGGACAAATAACTGTCATTTTATATTTTGAATTAAGTGTATTTCAGTTGTAAAATATTATTATTTTCATGACTGGAGCTGTCTCTTCATTTACTTTATGCTCAAATTAAATCTATAATTTAAGGCATTTGGCAAAAGCTAGAAATCATGCATTGTTTGGTTAACTGTTAAAAAACAACACACAAATCAAATTCTGATAGACCAGAAATCGTTGTTTGAGCAAGGCATCTTTTTTTAAATACCGCATTTAAACATTCGAAAAACGGGTATGGTATTACAGCCATTGTTTGTTTTTTCAAAATGATTAGACACGAGGTTTGATAATAGAGTGTATCTATGACCCATAAGTAGGAAAACTTAAATTTCGAAATCTCACTGTAATTGACTAATCCTTGTCATCTGTTAACTTCTTGCCATTCATCGAAAATTTTGAAGTGACTGAACTAGACCCTCTATTCTCTGATGGTCACTGTCTATTGTCAGCTTCATTTAATCTAGACTATGCTGTAAAAGAAATAGCCGGCCAACAACAATATGCCAGTTTAAAGCCCAAATGGCAAGACAAAAAAAAGACTGAGTTTGTTACAAATTTAGACTCAACTTTAGTTGACGATTTACGTGTAATTTTACTAAGTCCCTCACCGATTATCGGTAAGACATATATTAATGATATCAATGACAAGATCACTAAACTTTTCTCCAATTGTGCAGAAAGCACTTTTGGTAACCCGCTCAAGAAATTTGAACAAAACCATGCTTCCCATAAACCCTGGTACGGGCCTCAGTGTAGGAAGGCTAGAAATCTGTATAATAGTGCGCGTAAAAAATATAACCTACACAAGAATGACCAAAATAAATTTAACCTAAATAAAGCAAGCCGTTATTATAAACAAACAATGCACACCTGGATAAGTAAACACAGGTATAATGCTGAGCACAGGTTACGGTCATTGAGTTCCAATAATCCAAAGGATTATTGGCACTATTTAAATAGCCTCGGAGAAAGCAAAATTAAGGCCACACCAACTATTTCTGACCTTTTCAATCATTTTAAAAATGTTAACTCAAAAGTGCACGGAAATGCTGAACCCGTGTGTGATGACAGTTTTAATCCTGATATATACACAACGCAAGCTTTGAACATGCCCATCACTTTACAGGAAGTTGAAAAGGCTATCTCTAGCACGAAAAGCAGTAAAGCCGCTTCCGAACAAGATAATATTTTAAATGAATATTTAAAATGCACCAAGCATGTTATGTTACCTTTATACGTTACCTTCTTTAACTATATTCTCGATACAGGTCTCATTCCCAACAATTGGTTAATTGGCACTATTAAACCTATTTATAAAGGCAAAGGCTCCCAAACAGACCCATGCAATTTCAGACCCATCACAATCTTGAGTTGCCTTGGTAAAGTCTTTACATCTGTCCTAAATACAAGAATTAATGATTTTTTAAGAGAAAATAGCATATTACATGAAAATCAAGCCGGATTTCGGTCCAAATACTCTACTACAGACCACATTTTTGCATTGCATTTTCTAATCGAAAAAATTAGGCAAGATAAACGAAAACTCTTTTGCTCATTTATTGATTTTTCTGCAGCATTTGACTCAGTCTGGAGAGCCGGACTGTGGTCAAAAATTTTCAATCTTGGTATAAGAGGTAAAATTTTATCCGTAATCAAAAATATGTATGCTGATATCAAGTCATGTATTTCTCTAAATGGAAAAACCTCTGCTTTTTTCTCGAGTGACTGTGGTGGTAGACAGGGGGAAAATCTATCCCCCATTTTATTTTCCATGTACCTGAATGACCTTGAAGATTTTTTAACAAAAAACAACACTGGTATTGTGTCAAATATAAATAACGACGACAGTGTGCTATTTTTTAAATTGTTAATCCTGCTTTATGCAGACGATACTGTTATTTTTGCTGATAACGAAGTTAACTTCCAAAATTGTCTGAATGACTTTTATCTTTATTGTAAAACCTGGAAGCTTTGTATTAATTATTCAAAAACGAAGATCATCGTATTCGGAACAAACAGGCCCGAAAAATATTCTTTCTATATTAATGGTGAAAAAATAGAAACTGTTAAAAGTTATAAATATTTAGGTGTATACTTCTCTTCATCTGGCAGCTTCCTAGCATGCAGAAAGTATCTTGTTACCCAGGCTAATAAGGCAATGCACCAGTTACTTTCAATAATTTTCAATTTGAACCTCCCTATTGACCTACAAATAAAATTGTTTGATCAAACTATACTGCCCATCTTAACTTACGGTTGTGAGATATTTGGATTTGAAGACCTTGATATTCTTGAACAGGTTCACTGTAACTTTCTAAGGATAATAACAAAATCTAAGAGGAGCACCCCAAGGTACATGTTGTATGCCGAACTCGGACGATTCCCTCTAGAAATAATTATTAAATCTCGAATGGTTAAATTTTGGATAAACATTGTACAGTCACGAAACCCCTTAAAAATTACATATCTCTGTTACCATTACATGTACCAATCGGTCCGTGGTTTCAGATGGCTCCAATTTATAAGAAATATTCTTGACACAACTGGTTACTCCGACATCTGGCTAAATCAGCCAAACTTTTGTAAAAACATCGATAAACTTATTAAACAAACTCTGATAGACCAGTTTAAGCAGCAATGGGGGTCAACATTGGACTGCTCTTCAAAGGGTAAAATGTACAGCTTATATAAAGATAGCATAAGCCTGGAAAAATACCTCATTGAACTTTTACCTACCCATCGCATTTCCCTTTTACACTTCCGAACAGGCAATCACAGGTTACCAATTGAAGTGGGTCGATGGAGACAGTCCCATGTCCCTCATGAAAACAGGAAGTGCCCGCTTTGTTCCTCCGGTGACCTTGGTGATGAAATGCATTATCTCCTCATCTGTCCATTCTTTAAAGAAAAAAGATTAAAGTATATTCCTAAAGTATTTTTCAATAGACCAAATATTTTAAAGTTTAAGGAACTGATGACTAACAATGATACAACCCTCATGACAAAGCTAAGTATTTTTGTTAAATGCATCATGCAGCATTTTAGTAGACGGTAGAATTTGCCCCCCCCCCCCCCCTCCACCCGCCCCAATTTTATATATTGTTTACTGGTACTTTTTTTCTCGTCTGTCGTTTTGCTCAGTGTAGCATTTTGAACACTACTAAGTATTTGAATGTATATGTAAATAAGTTATGTTGAAACGATAATTGCTTCAACTTTATACGTGTATGATATACTCAGTTACTAGGAAGTGTTAATTCTCTAGATGAATGTTTATGTTTGAGGCATATGGCTTTTTACTATAAATTGCTACTAGCTGCCCGGATTGCAAATAATCTGAAAGGTAATTTGTCTTTAAAAGAAATACATTCAAAATAAATGAAGATCTATTTCGCTCGAAATAACCTTGATCATAATTTTCTTCTAGCTTATCTTTTTATTTTTAATATAAAATGTTACTAAATTATTATTTACTCACCACGTGTAGGCGTATCTTTCAGCAGTGTTGTCTCCATTCAGTTCGTGCCTTTTAAGCTTGCCGTGTGTAACGGTCTATGTCCAATTGACACACTAATCTTTTGTGTATTCTTAGCCTATAGTCTGTTTCATAGAAACGGTAACATAAAGTCTACTTTAAGATTTTCTCAATGATTATACTTTGCCACAAATATACAGAATCGTAAGACAGGGAAATTAAGTGAGATATCAGGTATGTTCTGGTTTTTGTCTCAATATTTTGACAACTTATTGGCTTTCATTATTATCCCCACCAATCAAAGTTTGCCATTGTTTTGTCTCTTATATCGAGTCTCTAGTCTGTTTCAAAGAAACAATAACTGAAATCTATTTTAGATTTTTTTTCCATGATTACACTTTGCTGCAAATATATAGAATCGAAAGACAGGGAAATCAAGTGAGATGTCAGATATATTCCGGTTTTTTGTCTCAATATTTTAACAACTTATTAACTTTGATCATTATCCCCACTAATCAAAGTTTGCCATTGTTCTGTTCCAATGTTTTATTTGTTATATTATTTGTGCACATGTTATTACAAATGTATGTTTGTAATCTGTGTCAGAATAAAGGTTCTGTTCTGTTCTGTTCTATGAAACAGGATATCGCTCAGACCTGTTGTGCATGCAATCTTTTTAGATGAAACAAATTACGTAAGAACATAAAGTAAGTACTTAGGACCCTGTGGCAAAATTGTAATCGTAAATCAAAAAACATGTTGAAAATGATCTGAACGAATATACTTTTAGGAGTAAATGTTCGATGTTTACATTCTAAGTGTGTCAAGGTACGAAAGAAACGATTGAACATTTTTTTAAAAATAAAATGCTGTTTTTTATTAAATTAAAATAAAAAGTTGGTAAATAAAGATAATCGAAGCTAGTGGCTGGTCATCGTCGTAAAACATGTACATATATTACTTCTTTTTATGGTATTTCTAAAAAACTATCTCAAACTGCACGTGAATTAAACACAGAAAAGATATGATGAATGAAGAAAAAAAAACTAGTAAGATCTTTGGGGAAAAGAAAATAATATCAAGTCATATTTTTGTGTCATAGTTTGCTGATCGTTACTCGTTTGCTTTTTCTGACAGATATGTAGCTACCAAATGACTTCCAGCTCGGAATGGAACACAGTCAAAGTCATGATAAATCTTCTCGAGTGCGTTTGTCTGCAAACTATAAAAATTATCGGAAGATAAGATTTGTAAGCGAAACATTTCTTAAATTAAATCCGTTAGTGCTGCAGTTTATTAATTAAACACAGTATTAGTAGCACGACTATGTTTTTTTCATTTATTTATTTATTCATTTATTTATTTATTTATTTATCCATATCAGACATTCAAGCTGACTGTTCCTATTTTATGTGGACCGTTGCTTATGACACCATGTTAATATTTAATTATATTTTTTGTCCGGTATCAGACATTCCAGCTAATTGTTTACTGTTTCGTGTGCACCGTTGCTTAGTGGCTTGAATGAACTGTGAAAACAATCATTCAATTAGATGAACACTTGACAAGGCGGTTCCCAAAAGAGTTGAAGTTCCGAAGAATTACACTGAATAGAAATGAAACTACTTCCCTAAATGATTTAAGCATTTTCTGTAGGCATTATTGACGTTAGGTCTGTAATGAGGAAGAATGCCATTAATTTTCCGTTCAGTACAATTACCGCCTTACGGTATGAAGGGGGAATTGGATACTACAAAAATATGTATGTTTTAGTCATAAATATTATTGTTGAAGTAACAGTTTGCAAAAAGTGAGTATGCTCACTTAACTAGCATGCAAATAGGTTTAACGCTGACCTAAGCTAAAATATACCCTATTTTTATTAATTATTGTTGAGACCAGTCACGTAAATATAGGTTACCATTTCTAGCATTTCAAGGAGAAATTAATAATTGAATTTTATTTTGATCAAATAAGTATCTTATGCAACACTTAGAATTACAAATAAATAAATAAAATATATATTTCCATATTCACAAAAAGAAACGCTCAATATTTGTTTTAGATTCACATCTCTTTTACAACTAAGGCTGTCACATTTATTTTCACGGTACACTAATATATTCAGCTTTAAATTAATAAAAATAAGTACATTTATTAATTAATTAATAAGGAAAGCTGTAAATTCCGTTGCCGGGTCATACAAAAAGTAACTTAAAGACTTTAATTTTAAACCCTAGACACGGACGGATAATTTAAGACACATATACCTTGGACGTTTACACTTTTTTGAGTACTGATTTTTTTTCTAGCAGTCTCATGATGGTAAGAAGAAATTTTGACTTTAATGAAGAGGGGAGGCAATTTTGTATATTCATTATAATTTGAAACGGCATTTAGTGGTCATGAAAACTAATACATCTGTAAATGTATAGCTATTTTGTGTGTCCCTTATGTTATAAGGTAATGATAACCAAACACTGTTTTGTAAGACATTTCGTCTCGAACTTGAGAATAAATACATCATGTCTTTACTTGTAATCCTCATTTATTTTTCTAGTATAGGGTATGACGTAAATATTTCAAAGCGGTATAACTAAATTATTATAAAGAGTATTCTTGATTTAAACTTTTTGTGACTAGAGAACTTGTTTTTGAGGTTTGTGTAAATCATTCAGGGTCCTAAATGAACTGCAATAACACTTGTCAGACTAGAATAAAACTTTTCACGACGGTTCCCAGATGGGATTTAGCCAAGACAATACTACATGAAATAGTAATAAGAGTTATTTTCTCTAAATTATACATCAATTTACCTCCGACAATAAATCGAATTTAAGAGTGACAACGGCCGCTAAATCACAACACAGTAATAGATGTCAGATCATCTAAAACACAAGGGAAATGTATGAAAAGTAGTATTTCAAAGCTTATATTGTTTTTGATTGTTCAGTCCAGAATGTCATGTATTCTGTAAACCAAATGTTGTTATCATAATGCATTCCACTAACAGACTTCCAGAAAATACTCTGTGCAATAGTGACGCACTTTACTGTAATTCTAATGCTGACAAAACATGGAATGATAATGAATTTGTGCTAAGGTTAGGGTAATAACAACCTTGAAGTAAGTGTCTACCTTAGGAAAGGATAGACTTAAAAGTCTGTAGACGTAAAAGACTTTAAGATTTTTATCTGAGTTCATAAATTTCAAGAAAAATGTTTTCTCGTCCCAATGCTTTTGTGTTCATGTTTCTAGATGCAGGAAACTTTAGCCATGATCAGTAAGCAAACATGTTAAACCCTAAGGTCTTTTAAACTTTTAAACAGAAGTTTTCTTAAGTTACCTTAATATTTACTGATTCGTCTCTTAAACTTTCATAAACCTGTATGGGAATGCTAAAATATATATCAGGTTTAAGCATTTTACTGTATAATCCTCCATTCCTTCCTTTACGCCCTTGCTTGTTCGCTTCTTTCCGTCCTTTCCTTGTTCGCTTTCTTCCGTCCTTTCCCTTGTTCACTTCCATCCGGCTTTTCCCTTATTTGCTTCCTTGTTCGCTTCCTTGTGTCTTTTCTTGTTCGCTTCCTTCCATCCTTTCCCATGTTCGCTTCCTAGCGTCTTTGCTTGTTTGCTTCCTTCTGTCCTTTCCCTTGTTCGCTTCTTTGCGTCTTTGCTTGTTTGCTTCCTTCCGTGGTATCCCGTGTTCGCTTCCGTGCTTTCCTTTGTTTGCTTCCTTGCGTCTTTGCTTGTTTGCTTCCTTCCGTCCTTTCCCTTGTTCGCTTCCTTCCGTCCTTTCCCTTGTTTGCTTCCTTCCGTCCTTTCCCTTTTTTGCTCCCTTCCGTCCTTTCCCTTGTTCGCTTCCTTCCGTCCTTTCCCTTGTTTGCTTCCTTCCGTCCTTCCCCTTGTTCGCTTCCTTCCGTCCTTTCCCTTGTTTGCTTCCTTCCGTCCTTTCCCTTGTTTGCTTCCTTCCGTCCTTTCCCTTGCTCGATTCCTTCCGTCCTTTCCCTTGTTCGCTTCCTTCCGTTTTTTCCCTTGTTTGCTTCCTTTCGTCCTTTCCCTTGTTCGCTTCCTTCCGTCCTTTCCCTTGTTTGCTTCCTTCCGTCCTTTCCCTTGTTCGCTTCCTTGCGTCTTTGCTTCCTTCCGTCGTTTTCCTTGTTAAGTACGTAAAAATTATCATATTTTAGACAGAGTACACCATACTTTACTAGCGGCCGCCTATGATTTCTGATAATTCCAATCGTGCAACAATGTTTACGCAAATATTTGTTTCATCGGAAAAGCTGTATGTAAACACCCAAGAGGTGAATGCTTTTTAACTTGGCCAATATACACTTTCTGCAGTGTCTGCACCGTCCTCTTGTTTGTTTTATTATTAGTGTCATGCAAACGCTAACGAAAGTTATGGTCCAGTTATACGTACAGTGTCTAACCTTAAGCCGTTCCAGGCTACTAAGTCATTGTCCTCGCTGTAAGTGGTTCGTGATATGCCCTATCTAATTAAGCAACCATAATAAGTTATCATTTATTGTTATATGCTGAAATGTGAAATAAATGCTAGTTTTCATAAGTACAGAAAAATTCTGAGGGCAAAGTTATTTTTTGTAAGTATTAAATGTGCATGCAAGTGCACCTTACCCAACGCCCATCGTTATAAAGCCACATTTTTATGTTGTTGTTTTTTTACCTAAGAAATCTATTTACAGGTCGGTCTTGCATGTAAAATTTTCATTCATAGGAAATGCGGACGACGATTCCTGACAAATTACATCCCATTTTTACAAAATATCTTGGATTACATTACGGTCTTTTTCACCGCAAACCAGATAAATCCCTGTATTCATGCCTCTTTTATGGTCCAATTCCGAGTAATTGAATTTCCTTGTTACAGCATTAGGCTGGCAATTACTTCTAGAATTGTCTTGTATTTCTGTTTGTTGAGAGAGGCGAGAATATCGTGCAAATCATATAAATCTATATGTAACTGGAATTGATATTATAAAAATATTACATGTCTGACAGGGTGTCAGTAAAATTCGCCACGGTTGACAGTATTTTCGAAAGTTGACAATTTTACTCTCACAGTGTCAGACATGTAACATTTATTTTATTATACCGAAAAACTATTCAAACCATGAACAACTTTATTCATTTTTAAGCTTTAAAACGTGTGTTGCTTGCCATTATTGTCGTCTGTTTACAACGGAAATATAAAAATAGATATTGCGCATGCGCGAATGGTACAGTTTAATTTTCGAACATTCCATACCTATGGTAGCGGGTGACAGTATTTTTCCGACAGTAAATTTTTTTCTGACAGTACTTACATGTCACGGTGGCCTATGGAAGATTAACATTGTAAATGAAATTTAGGTATAATAACATCTTATATTTTATAAAATCAATACTGATTGAGACAATGTTCAGTATGAATATATATGTCCAGTTAAAATACAAATTTTATTACAAGTCAGTGGATTAGCCTTTTTAAGATTTCAGTCACATAAAGATTATTTTACAATGGACTGAAATGCAGAATTCATCTGTCAAAATACTGCAAGTTATGGTTATCCTAAGTATCGCCTTTCTACCTCACACTGTAGACAAGTTGCAAATTAAGAATGACTTTAGTTTTGAGAATAGCAAATAATTTAGCGTATGTTTGTGTTAAGTCTTTTAGGTCATGGTACTTATATATAGAAATTACAGTCTTATAGCATTTGGACTTGAAATGTGGTCTTTCTTATTCATTTTCTGTAATGTAATCTAGTATTTTCTGGTTGTTTAGATGCATTTATTTAAGAAACAACCTTTTTAGCATTTCTGTTTCATACTGACTGTAATAATGCGTCTAGCACAAATATCACATATCTGTGTTACGTCTGCAAATATCGATTCATATAGAGTAAATTTGTGAGAAACAAAAACAATCAGCAGTATTTTCTGTTTTCATTAAATTGATTTCATGTTGTCATTAAGGATGAAAGATTAAACTAATTAAGCACTCTGACTTACTTTACTTTAGTTTATTGGAAAATGTCAAAACATCCATAAATAGATTCTTGGCGTAACTTATTAATCTAGCTTTAAGAAATTATGTTCGCGTCAAGAAACCATCGTATTCTCTGACAATTTATTTACCTATTGGAGAGTTGGCGATTTCACTCGACATTTTGAATTTGAAGCATGAAAATATATAAAACTTTTGTTCACAGGACGTACAGGTACTTTCAACAATGTAGCTGGTGTATTCCTGATACAGTACAATGATTTTATTTACAAATACTAGAAAAAGTAATGCTTATTTTTAGATCAAACCTCGCTGTTTTTAGAAATCTGTCATTTTCAAATTTTCATTTTTTTTTGTGTCTGCAGATAGAGTCGGAGTACATTAAAACAAATAATTGTTTTAACTATATTGGAAGTAAAATAATAACATTTTACAAACTTCCGATATAAAGCCTTTTCAATGTAAGGCGTAAGTGTCTTACAGCTGTCATATAATACAAATCTAGTTTCACAAGTTAATATAAAAACAGTAAGCTGTTATGTTGTATTTAAAAGTACTTTTTTAAAAAAAAAATGGAATTATCAAGGATATTTTACAACTAATGAGCAAACCAAAATGATATTTCCTGTCGCTTCAGCAAAGTAAGCTATTATGCTATATTTAATTTTTTTTTTTTCAAAATGGAATTATCAAAATATCGTACCACCAATGAGCATACCAAAATTATATTTTTTTCGCTTTCAGCAAATCAGATTGTGCGAATAACAGTTCTATGTTTTCAAAAAAGTCAATCATGCCATTGTTGAGACACAAAAAATGTGAAACAAATCACACCCAGAGTTTGGCTTCATAAGACTACTGTAAAGATAGCGATCACTCATTCTTGGCATCAGCTGGAAGGGACTAGGTGTGGACAATGATACATGAGTTTTGTGATCAGGCCATCTTTCAGTCAAGTCTTTGTTATTTACACATGGCTATTCGAGTGAAGTAATTTGTTTGAGTAAATATGGCATTTTTTGCAGGAATGGCATCATTAATGATATAACAACATTTTGACGTTATTTCACGGTAATATTTCTATGGGGAAAATATTTATAAATGTTTTTAGTTTATAGGAAATTTAGGTCGTCCTGCAGATTTACATTCTATGTAACGAACAAAATAAGATTATTTGAGCCTTGCATACTTACAAAAAAAAGAAAAAAAGCCTCATATAGCCTGGTCGAATTTGATATAACCCGAGCCGCCAGATGAAGGTTTATTTCAGTTCGAACACGCTGTACGAGTCCGTATACCCAGCCAAGAGTCTATACAGCGTATTTATAATACCGCAGATTATTTTAAAAACAAAAACTGGTCTATTTCTACATATCATATGACCAGTTTCTTTAATTTGTATACTCCCATCATGTGCCCTCTCACTTTCGTTCGGTTTCTTCCGTGACATTTCCGGAATAAACCGAACGTATTTTCTTCACAAGCAATTTGTTTTTGATTTTAGTAATCTTATTGTCAATGTTTTTAATCTGATTTTCATTAAAGATAACAACACATTTATACATTGCTATCTTTAAAAAAACTGTTGTCATACTGTGACGTCATTATAGTGTCATGGTGATGATTCCATTGATGAAACCAAGCGATTTTTGTTGTTGTTTAAAAGACTCTGACTGGCCACTGGGTGCAAAAGTAAATGATTTAGGCCTTGTGTTCGACAGTTGACGGTATGAATTGAAATGTTTTTACTTAAGTAATCTTCTCTGTGCAATTTACAATGGCACTTTAGAAAATAAATTCCCCTCTGATAGTTTGTAGACAAAGTGCCACATAAGAGACAAAGAAAAGGATAATTCAGCTGATAATAAAAGGCAGCATAAGTCGATTCAAAGGTTTGATGAGGTCAAAGATCTTCACTATTTTTTATGGAACAGACAAAAATGTTTTGCTCGTTCAAGCACGACTCTTAGCTTAGAAAGTTTAGATTAGTATTCTGTCCGGTAAGTTTTAATCACACAAACTTTAGATAGGATTTCTCTTCATTGACTTGGATACTGGAAAGATTCATACCTAAGAGGTTGTTAATGTGAAGTTATTGTTGAATTTTTCAATCGAGAGAAAAGATGGCTGCCATTTTGTTTTTGGTTGAAACAAAACAATGAGGTGTATTCAACCTTTTTCAGACTATACATTTTTCAGACTAGGCGAGTACCAATCTCAGACTACGCTAGTACTTTTTTCAGACTATTCTAGTATTTTTACTTTTAATGTAGATACAACTGAGCGAAATATTGCATTTGTTCCCCGGATATAACTTATATATATCGGCTTATGAATTCAAAGCTTATAAAGGCAGTGTTAGCGAGTACAGTTGTAAAATACTCAGGTGTTTGACTCACTCTGTCACCTAGTTACTTCCTAGTAATTATTTCCAGACGAAACCATCCTGACACAGGCCAATAAAGTTTAATGAACAATTTCGTAACGAACAGTAACAGCGATACCAAGGTTTAATACCATTAAACTGTGGTTTATAACTTTGAGTCACGATACCGCTGATTTATTGAAGTTGAAAAGTTGGCGTTTTCCATGCTTTATTTTCAAAAGAAGCGTCTACTTATGTATTAATTGTGCTTGTTATATTCCCTGTTAAAATGTTTTCACGAGTCATATTATTGAAGTCAAAAGTTCGTATATGTGAGAAGCTTTTGGACACAGTCTTCGTATGCTGTAAAATTAATGTTATTACCGACAAATGTATTAGATGATTGGATATGCAAGGCAAAGGCTACTGTTGACTTTAGAACCATGCATGCAAGGAAAAACCATAGCTTATACGTAAAGTTCGTATTTTAAGATTCTGGATTGTTTATATTTCTAAGACGAGGGTATCATTAATATTAACAATGTTTTCAAGTTTTAAAAGAACTAATATCATATAAAAAACTAAACTATTGTAATCGACTGCCATCGTTGTACATTTTATTTTCAACATTTTAGATTGTGAACTCTCATTTCACAATGTACTGTGCATCTTAAACTTGTTTGTTGGTCTCCCGGATGAATGTGTCACTGTTTCAGGTTCGACATTAGATACAATGAAATGCAGTTTTTGTGAACACTCGTACTTGAAGTCAAACGTTTGATAAGATTTTTCATGAAACTCGCACAGAATGATTATGTTGAGGATATATTTGAAGATTTTTGTGATTTTGGCTCACAATGGATTCAGACAAGAACACCAGCTTAAATTAGTAAACATATTTTCCGAAGCTATTGCCATTTTTTGAAGATTAATATGAGTACATGTCATGGCAAGCCAAGAAATAAATGTCACACGCTGTCATTTTGAAATTGAATCTAGGTCAACATATCAATGGTAAATACCTGAACTCTCCAATCTTCTCCAAACTTGTGCAGTCGTTTGCAGCTTTCATTTACGGTGGCACAGAGGTGACATGCACAACTTTTTTTTTTTAATTGCACTTCTCTTTTTTTATCTCGTTCCCACGAGATACTAAGTCGAGGGAACGACTTAGTATCTCGTTCCCACGAGTTACTAAGTCGTGGGAACGAGATAAAAAAAAGAGAAGTGCAAATCTGAATAAAGAATCGCATTTGATAAAAGAGAGTTGCGCAGTACAAAAAAGAATCGTGTTTTAAAAAAAAAAGAACAGCGAATGTAAGCTATGTCGAGGGAACGACTTACTAACTCGTGGAAACGAGTTAGCTATGTCGTGGGAACGACTTAATATCTCGTTCCCACGAGATACTAAGTCGTTCCCTCGAGTTAGTATCTCGTGGGTACGAGATAAAAAAAGAAAAGTGCAATTTAAAAAAAAATGTATTACTTTGAAAAAAAAAGTGTAGCACAATATATTGCTTTCTCGTTCCCATGACATAGCTAACTCGTTCCCACTAGTTAGTAAGTCGTTCCCACGACATAGCTAACGCGTTCCCACGAGTTAGTAAGTCGTTCCCTCGACATAGCTTACATTCGCTGTTCTTTTTTTTACAACACGATTCTTTTTTTTTACTGCGTTTTTTTTTTCCAAATGCGATTCTTTTTTAAGATTTGCACTTCTCTTTTTTTATCTCGTTCACACGACTTAGTATCTCGTTCCCACGAGTTACTAAGTCGTGGGAACGAGATAAAAAAAAGAGATGTGCAATTAAAAAAAAAGTTGTGCATGTCACCTCTGTGCCACCGTATTCATTAGTAATCACTTTGATATTATTTTTTTATCTTTTAATAGCTTTTGCCTTTCCATTTATAACATTGTCTTATCGGCTATCGATGTTTGAGTGAGATACACACATTTTGAGAATGTTTACAGATTCTGAATTCTGTTGTCTTGTTAAAGCGACTGGCTCACAGAATTTTGCTGATTTTTTTCTTTAAAAGTTAAGAGAATTTAATATACTACGGAAAAACATAATATTATGCTTCTAAACGTCATGAAAACTGAAAAAAAAAGTTTAGGATTCGAACCCACGACCTTTCGGTCATTAAAATAAAGAGCGACGATCTAGACCACTGAGCCACAGCGCTTACTTGTAAGAACGCGTCAAAAATAATCTTATATCTAAAGTATCTACCCCGTGACTAACGCGGTAAATTTTTTACCGATAAAAGTGTGTAAAACTTTATATTTTGATGTTTTTCTGTATCAAAAAATGAATCAGTAACTTAGTTTAAATAAGTTCTTCACAAATGCAGCAAAAATTTCAAGATGTAAAAACATTTTCATTTTTTTTCAGCGTCGGCCAGTCTGTGAGTCAGTCGCTTTAAGTACAAACCCAGTCTTTTCAAACCACACAATCAAAAAAAAATCATTTAACAAAACAATAGACTTTGTTTTTGAAATACTCTGAAGAGCCTTATATACTCTGCCCTGTTTCGTCTTATGTAAATATAACGGTATTGCTTAACCAATGAATTGCCTAATAGTGAAAAAAAATCTAGACACAAGGTTATTTAAATTTATCTCCCTGACACACATCAAGTTTGTGAGATAACTTTACACCTATATCAATTTTGCGAAATAACTTTTCTTAGACTGGACAGTTCTTTGAAGATAAATCTAAACGACAGAGGAAAAGCAGAGATGGTACAATTTAAATGTCACTGACTTGTGATAAACAGACTACGTCATGATTAATAATGGCCTACACCTCTGTTAAAATGGAATTCGTCTTCGTCAAAATCTCATGCAGAGAAGAAATTAATCTATAGTGTTCTCCTTCTGGTTAGCTCAGGAAGTATGAACTTCTGGTTTATAGACGTGTAGAGTAGCAAAGATATTAAAGTTAAGCATGGAATGGCAAATGATCATTGTAATTATTTCAAATAGAAAATACTATAAAATGCATGTTGACTTTATAAGTTGCTGAAAGCCGCTGATACGGATAAATGGAAACTAATATTGACGAGAATGGCGTGTTAAAATCCATGTTTAATAGAAAGGGTTCTATTGCACGATCATGTTAGCATGTGAATAAAGAACGTTCTCTTCAACTGTTGCTGACAGGAGTTCTCTTTATTAACCAGCTCTTTTTTCCTTAATAACAATCTTAAATTAGGAAATAGATTTTAAGTTTGAGTGATATACCGTCTGATATATCACGGTGTCGAGTTCAGATGCGTAGTAATTTAATCACGAAGGCCGTAGGCCTGAGTGATTAAATAATTACGCATCTGAACGAGAAACCGTGATATATACGACGGTAGATCACGAAAATGTAAAAATCTATTTCCATTCTAACACGTACGTATATTTATCAGGGACGTAAGTATGTGCACTATTTAACAGTGGCGTTCTCAGTGACGTCAGCGAGCGCGCGCTTGTATTCAGCGTGCTATTCATACTGCCTGATATATCACGCTCAATTCCTTCTTTGTTTATTGTCGGCAAATTGCGGATAGTGTTAGAATGTAATTTATTGTCAGGTGTGGAGTGGGATGCCCTTGACCCTCACATACCTAAGTGACGAGGAAAATAAAATTATGGGGTTTCCTTCTATTGGGACCTGAAAAAAAACAACAAAACAATGGAAAAAAATAAAAACAACACTCATTATCTTCATTATGTCAATTAAAAAGCAGATAAAACATTTAAAGAAATTAAAGTAATGTCTAGCCAGTGAGTAAGTATCTTAGAGGCACTAGAATGTATAAGTAATCTTCCTTGTCATGTCAGATTCAGCCTAGATACGTCTGCAACGTTTTATGACCAGTTGGTATCAAAGCAGACAATTTTATGTAATAAAACATGCATGTTCAACAGAGAAAGAGTTTTAGCTGGTGATTTCGACTTAGAAATTAATGAAGCATTTCTTTTAAATTTCCATATACATGTACTGTAATTATTGTTAATTTGTAGGTACTTAAAGATTGTCCTTCTGTGTTGTACAAGGACAAATAGCAAAACATAATACAGTGAAATAAATGTTAAACCATTCACAAAATAGATCAATACTTTGATATGACATTCTGACCCAGTTTGCATATAAATGTGTCATATAGTCATGAATATTAAATCAGAAATGATAAGGTATGAGAAAGCCAGTTAGAAAAGTGCTCGGTATTTAATTTACTCAAGAGTAATATTTAGTGTTATTCAAAGCCTTTGTTTGAGGGGTCATTTTCTCCCCGATAATTTTATTGGAAACATTCAAAAATAACATACTGGTCAAAATAAACCATAGACCTTTAATATCATTTATAATGCATGAAGTTTAAATGTATTGCTTTCTGTATCACTTAATTTGATAGTCTTGTCAAGAATCGTGTGTATGCTAAAGGCCTCGCATTCATCTCTGTCTCAAGAAGCTATCTGGTTTATTTATATTTTTTTCTTAAGCATTGACCATATAACTATTACTTCTGCGTGGATATAATTTTATTATAAATTAGGAAATCAAAAGCTTAATCGTTTACATATTCAATTGCCCTTGTTATAACTTTCGCACCTTTTTTCTGAAGTTCTGACATATACATTTTTAAAAGAAGTATTTTATAACTGTGACAGACGTATGAGCAAACACTTTACAAATTGATATTCATACAATGAATGATGTTTAAATGACTTGATCAATTCATAAGGCGACAGACATTCTTTAAAGGTTCATCAAACGACAAAAAAGATATTATATTATACAAAATGTAATTTCAATAAAAATATCATACAACAGTAGAAAATGTTAAATGCACAATCAACCCGTATACTTATTCTTTCACTCAGATAATTTTGAGATTAACAGATATTATTATTATTAGATTGTCTACATCAATTAATTAGAATGATTTTCGCTATTACACTGACAGACACGGCTAAAAGTATTTTTGTCGTGACAGTATAAACGGAAAATAAATCAAACAAAAAACGGGTAGACACTGATCTAGGAACTAACTAAAGAGCGTTTTCTCATTGTTCTTAATTTGATGGATAATTGTTAAGAAATATCCAAAATATTCATTATTTTCTCAATACTTCTAAACAAAGAGGCGAAACGAAAATTAATGTGGTAGTTTTAAATGCGTTATTTGCACAGATGGCGACAACAATTCTTACGGAAAGATATTCGATTAAATAATTTTATCACCATGTCTATCTGAAATGCCAATTAAAGGAGAAGACTTATTTGAAAACGACATAATGTTATGTGTAGTCGCAAATTAAGTGCCGCTGAGACTACCAGGTTATAAATAATCATTTTCTTTCCACCTTACTCTCAGACTAATCTAGCAAATAAATGCAGTTAAGACATCCTTACAGACAAATTGATGGGTTAAGCGAGTATTCATTACAGTTAGTTATGTAGCCAGGCTTATATTTTGACCTAAGAAAATGATACGTTTAATACTTTAGTAGTGGCCCTTTCTATGAAGGATAGGTATATTGCCTACCTGATATGACTGACAGTGAGAGGATGTTAAACCCATTTTAATATGAACCTGATATTTAGCTTCCAAAAAGTCTTAACATGTTCTCAACTAGTTCATATGTTTCTGTTTCATCTCAGGAATCCAGATAGAATTCAACCTAACACAGGAATAAAGAGGAAGCTGTGAAAAATACATGGCACCTTCAGTGTTTACCAATTATCTTGTAATACTTCTATGTTTTCAGTTCAAAATTAAGTCAACCTAGTATGAAGGGGAACCTTGCCTGATATGACGCTCATTATATAACCCATGCGAATTTACACAATGTTTGTATATAAATTCAAGGGGTAACGGGGATTCTTTGGTTGTTTATGTGAAGAGAACACCAAATTATATAGTTTGTTTCCTATTTATTCCTATTGTTTTAATGATTTCCAAACAAACGATCTGAAAATATAAAAAGGATAACAATCGTAAACCTTGTGTTTTAAGTGTACTGATGAAGGAATTCTTTAAAAACAATATAACAATATTAACATGAATATAATCATAAGACCCTAAAATACTTAATATGTGTCTGTCCATTCTGTATGATATAATTATTTGCTGTTAACATCTTATGAGGATTAACCGTGTGCTGTTCTTGAATTCGTACATTAAAGTAACATACAAACAAACATATTACGTTATACATCTTTACATACCCTTGTCAGTTAGACAAAACATCTAGTGCCCTCAAAAAATGACCAGGGCCTCACTCCTCACACACAACCATCTGGAGTGCCTGTGCAGTGCTCGGAAGAGATGTCACACCAGCTGCAAAGAACCAATCACCATAAGAGTCATGCAAAGTGTTAGCAGATAATTTGGCAGCGCGCAAAACCAAAAGACAGAACTGTTCAAGAAACATCAACACGCGAAAACCAACTATTATTTCACAATGAATATAAGAATCTCGCGAAAGACAGATCCAAACTCAATCTTGACAACGGCAACAACAAGAATTACCTCTAGAGCCATTCCCTCCTAATCCTTGTAAAATACTACAAAGAATATTGCTAGCAAAAGAAACATGTCTTCCCTTCCCAGGAACTACTGAAGAACTACTTCAATTTACCGCGAAACTAAAGCAGATTACTACTCAATCATGCGATACCTCAACAACCTATCTAACGAATCAAATTCTAAGATTCTATCACATGATCACTCAAGCAATAAACACAATATTACTAAAAATAGAATTTGTTATATCGTTGTCATCTTTGATAACCACTGTCATCTCAGACAACTCCACCTCTCTGTAACCAGTACACTTACATGTTAAAAACATAAAAGAACACACACAAAAACCACTCTGCTACAATTATATTATAATAATAAAACCAGCGAGGTGCTAGTTAGCCGTGTAAAATGTACTTAAACTAAGTTGAACCCACTCCAATATTATTTCAGACCCAGTTTTCAGAGTGAATCATTTATGACCTTCCTAACATGTTTATGTTGCATTATATCAAATATCGTGACGTATATTTCCTTTCGACAATATTCAACTTACTGATAAGTGTTTTACGAAATAGTGATCTAATTTCTCGCGACTGTTATCACAGTTGTACATACAATCTAGAGAAATGTCAGCCTACATTATTATTAAAACAAGTTGAGCATGAGCTAGATGTCATAAATGTCTAAGGAATTGTCAAACGTTGAGTTATTTGCTGTTTATACAAGAGTTTACCGTTATTCCTCAGTCAAGAACTGATAATTCATTTGATATATACCAAGTTTGACCCCGCCAGCGGCTAACATGACCAAAAACATATTTAGGCTGTAAAGGGTTTGAAGTTTGGTTTGCCCTTCATCAGTTTTTTTTTCATGTAGAACATATTCTTCCAGTAAATATGGCCAGTAGCAGAGACATATTTTCAAACATACGCCTCTCTCTGTCTGAGTAGAGTGTTAATTCAAGTCATTTTGATTGGATAATCGCCCCATCCATAAAGATCTTCCGTGACATGTAGACGCAAAAATGGTACTTGTTGAACAAGTTATCATCTTACATATTGCCACTGTTTTTGGATTGCCTGATAATCATGTCTGGTCTGGAGTGTATGAAATATCGGATCGGAAAGACTCATTTATCATCATTTTCTCTCTAAGGTCAGCCTAAGAGCGTGTAGCAATATCATGACTATTCTTTAACAAACAACAAAAAAGTAAAGTATACATATTTGTATCACTACATATATTTAATAAATGCAGATATCTAATTAATAAAATATTATTATAAAAAAGTTATTTTTATTATTAAATTTTGACCTGTTATGCTCTCAAATACCTTTATTTTATCTTGAATTGATCCTATTCCATTTTCGTCTGTAATTCTGCTGAACATGACTGCACAAATGATCCGTGAATTTCGCTCTTAACACGTGGTACAAACATTAAAAAATGCATATATTTTGTCCCTAACAGTGTATTCACCGGAGGGGACTATATGTTTGGCCTCCGTTTTCCTGTCCGTCCGGCTGTCATTCGATCTGTCTGTCCGTCCGTGCAGCTTTCCAAAAATCTAGATCCTTCGATGTCGTAAAGACATGTAAATTAAGTATATAAATAAAACTTAGTTTACGAATAAGTGGCAATATATATTATGCAGACACTTTGTTCTTTTCCTTTGGATCAAAATTCTGCAGTTTTACGGTCATACCACATTCTTGTCCGGAGAACTACTTCCATTTTTCTAGGACTACCGATTTGACACTTGATGTACATGGTCACCACAAGATGTGCCTGACGCATATTTTTGCCCTTAAATGAGCGTTGTGCGGTTTTACGGCCCGTCATTGCAACATCTTGTCACGCAAACTTCTTCCATATTTCTAGGACTATCATCAAGAAGCTCAATGTGCATGTTTTCAAGTCCTCCATTGCGCTTTGGTTTCAGAGCTTGTCATAGTAAACTGTTGTGTTTGGAACTTCTTCCACATCTCAAGGACTATAGATTTGAAACGTGGTGTGCAAGATCACCAATACGTGTAGATGTGCATGATGCATTCTATATTTTAGATTTTTCAACTGACAATGCGGTACTGTGGGTGCATAAATCACATTCAGCTTTAGTTTTAGCTTACGTGGAACCGATAGGGGACTCTTAATTGGTGCGAGCAACACCAGAGACTTGATTTGCCTTAAGTTTAAAAAAGACTTTTTTGAAAACAAACCTTTTTTCCATCAAAACGTGAAAACATCTGCTTATGTAAGAAGATTGAAAGACATATTCTTATTTTGTTTCGACATTTTTTTATATATATATATATATATATATATATATATATATATATATATATATATATATATATATAAACAATAACAACAAAAACAAATTCGGAATAATAAAGATATTCAGGAAATATTTTGCGAGTGCCACAGTACAGTACGAGCTCACATAAAGAAATAAAATTGCAAACACTATCGATTGTACATCATGAAAGTCGTACGTGCTAATCTGCCTAATTTGGTTGTGTAAACTTTGAATTTACTTCTAAGACAGAATGTATGGTTATTTTGCGTGCGGAAAGGAACTTGTAAATCTTCTAAAAAAATTTAATGTTGAATTTGATATTTGTAAATAAGTTGCAAAATAAAGTACGACAAGGTTGTTTTGTATTTTGAATATTGTAGAACAATGTACATAAACAAGTCAAACTTTTTAATAGTTTTCTCTATTTTCTTCCGTTTACAATCTTTGACATTTGGACATAGAAAAAAATATACAAGTGCTTTCACTGAATCTGATTAATACCCCACAATACCGTCTTGTAATGGGCAAAAGGGAATCAAAATAAGCAAAGTAGAGTTAAAAGGTCTTTTTATAAACTTCCTCACACACCTTTTTAATTACTTTTCTATCTAAATAAAACTTTGATATCAAATAGTTTCACTTAATGGCTGTATCATCTGACGTTGAGCTTTTAGATCCTCACCAGAAAGTTGTCTGGAAAACTCTTTCTCAGTATAGGTATCTGTATTGACGTTGACCTTTGAAACTAGGGCTATGATTTTATACACAGCAAATAATTTGCTTACGTATTTCAAAATACCATCATACATGACAAAGTTACAGGGTGGAAACGACTGCATAATATACACATAAATGTGATGATACAGTTTTACTGCAACTTCGAGATAGGGACCTGGTTAACTGAAAGGCCAAATTATTTCAAAAACCCTTGATGCATAATAAAGTTGCAGAGCGGACACAAAATATTGACGACCTCTATGTATGACCTTGACCTTTCAGTTACGCAGCTGGAAATTGTATGCATATGCTCTCAATGTGGTAAACAGTTGTGCCAAACTATTTTGAAATCCGTTCATGAAAATAAAGGTTGAAGCCCGGATACGAAGAGGACCAACCGATTTGGTCACACCCCACATACATGCACATAAAAATAATTGAACAGTACTCGCCAGACACTTGACGACATGTCACCATCTATAAACTATTTTTTTTATTTCAGAATTGTCCTATTCGGTTGTTACCTAGTCAAACATAATAGATATTGCTTGTCAAAATGCAACGCATGACTAATTTTTAAAATGCCAAATGCTGTGAAAAATAATCAATATTCTGCCACTCCGACAAAAATAATTTAGGAATGTCGCGTTGCATTCGATTGAAACAATTCAAACACATGCAAGTTGTCATAACTGTCTGGCAAAGAATTATATTTTTATTTTCTAGCTGACTTAAATTTAAGCAGTTTACACTCAGAAATAGTTAATTTCAAAACTACGGCTGTGTATGCTTTTGTAACCCTTAGATATATTTTCAGACAAAACAAAATAGATATAAAAGAAATAATTGTACAACTGTCTGCGAACGTCTGCCTCTGATATGAAAGAGAACCTTAATAGTTTATTTTGCGTCTTTTGAACGATAAAGCGATTTTTCAAGGATCGTGTTTCAATTTGAAAACAAAATGCATCTTGATTTTAACATGGCTTTAAGAAAAATGGATATGAGACTGCAAACAAATTACCTTTACACATTATTTTATTTTTTATTCAATTTACTACACTGATCTTTTAACTTTATCTAATTTACTTCTCTGTTTGTATAGATTGTTTAATATTATCAGATGTAATTTGACAATGCTTTACAAATTACAAGGGAAATGATTATATAAATGTGATAAGAAAATCTGGGGAGTTTCGAGGTCATGAAAATAATTTTCTTGAACGCACAAACGTACATTATTAAGAATTGATATCTTAATCGATCCTACACTGTAGGGCGTCTGTTAACTAGTATCTAGTTTATAATAAAATTATGCAACTACTTTTGTGAATACAATTCTTGACGAGTATATGAACAATATATTGAATGTACCAAACACATTTTCCCGATTTATATACTAACAGTGCCGAGAGTAATGGTTGTTGTGATTTGTATTTCGTGGCCTCTTCAGTTTTAAAAAAGCAGTTTTTTAGAATCTTGTATTACAACGCTGGTTATATTATCTTGTTGCTATGTCATTTTGTAATTCAGAACAAATCAAAGTCCTTAGTGTAAATCTCCTTTAAATTGAAAAAAAATCAAAATATTAATACTTCGTTTTAGAAAGAGGTCGTTATTTTGTAAATTGATCAATTGTCATTTCCAAAAAAAAGTATACATAATTGATTATCTCGTATTATTCAAAAATGTTAACAAACGATTATTCAATAAAAAGAATCCTAAATACTGTCAACTTACACAAAAGAACGTCATTTTGAATTTTTTATCTGAATAAATTTGGAGATTTTGATAAATCCTTATATTCGTGTAAAATTCCTTTCTTTATAAGCTTTGTGCTGCAAATTAAAAAGAAAAAAAAGTATTTTTGAACTATTCGGATTCGTTGTTTTGTAGAAATGAGCAAACGGTGAAAATGTATTACTATCTTATTTTAATTTTGATAACTCCTCTGGAATATAAATAAGAACCCTCCACTAAATGAGGAATTAAACTGGTGCCTCCACAAACATACGACGTCCTTAGTAATTATCTATTTGTACGGAGCCCCCAAAGTCTGACCACGTTACACGTGCAAGAAATAAATTCTAATAAAGGAGTTTATGTGGATTATATCGTCGCTTCCTACACAGTGAAGAAAATCAGTACCATTTAGGTGACACTGGGCCAGCTTTATCTTCAGCTTGATATCTCGTTAGAGATAGACACCAAGAGATGGCAAGGCAAACAATCTAAACGTCAGTTACATGTGATGAATGACCGGTAGTTTGATTAATCTTAGTATTTATTCCAACTATCAGAACTGAATTCTGTTTTCCATCACATGAACGTGACAGATGATTCAAAAATACTAATAAAAATAACAGAAAACAAATTGTGTTCGGTAGGAAAATGTGCAGCGAAGTTGGCCTGAAACACGTACAGGACCATACCTCCTTAGCCACCAAAGCTGTGATGATGTGTCGTTAATCACCAACATTGTTCCCTATATCATCAATTAACTTGTTAAACTTTAGGTGTTCTTAGTAAGATGTAGTTCTAAATCTTACAAATTATAAATATCATCGTGATGTAAAACATGACAGTAATGAATACAAACCACTGTCATTTCATATAACACTACGTCATACCGCCTAAAGCTTGAGTAATCCTAGAACTGTATATATTATTTCATGTTCAGACGACAGAGAACTTCATTTCACAAAGCGATATTATAATATTTTATTAAAGATAATCTAGTTCTTAAAACTTCAGTAATGGAAAAGTCATGTTGCAACATTTAAACAACATCCAAGCATTTGTTACATAATAACATCGGACTTGGAAATGTTTCGCTAGACAGTAAAACATGAAATCATAAAATAGATTTTATATTGTCTGACTGGATAGCCAATGTTATGTAAACCTGGAACAAAATGCTTCGTTTTAAGGCTTCAAAAAATCTACCGGAGACTTTTGCTGACTCTAGTTTGGTTTCATAATCATTTGATATATTTTTCAACAAGAACCAAAAACTTTAAACCATGGCATATAATTCATATACTCATTTTATATATTAATTTGTACGATATTTTGTCGTCTCTAGATGTCGTCAAGTTTGGTAAGAGATGAAATCTGAGAGAGCTATAAATCGAATAAAAGTATGCTAGAAGCCCGTCAGAGCTTATGCTAGAATATTTTAGATCTGAAGTTGTTGTAATAGTTGACTTTCAGAGGTAGTAATCATGGTAATTTGACATTTTTGTCTCCTTGTGAAACAGTCCTACAGGGATATCATATTAAAGCCCTACTCCCAATAATAATATATCTAGAACAAAGTTATAAATCATTTGTTACTAATTTTAAAAGTCTTAAGTTTGTATTTAAATTTGTTGGAATATATTTAATGATAGTTTCAAACATTTTCGGGTAGACCCATTTATATTTTGTTGCTAAAAAGTTATAGCACTGTGAATTATTAATTTTAGATACTCTCTTTTCTTTATAAAAACATACCCTACCATTTTCCGAATATATATACAGTATGTCGATTTAATTGGCTCATTCGGTACAGTATAAAAATGATATTTTTAATGAAGAACAGAACTTTAGGCTTTAAGACACTAAGGAAAGTGATCATTTGGAATAAATGTTTATCCACCATAAAATGACACAACAACGATTCTGTAAACAAATATTATAAAATATATGTAGTCAGTTTATGTGTTGAACTTAGAGTTTTACCGACACCTATTTAAAAAAGGAATGTCCAATCATTCCCAATTAAAATGCAGAAATTCGCATTTTGACCTAGTTAAAATGTTATCAAATTTTCACATTTTAGACTCATGTCAAGCAAAAAGAAGAACAAACAATGTCAACAACTTGTCAGAAGATGTATTTATGAAATCATTTTTTAAAAGAATGACATGAATTGATTGCAGAATAATACAAATTAAATATTGATATGATATAAATATTCAATAAATTAATAATCAATTAAGAATTGAAAGGTTAAGCTGGCTTAACAATACAAATGGAATATATAAAACAAGACATTGGAAAAGTTAAGCCGGCTTAACAAATTATAATTCTAGCAAATGAACTGAAAATAGACTTTTCTAAGTTGATTACTAGAAATATTTGGAAATGTTATGCCAGCTTAACAAACAGTGCCTGAACAAACAGTACAAACTGTAAACAAAATTTATGCTTTCCTTCCAGAAAAAGTAAAGCTGGCTTATTAAAAACAAACTGTAATTCAATATAAATATCGAAAGTAATAACAAATATAAGTCAAGACTAGAAACTGTACATAGTACTTTTTGCATCAAGAAATTGTTAAGCCGGCTTAACAGATACAATATGTGCATATACAAAACAGGATAGAAACAATTTAGCCGGCTTAACAAAAACAAACTGTAACTTACAAAAAATATCGAAAAAGTTAAGCCGGCTTAACAAAAAACACTGAAGTCTAGCAATCGTACATAGAATTTTTCAAAAAAGTTTGCTATCAGAAATTGTTAAAATATTCATGAGAACTACATAGTGTAAAAATACTTTAAGATTTTCTTTCCAGAAATTTGCCTTATAAAAACAAACTGTAAATATACAGCAATACTGAAAAAGTTAAGCCGGCTTAACAAAACAAATTGTATCTATGCTAAAACATCAAAAAAAATTAAGCCGGCTTAACAAATAATAGTGAAGACTAGCAACTGTACATAGCATCTTATAAAAAGTTTGTGACCTAAAATTGTTAAGCTGGCTTAACAAATAATCTAGAAAACTACAAAGTTTGAAACAAACCTTTAAGATTTGCTTCCAGAAATTGTTAAGCTGGCTTAACAAAAACAAACTGCAAAAAGTATAAATATCTAAAGTTAAGCCGGCTTAACAAATAAAAGTGTAGACTAGAAACTGTACATAGTACTTATTGCATCAAGAAATTGTTAAGCTGCCTTAACATAAACACACTATACATATACAATACACTGATGAAGTTAAGCTGGCTTCATAAATAAGAGTGAAAACTAGAAACTGTACATAGTACTATTTGCATCAAGGAATTTTTAAGCTGGCTTAACAAAAACAGACTTATATACAAAACAATATAGAAAAAGTTAAGCCGCCTTAACATAAACAAACTGTATCTTACAAAAAATATCGAAAAGTTAAGCCGGCTTAACAAAAAAAACTGTATCTTACAAAAAATATCGAAAAAGTTAAGCCGGCCTAACAAAAAAAACTGTATCTTACATAATATTCAAAATTATTCTATTTCCTATGTTTTAAAGAAAATGAATTACTCTAGACTTAAGAGTATGTCTATAAGTAACCAGTCTAATCAGTTTAGTTTTGTTCGTTCAAATTATTTTATTACGTTCGTTGAATTTAGATAACAGGAGATAGAAAAATAGGTGAAAAAACTATGACTTCTTTTTGGTATTCTGAAAAGTTGATACACGTTGAAATTTATATAAAGACACACTAAACGTTTTTTTGTTTTTGTGTTTTTGTTGTTTTTGATGTTTTTTTGTGGTAGTTAATTTGCATTAACGTTTATAAAAGACATATTAATTGTATTCAGATGAAAAATGTTTTTGCGTAAACTCACATTTGTGACGCTGGGTTGCATATCAATTTTAGGATTAGATTACATAAGACCAAATTGCCAAACGCTTTCGTGTTATTTTATAGCCTTAACAGACAATAAATATTTAATAAAGAAACGCTCAAAATAGGCAAGCGTCATGTTGCATTGACATCATTAAAATAACGTTTTATTTTTGTCGTAAATTACAAATGTAGGATATTGTGTGGATTGTCTTGCAAACTGTCACTCGTCTGACAAACATTTTTTTCTTCATTTTATGTCGGAACGTGATTTCTAGTAATATGTAACTGTCTCATATTGAGATTTAGAAATATCTTCCTGTTTCAAATTATTTTTCCTCGTATTATGCTATACATCCGAATATATGTTGCAAACTGTCTCTCGTCTTGACTTTTATTCTATTGCTTTTTAAATATTTCAGACCTTGATTTCTAGTGAAAAGTAACAGTTTGATATATAGGAAACATCTGCCTGTTGCCTTGTTTCCAAACTCAAAAATATTTGTCTCCATATTTTTTTAGATATCTGTATATATTTTTGACTAATGGAATAAGCTCATTGCTGGATGTTTATTACACCCAGACGTCTGATAGAATACTTTTGGCTAATAGGTCGAAAATTTCCTCTGTTAGAAAAGTGTCGTCCCTATCAGAGATAATTATATTAGACATAGCAGAATGTGTTAATACACTCTCATTCTTCAGTATTATAAGATTATAAAAATAATTCTGTTTCACGTACAATATTATTTTCCAGTGTTGTTATTCTACTCGACTTTTTGTTTTGGTTTGAATTATATATTTCGAGTTCAGTTACTGAAACTGTAATCCCTCATTTGCACGCTCGAGCATACAATTATTATTTTTTTGTGTGTTTGACATTTCGATTAAAAAGTAAAACATTTTTAGTGTGGGTGATCAAATGGGATTCCTTAAAGATAGGGACCATAATCGATCAAAACATGAAAATAAAAAACAATGATCGACTCTTAAAAAAATATATTGCTATTATCAAGGTTGAACATATTCGCAAAAAAAGCTCTGTATTCTTTAAAAAAGAACACTCTTCATGGACTCAGATTTATTTTATAAACAAAAAAACATTACAAAATATAAACATAACGATCATTGTGCTTTGGGGGAATTTATTGAGTTTTGGTACTAGGCTTACTATTTCCTGTCTGCGAAAAAAATGAAGTTGTGTAAATATGTTTTTCGGGTGCTTATCAAATATTGTATTGAAGCCATGAGATCTTCTCTTGAAAGCAAATGGAATTGTTTTCATTGCAAATAAAGCGCTAGTACTCTAAATTACAAATGTAACATGTCGCATCACACAGTAATTTTAATACAGTATTACAGTTTGATGAAAAAAAAAATTCCGTTCCTCTTTCGAAATAGTCTGTAGCTTTTAAACAGTTATCAAATCAAGAAACAGTTCAATACATTTTTGTTGAAACTCTGAATAAAGTCGGACAGTTAGCAACATCTTGCATGCTTTCGTTTGTCAGAAAGTCGTGTATTTACAGCCGAATGTAGTTTGCTTGTTGTTTGTTTGCAGTCCATTTTTATGCCCCCGAAGGGAGGCATATAGTTTTCGAACTGTCAGTACGTCCGCCCGCCCGTCCGTCCGAAAACTTTAATTTTGGCCATAACTTCGTTATTAGTAAGTGGATTTACTTCATACTTTGACACAACATCCCTTTGGACAAGACCTTCACATTGACTTATATTTATTTGACCTTGACCCTTGAATGACCTTCACCTTGAAGATCAAATTGTCCAAAAACTTTGACCATAACTTTTTTATTAGTAAGAGGATTTACTTCACATTTGGACACAAAACCCCTTTGGACAAGACTTTTCCACTTATCTATATTTATTTGACCTTGACCCCTGAATGACCTGTACCTTGAAGATCCAATTGTAAAAAAAACGTTAACATTGGCCATAACCTCCTTATTAGAAAGTCGATTTACTTCATACTTGGACACACCACCACTGTGGACAAGACCTTCCCACTGATCTTTATTTATTTGACCTTGACACTTGAATGAATAGTCCTCAGCCCAAAGTCAAAGCGCCACTTTGGAGGCCTTGTCATCTTATAGTGACAGTTCTTGTTTTCATGAGGTGTTTTACATTTCTGTCGCTTGTGCTATTTTTTCTGTCATACATATGGTCGTTGGGCTTTTATGTGTTCTGTTTGTTATGTTTTCTTTAAAAGTTTTAACTGAATAAATGTCATGTTTAAGTAGCATAGTAAGTTTAGAAAACACGCATTGCGGAGAAATTGTTACCGACGTTGAAAAAGTTATCGGCTGTTTTCAAAATAATATTATATCTGCAACATCAAATTTACTGACAATTGATTGATAGCCGATGGTTTCAGCTGGATATTGTGTTTTCCGTGCCGCAGTTATCGCTCTTTTTATTTTATAACTTTAAAGGACAATAATTTAACATATTAGACTAGCTTAAGCTGAAACTTGGCATGGTATACAATAATATCTCATAATGCTGGCAGATTCTGTCACAGTTCCGACATTGATAGTGGAGTGATGGCGTTTTGTTTTGTCAGTATAGTATATTCCTTTCCGTCCAGTGCCAGAGGTCGTGCGGCTGGATTTAAACTATCATCTAAACCATCAGCATCAAAGCTCTTGTGATTTCATTCGTGTTGTTTATCTCTGACGAATACATGAATGGATAGCTCGCAAAAAAAACAATTCCCTGCTATGAAATGATTTACTAAAGGCATGGTATTGCCCACAGATCAATCCCAAGCAGTTGTAGAAACATCACTTAATTGGCTCCGGCTATGAAATCGTTAGCTGGCGATATCGAATTTTCATATTTCCATGTTTACATATTCGATAAACCAGGCACCTGTATGTATTATCTCAAAAGTGCAGATTTTAATATTCCTATGAAACCCGATTATCACGGTTTATATTAAGTGATAAATGTAACTCGACCATTATTTTCCTACAACGAATAATGCGTTCATTGTTCAACAGTTAAACTTTCCCCTGTGGAAACATAACCTTGTCCTGTGGAAACATACATTTTTAGCGAAAATTAACAGTGCGTCAGATACTCTTTGTCATTTTAACAGTAGTGTTTTCTATTGCGAATCAATAACGTTATATATATCGATAAAAAAGATAGTAATAACGCTTTATTTCTCAAGAGAAATTTTAAATGAGAAACACTTTACATTTCATATATCATGTTGTTGCTTTTAGAAAATATTTTATGTTATTTACATGAAAATGAAAATGGAATAATCAATACATCGTTTATTAATAGTTTCTGGTTTAAACATACAATCTTTGTCAGTATAATACTGTTAAATATATATGTGATATCTTAACAGAACAATACAAGTAAGGTTTATACTGTTTCAAACAATACCTAAGATAAAAAGAAGTTTTAAACGAAACACAGAGATTCTTTAAAAATGAATTTCTTTGTTCTTTGAATACATAAGAATTAAAAGACGGATGGATACCCTTCTTAACGTTTACGTTACAGGATTATTTTGTTATGTTTAGAACTTGATATATTGTATAAATTTTGTATGTATCTTTAGTTTATGCTTGTGTCGTCGATAATTTTTCTTCTATACACTCAGTTTTGCACCTTTGAATAAAAAGAAAAAGCACCTATCATATTTTTTCTAACACATCCGTCACAAGGCGAAAAAGGTCAATGACTTTTCTTCTAGTATTTCAATACTACATTGTCACAAAACCATCTTAGGCCAAGCCTTCTATTTCAAGCTGTTAAGAATAATAACGCCATTGAGTAAACATTGAAATGACAACAATACGTGTCATACAGAGAAACGCAATACTTAACAAAGGCGTATCGTATTGTAGTATATTCTATTTATATTCTCTTATTTGATTTTTCGTTTTGTTGTTTTGTACTGAACTGGCGCCTACATGGGAACATTTTTATGTGTCCGTTTACATTTTAGTTTATGTAATTTGCCTTTGTTGTGTCAAAAAGGATACCTTCATGGATAAAGTGTTCAATACTCCGCTCATCAGAGAGTTATGTCGCAGTATTGTAAAGTTGCATGTCATTCTCGGGTTATACGCGGAGATTTTAAACTGCAAAATCATCAGAAGCTCCGATCAAACTGTTATCAAAAAAAGGGAAGCATAAACAATGATAGGCAGGGGTATATCTAATTAAGCCATGTCTGATACGTAGCTATTTATGGAAGACTGCAGGGGATGTGTCAGACATTCTCATATTGTCCAGTATAAAAGTGTAACATTACATTTGTTACAATGGAGTAACTTCATTTCGTTGTCAAAATTGTATCTTCAAAGAAGCTGAGTATTTTCAATTGTTTTAGTTTTGTAGAAGAAGAGGCGTTGACAATTACTTTATGCCATTCCATAAGTTTTTATTATTCACGTAATGGATGATATTAGACAGTCATTTTGGTTTATTTCACTTGTACGAAATCTGTATTAAATGAAGCCCAAATAATGTGGTTTCTTCTATCACCTAGCTTTTTTTATATTCATATTTCAGCTGAAAGTGTTTGCCAGATACCCGAAAAATAGTTCTAAGTTTACCAATGATTTATTTACTATTTCTTTGAAGAAAAAACAACATCTGTATCCATTACCTCACAAGCTTTGTCGATTATTATCACATGCGCATTCATCGTAGCACTGTATAAACAAGAAGCTCGGTTTTGTTCATAGATTGCCTCTTTATAATTTCAAATTAGGTTGAACAGTACTGTTTGTTAGAGCCAACATTGTATTGAGTTAAAATACTAAATAATTGTTATATGCTTCATCGTTTATAGTAAAAAAAAATAGTTCTTATGTACAAGGAACAGGTAGCTCGTTTGTGCATGCGCATGTCTCCATTATGGACAAAACATGCAAATACAGTTTTTCACACAATAGTGCATGTTGCATTAAAAAACTTGTTCCAAAGCGTGCATTCTCCTGTAAAGGTACTCGATAAGTAAACAGTTGTATAAATAAATAAATAGATGAATAAAAAATTTAAAAAACACGAAATAATGAATAAAATCAAAATGAATTAAAGATATTCATTGATGATAAATACAGAAACAGTGGCAGGATTTTGCATGTCGGCTTATTTTATAATAGGAATTTGTAGAAATGTATTTTGTCCGTCAATATTTGCTTCAGGTTGCAAATTCTTCCAGTTCAGTTACGCTAACTGGCATTGTATTTATCAAATTACCAACCACAGGAATTATATTATTTTAATTAAGAACTACTTTTGATGTTTTACCTGTATTTGAAGCCCAAAATACTGATGAGTTCTCGTAATTTTGAGGTCATTTACATTAAGTACTTATTTAAGTTTCACAATGCAATGTTCTCAATTCACTCACATTAGTTTTTCAAAATCAAGAATTATAGTCGATTGTCTTAAATGCCTGTAACTTTTTTTCTGGTGAGGTAGCCCAAAATTCTGTGCAATTTCTATTACAGAAATTGTTTTTGTCTGCAATATCAAGGAAAAATGTTTTCCAATCAATATACGTGAAATAGCGCCAATTGTTCTGAAAGGGTTGCAGTTCCAGACAATGATTTTTGTAAAAATGCAACTGTGCATGAGTAGTTCGATTTCCGTGTAAACCGTCTGAAAAAAATTGTTACCAGTGAGATGTTTTCTTTCTGTGTTTAAGACAGTATTTCATTGTTATCCTTTTCATTGTTAATAGTTAATTATTTTCTTTGCTTAAATGTACGATGTTGGTGTACAAAGCATTTTTGTTCTGATAACATTGCGTAGGTATCCGAATATATTGCCGTTTTTAGTTTTACCAGACTTCAAATTTATTGAAATATCAAAATTTGTAAAAAATAGTAACTATTGTATGTGCAAATAGAGTGTAGTGGCTCTGGTAAAAAGAAATGTCGTGACTAAAAGTTTGAAAACGGAGAGAAAGAGATTGAATATTTCAGTGCCGAATCATATAAAACACACTTAATATTAATATGTTTTTAATGCCCCCGAAGAGAGGCATATAGTTTTTGAACTGTCCGTCCGTCAGTCCGTCCGAAATCTTTAACATTGGCCATAACTTCCTTATTAGTAAGTTGATTTACTTCATACTTAGACACAACACCCCTTTGGACAAGACCTTCCAACTGACGTATATTTATTTGACCTTGACCTCTGAATGATCTTCACCTTGGACATCTAATTGTCAGAAAACTTTAACATTGGCGATAAATTCCACATTAGTAAGTGGATATACTTCATACTTGGACACAACTTGGACAGGACCTTCCCATTGACTTATATTTGTTTGACCTTGACCCCTGAATGACCTTCACCTTGAAGATCAAATTGCCCAAAAACTTTAACATTTAGTCATAACTTCTACATTAGTAAATGGATATACTTCATACTTCGACACAACACCCCTTAGAGCATGACCTTCCCACTGACCTATATTTATTTGACCTTGACCCCTGAATGACTGGTTCTCAGCTCAAAAGTCAAAGCACCACTTCAGGGGCATAGTCATCTTACAGTGACAGTTCTTTTTGCTTTTTTTTGGACTGAAATGTAGATTTTCTCTCTCTAAATTTTTTCTATTGCTTATTTTTTTGCCTTCAAGAACGACTTAAGCCGGTTTTAAAAGCTCATCAGAGCTTATGTTATATTGTTATGTATCACCGATTTTGTAAATAAAATTTACTTGACTTAACTTGGTTTTGATACAGTTTTTATGATTACAAAATGCACCAGAGATGTTCAAAAGATTATGTATTGTGCTGTACGTTTTTTTTGTTGTTTTTTTTTTGTGTGTGTTTTTGTGTGTGTGTTTAATTTATGTCGGTAAATGTCATATCACATGTGTAATAACGGAAACATGCATTATACGCTATAACTACTGCCATTGTCATAAACTATCTTCCATGAATGACCAACCAATTAAGGTAATGTCATACATGCTCTTTGTTTGCGTTATTTCAGCACAGCACAGTATGTACAATTAAGTAAGTCTACATATATTTGCGTTGGGTGATAATGGACTACCCTTCTTTACTGAAGGTGCATATTTTTGGGATGTTCACAGAGGAAATGTATTCTTATAAGTTTTACAGATTTTTTTTCATAATGAAAAAGTTTGTTGCAATAAGAATAGTCGGTATAAAACGTCAGTCGTTGAACATAACTTCAATACAAATTTACGAAATGTCATTCACCATGTGAAAAAAATGTGACGTCCTCTGTAACAAGGACAATAACTTAGTCTGAAAAAAACAATCATATATTTTTTTATTTGCTGTCATGATCACAAAGTATCTTTTTCTATAATTGAATAAGCTCGTTTCCTTATGTTTGTTATATTACTATGCCGAAAATGGCACGCCGTCTCTTATCACACGTTTTAGCCTTGATCGCTGTCCTCTATGCAGCTGTTTTGTAGGATTTGACTACGGAGTTTTATACATATTTCATGGGTATATTCAGCTGGATTGATATGTGTTAATATGAAACCTTTTCACCGAAAGCCTCGGGTTTAACCCCCATTGAATAGGCAAAGATACAAATAAAATTATGATCGTTAAATAATTCTGTAATTATTGTCGTCTATTTTTAGGAGTTACTGTTCTGTTATTCGAGATGTATTTATGACTTTTTTAATCTCTTATGCCTATATATTACGACTTAAAAAATATATGTTTCATGATTTTGACCTACACTCTGTAGATTTATTGTCGTTTGTTTTTGTTTGTTTTTTTTGTCATATGGCACGCTTTTATTTTCTTAAGGAATAGTTAATCGGCCTAGTATCTCTTTATCATATGGTTTTAGAATTCCAACGGTAAAAGGAAAAAAGGTTTATTATTATTAAAATTCAGATATAATCTTGGCACGTGTGTGCGTGTGTGTATGTGAATTAATATTTTTCTTTCAAAGAGAAATAATATAAGAATTATATTGCATTTTGTTTTCACTTAAACTTCTTCAAAGTTATAGCATTATAATCGACTTTTGCATTGTATTCATTTCTTTTAATGCTACGCATCAATTATAGAATTAATCATGGAACGTCGTTTCCAACAATATCCTTGTTTAATCTTTGTTTCCAGTATTATCTAAAACTGCTTCATAATGTTTTTGTTTTTTTTTCAAAACACCATTTCCAATTTTATCAGAGTCTTTAGTTTCCACATCGGCATGTCGAGAAGTGTTTAATTTTCCATCAGTCAAACGCTTTATATTATCATTTTGAGTTTTAATGTGTCTCTTGGTAATACTAGCGAGCGTTCCTTATGGAGACACATTACCAGATGTTCAATAGAAACCAACTGAATATTGCCGGCTTAATGTTTCTAGACATACGATTGAGTCTCGTTCTATTGACAAAAGAGAAATGCAAATATTACAGGAAAAAAATCTTTACTTGAGGCTACTACAGTATGGCGGTCGTTGATACGTATTCAATTATTTATAATATCGAGCCTAAAATGCGGATAACAATATATAATGTGGCTAAGAAAAGAACAAGAACGCACATACTGCTAAAAGATATGATCAACTTGCAGTCGTGTTGTTCATAGATACAAGGATCTTCATTCAAAAATATAATGTTAAACGTCGCCCTTGTACTTGTTAATGAGGCATCGGTCTTTTTTCATGAACAGTGCATCTCCTTACAAGATAAATATTGGACAGTTTTTTTACAGGGCGAACAAGTTGAGCATTTGCCTTACCCTCACCTTCGCAAGTTCTGTGTCCGTGATAATTTCTATTTCTATTGCTGTAGAAAATCTAAAAAATCGGGTTTTACTTACAGATTGCGTTGAAAGTCATGTATTTGTGCCGCGTGTCAAAAGTCGTATAACAAGATCAAGTTGGAATTGATGTCATAGCGTTGTCTAATAGAATAAGCTCTTTGGATGATTAATTACATCAGAACGTCTTACAGAATACTTAAGGCAATTATGTGGTGATTTTCTTTGTCAGAAAAGTGTCTTCTTTTTCAGAATAATAATATAATTATAATATTTAGCACAGCAGTTTGTGTTATTACGTTTATATCCTTCATTATTAAAGACGCATATCCTAAAACCTAGAGTATTACAGTTTCTTTAAAGGCATGTACATTTGACTGATTTTAAACAAACTTTAATCCGTTGTCGAGGTTGTAGTAGAACAAGTTAACTGTATCAGTTAAAGTTAGTCTTTATACATAGAACTGTTGTTTTACCACTTATGGGTGGATAGCCATTTATTCCAGTTGAACAAACCTTTGAAATGCCCTTTAGCCCATAAAAATTGTTTTTGAACATGCTGTGTTGAAATTATCAATTTCTTCATTTTATAGTAGAATTTAACATTAAAATAGGTATAGTATATCTACATATGTTAATTGTAGGGTACTAGGGTACGTGTCTTTAAAATAATGTTTCAGTTTTTTGTAGGCTTATATTCCCTTAATTTTTACATTTACAATTTTTGTATCTCTTGTTTTTAGGATGACTTTCGAAATATATGTTTTCATTGTCAGACTTGGATAAATGTCAAACGTTTGTTTCTCCATGTTTCCAAAATTCACCTCTTATAGACAGAAAGAAATAGATTGTTCTCCAGCCTGAATGATCAGAAACTTTTTGACTAGTTCCTAATTTACTGTAAAAAGCTGCGAATGTCTATTAAGAATCAGCGAAAAAACGAACGCGATCACTGCAAAATTCAGCATCGAAAATCTTTTGAAATTTTTCCCATTGGAAATAATACTTTAAGTTGCTTTATGCCCCCACGTATGAGTGTATATGAGTTTATATTTCATAACAAGCACTATACATAAAGCTACAACTGAGAACGACACTGATATTCTATTACGCGCATCAGAAATCTCCAAGACCAATAAGGTGTGGACCCAACACGGTAAGCCTAAGAAAGTAGGATGTGATGTTATCTGTACGTAAAACTGAACTTGGTTCAATACTTATTGGTTCATCCATTCATCGGATACTATCTAAGGCGTCCAGCAGTTTACCTGCAATCCCGCCAACACCCTTGGAGACTCGTACTTGACCTCACTGATGTGAATTGCTAAACCCCAATGCATGGAAAAAAAAACTCCTGCAATACAAAAACGATCTGTCAAACTGGAAAACTCGGACCTGTCTCCTCAGTAAGATCAAGAAAAGTTATTACATTGATGTTATCTTATACAATTAAAGGGGACTATTTAGGAATCACATTATGTAACATCACATCTTTGTTTGAATTAGGATTCATACCATTGAGACTTCAAAGAAAGTACTTACCCGTCCTGACGTATAACTTCCGTCGTCTATTTGTTTTCAGGCTACAATTTTGACTTAAAGTATGCCCTTAGTCCTACTGTTTTTGTTTTAAATCTCTGGAAAGTTCTTTTTACGAAATACCACAATTAAGATAAAGTGATAGAAGTAACATGGTCGTTATTTTCGCATTTAGAATCATTCGTATATCATTGAAGTATTAAAGTTTTCCTTAGGGAATAATAACTTTTAGCGAAATAAAGCAGTACGCCGGTTTCTCCGATGGTTTTTGTCATTTTAATACCGTATGATTCCTATCGTGTATCAATAAAGTAACTATCTATTGATACAAGAAGGATACAATTGATTCTATATTTCTCAAGAGAAATTTTAATATAGAAAACTAACATTTTCTAAATATTAGTTTAAAGTTTGTTTTTCTTTTGCTTTGTCTGTTTTTAAGTGCTTCTTGTATTAATAGAAAATTGAAAATGATATAGCCAATATATCGGTCAACATATCATTATTTTAAATAAAATACGCAAATCAGCCAATCAATCAATCAGTTGATCAGTCAAAGAACTAACCAAACATTGAAGCATGCAACGTGCAAAAAAACTGATTAAAAGAAACCTATTCACAATTAAACTTAATATTCCGTTTATTTCTAGTGGTTGCCATTATTTATGGGTTAAGAATTAATAACAGAGTTCGTCATTTCTGCTCTGCTTCATTTTATTCTAAAGTCGTACGCTGAAAGGACACATTGCACAAATCTTACAGATATCTCTCGCGTTTCCTTTACAAAGCACCGATATCAGACAATTATCAAATAAGGGGAGTCTTAACAAAACCAAGTGGCATGTAACGCCGCGGCAAATCTAATAAAGCCATGTCTTTCTTGCTGTAAATCACGGAAGTTGTCGGGGATGTGACAGACATTCTCATATTGCCCATGATAAAAGAGTTACATTTCAGTAGTTACTCGGGAAGGTAGCACCTGTTCAACGTCAGAATAGTATCTTCACAGAAGCTAAATTTCAACAAAAGTTCTGAATATTGTAAAGGACATTTTGTGCAAGAAGAAGCATTGACCTTTAAATTGAGTTGTTTGAGTATTTTTTTCTAATGAATAATATTAGGCAATGTTTGTTTGATTATTTCAGTTATACGATATCCTAATTAAACGGAACCCAAATAATGTTTTTTTTTATTTTTTTTTATTTTTTTTTTTTTTTTTATTTGTTTTCTCCCGATCCTTTCAGTTGGTGTTTTTTTATTCCAAAATATATTTTAATTTCAACAAATTGTTACATTTGCACTATTTATCATGCACGACTTTTCGATTTTAAAATAATTAATGCAATATTTATTCTGAAGTAAAATAAGCCTTTTTGTAACATATCGTGCGACTTTTAAAGCATCAATCAGAGGTACATTAATCATAGAACTTTATGATAGGTAGCTTTTATTTGTTGATTGTTTACATTTACATTTTACCAATTTCAAACGGATTGCCGGATGTGCCTTTTTATTATGAAATTAATTTAGTCAGGCATAAACTACGTAACTAAAATGTGTAACACCTTCTTACTGTTTCTAGATAATTCCACGATATGTTGAATACATATTAACTAAAACTGGCGCGTTGCAAAAACACTGAACATTTTTATAGTATTATTATTTCTATCGGATATTTATTTTCTCTGGGAGACGCCAGTGACATGAGCAGAGGAACATGTTAAGAATATTGGATACCTTAAGGCAAAAGCAAAGTTTCATTTCCATAGGTTCTAACGAGAAGGTACATGGCTTTTGTCACTGAATAACGGTATTATTTAACAACAGTTTCCACATTTTTTTACAAATGGTAGAAAATGCAAATAGTTTACTTTTGATTTGATGCCTGCTAGTGTGTTTATAATGAATTTAACAAAACTCACAACCACTGAACATAACTTTTTAATCCATCCATTTAACTCTTTTATTTAAATTAACAAAGGGTTATTTCGATGCCTTGTTCCTTATGTCAGAGAACATTTTGCGATATAATTTTAGACCATCTTTTTTCTTTATAATCGGGGACCAGTAAATCAACAAAAAGCAGACACTCGGGAAGATTACAAACAAGGGGACATGTCTCGGGCAAAATGCGATAAATCTAACGTCATGTATTTCAACGGACGCCTGACACATATTTTGAGTTGTTTAAGACACTCACTGACATGTTGTCAGGGCCTACGTTGTTAGATACAATAGTAACACAAAAAATTACCACCTGTTTGAAAGAGCCAACTTCTTACAAAATTAAAAACACACATTACTCATATACGAGTATAGCACGTGTGAGTCTTTATTATGTTAGAACCACGTTAATGCATTATATCACAGAAACACTCAAAGGTTAGCAGAAAATATAAACATTTATACCAAAACATTTTTTTTTCACCAGACAAAGATATCTTACATTTTATAGAACGTTATGAAAATAATGGATTTAAAGTTATGTTTAAGGAATTAAATGAACTTTTTTCTTTTGAGTAAATACATAATGCAATACAGCATTTAAAGACTAATAAATCAGGTGGTCCAGACTATATGCTAAACGATTTTTTCATTGCTGGTAGAAATGTTTTTGTTCCAATATTACATAAACTTTTCAATAAAATATTTGATATTGGGTATTTTCCAGAACAATGGTCTGAAGGATATATCGTACCTTTACTAAGAAAGGCAATATTAACGATGTTGATAATTATCGTGGAATCACACTGTTAAGTTGTTTGGGTAAGATTTTTACTAGTATGTTAAATAATAGACTAAAAAACTGGGCAGAAGAGTACAATGTATTTGTAGAAGCGCAAGCTGGATTTCGAGCAAAAATGAGTATGGTAGACAGTATTTTTGTTTTGCATGGATTAGTTTGTCATGTTTTAAATCAAGGGAAACAGCTTAATGCATTATTTGTTGATTTCTCAAAATCATTTGATTACGTAGTTAGGGACAACATGTGGTATAAACTCATACAGTTAGGTCTTAGAGGTAACATTTTGAACATTATTCGGTCCATATATAAATCAGTAAAGCCTAGATTAAAATGTATGAACAGGTTGAGTGACGAATTCCCCTGTATATCGGGTGTGTGACAAGAAGATTGCTTATCTCCCTTTTTTTCTCACTTTGTATAAATGATCTAGAAGATATTTATATTCACAGTATTGCAGAGGGTATAAATGTTTATATGTTTAAAGTGTATATAAACATATTCATTTGAGGCTACTAGACTCTGACTCACTTCTACAGAATATTCTTCGTACGGTACCTGATGTACAATGTCTTTATTGTTGCTATTTTTATCATTTTTTTCATCATACAGCAATATCTATTAAATCAGTGCGTTTAAAGATTAAAGCACCTGAAATTGTATCAGATATGTATCATGCTTATGTATTTTTTTAATGTTACTAGATGTGTATATAATAATGCATATTTCAGCGAGACTCGCTTTAACTTTTTTCTGGAGTTTTTAATATGTGAACTAGTGTTAAAATTGTTGGCATTGTAATAAGCAACAGATATGATTTTTGTTTTGTTTTTGCCTTTCAAAACGTAAGACTCAATGTCTGGATCAAAGTCATACATCAACTGCTCCTTAAACTTACAGTTGCGGCTTCTAGGAACTTTGAAACTGCCCTATCATTTGATTTTACAGGGCTTTTGTTTAGTGGTGAATTGAAATGTATTTGATATAAAATACATACCATACTAAAACATAATAAGTTTGTCTAAATTACAGTAAAATGAAACTGGGTCACTCAGTTTGTATTATTTATTTGTATTTGTCTATTTTCCCACAAAAAATATGGCAAGCAATATCAAGAACGTCTTGGAATATAAGGGGAAAGGAAAGATAGTTCAGGTTATTCATGGTTTTGGGGCATTTTCCTTCATCACGTACATTTCCATTATATTCAAATACTTACGTGGGCTGGAAAAAGCTGATCCCAAACATACTCCCATTTCACAGATTTTTGTTTAGCAATTTGTTTTTTACAAATGATACAAAATGATACAGCAACATTGAGTAAATGAAAATGGATGTAACTTAACTTCTACATAATTCTGGTTTTATTCTTGAAAAAGGACACGCGTCCGAAAATTTGAATAAAAGAGTGAATTTTACATAGAATTATAAACCAAATTAATTGACAAATTGTCTTCGCTAGGCCAAGTTCGGGTTGCATTTCTCACAGTGAACAGTGAAAGTTTCAGGTGAAAAGACGCCAATAATACAAAATGAATGTGAACTGTTGTTGACAGAAAATGAAACTGATAGGTAAATGTTAAAATCAAATAGCAGAAAAAATTATATCATGACTTATAACGCAAATCTGAAAAAAACAAAAACATGATGTGGCGAATAGAGATTTTGTCCACCTGGTGAATATAAACTTTTCTGTTTTAAATATGTATGCATATTTGAAAGTAAGAATCCAATTTAAGACACGTTTAAATTGGTAGCATAAATGTATTACTTAATACTCTAAAGAATTTATTAGTTGTTGAATAGTTATTTTACTTTATCACCGCTGTTTGCTAAGGGAGATTCTTATTACTACAAGTGAGATTATTATGCCTGCAATGTGCAATGGTTCGTCATGAAATGTCTTACTTCTCCCGAAATGTGCGTATAGATGTGTAAATAATTGTCGTGACAGCACGAAAGTAATTAAATTATGTGCAATGTCTGTGCTAGAAATGTACTAAGATGACAAGACGAAAATGTAAAATAATTTTAGTCTGGCTTGAAGAACAATAAATAATGAAGTAATAAAGTAATTTTGCTTGTATATTTCTTCACTAATTCATGAATTCATTGATTATTAAATTAAAAAATGTATCGATTGTGTTAATAATAATTCGCTATTGTTTTCTTGATTCAAAGTGAACGTATGCCGAGCACGTTAACTTGATTTCTCAGCTATACATAAAATTTGTTAATTTCTTTTAAAAGTAATATCAGCTAAAGCTGTATCTAATTTTTGTACATATATTTTGTTTAAACCTTTTAGGAAGAACTATTTTTTTTTTGCTTTTACCTTGTATTATATCATGTTTCAACGTTTGTTTTTCTTCTATGATTATTGCTATATGATTCTATATGTTGTTTTGTTAAATGCAACTTTAACGACCTCGATGCAGTCAAAAACATTAATCATTGGATTATTTTAACGGAAAAATATTGCTTTTTCGCTACCGAAGTGTTCCCTTTCAGACACCCAAGGAGCACTTTTGACAACTGTATGTTGATCAGAATTTGTTTGTTGTGCAACTTGTACTTTAAACGGCATCAGCCACGTATCATCACATTACATTTGTATAAATAAAACAGTTTTGCCAGTGACAATGTTTATGTCCCCACAAAGTGGGGTGCATATAGCGTTGCACTTGTCCGTCCGTCCGTACGTCTGTCCGTACGTCCCGAAATCTTGTGAACGCAACTCCTCTTAAACCGGATGGCAGATTTTGCTTAAACTTCCAGGGATGAACAACCTTAATGTGTAGATGGTAGTAAAGGAAGAAATTTTCGCTGCGACCAAATTTAACAAAATTAAGGCCCTTTGTTGATTTTTTCACTAGAAATTTTGTGAACGCAACTCCTCTTAAACCGGATCACAGATTTTGCTTAAACTTCCAGGGATGAACAACCTTAATGTGTAGATGGTAGTAAAGGAAGGAATTTTTGCTGCGACCAAATTTAACAGAATTATGGCCTTTTGTTGATTTTTTCACTATATACCATATAGAAATTTTGTGAACGCAACTCCTCTTAAACCGGATGGCAGATTTTGCTTAAACTTCCAGGGATGAACAACCTTAATGTGTAGATGGTAGTAAAGGAAGGAATTTTTGCTGCGACCAAATTTAACAGAATTATGGCCTTTTGTTGGTTTTTTCACTATACACCATATAGAAATTTTGTGAACGCAACTCCTCTTAAACCGGATGGCAGATTTTGCTTAAACTTCCAGGGATGAACAGCTTTAATGTGTAGATGGTAGTAAAGGAAGGAATTTTTGCTGTGACCATAGTTAACAGAATTATGGCCCTTTGTTGATTTATTCACTATATACCATATAAATAATTGAACATATAAATTTTACATTTGTAATTTAATTAACATGTACATAAGGTTACCTGTAGATCATTTTAGGTATATGTACAGAAAAAATTTTACATACAGGATATACATGCTCTTGTTTATGAGCACTTATGCATAGTGGGGGCATTCGTGTCCTATGGACACAGTTTTAGTTTTGTCAAGAAATTATGACACCATATTGTTTTCAAACAAAATGTGTTTTGTATTATCCGTTGAACAGACGAATATAAATCTAGATAATAAAAATAATAATGATAAAACGGAATATTTAACGTTTGGTATGTAAGCTACTAACATTAAGTTGGCTTATTAAATATGCCTTTCATTTAAGTAATTCTAAAAAAGCATTTTCTTCTTCTTTTGATTAACGATCCCTGGGAATTGTTTCAAATTAATAATCAAGAAATGCAAACAGAATTTCAAAACATTTGCGTTTGAAAATAATTTAACATAATTCTAAAAAATAAGATATTTAAAAAAAAAAATCTTTTCATGGAAAGTGGCAGATGCAAAACATGTTTTGTGTTCTTCTATTAAAACAAGGGTTAACATTAGAAATATTTTTTTTTTAAAAATGGTTGCAATAATTGGCAGAAAAAAATCCTTATCAATTTCACATAAACTTTTGATATAGACTCCTTTTTATAACAGTGAAAATGTTTCTCCGTACACATAGACAATTAAACAAAGTCAAAGAAAATGTAAACATAAAGATAGGAGCCAAGAAGCAAAGAAGCGATGCATTTTATATTCTTTTAATGACAGAAGCTAGGACAATAAAGATCAAGTGTTACAACTTCGTTCTGTGGATGTCTGAGGAAAGATCTTTTCAATAATAATTTGGAACAGTTTCAAGAAAAAGGTGACAGACTACCGATTTTTATGCTTTTTTGAATAAATCATTAGAAGTATCGTCTATATACAGATGAGATCATTCTTTTATTTGTAAGCCTGTAGTATTTGTTTGCATTGCTATGTCTTGATTAAGATAACTTTCAGACATTCTGCGAAAAGACACAATAGTAGGTCAATGACATCCATGTTTTAAAAGAAAAAAAAGAAACAACTTCGAGTTTTATACCCTCTTATCTGGAATATGTTTTCACTGAAACTTTGCAGTTTTGTTTAGACGTAGAACAGATATCCGGATATTCATTTCTAAGTCTTTGAAAATAAGTTATTTTCGTCCTGATTAATTGTCGTTACCGACGCGCCTAACATACTTTTAATCCTTGATAGTGTTTTTGCGATTTCGATAGTATATCGTTGTTTTGTTGTTTTTTTATAAATAGTATTTCATTATAATCTGCGTATGTATTTTGTTCTTGGTAGAGCTTCAATCGTTTCCCGAAATATCCTTCTATAGTCTATGCGTTCTATATCAGCTTGAACGTGTTTATAATGCTTATTCACTTTAATATTTTATTTTTGTTTTTTTTTTATTTCAGTTTTTAGTTTTCTTAACTGTGGTTAACTTATAACCACAAACTATTCAATGTTCATTTATCAAACTGTAGTTACTTATTTTTAATATGAATATGTCTACAATGTTTTTGTAATACAAGCTGATCTCCCTTATAAGCACTTTACAAGATATGAAACGAAACCCAATTAAATACTGTTCGCTTAATGTACTCATAATGATATCCTAGACTGATTGACAGAAAGTGAAACAATACAAAGTAGCTACTAGTCTATGACTCTTTTATACAGAATATTCTTCAGACGGTGACAGCTGTCCATGTTATTCATTTTTATAAATGCATCATGGATATATAAATTAAAGTATTTTAACATTACAGTATGTGTATACGCTAATGCAAATTCTTGCTTTAATTTGTTTCTGTCGTTCATTAGATAAGCTATAGTGTTAAAATCGTCTGTATTATACGGTGGCACAGAGGTGACATGCACAACTTTTTTTAAATTGCACTTCTCTTTTTTTTATCTCGTTCCCACAAGATACTAACTAGAGGGAACGACTTAATATCTCGTCCCCACGAGTTACTAAGTCGCGGGAACGAGATAAAAAAAGAGAAGTGCAAATCTGAAAAAAGAATCGCATTTGAAAAAAAAGAGTTGCGCAGTAAAAAAAAAGAATCGTGTTGTAAAAAAAAGAACAGCGAATGTAAGCTATGTCGAGGGAACGACTTACTAACTCGTGGGAACGAGTTAGCTATGTCGTGGGAACGACTTAATATCTCGTTCCCACGAGATACTAAGTCGTTCCCTCGAGTTAGTATCTCGTGGGTACGAGATTAAAAAAAAAAGAAATGTGCAATTTAAAAAAAAATGTATTGCTTTGGAAAAAAAAGTGTTGCACAATATATTGCTTTCTCGTTCCCACGACATAGCTAACTCGTTCCCACGAGTTAGTAAGTCGTTCAACAGCTCCTTAAACTTACAGTTATTTCTTTTGGGAATTACGAAACTGTCCTATTGTTTGATTTTTCAGGGTTTCAATTCAAAGGTGAATTGGAGTGAGCTAAACGGGGAACTTAATAATTTTGTCTTAATGTCAGTAAAGTTAAACTGGGCCACTTTCTTGGTATCATTTATTTGTATTTGTCTTTGTTTATAAATAAAATATCAGTTTTTGTTCAACTTGACCATGTTAAGACAACATATGGAAGATCCTGGGATATAAATGGAAGGTAGGACTAGTTCAGATTAGTCTAAGTTTTAGGGCACTGTTTCCATTATCACATATAATTTCACCATAACATTCTGATACTGACGAAAAAGGCTGGTCTGTTGAAATCCAAACTAATTTTCATTTCACAGATATGCCTTTTTTACCTTCGCAATTTATTCTTACGAATTCAATGATTTTTTTATTAGAAATGTTTCTCGCCATTCTACTGAAATATCCTACTTATTCCAAAGTTAGAGAGTTATCACGACATTTGGACATGCTACAGAGATAGAAATAAAATTTCAGATGGCGCTTTAGCTGAAACCTAGATTATAGTGCCGATGTCATAAGAGGATTCTCTGCTAGACAAAGACATTGTATTCAGGTGGTACTTGTTATTTAAGACAATCAATACTTCACTTTTCTTTATTAGACATATGTCTGAGAAAACGCAATTCTAAAACTGTTTATTTACATCAGTGTTTCGGGCATATTTTTAATGAATAAACATTGCGACAAACTGTCAAACTTATATGTGCATATGACCATCATTAATACAAAATCTACTGAATAATGTTTGCCTGGCAATACCCGAAGACCTGGAAATGGTCTCTGTCAAAACATTTCTTGCATCCTCAGATGTTGATAATTTCTAACATGATAAGCATTCTCTGATTTTATTCCTCTTTATTTGAACTGAGGCTAGTTAGACTTTGATTTAGTAATAAAGTTCTAAGAAATTAAGATTGCACGCATTTGTGTCTTTAGTGTTTTCGATTTACTTAATAGTGTCAAATACATGAAAAATAAATGATGACAATAAAAGCATTAATATATGTAGGATCAATTCTGTGTTGTTTGAAGTCGCTTGTTATTTGAAATCTCTTAATTTTCTTCGCAATTCTTGAATGTCACCATAAGGCACAAGCGGTAACTACATTCGACATTTAGAAGAATAACTTTAAATAATTTATGCTCTACTCTGCATGATGTGCAATAGAAAAAAAGTATGTTGTTTCTGCCTTACCCAAGAAAAGTTTTTTTTTTTTTTTCAATTTAATTGTCGCTCTAAAACACAAGCTATTTATATGAGACAGTGTATATCTTTTTACACGCCGAAGACGAGATTTTCCCTTATTGTCTCGTAATTTCCTTCGTTGTAATTTACATGAATATTTTCATTCATGCTTTTTTCATAGTTCATCATACATACTCATATTCACACTTTAAAAGAATTGGTTAGGAAGCTCTTCATTTTGTCAATCGATAGTCTCTGCCCTTGTTATCTAGAAGTGTCGTTCGTTAATTTTGTTCATGTAGAACAAGAACAATAAAAAGTGGAATATTTTACATTTATTGCACTACATATAGGTATAATTGATACGCTGATTCTTAATATTCTTTATTGTCACATTGTAGCTTCAGTCATTTGCCCTAAATCAGTTTTTAATTGGCGTCATAAGAAGCCTCGTGTCATTTCATAAATCGAAGTATTCATATATTTCCAAGATTATTAGAATTAAATATTTCAAAAGACCCAACTACGTAGTAGTCTGGTTAAGGTCGCTATGTTGTTAGCACTAAATATCTCACTGATTGAAGGTGATGTGTTCACGTATCGTAACCGATCGAGAACAAAAATGTGAGAAAGTTGACGGTGTCATTATTTTGTACCATAGGAATTTAATGGAACTTATTCCAAGGAATGATAGGTTGATCTTTTATTGATTATTAAAAGACATTAAACTTAACGAAACTTAACCAAATTGTTTGACTTATCGATCGTCTCCTCTACACTCAGATCTGGTTGCATAACAGTGAGATTGTGTTTAAGGTAGACAGCAACAATACAAACTGAATGTGAACTGAAGTTGATAGAAAATGAAACTGAAAGGTACATGCTGAAATCAAATAGCAGAAAAATATAACATGACTTTAACACAATTCAGAGAAGAACACAAAAATGCTGTTGCAACTAGAGATTTGGTCCACCTGGTAAATATTGAGGTTTCTATATTTTATATTATATATATCTTTAAGTTTGATAAAAAAATAACGCACCTTTAAAACGGCGGCAATAAACATGATAAAGATATTATTTAATAATATCTCGGAAGATTTTAGTAGTTGTTGAATAGTCATTTCACTTTATCACCGCTGTTTATTTATTTAAGATAGAAACACATAATTACTAAAGTGAAAGATTATTATGCCTGCAGTGTGCTATGGTTTGTCTTGAAATTACTTATTGCTCCCGAAGCGTTGGTATAGATGTGTTAATAATTATCGTGACAGCACGAAATAACTAAATTATGTGTTATGTCTGTGCTATATATATCCTCAAATGACAAGATTCAGATGCAATATAATTATAGTCTGGTTTCAAGAACAGTAAATAATGAAGTAATACAGTAATTTTGTTAAGCTTTTTCTGAAATTCAACAAATTAAAGCTGTAGGAAATAGGAAAGTTAGAATTTATATGAAAAGAAAAAAAAGCTGCTTTTTATTTCCCTTCCTTTCCTTCAATATGCTATGCTGACTCAAAACGGTTTCTAAGAAGCTGTTAGTGAGAACGTCTTTTAACTGAAAAGAAAAGAAACAAAAACGAGTCTTTCACATTAACCTTTCAGATGTAAACACCTTAACAACCTAACAACAAGTAATATGAAACTGAGTAAAGCCAACACATATTAATTTGACCTTTGAAGTTGGCAAACTAAAATGTCAACCAATCATGGTGTCTTATTAAACAGGAATATATTGGAAATATTTACAAACATCAAAAGAGGTAGTAAAAACAAAGAGATAAAAATTATTTCTCTGATGAAATAAAATTGATTCCTTTAGAAAAAGAAAAAAGGATAGATATATTTGATAGATAGATAGATCTTATTCCACCAGACAAATGGTAAAACTCATCTATAATACCGATTATGTGATAGATAGATAGATAGAAAGATAGATCTTATTCCACCAGACAAATGGTAAAACTCATCTATAATACCGATTATGTGATTGATAGATAGATAGATCTTATTCCACCAGAGAAATGGTAAAACTCATCTACAATACCGATTATGTCATAAGTACACAACTTCTGACATTACATACAGAGACACAAATGAATGTTATATGTTCCTTTCTCTTATCATCGTCGGAACTCACGGGTGCTGATTCTGCATAAGGTTGCGAATGAAGTTCGATATATAGAGAGTACCCCTGGGTTACGGAGGATGTTCTTTGATATACTTAAATATAAATAATCAAGTTCCCAGTGGGATTCGAACCTGCACCGAACGGAAGTTTTAATAATACCACCCATTAACAAAAATGTAACATTATCGCAAGTTAAAGCAAATATTCACACTTATGCACACGCACACACACACACACACACACACACATTTATAAAAAGACAATTTGCTGTTTGCTTTCAATTATATCATGATGTCAGCAGATATATAAATAGCTACTTCCATTTTCTATGACTTTGCCTCCATTACTCGAAAGACGCTTTTTTACATGAAGCATCATTTCATAAAAAGTTTCTGCTCAGTTTACCGCCGATACGTGATCTCGACTTATCATATGATTTTTGTCCATTGTATTTTATCCCCCCCACATCCATCGAAGATAAGCGGGTATATGTTTTGCAAATTTCGGTCGGTCAGTCGGTAGACCGTTTCTGATCAATACTAAGAGAACTTATCCACCTACCTTCTTAAAACTTGTCATGATAGATTTGCCATGACAAGTAAATTTGTCTTATTGTTTTTCAGGTCATAAAGTTTAAGGCCAATGTCACAAGGACATTGACAAGCAAAACGGTATCTGGACAATAACTATAAAAAGATAGGCTTAGACCCTTTAGACTTAATAAGCAGGTTGGTCATGGCCAGTATGTGACACCTACTATTTTTGGGTCATTAGATCAAAGGCTAAAGTCACAATGACTTTGAAAAGCAAAACATTTTCCGATTAATATCTGGAGAATCCTTAGACTCAGCTTCGTAAATTTTGGTATGTTGGTTGACCATGACCAGTAAATGACCCCTATAAGTGTTCAGGTGTCAACATCACAGTGACCTTGAAAAGCAAAGCGGTTTCCGATTAATAACTATTGAACGCTTCGGCCACGGTCCCTGAAACTTCATAAGTAGGCTAAGGTCACAGTGATCCTGAAAATCAAAATATTTTCCGATAGTTATCTAGAGAATCCTTACACTTAGATTGGTCATGACCAGTTGATGACCCGTATAGTTTTCAGGTTTCTAGGTCAAAGGCCAAGGTCACAGTGACCTTGATGTTCAAAATCAGTAAATATGGAACGCTTGGGCCCAGCTCTCCACAAATTCGTAGGCAGTTTTAGTCATAGCCAATAAATGACACTTATAGTATTTGATCAGTAGTTTTCGGGTCACTAAGTCAAAGGCAGATGTCACAGCGACCGTTAAATCAAATCATTTCTCCGATAAATATACAGAGAATGCTTTGACCAAGACGCTTAAAACTTAGTACGTAGATTGGTCATTATTAGTCAATTAGTCCTGTAATGTTTCAGGTCTTTAGATCACAGGCCAAGTCTACAGTGACCTTGAAAAGCAAAACGGTTTCCGATCAATAACTATAGAACGCTTGGGACCAAGCTTCCTAACCTTTACATTCAGCTTGGTCGTGACCAGTGTTCATCTACCCCTATAGTTTTTAGGGTCACCAGATCAAAGGTCAAGGTCATATTGATTATTAACTGAAAAAATGGTTTCAGATAAAAAACTAGAGAGTGCTTGGTCGTATGCTAACCATGCGGTGCAAGTTGATAATGACCCATAGATGACTCATTTTGCTTTTGGGGTCACTTCTAGGTCAGAGTACCATTCATTAGAGCATCTTTTAGCATTGGCTCCTCAGACTTGCTATGTAGGGTGTTCTGTTCTGGAAATGTGATTGAAATTATGCATTTTATAACCAAAATGTCATTGACATAATATACAGTTCCTCTCATTCATCCACTTGCCATGGCTAATAACTTTTGATATCAGAAGCCCCTAACATCCTCCACTTATGTACTGACACAAGTCCCTGTCTTTCTTCTACCTTCCTGTATTTTTATGGCTGCCTCTAGCAGTAAGGCGCTAGGGGAGAATATATTGTTACAAACATCTCTTGTTTACAGTTTATTCTATATATGCAAAGGTGTTGACGACCACGTTTCGGAGTATGTTTAGGTCTATCTATCGTTTTGGTTAGGTTGCTCTGCCAATGCTGTCTACGTCATGTATTTAGATTTGATCATGTGACATTTGTAATACGATTTGAGGATATTTGCGAACAACAGTCCGCATTTCCGAAGCCTTTTAAGACCCGGCAGGTCATAAAATATTTTGATAAATTTATCTTTATTTATCTCAAGTATATGTTGCCATCTAAATAAAGATAACCATGCAGATAAGGTATTGATGAACTTTTTAAAGCAGAAGAATTCTTATTTGATGTATTTTAAGACGACCATGACAAGTATGACTTGGAGCATATGATAAACTCATGATAAAACTATGTTTTCACAAATCAGACGTGCACTGAAGAGTGCATCATTTATCCAAACATATTGATGTTTTATTAATTTAGGTTAACTATTGTAATATGAGTTTTAATGTGTGTTGGTTGCATTGTGTCTGATTCAATTCAGATAACAATTGCATAGTCATCTGAATCGATGCCAATCAAATTAGCACATAGAAAAGTGGATTTCGTTTGTCTGAATGAAGGCCAATGAATCCTGGGAATTCAATCTTTACTTTTTACTTTAGTTCGAGACATTTTAATTTATTCCATAAATATTTCCTTACTAATTCCGTGAAAACATTGATTATAAAATTAAACCAGTATTTTTGAATCGATTCTGTTACATAGATTTCGGTATAGTTTTCTTGATTCACAGTGATAGCACTCCGAGCACGACTATTTTACATCTCTATTGCACCAATGCGGGGAATCACGTGACTAAATTTGGTAACTTACACAAATAAATGGCCACCAGACACCGTCGATTCGCCAAAAAAATGAGTACTTTTTAAGGTATGTCAGTTTTGTTATCGCTCTGGTCAGATTTTTACTTATCCTATCATATGGTCCCTTCCAAGCGCTTTCCCCGGCTTTACAATCCTCTTCATAGAACCTCTTCAAAGTTTTGGAGAAACTTTGACAAAAATTAGATTGCAGAATTTGTTTTGGTGCTTTCTTGATCTAATTTGTGTCGAAGTGTTCTCCAAAACATGGCCGTTCTATGAAGAGATTTGTATAGCCGGAGAAAGCGCTTGGAAGGGACCATATGATAGGATAGGTAATAACATGACCAGTGTGATAACAAAACAGAATTACCTGATTTGCTAGGCGAATCGACGCTATCAGGCGGCCATTTTTTATGCCCCCCATCGAAGATGAGGGGGCATATGGTTTTGCAAATGTCGGTCGGTCGGTCCGTCCGTCCGTCGGTAGACACTTCGTTTCCGATCAATAACTAGAGAACGCTTTGACCTAGGTTCACCAAACTTGGGATGCTGGTTGGTCATCACCAGAAGATGACCCTATTGATTTTGAGGTCATTAGGTCAAAGGTCAAGCTCACAGGGACCTTCATCCTAGAACCTGTTTCCGATCAATAACTAGAGAACGCATTGACCTAGGTTCACTAAACTTAGTGTGCTGGTTGGTCATCACCAGTAGATGACCCTATTGACTTTGAGGTCATTAGGTCAAAGGTCAAGCTCAAAGGGACCTTCATCCTAAAAACGGTTGTCGATCAATAACTAGAGAACGCTTTGACCTAGGTTCACCAATCTTGGGATGCTCGTTGGTCATCATCAGTAGATGACCCCTATTGATTCTGTCTGATGTCATTAGGTCAAAGGTCAAGCTCACAGGGACCTTCATCCTAAAAACGGTTTCTGATCAATAACTAGCGAACGCTTTGACCTAGGTTCAGCAAACTTGGTGTGCTGGTTGGTCATAACCAGTAGATGACACCTATAGATTTTGAGGTCATTAGGTCAAAGGTCAAGCTCACAGGGACCTTCAATCTAAAAACGGTTTCCGATCAATAACTAGAGAATGCTTTGACCTAGTTTCACCAAACTTGGTATGCTTGTTGGGCATCACCAGTAAATGACCTCTATTTATTTTGAGGTCATTAGGTTAAAGGTCAAGCTCACAGGGACCTTCATCCAAAAAACGGTTTCTGATCAATAACTAGAGAACGCTTTGACCTAGGTTCAGCAAACTTGGTTTACTGGTTGGTCATCACCAGTAGATGACCCCTATTGACTTTGAGGTCATTTGGTCAAAGGTCAAGTTTACAGAGACTTTCCTCCTTAAAACGAATTCCGATCAATAACTAGAGAACGCTTTGACTTAGGTTCACCAAACTTGGTTTGCTGGTTGGTCATCACCAGAAGATGACCCCTATTGATTTTTGTGTTATTAGGTCAAAGGTCAAGCTCACAGGGACCTTCAACCTAAAAACGGTTTCCGATCAATAACTAGAGAACGCTTTGACCTAGGTTTACCAAACTGGGTATGCTGGTTGGTCATTACCAGTAGATGACCCCTATTGACTTTGAGGTCATTTGGTCAGAGGTCAAGATCACAGAGACTTTCATCCTAAAAACGGTTTCCGATCAATAACTAGAGAACGCTTTGGCCCAACTAAAAGCATTTAGGTGCTGCTTGGGGGCATGTATTACTTACAAACATTTCTTGTTTTCCCAAATTTAGTCACGTGATTCCCCTCATTGTGCACATAGAATTTATTTTCTCTAAAACTTAATACCAGCTAACGCAGTACCTAACTTGTGTGTCCATATATTTTGTTTAAATGTTTCAGGAGAACATTTTATATCCAACATAGTAACGCTGATTATGATTTTGTCATATTTTGAAATGCTTTAAAGGGATATACAGGCAAAAGTTTTATGCTTTCTTTCTTATTCCTTATTTGAATATACTATAAATGTGATCGAAATAAATACAATGATATGTCCCAGTATCAAATATTTCCTCTTTTTAAATAAAAAACCGGGGGGTTTCCTAACTTGACCCACGTGGGTCTAGATAGAAAATTTAGATTTCGCGCTAAATTTCGCAGTGAATGATTGGACGGTTGAAGTACTTGTAACGTGATCAACGGTAAAAACAACCCAAGAGAAACGACAATTGGTTGTTTTTGTCACGTGACCTATTTGAAAATTGCTCGGTGATTTCGTTCACGTTTTACTCTTTGTTAAAGAACGTTCAAATATTTACGTTCAAACACGCATTTCACTACAAACATACTGGGAATTTAAAGTTCTTTATATTGAACGTGATTTGAGCAATTAATGTCAGTTTTAATTTTTCGGGCAATCATTTGCCTGTGTATCCCTTTAATATGGTATCATGCCAAGTTAACTAGTATGATATTTTGTTAAATGCGACGTCTAAGCACCTCGGTTCACATTGATCATAATATTGTTTTAACTAAATCATATTACTTTTGCGCTATCGAAGTGTTCCCTGTGAGAAACTCAAGAAGCACTTTCGACAGCTATATTTCGATCCTGATTTGTATGTTATGTAACGTTTACTTTAAACAGCATTAGTCACTATCACCAAATTACATTTGTAGAGATAAAACAAGTTTGCCTATGACAGAGTATTTATTAGGTTTCATGATTCCGCAATGTTCTTAAAATGTGTTTTGTATTATCTTTAGAGTTTGGATATGAAAATGCAAATAATAATAATAATCATCATAAAAATACAATTGATAATGATATTAATTATAATCAAACGAAATATTCAAGGTTTGGCATATAAGCAACAAAAATGTAGATTTAGGTAAACCAAATAAGCAGTTTCTTGTTATTTTGATAAACGATCCCTTGGGGATTTATCAAATTGTTAATCAAGAGAGGCAAGCTAGGTTTTAGATGGGTTTTTTGAAGTTGAAATTAATTTGACACATCTCTAAAGAAATAAGATACATCCATTTCGTTGAAAGAAGCAGCTAATAAATTGTATTTTGTGTTTCCATATTGGGCATCAGATTAAACGTTGCCTGAATGTGAAAAATGTTAAACCCAACTCTTTGACATTCGCCATATAGTAATTTACAATAAAAGACATGTATTAGTGATGCAGACTACGTTTACATTTAGTATTTTTAATACATAAGCCATGAAGTGTCTCCCTATATACCAGTCATTAAACGATTGTTTCGTTGAAAATATAATGAAGACAGATATTTAATTAAAATGCTGGAGGAAAAAGCTGCTTATTCCTGCTGAAGGCTGTTCTTTTTTAGTGTTTGTTTTCTTATGTGTATAAAGATGGACGCCAAAGGGCACAGACGCGATGGCTTAACCCGGTACATATTCATTTATTGACAGAAAGTAGGGCAATATAGATGAAGCATTGCAAGTACGTTCTGTAGATGTCTGAGGAAAGATCTTTTCAATAATAATTTGGAACAGTTTCAAGGAAAAAAATGATACAGACTACAGATTTGTATGCTTTATTGAATTAATCGCCAGAAATGTTCTCTCTGTACATATAGCATTATTCTTCTATTTGTAAGTGTCTAGTATTTTTTTTGTATATATGTCTAGATTCATATAAATTTCAGACATTTTGCGTTATGACACAAAAGAAGGTCGTACATTTTGTTTTTATTTAAACAATAAAAAAGAGAGGGAAAAACACCGTTTTCTATACCCTTTTATCTGCATTATTGCTTAAAGTCAAAAATACGCTGACACCAGACGTCGAAACAGACACGCAGAAAATCATTTATTGTATTGCATCTCTAAGTCTTTGAAAACAAATTATTTTCATAAGGAACAATTGTAGAAACCAGCGTGTCTAATTTTTCATTTTAATATATATATGTTTTTGTTGTAGAAGATATTTTGTACAACGTCTATTTTTTGTAAATGCTATGAATGTTATAATTAAATAGATGAATAGTATTGGAAACACGAGATAATCCCCAGGTGTGAACTGTCAGTAAAGAATTACGTATTAGATGTTAGGAGTTAATCCTTTCAAAATATCCTTTTCAATGAGAATTTTTCTTGTTTTGCTTTTTAGTATACAATTTGTTTGTATTAGTTGCACCTTATTAATGAAACATTAAATTTATTTCATAATTCGGATTGATATTCTAAACCATTATGGTCAAACTTAGAATTTTGTTTAATAATATGGCAAATGGATAGGAATGATCGCAAAAAAATCGTGTGTGTTTAAAAGAACGTTGATTACTATTTCTGTCTCTCGCCTTTCCTAGAAACACGCTGGCAGTGATTAATAAAACCCTAATGCAGTAGACACTATAAAGTGATTCTTGCAATAAAATATAACAGCATTTGCATATTTTGCTAGAGGAAATAGTTATGACCGTAACTTTATACTGCATATTTTCAAACGGAACGTAATCGTTGGCGCTTTCATCAGTATTATATTTATCTAAATTGCCGAAGATAGTGACGAGATTCCAGACAACAGACTAGTTATTGAACTTATATGCATCGCTTATCTGATTACTTTGTATCCTGTTACACCCTTTGTATCAGACGAAGATACATTTATTATCATTGGTCGGTATTATGTTTCTAAGCATGAAAATGTTTTGTTTTTACTTTTGCGCTATTGGTCTCCCCCCCCCCCCCCCTTGGTAAATTTTATGATTAATATTGGAAGGAAGCATGCATGCCGTTATATTTGTAGCGTGCAGTTTTCTCATAAAATTCTTCCTGATATTTATCAACAAATATCATCACTATATATAAAACGATGTTTTGCAATTGACAATGTATTTCTCTCGAGAATCATGGGCATGATGGAACCGTTTTATCTCCGTTTATAAAGTAAATAATAACATTCCCGCTTCTTCATTTTCATTTCTTCCGTTGACATTTATGCTGTTTTATCCAAATAATGTGTGTCAATATTTTCTTTATACACGGGGTATGTTAGTGAATAAGTATGTTGAAATAATGCATGCTTAGAAAAAAATAAAAAAACAACAACAACAAAAAAAACAACAAAAACGCCTTTGGATAATGAAATGTCGGTTTGATTACTTGACAGCATTGTTATGATAAGCGAATCGTTATGATGTAAAATTATTATTATTTTTTTTTTTAAATAAATATCGTATTTCTCTGCACTCGTAAGCTCCCGCAAATGATTTACCATTTTTATGTGATGTACTTAGTCTGTGTTTTGTTGAAGGGATTATCGGGATAACCCGATTATATTATATTAACTGACTAATATTTTTGTTTTTAACTTTAAAATCAATAATTTCGAATATCAGTAAATTCATGTTTTGAATTTGATATATGGCATGCTTCAGCGGAAATAGGATATCAGCTTTAATTTTGTAGTTTTGCATTTTAAAGCTTTATTGTTTTTACGTATGATCACAAATGGTCATGATTAGATAATAAATTGTAATTTTAATTTAAAGCTTTAAGTTCTTATTGTTTTTTATTTATCTATTCCCTGTGGTAACTCCAGTTCTCTCCGTTAAACTTCATAGGCTTGGTCCATATTAATCAATGTATTGTGTCAGCTAATATTACCTGTATTAATATAATATATTGGTATAAATATATCAAATTTAAATATAATGTGGGACTTAAGCCATTTATTTATATTAAAGGTCCATGTAGTACTACATGAAACGGTCACAGAACACATAAGCATACATTTGTAGAATAATATTCATCAAAGATTATACTCATCTATTAGTGTAACTTCAGACAATTCAGGAAAGGGCAAGCTGTTTAATAGTCATTTTCATCCAACAGATTTAGGAAAGGTTAATCTTTAATGAAAAATAAGATTACAACCACTTATACATGATCAAAGCATAACACGATTCATTGAACTTGTCCAAATTTGAACATGCAGATAACTTTCAAATATTTCAAACCTAACCTGCACGCTTCTGGTTTCATGGTTCCAATTAATAGTATACACAATGGTGGAAAATAAAATCATGGCTACTTCAAAGCTTCTCTTACGGAATGCAAGTTGTCTGTTTATAAAATTCTAACTGACGAGACACGTTTTAATATATACAAAGGCAGACATTTGGTATTTTTTATATTTGATTTCGTATGCTAGCATCCTTTAACGGAGATATTTTTATTAGTGCGTTTTCTTTCACTTCCAGATCACTATATTTACCCAGGCAATATGATAAACTGTACCCAGGCAATATGATAAACTGTATCACTCATTTAATTGTGTTTACGTAACTCTGGCACAAGAAAAAAAGGTTCTTTACAAAGATGGACAAATGCTTCATTTCACGTCGTTGAACTGTTTTTCCTTGCAACATATTCCAGGAGTCTGATCTATGGACTTTAAGTTCCTACGCTGCACCGTTTTCTTTATATATGAAGTCTATTGCCTAGGTGACAGAATCTCAGAGAGAAACCGAACACAACACAAAATAATATTGGTTTAATGAGTTGGAAAAGAACATGTATCCTCAGGAATTATTCAGCAATAGAAATTTCATGCTAAATTTAAAGTCTATCATCGATTTATAATTATGAAGTTATGGTTATCACGTTACCCAAAAGAGAAATACAGTGAGTGATTGAGCATTAAGTTGCATTCACAACTCATACATTGGTCCCCTGGGGCCAAGGTCAAGGTTACAGAGGTTTAAAAAAATTGTTCTACCTTTGATTAAAGCGTTATCCTCGCATAAGATTAAAGTTCAACCAAACGTTCACAAAACATTTATAAACAATAGATCTCCTTTCTTTGCCTGAACCAATCTGAACCTATCATGTGTTACGGAGCCATAGGGGGCAAAAAGGCTTATTTTGATATGACGGCATGATAGTGGTCTAAAAGGTTGTTAAAAACTACTGGTCTGAGTCTTCATTTACTGACCGATATTTTAAATATCTGGTATATATGAACCATTAACATCTGTCCTTGGTTTGGATCTAAGGTCACTAGGGTCAAGGTTGCCGAGGCTAAAATTCAAAATTGGACACACCTAAACGGTCACTCAGTTTTGTACAGACCGACATTGGTAACCACTGTCTCTGTATAGATAAAGTCGTTTTAACGAACTAAAATTAAGTCATAAGTTTGTCAGATATATATTTCAGATACATTAAAAACCGCTAGGTAAATTTCACATTTCTATGTGGATCTAGATTTTGTATTTGACAACAAAAGATCACCATTAAACGATCATCATTAAACGTTTTTTCAGATATGTAGGAAGCCTTCAACCACGGGTGTCTCTTGGGTGATACATTGTCGTCAGCAAAATTACGTTTCACCAATAGAGATAAATCTTTTGTTTTATGAGAACGTTGCTAAAATACTGTATCATTATGTTTATTTGTTAAATATTTACGTCAAATAAAAGTAAAGAGAAATATCTTCAGACAAGAATTATCTGTATAAATGATGATCGGCGTAGATACGGTACAAAAGTTATGCCCCATTGGAGTAAAGTTTTCGGCATTGACAAACAATTAACGCTGTAACAGGATAGGCTATAAAACTGTTGCGTTTAATTCAAAAAGTTTCATTACATATTTCAGTAAAATAATGTAGTTTTTGTATTTACTATTTGATTGAAAGTATTCAATGTCAAGAAATTATACTTCCATTGCTTTCAATAAGATACTGTAAAACCTAAAGTTGTACGGTTTATTTTCATTCACACCCATATTGTAAGTAAAACAATATGTTGATACTTGTTTTTTTACATCGATTATGTACATTTATTTATCTTAAATGTCATGCATTTGGCAAAGTCATGTATTAAATTTAAAGCTATTATATTAGAACGTATATTTTCATATAAATCCATGTATAAAGGGATAAAGCTCTTTACATTGTTGCGTTTTTTGTTATTTACCTTGACTAAAATGCACACTATGTGAACTGTACAGACGAACTTAAAGTTTCGAGTTAAGTCACATTTATTTTTCGACGAAGTCAATTACTTTGTTTTTGAAATCTGCGATGCTAACAAAAAAATCTTTAAAATCTAACAAGGAGTTAATAGTCAACATCTGAGCTGGTCTAACCTGGCTGTCTAAGACGGCTTAACGGCTGAAGGTTCACGACAAAGACCGAGAGGAAAGCTTTCGGATTGTCGACGATTTATGATGAATACTCTTACCTGTCTCACGGATGAATGTAGAGATATGTAATGTAAACATGCGAAAAGATTTTGTTCACCGTGTAAAATTACGACTTCGCTAGTCCATTGAGGAAATGCAGTCAGAGAAACGAGAACACCGTTAGTGCAGTCGATTTGAAATCGATTTGCTGACAGAAAATTGAATGCAGTATAAACGGAACCGACAGATAAAAGGATAACATTTTATCGCTATGTATAAGTAAAGAATTGCAGACCTTTTGAAATGTTATTGCCTAGTCGTTACAAACAAAAACCGGTGCAGTTTATGTCTTTAGATAGTCGTCTCACACTAGATTAAACCTGCAGGAATTGTAGCTTCACTTTAAAACGATATACAGGCAAAAGTTCTATGTTTTCTTTCTCCTTTATTCAATCAATATACTATAAATGTGATTTAAATAAATACAATGATCAGTCCCAGTAACAAAGACTTCCTCTTTTTAAATGATGAACCGAGTGGTTTCTTAACTTTACCTACGTGGGTTTAGATGGAAAATTCAGATTTCGCGCTAAATTTCTACGGCAAAACGCAACCCAAGAGAAACGACGATTGGTTGTTTTTGTCACCTGACCTTTTTAAAAATAACTCGGTGATTTCGTTCACGTTTTATTCTCTGTTAAAGAACGTTCAAATATTTACTTTCAAGCCTGCATTTCACTACAAACATATTGGGAATTTAAAGTTCTTCATATAGAACGTGATTTGAGCAAATGATATCAGTTTTAATTTTTTGGGCATTCATTGGCCTGTTTATCCCTTTAAGTAGAGCGTAATCGTTTACACCTTACACATTAGCATTTATTATTTAAATATCAAAAGTTGACAAAGAATGAAATATGAGAAGAAAATAATTGTTCTAATAAATAAATGTTTCTTTGAAATTATTTACATTGAAGATTAATTTCCAATTCAATAAAGGTAACCGCTGTACATGCACATCCAGGCCACCTTTGTCAATGTAAGTTATATAAGCACCTTTTGAATCGACGTTGATAGTTTGGGTCGATATCTTTAATAATTTTTCTATAGTAAATAATAACAATATAAAAAGTAGAACATGAAGTCTTCGCATGTGAATGTTACATACATCAGCATGTGCACGATGTATTCAGTAATTTAAAAGTGTTTGCTATAACACGCTGCCTCATTAGTTGGAAATGCACTTAACCGTACAAATCTTATCACGTCATCTAATACTAACATAAAACAGTTTTCAGCTGTGTAATAGATAATGTTCTGAATTTACATTTTCTTCACAGAAACGAACTTTGAAAGAAATAAAACAGGATTCACAGCAAATATGGACAATATAGCCTCGTTGCAAAACTGAAGACTGCTGGTATCGGTCCGTAATGGCAATCGGCCGTTTGTATAAGGCTGTTATATTTAGAAACAATGGCTTAGTAAAATATAGTCTCTATTACTGTGCAGTCAGTGGAATATCTGGCAAGAAATTAAATTTCAACTTTAATGTTTTAGATTAAATGAACCTTAAAAAGAGAAAAATACTACGAAAAAACATTATCAATGCTTTATTGTTAAAATGTTTTTCTCTGTACATACAGTAGTCACATAAATTGATGACGATGATTAATAATTATAGTTGTTGTAGTAAGAGTAGTTATACTACTACTACTGATAATAATAATTATAATAATAATATTAATAATAAGAGGAAAGCATTAATGTTACAATATTTAAATAAATATCAGATAGCACATACAAAAATGTTTCATCGCATCATAGGTCAAATACAGTTATATATATTCTTCAGAGCTTCATGTTTCAAATCTGTATCAATTTCCACCTTTCCTGCTGTCATTAACACAATTTATTGCTTTAACGTATTGAAACAAAAACTGACAAGTTATCGGAGAAGATGGTTCTCGTCGTAATTAATCAAGATAAAAAATAAATGTCTGAAGACAGCTTGAGAAAATTATGTTCGATTTCTGTCGACGTTTCTTTTATAATTAAGAAAAATAGAGTTAATCCTTCGCTTGAAACTGTTTGACATTTTTCAATGCACAAAACTGTAGGTGTGGATGCCTCAGTAATTCTATTTCTTCATAATATTTATGTTCTATTAATAATCTCTTTGTGATCAGAAAGGTGCATGCCATTTTTACGGAAAACAATTGACTATGTATTCGCTTCTATCTCTAGTACATACGTCGTTCGGTTCCCTTATAATAGTTTATTTATTTTTTAACAAAATATTTTTAACCTCAACAAAAAGCCACTAACAAACCACGAAACATGTCTTTAAAACGAGATCTTTAAATATACATTTATTAAGTTTATTGTCTCTTCCGTTATAGTAAATCTTGCCCAGATGTGTTCTTACACAAAACATGAAATGTCTTCAATTTCTTCTAGCATTTCTAATACCATACATAAAAACCTTTTTATTCAATCTGGAATGATCTAGTTTACTAAACCCGGCCCAGAGATTGCATATGGATTGCAACTGTCGTTCAAAGGGTGCTATCCAATCTAAATCCCCATTTATAGCAGCTGTAGTTTTTATTTATATCTCAACTACAAAAGAACTGCATAGCTGTATGTTGAACTACTTCAATGCAGGAGAAATATCTGTACCCCAAATAGCTGACCCATATGCAATCTCGGGCCATATGAAATCACGGCCCATACAATCGAATCAGATAACTTTGTGAAAACATTTAAAGGGAGCCCTCCAGCATTGTTAAACTTTGCAATTAGCACACCCAATGCTCTGCCGGCAGCTTGTGAGGCGATCTTTGACACGTAGTTATAGTTAAGAAACTGTGTAAGTAAGAGTAAGTACAAGACAGAGATACGAATATATGTATCAACTATAGAAAGGTCTGTATTACCACATTTCGGTTCATAGTTTTGGTCTGTAATAAACTGCCTGGCTTTTAGTAGGACTAATAGTCGTACCATTTCGACCACACCAATCACGCAAAAATTCCAACATATTAGGAGACCTTCCTCACAGTCTGCCAGAAGAACAATATCATTTGCGTAAAGCAAAATACAACATTTCTCATTGTACCAATATCAACACTAAGTCCAAGGTATTTTACAGTAGAAACAAAGTCGATGATATAAAAAATAAAAAGTATTGGTGACAAGCTATAACCTTGTATATTAATCCGACAGAGACATCAAACCAGTCAAAAGTAAAGTTTATTCTAATAAATGAATGTACAGAAGAACACAGATTTCAAAGCAGTAAACATTTTACAGGCTTTTATGTATTCCAAGAAAGGTAACTGTTTTTTTCCCATTACTCATTTCTATTGATACAGGCATACGCCTTTTTTAAATCAATATATTGAAATCAATATAACAGCAAAAGATAGCTTTTCCTCATTCTAGTTTTAATAATAGTAGTAAGTGTCCTTAAATAGTTAACCTTTTTTCAGAATCTATTTTGCTCTTCTACTATAACATTTTTTCTTCATTTCATTCAATATATAATTGAAAATAGCATCATAAAGTTTATACATGCTAGAACTTAAATTCAGACCCCTATACAATAAATGATCTCGGGGTTCTGTAGAGCTAGACTTAAGGATCGGACATTATAATGCCTTTACCCACGCTGATGGTGTATTAGAACATAAATTATGTTTAACAATATGTAGCACAGAAATAGTTGTATCATTTTTAAGAACACCTACAGGTACATATACGACTGTGGTGTTACAATTTTTCAGTACTAAAGTTTGTAGTCTTTCTGTCAGTCAATTCAAGTAATACACAGATTATACTGTTCCGTCTACAGAATATTTTTCTCATTTCAGTTTGGAAGTCTATACAATTAGGAAACACGCAATCGGTTAGAATATTTTTAGAAACTCTCAAACAATACCCCTTTTACAGAAGTAACATTCAGTTTAACATATGATGCTTGCTTTATATAGCTTATGATTAGTTGATCGGATACAATACACGGTTACGTGTTACCAATATAATGGTAGCTTCTCATGAACAAAGCGCTTGTCTATTGGCTGTATATTGACACAGGAGTAGTTTAGCATATGACACAACTGTCTTATAGTTTGTCATTAAAATTTTGAATTTATAACAAAGATTGGATATTTATGTTCAAATATTATCTGTGAAACTACTGTTTTTTTATCTATTCATTGATGTGGAATAAATGATCAACAGATATATAACAGTGAGTTTCGAGATTCAAAGCAAAATTGTTGGGATTTACTCGTTAGTGTCATCATATAGTAAAGGTATTTAGATAATGGGAAAGAAATTATCTGTACATGTTATGCTAATTTCACTTTGAAAAGAGTGTTCGCGTGACAAAATGCTATTACTCATGTACAAACATACATGAGAGTGTGAATGAAGACAAAAATACGATAACAATGTTTCAGAAAATGCAGCTGTTGCTATAATCAAGAATCAATTTCAGTTTAAGCTGAGCAACAGCATTCGTTATGTGAATTATAATGCATTTGCAGTAAATGTATTAAAAAAAAACTTTTCAGAATTGAAGGATCTGTAGGGTCTAGGTCAGTACCTATTACGCAAATAAGATCGATAAAATGAAAGTTAATAAAAAGAAAATGTTTGTCACTTTATTGTTCTAAAAATACAATTGTTTCACAAATGAGATTTTTTTAATTCGTACGTTTAAAATAACAATATGCTAAAATAATGCAATAATTGGCTGTACTTATCAAATAATAAAACATTGTACGTTTCAAGTTTCCTTTAATACTGTTTATGAGCACAGTGTAATTTTCTTTTGGAATTTTTATTGTATATATCTGTTTTCATAAAAGTTGATGTCAATTCAAGTATAACACTCTGTTTTTTGTTGTTTTTTTGTTTCTGTCACCTTATTTGTTCTTCTTTTGACAAAATTGAATATTAAATATGAATTCTTTATCACGTGTCTAATCTAAACTCCAGGCTTAGTTCGGCTGATTTTTTTTCGAAAAGATAACGTAAAATGATGGTCATCCCTACAATATTTATTAACACCAGTAATATATAGCTCTCTTTCTCTCTTATTCTCTACTAATAACGTCTGTACTTATGTCGGTTATTCGAGTTCTCTAATTGAAATTTTATACAGAACTGTTTCATGAAAAGGTAATGCTGTTATTATTTGTGTCGGTGTAGTTTTTTCTAATCACAAAGACATTGCATACCCTAAAACCGCTAACACTAAGAAGTATGTTTTCATTATCATTTAACCAGTCTTGCACCAAAGCAAGAGAATAAATATTAAAGCAGATCCGATGGAGACGAGCGCAATATATGTTCTATAAAATGCAAAGTCAAATACTAAAATGCAGGCGCAAGTGACGCTTTTGATCTTAAAGTCTGACTATACCAACGGGTATTTATTTGTAAAACTGTAAAAGTACATGTACGTATGGGAAGACTGATTTATCATTATAAATATATATACTGTGATTTTTAAAAAAAAATATTCTTTTTTTTTACAAGCATTTAATTTTCATCATTTTTTTCTGATTTCCGAAGTCAAAATCATATTCATTGCCCTTATATAACTTTTAGCATTCATTAACACTATATGGTAAATTGTGTGTGTGTGTTTCTGTAGTGTAAATGAAGATGCTTGGTTGAACCAATATTATTGAAAAGTTAACAGTAATTGTTTTCACCGTTCTGTAACGCTTAAGATACATACTGCTGAATACTTCAGCCAACAATTTTGCTAAAACAAGAAATGAGTGGGGTTTTTTGTCACACGTTTAAATCATACTTGTAACTCTCTATCTGATGAGCACTTTGGTTCATTTAAGTTTCCATTTCTTGTATAATATACCGAATGGCTGTAAAAAACTTTTTATTTAAGGAAACACTTTTGATAGCGCCCAGTCAGATGACCAAAAGTTCAAAATGAAACGTGCCCAACTGTACGAAAGCTCACCATAAGTTCAGTTTTCAATGAAAAATGCTAGTGGTTAGTCAGATTGAGACCATATACATAGGTCTGTTTCACCAAGCACAGTACTTAAAAATGTTAAGCGTTAAAGGTTTTTGTTTGCAATTGAAGACAGATAGAGTATTTGAATACAACTAATGTTTCCTTCTGTAAAGAAAAAACAAGGACTTGATTCCGAAATAATTATAGAAATGTCACGTAAGAAATAGCATCCTATACAATTGTTTGCCCATGACTCAATTTATATTCTGAAAGATACTTTTTTTCATTTCTTTTCTTTTTTCGAGCAGAACTGACGTCTAGATCGCTATCAGTCTGAAGGACTTATTCTTGTACGGAAGAAGTTAATTAAACCGAAGCGAAGTTTTTCTCTTATTTTGTGATATGAATGCAGACAAATGATGTTTCCGTTTTATTTCTTTTATTTTTTGTCTTTTCTATTTTTTTTATTTATTTAGTTTTTATGTATTGAAGTTTTATGTACAATATTACACTTTGAAATCGCCTCTGTATATTAAATGATTGATCATGTGATATTAGATAAAAAATCAATAATAATATCAGCAAATCATAATAAGTAACTGCACGCTTAATTGGATTTTTCCTTTGCCAAAATCATATTTCATTAAGTATTTATGTCATTGATATTTTGATATAAAGCATTTCATCATATTCGGCTCATACAACCAAACGAACGGGCAAGTAAACATGGTAAAAGCACGGGCAAGTAAAAGCTTTTCAAAAGATATAATGCCTTAGGACATTAAAATCGATTGCCATACCAACACTAAATGTACAAACACTTCTTGTAACATTAATTTTGTTTGTATACTCATTAAATCATAATTTTATTCTCAAAGCCAGTTTAGATTGTGTTGGATATGAAAGCCCTTTCAAGTTTCTAGTTTATTTTTTATCTAATTATTTTTTTTTAAATTCTTTTAACTGTTTTCATGTTAATCGAGTTCTTGATACCAAAATAATATATATTAAAATCTACCATTCTGGATTTAGTTTTTGCATTTGTGTTTTTTTTTTTTTTGTTCAAATGAGCAGTTTGTCGGGTGCAGAAAAAGGAAACTTAAGTGTTAACGGCAGATTGAGAAAATTAAACTTATAACAAGGGCGCAAGATAAAGCAAACGTAGACATCTTTTGCAAAAACCTAAGGGCTTCGCCTAATTTTATTACGCCAAATTATTTTTGGCACTTATGAAAATTGAACAAAGAAACATACTGAAAAAGTTGCAAACTGACGTAAAATAGTTCCACATTTAAAGTGTTTTTTTTTTCTCTCCTTAATTGCTATTTTTCAATGTGATTGCGTAATCTTTTTTAAGAGGAAAAATATACAATTGCAGCATTGCAACTATGGTCAATATTACTGTCTAGTGTGAAATTGTCATTTTTTTATCATTTGCTATTTTTTATTGAAATAAATCTGTTAAAAAAGAGGAAAATAACACAAGAAGCAAGAAAACAATTAAATGATAGAAATGCATATAAACAATTCATACGAAGTCAACACGTAAGTTCATTAAGTGTAGTGAAATCCATGACTAACATATGAAATTGTCTTCACCATTGTTCACAGACACCATATTTTCCTTTAGGAATGAAACTAAATAGTTCTGTCTGACATAACTGAAAAAGCAGTAATATCTGTCTACATAGAGTATTTAAACAATAATTATGTTCTTACCGGTCAGTAGATCAAAATATATTGTCCATCGGAAAGTGGCACATAGCCAGATACAAATTGTTCATATTTGTATTCTTGCGTATATGTTTGCCGACTTTCTTTCCATACAACATAAGGTCTTTTTTGTTTTGGGATCTGTCATCTAAAAGTAGAACTGATACTGGTTACATTTACCGATATGGTTTCCTCATTCTGTTATGATTTTCTAAAAATATTTCTCATTACATTATAAATTTACAGTCTTTATGAGACTTGAACAATACGTAAGACTTAAATTCTTCTCTGCAAGTCCCGTCTTTCGAATTTTGATCGCATTCTGTCTGCAATATATAAAGGAAACACAATCGTCGAGCTTCATTGATGTTCCACACACTTACTTGAAACATAGTTATAAAACTTGTTATCTGTGTACCTGTATAATCTTAAAGACAGTTTAGTTGCAAATTATATGACAAATGAAAGATAGAAAAACTCTAAAAGTGTAACGACTTAAAGTTTACAGTGACCTCATGTATTTGTAAGTGTAAATGTAAACACTCACGGACTTTAGTTTTGTCTTGTCATTTATGCGTACTTATTTCAGATTAATCTTGATACAAGGTATTCACTCAAGATACAACCAGTCATTTGAAACCTGAATATCATCGCTAAAACATTATTTCTTCATTACTTAGGCACACATGGAATTTATTTTTCTTAGGTAATGCTCTGGCAAAGATTCGTATCCATGACTTCGCAAACAGAGTGCAAGTTATAAGCCGCTGGCCTATCGAGTAAACAAACACGTTCATTCTGGTATGAAAGATATATACTGTGCCTTCTTGTCTGGTAACTTGATCCGACGAAATACGACGATTACAAGAAAATATTTAGATTCCTCATAATTTCAAACCAAACGAGTTTTCTCATTTATGCAAATCATTATAATTGGGACGAATTTTCGAGCATGTATTTAACAGTTACAAATGCTATTTTATGCAAAACGTTCCCTTATTATATATTCGTATCGCAGTGTTTCAGCATACTGAATTTCATTTAATTTTGTATTTAAATGTATAGACGAATTAAAAGACAAATTTGAATTCTTTATTGAATCAGAAAGTGGTTTGTCTTCGCCCAGAATATTAATTGTCTTTGATTTTGTGCCATGTGTACAGGCCAGACTGCAAAGATATGCTAGCAATAGGGTGAATAAGATTGTAGCAGTGTGAGAGGATTTTTTTTTCTCTTTTCTGAAGCTCTCCATATTCTGTAAGAAAAGTACCACTTAGACCTATGCTGGTCAATAATGTTTGATGCTTTCCATTGGCAAGGGAATGTGTACGTGTTCTTCCATCGGCTGTTTCTAGTTTATGTTTTATACAATCTATAAGATAAAATAAAAGGATAGAAAAAAACTGTCTACTGTAATGTCGCTGTGAATGTAACTAAAATGTAATAACCATGTTTATAAATAATTCATATCAGCACTTTGAGTATGTTTATTTATAAATCATAATAATAAAACTGATAATATTCAAGACGTAAATAACATATTATCAATTATCTATATGAAGTCTGGAGAAATATTCAGTTTTCAGTATTTTTTTGCAAATATATAAAGGAATCAAAAGCAAAAAAGAAACCGCCTTTCAGTCGAATACATATTTACCTGTCCTTCGGAACCTTTTATTTAAATATCTATCAAATTCCACGTTCCTTTAATAGTAGAACAGTTTTGTTCTGCTCTGTTCTTTTAATAGTGCGAAACAAAAGCTGACAAGATTCTGAAGATGAAGTCGTTATTAATAACTAATCAAAGATAAAATATGAATTTCTGAAGGCCGACTTAATATAATTTTATATCCCTGTCACCTCTGTTACCTTTGTTATTGAAGGCATTTCTTCTTCAAAATGTTATTTTTCGAAACGTTCAGGCTTTATTTACATTGTTAATGCAATGAGATTAAAGGACCATGCTGTTTTGTATTGTCTCTCAGAATCATATTCAATAGTTCAAACGATAGTGTTTCTTTCTCCGATCTCTTATTGACAGTTTTTGCAAATAGGAAACACGCAATCGGTAATAATTTATTTGCTAATTTCCCCAGTAGTACATCATTTACACACAAAACATTAATTGTAAGGAATATTTAATTAGCATATGATGCTAATACTTTATATATCATTAGTTGATCTGATACGATACAGTGTTATTCGTTATCAGTATAATGCCAGCTTCTCGTGAACATATCGCTTGCCTCTTGCCTATACAGTGACAAAGGAGTACTGTGACATAGGCAAAACTGTCTAACAGCGTCGATATTCCTCCAAACACTGTTAGTCAAAATATAGATCTATGGACTTTGATACAACTAATTTATAGTGAGCAGTTAAAATTCAACAGTGTATAACTAACATACGGTATTACTTTTTTTCTATATATTATTTATCAAAGTGTTTGAATAATTCTATATACGGCAACGATTGGGAATATATTTTCAGCTCTAACATTATAGTGAGTTTTACGATTCAAAGGAAAAGTTTTGAGATTTACTGGATAGTTAGTGACATTATATAGAAAAAGGTATCTGGATTATAGAAAATCAGCTTATGTGCAGGTATCATTTGTTAATTGTTTTGCGAACTTTCAATTTATACGGAATGTTTACGTGAATGATACTATTCATTATAAACGTACATAAAAGTGTTAATGAAAAGAATAGAAAAACAACTAACGACAACAAAGCTTCAGAAAATGCAGCTGTTGCTACAACCAAGGATCAATTTCACATTAAGCTGAGCAACAGCGTTTGCTGTGTGCATTTACAGTAGATGTAGATCTGAACACCGTATTGCCTGAAACGTAGAATCTGTAGGGTTTAGGTCAAGAAGGATTATATAAGATCGATAAAGTGAAATGTAATGAATAATTAAACGAAAATCTTTTCTCTAAGTAAAAAAGAAAAAAGTATAAACGTATTTCATAATTATGATGAATTATATTAATAATATATAAATAAAACCGCTTAAGTTAACAAATGTGTGAAAATAATGAAATATGTTGGGATTTAATGAAAGATTTAACCACCATATTTCGCACGATCGCTTTTAAATCTTTCCTTTCTTTAAAAAGAAGAAATTCATTGGCCATATCGTTTGGTAAATTATTTTTCAGTGGTGTATTTATCATACAATTCTATATTTATTTAAGTTTCTTTCATACTCATAGTTGATTTTGAAGAAAGCGAAAATAAGCATGATACATTTGTTTTATATGTTTGACGGCACAGCTTGGTCTTTGGTCAGCCAAAGTACACTTATATCCTCTGTCAGAAGTTGTTTCCTTGCATTTATTTCTAAAGTCAAATTCGCAAGTCGGCGTTTAATTAATAAGATGTTAAACTTTGAATTTTGTATGAAAACTTTAAGTTCTTTTTTTTTATCTTTTTAATGATAAAAACATTGCTGAATCCAGAACCGTTGTCATTTATATATCCTTTATATCATTAAACTAGTCATGGATCGTAGCAATATTCAAAATGAAATTCAGGGCCAGATTCCATTGGGATGAATGTAATACATGTTTATTGAAATTCGAGGGTATATGCCAAACAGAAGGCTGATGCAACGTCTGCAATCTCGTGTTCTGATTATAATGTTGGTACCATTTATACGACGACGAAAGTCCATATTACCATCTTTGTGTGGTAAACTGATTTGTCATTACCAGTATAAGATATTTGGATCTCGACACCTTTTGAGAGCTTTTTTCATAAGGCCATTTCATAATTTTGAAAAACAAAAAATGTGAAAGCTCAATTATCATCTTGTTTGAAAGAAACAATCCTTTGACATAACTTAACTTTCCTCAAGGACAAAACCAAATTAGTTCCCTTAAATAGCACAGAGTGAGAGATGCATCCCATATTTTTAGCGTTCATTATCAAACGAGTATATACATGTAGTAACCTGTGTAAGTGTGTATATTAAAGTGTTAATGAAAATGATAGGCTGAATCAGTACTAATTGAAAATAGTTATAATTATCTTCACAGATGAATTATATTGGAAATATAAATAGATGAATGTATTATTTTACCTTTTTGTCTAAATGCATTTTACTCACACTTGTTGGTCCAGCTACTCTATATCTCACAAATATCTTGGTACTTTTATGTTGCTGTTTTCAGACAAGAAAGTGCATGCTATTTTTCTTGACATACCTTTTTTTTGAAGAAAGCACTGTTTAGATAGAAGTCATATGACCAGATGTTCAATATAAAACGTATAGTCTACACTAATTCGAGGTTTTTCGCAGATATTTTGCTATTTGAGTTTTCTTAGACCTTATTTGGTAACGGTAAAAGCAGTCTGAAACCTGAAGATTACACCAAAATTCGTAACAAAATGTTAAATAAAATTCCTTCTCACATATATACTATTACAGTTTGAAATTGACTACGTTTATTACACGCTTGTCAATGTGATATTAGTCGAACACGTGCTGTACTCTTAATGTATTATTTCCATTTGCAAAATTAAATTATATTCCATTAAGTATTGATGTTAATGGCGATTTTACATTGAAAATTTCATCATGTATAGCTCAAACACTCAGCCACATAGGGACAATTAAAAGCTTTTCAAATGAAAAAAAAACCGCTTCAGGGCATTGAATTATGTCGTTATAACGGCTGTTCTTTATGTATAATCGTTTGCCGTGAATATGTATTTCATTTGTTGCCTGAATACATACTCTATTCAAGCTCTACTATATTACGAAATGTTTCATAAAAGGTTCATTCATTTTAATGCAAGTTGATGGCATTGTATTTGTTATTGCAGATCTTCCAAGTTTCCTATTCTTTTTTAGACCTTTTATAGGAAACAGTGTTATAGTCATAGCAATGTACCGCATGTATTGCCTTTCGTTTAATACAGCATTTCGTCCTTTGAAACTAATTTAAGTGTAAAGAGAACATTTCGAAAATCATAAAACCTTTACGAAAAGTGCAAGATTAAACAAACGGGAAGTGACAACAGCGATTTTCAGAAGCTTAATGATTGCCTTAATTTAATTACGCCAAATTATTTGAGCAGAAATTGAAACTTAAACAAGGCTTTATGCTGAAAACGTGCTAAATGACGTAAAACAAATTCTCCATTTTATTTTTTTTTCTTCCAATTTCCATTTTTCAATTTAAAAAAGTAACTGTTTTCAAGAGAAGATGAGTTAAGCGCTGAAAATATGTAAACCGTTGTGTGAAATGTCCATTTAGTGTTTTCTGCGCTTTCATTACCATTTCACAGTTTTATTAACGCGTCAACAACAAAACTATGCCTTTGCAAGAATACTTGTTCAATTACAATGTATGAAAATCAATATCATTTGTAGAGTAAACATTTTCTTTTAGCGAAGTAGAAAATACGAAAAAAGTGACAATGTTAAAATGTTTTCACAAAATCTGCATAAAGGTGTGTATTTCATTTCTGTTTTTGTTGTTCAGAAGTACATGTTAATCGAGCATTTATGAACAAATTATATTGTGTTCACCCACAGAGAACGATTTTATCAAGATAACCAAGCTTATAATCTCAACGCAATAAACGAGCGAGCGTATATGGATGTCTGCGTGCCCAAGTACGAAAGGGTGTGTGCGTAAGAGAGTAAGTGATGGAATAACTAGATGGAAGGTTGAATGATTGAACGATTGTATAAATGAATGAATCAATTAATCAGTTAGCAAACGAAAAGACGAAACTAACGAATTTGTAAATTTACAAATTTACTTTCAGAGCCCTTAAAAGTTATTGTAAGTTATTAACTTACATATGCATTTTTAAACCTGTTTAAAGCTTTAACTCGATTGTATTTGTATTTTTCCTACGTCTTTGAACACACAAACAAAATAAGTTATCTGTCTACAGTGAGTGTTTCACACCAATCATGCTAACAAGTATTCAAAGCACTCACCCGGCAGTAGACCTCTTCAGATCAAACTGTATTGGCAGTATGTTACCCGGCAGTAACACCTCTTCAGATCAAACTGTATTGGCAGTCTGTTACCCGGCAGTAGACCTCTACAGATCAAACTGTATTGGCAGTCTGTTACCCGGCAGTAGACCTCTACAGATCAAACTGTATTGGCAGTCTGTTACCCGGCAGTAGACCTCTACAGATCAAACTGTATTGGCAGTCTGTTACCCGGCAGTAGACCTCTACAGATCAAACTGTATTGGCAGTCTGTTACCCGGCAGTAGACCTCTACAGATCAAACTGTATTGGCAGTCTGTTACCCGGCAGTAGACCTCTACAGATCAAACTGTATTGGCAGTCTGTTACCCGGCAGTAGACCTCTACAGATCAAACTGTATTGGCAGTCTGTTACGTTACCCGGCAGTAGATCAAACTGTATTGGCAGTCTGTTACCCGGCAGTAGACCTCTACAGATCAAACTGTATTGGCAGTCTGTTACCCGGCAGTAGACCTCTACAGATCAAACTGTATTGGCAGTCTGTTACCCGGCAGTAGATCAAACTGTATTGGCAGTCTGTTACCCGGCAGTAGATCAAACTGTATTGGCAGTCTGTTACCCGGCAGTAGACCTCTACAGATCATACTGTATTGGCAGTCTGTTACCCGGCAGTAGATCAAACTGTGTTGGCGGTCTGTTACCCGGCAGTAGACCTCTACAGATCAAACTGTATTGGCAGTCTGAGACGGCATATTGCCAGGTACAAGATTGCTTATGTTTGGACTTCAGAAGTTTGTCTCAATACGCCATTAACTCTAATTTGTGCTTGGAAATGGCATTTATTAGTACCACACAACATACTGTACTGCTTCTAAAAGCTTTTTGTTATGGTTTCCTGTTGTTTTTGTCTAAGATATGACCTTTCTATACAGTTTCGTTGCATCGGTATAATTTTGCTGAAATGTTGCTAAGCTTTTCTTGTTACATTATACATTTCGTGTCCTTGTTTAAGTATGATTTTGGTGAACTACTACCTGTTATATCAATCTGTTGACGTGGTTTCCCTGATGCCGTATGTGCTACAGTTATTACTAGTTTTTGTTATCTATATTGTTTTCTTGTGCACTTGTGGTGTTTTGCAAAAAAATATTTCGCTCTAGCTTTATCAATATGACCTTGTATTAGGTGTAATATTGCTAAAAATAATGCATGATATTTATTGATATGGTGTCATGGTTTTGTTATAATCTATCACATTTTTTTCTCGTTACATGCTACCTTCTATAATTTTAAAAGGCTGTATAAGACTTCAAGTACCACTGCTATAATATAATAATATATAAATATATATAATAATGTTTCCGTCTGCAAGCCACTTCCTCTAAATTTTGGTCTAAATCCGTCTTAATTTTCAAATAAAAAATGAATTTAAATAACCGTTACTAGCTTGACTGATTTCCTCACAGTAGGCTGAAATGTACAATATAATTTAAGATTAACATGACAGCTGTTGCATCTTAAAGGTATTAAATCGTAATGCCTAACAGTGTCATTAGATGTGCAATTTGTTTTTTGAATACTTGTAGCCTTTTAAGAACAGCTTGACTGCAATTGCTATAGACACAAAAATATAGACATATTCAATGAAAATGAAATGACTAATTGTTTACATTTTACGTATTAATTTTAAAGTATATACAATTAATAATGTTCTCATGATTAAACTTCTGACTTTTAGATTGTACGTACTATTTCTTAACTTGATTTACGAGGAAGGAATTACCTGAGACATAAATTCCATTGCTAGAACATGTAAACTTAGTCACATGTTGAATTTACGTGTTTGCTTAAGGAAACGCCTTGGCTGCTACTCGTACCCAGGACTTCGCAAACAAGCGCACAGTATAAACGCTAACCTATCTAGTACGCAAACACGTTCATTCTGGTATTAAAGGCAAATACGGCAACCATTTTTTTCTTGACTTGTAACTGGACAAGAAAAGTATGTAAATAGCTTATTAAAACTTTTTTTTTCATATCTATCGATACAACTTACACATAATACAAAATCTCTTGACATTCCAGTAATGCAAAGCAGTTGAATTTGGACACATTATTAAGCACATATACAACAATCAGTGTTGCTATTTTATGCAAATAGTTCCCCATGTTATATGTTCGTACTGTAGTTTCTAAATATTCAGTAGAAACAAATTTGAATTCAGTTGTTGTAAATTGCTTCAAAATATTGAGTTTTCTTTTAATTTTGTCCCTAGAGGTATAAATGAATTAGAAGACAAAATTAAATTAGACATTGAATGGAGTAGAAATTTATCTTCGCATACATTCAAAATACAACTGTAATGAATTTGATGAGATTCATTTTGTCATATTTAAGCCTACATTTCCCATAACTTGCATCGAAACGTTTTCTTTTAAACTGAAGGATGTAACATCACGTTTGTTTAATAGGTTATATTTCATATAACAAAATAGGTTAAAGAGTTTGGAATGTAAATAATTCGATGTTTTGTACATCAGTTGCAGTTTTACAAATAATCAAGTTGGTAAATTTGAAAATGGCCAGATATTGAAATATTTGAGAAATATATTTTTCACTTAATCGATCTTGTATATACTCAGCTTTAGAAAATCAAAAATTCAACGGGTAATGTCATAATGACCATTAGTCTCACTATTTCGCCTCCGAAGGTGAACCCATTTTACAATCTGATATTTTATTGTTGTTCACCTTCTACGTCTCACTTTGATCTGCATCTGGCTAAGCGGACTCGCCCAATCGTAGGCGATTGGGCACTTTTTATGGCTCGTTTGTCCAACAGTTCACAGAGTTTAAGGCAAAAATGATAAAAATATGATAAAATATGATATCTTAATTCATACCTGATCCTGTAATCCGAGAAAACACACAAATACATAAGTATAGAACTGAAACACTTATTTCGTACCTGATTTATCCACCATTTTATTCAAAATTTGGCAATCGGAATACTCGGTGTTCTAGGTAATAAGTTAACTAGGGTAGGGTAAAGAATCTACCGAATAATATCCGCTCAGTTATATGCAGTTTAGAATTAGGCTTAAAGGTTGAACAACTAAAAAATATCAGAATTATAAAATGGGTTCAACACTTTAAGCTTAATTAATTAGGCTAAATGACCATGTACACTTCTTACTCACGTACAATTGTATGTGAATTTTAAAACTGTCAAAGTTGTGACAATAAATAACAATTTATCCTCTCTCAGCAAACACACTGGTATTAGTTAAATCATTAGTTAATTGACTGACTGATTGATTCATTCATTCGTTCATTCATTCACTCATTCATTCATTCATTCATTCATTCATCCATTCCTTTATTGATTGATTGGTTGATTTATTTATTTATTGATTGAGCTTTTTCTGTTTATCTGCTTGCCTTTTTCAAAGACACCGACAACTGCACTTTTTACTGTTCGTTATTTCCAAGATTGAACAGAGTTTAATTGAATTTGAATTCTGAATTTGATTGATTTTCCTCTCAGCCTTTTTTTCATATATAAAAAATACAGTTGTGAACAAGATTGAAATCAACATTAAAAAGACTATTGGACTAATATTTTTTTCCAAACGATTAATATTTATTGTAAAACTTTTTGAGATGATATGCCATTTATTAGAATTATCATTATAGCCATCTGTACTCATTTTTCAAACTGATAAAATATTGATATTGCCATAACACAATGCTATCTTTAATATCTACTGACAGATATAGTGTTAATAATTAATTTCAAAAATTGTTGATAATAATTAGAATCATTCCATTTGTGATTGCACATTGCAGAGACATATATTAAAATTCTATTATTTATAAAAAAGTGGTAATTATCTCGAACTTTTAATAGGCTTCCTAGTTTTGCGAGAGTATTGAAGAGCATAATATATATAACGAAAGAAAAAAACCAACAAACGTCAAGAAGAAGAAAAAAACAGTAGCAAATAGAAAGATGGATGTATGAATGAATGAATGAATGAATGAATGAATGAATGAATGAATGAATGAATGAATGAAAATGAATGAATGAATGAATGAATGAATGAATGAAAAAAACAACGATGAAACAGAAATTAGAATTAGCAGTTTGATGTTGATTTCTTCCTTTGTTCTGTTTTCGGTTTTGTTGTTGTTGCTTTTCGTGCTTTTGTTTTTTTAACAGGAAATTACAAGATATTCGAACAATATGCATGTCTTTAAAACGGTTATTCATTTAAAAAGAAGTTAAGTGATCATTAAACATATATTTTCTGCGTTGATTTTTGAAAGAATAACATACGCAAAATGGTTATTCATAAATTGAAATGCGGTTATTTACACTTTATAGAATGTACCAGCTCTTTTTGGATTATACTTTAAAATGAACAGTTAATTTAATTACTTAAGATCTATGCGCTGAAATGATATGTTTCCATTTGCCAAATTAAATTATAACCAACAAAAGTATAAAATATTATTCATATATTCAGTATACGATATAAAATTTATTTTTGTTTCAAATGAAACAATACCCGAGGACATTAAATTTCATTACCGTAATGGACCTTGTTAAGTGTAGAATCAAATTTTATTAATTTATTTGTATCTAAAAATAGCAAGTTCTAGAAGTGTGTCGTTGTCAGCTAGTCATAATTAGTGTTGTGCGTTTCTCTCTGAGTTTATTTATCGTCGGTACCGGTTGCCTATATGACAGACACCCCCTGCAGAGATTAGTTATTTTATGTGGTGGGGGATAGTGCAAGATACAAACAACATTCCACTCTAGAGACACCCCTGGTTCTTTTTCATGCTCAGTGTATAGCACTGATATATGGATCTTCGGTTTTACGTCTCATCCGAAAGACAATTAGTAATGTTAGTGGAGGAGCGGGTGATCGATCTCGGAATATAAGTGTCCACCTCACACCACACCACACCGGTGACAGCCGTTAGATGTATGACATAATTTTGTCGATACAGCCTACACGCGGCAAAAAATTTGAAACTGTATAATAATCTTAGAAGCCTACAGAAAACAAAAATGTCACTCGTTTCTAATAAGTTTTACAAAACTTGTAAATGTTATAGGATTATATATATCACAAGTAGAACGTGAAAGTTAATTTCTAAAATCAGATTGCATTGCTTTGTAGCGTAATGTCGAAAAAATCTTGCTTTGTAGGCAGATTATTAGGAAAATAGTCATTTTAAACATTTTGCATAAACATTTCTTCGCTTCAATTATCCTGTCGTTCTGTTGTACTTCTTGCACATTAAACAACTTCAAAATTCCTACACTTTTTATGAAAAGACATAAATTAACTATCAATTTCTTTATAACATTCCAAAGACACTACTTTCATTCCCATGCTCAGTGCATCGGATCTTAGGTTTAACGTTTCCTAAGTAAAAATCGATGTATACATCAGAACTATTGTGTGGTTAAGCGCAATTAAATATTTAAATCTTCAGATAACTGTCTCAAGAGGTTCGTACAAATTAAAGACAGGATGAGATAATTGAATACAAAATTGAAACTAAAGTGCATCTGTCTCAGCATATGTTATGCTCAATTTCTCTTCTTGTGTTGACTATCAGTTTAAGTAAACAGGCTGCTATAAAACCCGATTATCAAAGGGGAATATGTACCTTTAAAATCTACTGTCACAGTGTCTCTGGATTATTTTCAACGTTCATTTCGTCTGTAAAGAATTGTTATGATATAAAATTTTATATGTAACGACTTTGATAGCTGATAGCATGTGTATATCAAAAAACTAAATATAATGGTCATTCGTACCTCTGTAACTTTAAATTGATATTTCGTAACTTGTATAGCAACGATAATGTTGTATTTTAAAAGTGCAGTAATACAATGACAAAAGATTGTCCATGTTTTTCTGTTTTTTTTGTTGTTGTTGTTGTTTTTTTTTTTTTTTTTTTTTTTTTTTGTTTTTTTTTTTTTTGTTTTTTTTTACGAAACATCTTTTTTCAGCGACTTTATTCATTTCAGTAAGTTCATATTTTTTTAGAAAAGTGTGTTAATAGTAGTCAGTTGGTTTGCCTAAGGGAAAAGAATATGAAATAGGAATATAATGCTTTTTTTCCAGCAAACCATAAACATTGAACGCTTCTTTGTGATATGAAGACAGCGAATCGAATTTCAATCGGCACCCTCTAAAGGTATCATACTATCTAAAGTGGAGAATATTGTAACAGAGAAATTCACAATAAAATGACTAAATGTTTAGTCTCCTCTTTGGCTGTAAACTCCGTGTTATATCACATGATACATAACAAAACCAGTGACGCTTGAAATGCCTTATCAACTTGAGTGTCTTCGACATATCTCGTGAAAGGATTTTATCTCCCTACAAACGTTCAAACGTAAGCAATAATGTCTGTGGAAACAGTATTTCACACCATTTCATATTGGTTTTTAGCAGTTCCTCTTGGCATTGTCTTTATTACGATTAATATTCCGAATAATATTTATGGATTTGATATTACTTTCGCGTCCTTTGTTCATAACAAAAAGTGATGGAAACTAGATATTAAACTAGATATTAAGAAATTGCTATCTCCCTAAATATTAACGCATGAATCATAGTTCAGCTATAAACTGCCTTCCCTAGTAAGAAGGTTCCATTTGCTGCTCTGTCGACGTTTTTTTTTTAAGACCTTTAATGGATAGAATTCTGGCACATTCACTAATTATGTTGATATTGTTAACCATTGATAGCACCGTAACCTTACTAATTATCCTAAAAATAACAAGGTGATATAAAATTCATACATAGATGAATATATCTTGTCATATAATTTTCGAAACAATGCCCGCTTATCACAATAAATCACCTTTATCATTTTTCATATGTCGATCTAAGAGAAGAATGATTGAATAATAAATAATTAAATAACTATGAGCAATGCTAAAAGGCTGTTTCTTCAAGTTCTCTATAAATATTTGATCGGAATTATTATGAATAGTTAAAAGCTACTGTATAGGGTTATCAATACATCCATCCATCCATTCATCCAATTACACAGCAACATATCCATCAATCAGTTCTCAAATACATACTCATATTTCTAAATCTGCGTAACAAATAGTCAGACAGTACAAGTTAATATCAATAGAAGTCACGAGATTTTCAAATTAAGTAGTATTTTAGATATATGCCACTGAAATTAAAATTCTAAAATGCGAATAAAACTAATGTAAAGACTGAAAATTACGACCAGTTCTACAAAGATGAATTAAAAAATGCCACGCTTATAGAATTTTAATGTAAGTGTTCAAAAAACCTGATTGCATGACAGGCAAGATAAATGCTGTAATTACAGTTATGTTTTAGAATTTATGTTTATTGGAACTTCAGAAATACATTAGAAAGAAAATAAGGAAGGAAAGAAAGAAAGAAAGAAAGAATGAGAAACGAAAATGAGGGAAGAAAGAAAAAAGAAAGAAAAAAAAAAGGATTAGGTATAAAAAAGAAAAGAAAACAGGAAGAAGGCTACAAAATAAGGAGATTAAGCGAAATAATGAAAAAATGAAAGAAGAAAAAACAAAGACAAAAAGAAAAGAAGAAAACGGACGGAAAAAAGAAAGGAAGTTTCTTTTAAAATTCTTAACGAAATAGCAAACAAAGACAATTGTATTCAATGGTCTGAGCTGATGAAGAAATATTAGCACGAAATCAGATATCTTGATGAAACACATTTTTTCTCCATTTCCAATTTCTCTTCGAGTTTTGTTAATTGTTTCTATTATTGAACAATTTATTTTAAAGCGACTGACTCAAAGAATTTAGTTGATTTTTTTTTTCTTCAAAATTTAAGAACAGTTAAAACACTATGTAAAAAACATAATATTGTACTTCTATATACCACTGAAAACTGAAAAAAAAAAGTTTTGATATAGCCAGGATTCAAACCCATGACCTTTCGGACAGTAAAACGGAGAGCGACGATGTACACCACTGAGCCACGGCGTCTACTTATAAGTTTCGTCCAAATTAATGTTATATCTAAACTATCTACCCCTTGACTATCGGGGTAAATTTTTTACCGATAAAAGTGCGTAAAACTTTATATTCTGAGGGTTTTCTGTAAGAAAAATGAGTCACTAACTTAGTTAAGATATGCAGCAAGAATTTCAAGATGTATAAACATTTTTTCTTTTTGTTTCATCGTCGGCCCATGTGTGAGTCAGTCGCTTTAAAAGCAGCATAAGTAATTAAAAATTGATTCTAACTGATATTTAAAATTGCGAAATATCAAATGTCGTCTAAACTGGTAATATTAATAGAAAAAAAGAAAGCAAATATGCTTTCCCATAAAATACTTGACGCCAGCAGATTTGTTTAAATTCAAAACATTTCTTTCCTAATTAAAGTCTATTGTAAGATAAAATATTCTGTCATTGTTATAAACATGTTTATTTCTTAGAATATTTACAACATACAGTTTACAGTATACACGAAATAATGCAAGATAAATATTCGTACGAAAAGGATAAGACTGAAAGACAAAGTCTTATTAAATTCTTCTCTCTGTTAACATTTTAACAATAAATCGGTGCTCTGATAACAATTGTATGTTAGAAAAAACATACGAATATATTTAAATGAGTTGGTATTCTGTCATTATCGTTTTAAATGTATGAAATGTTTTGAAAGTTAAATAGTTCTATTAGAGATATATTTGCTATCATGCATTTGTCTTTAAAGAATGGACTGTGTAACAAAATAGAACAGAGCAATCTGATAACATTCCATGAAACAAAACGGTCAGAAGCAAGACTGTCCGAAAACATTCCACGAGACAAAGCAGCCAGGGTCATGACTATCTGACAGTTCACGAAACAGAACAGTCAGAAACAAAAACTTTCTGAAAATATTCCATTAAAACAAAGTCCGAACTATTTCATGTAAGAGAACAGTCACAATTTACTTCATAAACATTTAAATCATTTACAATTTAATTGTAAGAAAATATCTATAAATCTGCACACTCTTCTTGATTTATGGAATCGTTTCCAAAGTAACTGTGTCATTAATTCCTTAATCAGATCCCGTCATACATCCCTGGGGCCCGATATGTTGCCAACAGCAAAAATAAAATGCCCGAATGATTAATTAACGAATTTAAATGAGAGAAAGTGGATGATAGAAGGAAAATTTGAATGGAATGTTTGTATTAAAGATAGATATGCGGATCGAGATAGCCATAATATAATTGAGGAATGGCTTCGACAGAATGCATTTATTCAGAGGACGTTATTGATACGATTTAATGCTACCTGGCGTTTAGAAATGAAACAAAAACGTGTTTAGGAATGTTCGTGTAATCCTCATTTTTGTCTTTTCTAAGGATTTTTTTGTATGCATTTGCTTAGAGTTTATAATGTTGGCCATAAACCACTCGGCATTTTTTATGGTATAACATTGTGTGAATAGTGAATTAGAACAAATAGTAAATTATAACAAAGAATCTTTGTTGACCTAAAGCTCATTTTTCGACTTTTTAACTAGATTTTCAACGAAAACCTGGTTATTTTAATGCTGAAGTCGGCGGGCGGGCGGGCGTCAACTTTTGGTTTCCGCTCAATAACTTGAGTTTACTTTGGCCTATTGACGCAAAACTTGGTGTATGGGTAGCTTATATCAAGAGGCAGCTTGGGATTGCTACCCAGGTGTCTGTGATCAAGGTCACTGTTGCTAAAAATAGAAATTCAGTTTCCGCTCAATAACTTGAGTTTGCTTTGACTTATTGACCCCAAACTTGGTATATGAGTAGCTTATATCAAGAGGCAGCTTGGGATTGCTACCCAGGTGTCTGTGATCAAGGTCAAGGTCACTGTTGCTAAAAATAGAAATTCAGTTTCCGCTCAATAACTTGTTTATAAACTTAAAAGCTATTGCACATGTTGTAAGAAGCATTATTCCCTACAATATACTAGAAGTAAAACATTTTGGAAAATCCAGCTGCCCTTAGCTTGTTGAATACGGCATCTTATTTGACAAAAAATTGTAAAAGGAAGGTAAATATGTCAGTAAATATAATAAATTAACTTAAATAATTTTTTCTCAAACAATAAATCACCCAATTATCGTTATCTGGATTTAAATTTAAAAAAAAAAACTGTCAAAATCACTTAAAACAATTAGCTACTGATAAAAGAGACACGATTTGCTTAAAATAGATTTGGAATGATAAAAGTATTTGTTTGTCGTGTAGTTATCTGGACAAGAATAAGTCGCTTTTTATGTTTCTCTCTGAAATCCTCTCTGAAATGGGAGCCACCTTTTAGGATTTTTAAGGAGGCGCAGTCTATTTAATATATGCGACGATCTGCAATTTCTATATTTGATTCAGAAAATTAAGTAATTAACAGGCAGTTTGAATTTTGTTTTAATCAAATATCTAATTTTCTCAGATTTAGTTAAAAAATCAAAAACAGAAATTGAAAGAAATAGAAAGAAGAAATGAAGATGAATGAAAGAAGGAAAAATAACAAAAAGAAGGCAGAATCTTAATTTAAAAGTTTCTTTACGAAAACATCTGTATAAACGAGAAATCTGGTGAACTTAAGTCTTCGGAATTAAAATTTGAAGTTTGCAATTTCTGCAGATCTAAGAATATATAAAACCTTACTCTGCCTCAGGCAAGTGACTCTGCGTCTTGCCACCAGTGAAGACAAAGGTTAGCCTGCACATCAGTGCAGTCTAGTCATGGTCTGCTGTATTCGCTTCTAAGTCAGTAAATTTTCAATAAGGTCCCGACAGACATTTAATGGATCCTTCCAAACTGAAAGATGGACAAGTCCATTGTAGGTATTTAGCATGGTTAGGGTTATAGAAACTTGAAGGGCATCTTGCGTCCAATACTGTTTTGCTAAGTGGTGAAAGCGTAACTCTTATAACCATCTTAGACTTTTTTTTCAGAAATGTAAAACGAGCAGATTATCTTTTGAAGCTATCCCTTCTAATAATGTATATTAGGCAGAAAACAAATCAGTGAGCTAGCAAGAATCAAGAAACAAATCAAGAGGTAAAAGTGTCTTCTACACAAAAGCCAGACTATAGGAAAAAAGCTTACTTTGCTAACTAGCATGTAAGTCAAATAGGTTTTCGAATATAGATAAGAAAATTTACATAGGTTGTTTAACGTCGAATATTTAATATATTTAAACAATGATATGTCACGGATTATTAAGTAATATATTTAAATGGTATGATCTAAACCCTACAGAAGCCTACAGCAAGGAAATCACATTCGACTTAATTTCAGATAGTGTTACCGGTTTTACGCTTTGGCAGACAGTTATGGTCACAAAGAAGTGTTAATCACTTTTAAAATGATCGTTTTTCTACACACAAAAAACATTTAACTAGCATTTGAGCACACTTGAAGGGTAAACAATATTGTTGTTAAGTGTAGCTTGCTAGACATTATATAAGCAATTTTATGTTTTTCGTGCCTTAAAAAGAAAGGAAGACATACACATCTGGTAATGGAAGGAATATTCAGAGTATTACTTGCTATTGTGAGTTTTTTCGGTCATATAGTGTGTATCCATGTTAAAATAGCCGCCATTTTACCTGCTGATGATCGGTGGATGTTTTCCATGAAACATGTTGCTCCGGCAATAGACTATGCTATAGAATACTTGCAGAATAATACTGATTATATCAGAGGCCACACATTTTCTGTGAGATATGGCGACTCCAAATGCTCCCCATCAGTCGGTATGAACGAAGCGATAAACTATTATTTCGAGAAACAAGTTGACGTTTTCTTCGGACCCATTTGTGACTACACGCTTGCACCCGTGGCGAGACAAGCCATGGTTTGGAATATTCCACTAGTTTCAGTTGGCGCTTTCGCTCGTGGTTTTTCAGAGAGTCACATGCAAGAATATGCGACTTTGACACGGGTAGGGCTTACCTTTGATTCTGTCACAAGAGCATTCCTGCAAATTCTAAAGCACAATCGATTAAACAATTTTAAGACAATCTACGAAAAAGATGGACAAGACTATGTTATCGAGTCATTCTGTTCCCTCATGGCAGGAGCATTGTACTATGAGGCTAAGGATATCAAACAACATTATTTCATGATCGACGAACGGGGATATGACAGCATCCTGAAGGAACAAGTCGGCCTGTCTTATAGCGGTAAGTAATCCATGTATAAGTCTGTCATCATATGTTTACACTTTCAAGGTCACTGCAAATCTGTTGCACGCCCCTCATACTTGATATGTACTCAACTATCTAGTTTTTATTGCATCTGTGAGTTTTATTAGTGTTATTCAAATGTCGTTAATCTTTTTCATTTGCGCTTAAAGAAGTTAATATATTTTGTGCACAGTCGTTGAAATGGTGTTGTTCACTTTTCTTTTACATTACATGGATCTATTCGTAATTTTATTTCTGTTAATAACCAAAACCCATTCCGCAAGGTAAGGACAGAAAAGTGTAAAGTAAACAAAGTCGGTATTGATGGCTACTTAATAAAGTTTTCGTTTAATTTTCATCATTTTAAACAAAATACTGATGAAATAATATTTATTCTCGAGTTTTATCAATTGTTTCTATGAATTGAACCATGTATTGATGGAAAAGCGTCTTTGGAAATGGAACCTAAATGGTAGCTAAAATAGCGAAATAACCAAAAGCCATTTCAGTTGGAAACCTTGATGTAAAGAAAAATGAAAGAAAGGGTTTAATAATAGGTAAAAGGAAAGAATACAAGTAGCATGTCTTTGTAAGATTCCATTGCCAGTCCTTAGTATAGAATAGAGGCTACGAAGTGAAATCTTTAGCATAAAGAAACTGAAAGGAATAACTGTAGGGACCTACTGAGGTCTCTTAATGCTGAATATTTCACTTCATAGCCTCTATCCAACTTAGAGTTTGCCCCTCCCTTTTTGAGTTTTCACGTATGTTTTTGCTAGCTTTCTTATTTGGAACATACATATCCGTAAGGGAACTAGTCCTTATGCGTGAATTCGTTTTGTGCAATGCATTTTGTAGGTAAAAAAGAGACAACAAAACTCTTCACGGATATATCTATGGGAAATGTAACTACCTGTGCTTTTCATTGGCTAGAGAAGTGAAACAAGCACTTACTAATTGTTGATAATAAGTTAGATGCTGAGAGTCTGAAGCTGGTATACTGATACGCTTTCTTTTTTCATACCTTTATCTCATTTTTATGCTAGTTCTTCTTTCCTGAACGGGTATTAGGTATAACTCACACATTTTTAAAACATTTGGCCACAGTAAGGGCTGTAACCGTTTTGTAATGATTGAGTTATAAAGAACATTAAAGGGGTTGTGCTCCAGATGACAAAAAAAGAAAGTTTTCTTGTATTATAAATTTCTTGTAATATTTATGATTAATGCTTAAAAAATAACCTACTGACAAAAAATAAGTCAAATAATTACATTATAAATTGATTTTTTCCCTTTCAAAGTGATATACCGTAACGCGACGGTATAACTGTTTCGTATAACATTTAAATTAAATATCAGTTATATAACATGCGGCAATGGTGGTGACAGTAAAAGCGTTGGAAATATTTTGTTAACATGAGGGTCCAGCGTTCAAATCAGGCTGGAGCGAAATTATTTTTTTTTATTCTATTTTGACTTTTATAATCAGTTTTGAAGTAAAATATTATGTTGTTATAATCTCACGGCATCTAAATATATAATTTATGAAAAAAATTTTTTATGTCAAATCTTGAGTACAGCCTCTTTAATTACGACAGTTTATTTTGGACTTTATCCCATCCCAGTCTGTGCATAGTAACAAGTGGACAGTTTTAGTAAAATTGTGTTCTTTTTTGGTGTACAAACTTATTATAGATTTAATAAATTTAAAACTCATATATGTACTTGTATACTAAATGAAATATGCTTAAAACAATTTTACAACCTTTACAATTCGAATGTATGAAAATACTCAAATTTCCGCGCTCTCCTGAATTTGTTGATACCTTTCCAATGTAACTGTATCATTCATACCAACAGCAGGTCCACAGATATATCCCACGGGTCTAATACGTTGGTAACAGCCATATAGAATGCATGAATGATAAATTAACGAATCTAAATGAGTGGCATTGAGTGGTGGACATGTTTATACTGCTCAAAGAACGTGAAAAAAGCGCGAATCGACATTAACATTAGAAGGATTGCTTGATGACGTAATATAGTTTATTGAAACTTAGTTAAGTCTTACGCTGTAGAAGTGAACGATAAGATTGTAAATACAGAAAGTCAGAAGCGAACATATATACATTTCACTGAGTTTAATTGCTAATTAAAGACCCAGTTTTATTTGCAAATGATCATATATTTTCCTATAACAACGTGATTTAAATACGTGTATCCTGCAACTATTCTAGCAATCATTTTACTGACACTGGGCATTCGTTTGTGTTTGTGATAAAATTAATCTGCTTAAGATCTTGTAACTGCACACTTAAAATTTAATTGATGTATCACCGAGTTATGGAACCTGCTTGTCCTGCAGATTTGTAAATAAAGGGTTGTATTTAGCTGTTTTGATTAAAATTATCGGAAGTTAACCAATTAAAGATGAACAGTAAGAATTAGAGAGATTCCTTTATACAGTGTAGTTCAGTGTGAATGTACTCAAATACATGTTCTTTTTTCTGCTTTAACTACTACATACTACCGCTTGCAACACTGATTAGAGTTTACACTGTTACGTAAAGAAAGAGACACGTCGGTACACCTGTCAACAAAAATCAGTTAAAGCGCCGCCCAATGTGTTTCTTTCAAACTCCGCCTTTTAGCTGTCAATATTGTCATATCAGTGTCTTTCTGTGTAAGAAATGTAAAAACCGGTTAGGAAAAAAAAATATTGAAGGAAGATTTCCGGTAGCAACGCAGCGACAATTATGATACAGCAACTTTGGCGCCGCCCAGACGACACATTTATCTGGCTGCGGGTAGATTGCAAGACGCAGTTTTATTGACAGGTGTATCTGAGAAAACTGCCTCGCTGTGATTGGATGATCAGTTATGTGACAGTTTAAGCTACTGAAATAAACATCGTAACGTCACTTTTTACCGCTTTCCGAATGCGTGAATCTCTAATCAGTTTTGCAAGTGGTAGTTATATGCCATGTATTGACATTTATCTGTATAACTTGAGAGGTCTTTAGTGCAAAATTCACGAAACTCATTTCTTTAGTATCACTTTTTGAATGAAGAAATTGCTTTTGACAAAACACATTCAAATACTGATACTTACTTTTGAGAAACTTGAGACTGGTTATTAAACGCTTTGAGAAACCAGATTACATGTGTAAATATGTCAGGTAAATAACCACGACGCAACAGCAAACTGCTGTTGTCTTAAGTTTAGACACTCAGTTGAAAATCTATGCCATATAGATAATATATCCATAAAACTCAGTAATAGCGTGTTTGTTATATTGTTATTTTTGGACCTATATTATTTTTGAACCGCTGTCCACCGTTCTCTATCATCGGAAATTTGTTTAGCATTGTTTTCTTCTCAAGGAACCAGCGCCATCGTATGTCAGGGCACATTACATCTTGCTTTCTAGTTGTTACATCCACTTCAGCAGTTGTTGATTAGTCTTACACGTATAAAGGTTTATGTCTAGAGAAAAGCAAACATGTATTATCATACAAATTGAATATCCCTTTGAATATAAATAGTATCCGTCAGAATATTGACAAATCTAGTCAGATCAACTTCAGCTAGGGAATTGTTTGGATGACGTGCGACGTTGTATTTTTTTTTTACTCGCTGTTTCTAAATGACTCATTATTTGTAGTCTGGTACAATTGATGTACAAAATTATTCAGAAAACTTGTATGTATCACTCCGAGAGATCAACATAGAGTGATCAACATTGAATTTTACGCAATTTTATTTAACGAGAACATGTATAGGTAGTTAATCAGCTTCATATTCCTTTCAAAATTGGTTATATATGTTTGCATAATCTAAATTGTTTGATAGAATGTAGATGTTGAAAATATATATTTCTGTCCCTACTTGTTTGATTTTATATAACCACTGGGTACGTAGATACTTTGATGCTTTATAAAAAATATTAGACCTAGATTTACTTAGATACTGTTATGAAAAAAAGAAATGAATTATAATTTCGAACCACTTTGGGAGTTAGCTATCATTATGCCATCAGTTGCCTGTAAATTTGAGGGACAAAATAAATGTTGTTGTTTTTTTTTAAGCAGAGAAATGGTTTACTTTTTATGTAACACACTACAGCGTGTAAACAAAACATGTTGTCCAAAATAGTTCGTTATTGAATAAAAACACTATATGGGACATTCGATATTTTGTTTGGTAATATATTTGTTTCATGGCTTTTCCTTTATTTGAATTATTAGATATCGAGCTATCACAAAGACACATGCAGATTGCACGCAATGTAAATTCCCTTAGCGTGCATTGTCACAATTAGGGATGCATTCGTTTCTAATCATAATACATACTTGAAGAAGACGATAGAGTTAAGTGCAAAGGCAATATGTTTGTTTAACAATGTAATTATTTTTAGAAAGTGCCAAGCAGATACTTTCTTCCCAATAACTCAGGCTCGTTTATTAAACGTCATTTATTATTCCTGAAAGCATGTCTAATATAATTATGTATCAGAGAACTCATTAATTTGACGCAGTTTGGAATGGGGGACATCAGTGGATTATCTACCCTGAATACTCTCTAATATTACATTATCCTTCCATTTGGATTCCTCTGCTTTCATCGCTATTTTCTTTTTTGGTATGGTAATAATTAAGCCTAATTATTTGCAACAATGGTAATCAGATTATACATTTAGTTTAGCAGCATGTTTTGTTAACACTATTATGTTTTTTTTTTAATATAAAATCCTAACTTTTTATCTAATATATAAGTGACAATTTTCTTAACTAAAAGTCAAGACTATCACAAAGAGAAACAAGGATAAAGTTAGAAGATTCAAAATGAAAGGACCAGTGTGTAATTTGGTCTACTTTTAATGTTATCTGAGTAAGGGAAATAATTTGTTATCAGGAATGTCCCTCCTTCACAGTTCTACAGTATTCCTTTCATATACCAGGATATTATAAAAGAATATTTTTTCACCATGTTGTACACTTTCATTCAGTATCGACAAGTTGTTACGTATATAATGGAACAAAACATTCGAATATTATCTTTGTTATATCATAGGGTACAATTACTTTTGCACAAAGGATTTTGAAAAAATGTGGTTTCGCGTTTCTAAGAAAATAACATGAACACATTTCTTTAGAGATTTGATGGACACCAATGGGATCTTTGACAATGTTTCAACAAATTCTGGTTATCTAGTATGAAAAGCGCAATTTAATTGTCATAACCATCTGGTTTCTAAACGGAGAAAATAATGGTATTTTGTTATAAAACACTGCTCCACAACAAAGATTTATTCAAAATATCTATTCTGAAATTCAATTATGTATGTCTGCAAATGGCACGAGGCAACTAGTAACATGTAACCATTGTTATATCAAATCACTTGTGAGAAGTATTACACAATTTCTATTTATATCATAAAGACAGACAAATTGTCTAGTTCTATCAATTTTATCTAGATATGAAGTTTGATATTTTATCATATGTGACACATTTACTACTCTAACAGTTGTAGGCGGAGCTGACATATGCCTAAAGGCTGATTAGTTGGCCCTTATTTGAATATATCTTTGTATTCTATTTCTGAAAGTATTCAACAAATAGAAGATAGCTGCATATTTTTTTTTTTCCGAAAATGAGTTAGCAATTGTAGTAGAACATTTTAAGTGTCCCACTTCCACTTTACGTTTTAGGAGTAAAAAAATAGGTTAAAGCGACTGACACAGACGGGTCGACGATGCATAAAAAAAGAATAATTTAGACATATAAAAGACTTAGTTGTAGCTGTGAAGAACATATCTAAACTAAATTACTGTCCCATTTTTGGTACAAAAAACACACCATAATACATAGTTTTACACGATTTAATTGGTAAAATATTTACTCCGTTAGTCACGGGGTAGATACTAAGTTTATATTGTTAGTTTTACATTTTGAAGTTACAACTATCTGGTGCTCATATCAGTGGGTTAGCTCGCAACAGTTCATTTACTGACCGGAAGGGTATGGGTTCGAATCCGGTTTAAACCATTTTTTTTTCTTCCGTTTTTATGATGTATAAAGTCATAAAATTGTGTTGTTTCTATAGTATATTAACTTCTCCTTAATTTGAAAGAAAAAACATTTTGAAGCCAAATTCTGTGAGACAGTCGCTTTAATGGAAGGTTTTACTTAATGAGATTTGGAACTACCAAATACTAAAACATACTGAGTTATCTAAGATTTGATGTCATTCGTACAATGGAGGATAAATTAACACCATAGGTGACATAGAAATGCATCTTGAAGTTCACTTTACTTTTCGCTCTGTCTTAACGACATTGGAAATCGAGGAAATACAGGTTATGAAAATATACTGTGGAGCTCGCTGAAAGTTTTTGCGATAGCTTAGAGACAACTTCTTTGAGAAATTCTCCATTTATTCAAAAACGTTGTGAGAAGGTCGTTTCTGACACTAAATTTAATGAAATCGTGCTAATATTTCCAAGCGAATCGATATGTCTCTTAGATTAATGTAAATCTACAGTACATATATTTTATCACCATTTTCTTATTTTCAGCATTCATATACCAGGAAATCACTGCATATTTTGTATTCGGTATTTCAGTATTCTGTTTATGGTAGGGTTCGCCTGATCCGGCCGTGTTCCTGTCAAGTACAGTTGCCCAAGGGCCAAATCGCTTAGACCGAACGGAAACCTTTTTTGTTTAATGTGAAAGTTATACCCTGAAATATAAGGTATCTCGTTGTTTCTTAAGATTATGTAAACGAATAATTTTGAATGAATAATTACCCAATGTCTAGGTGTAGTGAAATTTCTAATTCTAAAAATGCATCTTGTGTAAGTAAAATCGTGTAACTTTTGATGATTTTGAATGAATTATTAATAACCCATGTCAATGTGTAATAACATGTTTTAGGGTGAAAGATTTTGATCTTTAGTTTTGAAACAGATATATGTTTTTGTACCATTTTGGGTTGAAAAGCCATTGATTCCAATTAATACTTACAACTTGGAATATAGCCTGATCTTTTTAAATCTTTACGAGTAATACTTTTTAAACTCTTTTTAAACTCTTTCCGAAAATGTGCATTTTATGTACGATGCTTTGAATAATTTGCAATCAGTATCTTAAAATATTACCAAAAATATCAGGGTTTCTTTACTCCTAAGTTTCATTTAATAACAATCATTATATCTTAGTTTCAATTTCCTCTAATGACAGTTTTAATTATTTCAATCAGCAGTCATTTATTATTTTGCATTCCCATGTTTCGTCTGCAGACAAATTAAAACGAACCTGGAAATGGGTGTCTGTAGCTATTATGTAGCCGTTTTTCTTAATTAGATTGCGTTTTTTAATATTCGTTGCCCAGTTAAAAGACGTTGCCATAGATTTGTATTAAGTGTAATGCTTTGCCGTTTTATGAATATCTGTGTCAAAAGTGTAAAAACCTTAATCTTTGAGCAGATGATTTTGTGATAATATTGACATTGGATTTCAAATATAATATCAATAATATCGATAGCCCAGTGTGATTTTTATGGTAGAGGCTTCTGGATTAATATCGAGCTGCCACACTATCGCACTGCGCCATCAATATGTCATTACGGCTTTGTTCAGACGACAATAATGATATGCAAATGCGTTCTTATTGTTCACTTACAATCTGATTTTATCATAACCCAACCATATCTAGGGTGGCTCTTAATACTTGCTGATTACAGCCGTTAAATCTCGCGAGATTTTTCGAGAATAATCATTGATAGCATTGTTAGTACTGTTTCTATCATATTCATTTATAATTGTATCCAGAGATCTGTCCTTAGGGTCATTTCTTTGCTAACAGCCTGGCAAACGTACTGAATAATATATAAATGAATTAAATGAAGAAGCAGCTGTTGGTAGAAGGTACTGTTTGTGCACAGGAGCAATTGAAATAAAAGTATGTTTATTTATTGGAGGGACCATGCACACATATGAATTGTCTATTAAAGTAACATGATAATTGAAGCCACATTTTAAGCGTGTAATTGAAAGACACTTAAACTGCAATTGTTCTTTGTGTTAACGATACTCTATCACTGTTTATTAAAAAACCAGTTCATCAACGACAATCAGTGTTTTTTGAATGACTGAAACAGTTGTGCTAACATCTTGAACAAAACAGGTATAAAGTCTCAAGAGTCTAACGTATGCGTCAAACATTAAATGCTTATTGGATTTTTATAAGGTATCTCTTGGATTTCAGAATTCTAATTGTATGGCCTCGACGCTTGTATTCAGTTCTGCTGAGAAACCACATTTTATTTGTCCTTAACCTAAAATTGTTTTGAATATTTCAATTCTGGAAACGAAACATGTTAATTTCAGTCTAAACCAGTCGATCCTTTAATGGAATTTTTAACGCTCGCAAGCATCTGTTGATGTCAAATTGATGTAAAATTAACAACTTTTTGTCTGAAATCCTTGAACTTTAAATTTCACAAGGGTAATTAAAGTGAAGCCATGTCACTGTTTTTGTCTTTGTGCATGGATTGCTTCAGCGTACAGATTTTTCATTGATTTTTATTCCCTTTTAATGCTTCAGTATTACTGAAAATGCAATCAAAAAAAAAAACAGAAAAAGAAAAATAAGTTGTTATGCAGGTTAAATTTATTTTCTGGGGAATGGCCATGTAATTGAAACAAGTAAATCCTTTTACAACGCCTATTGTAATCGATGGCTGGTTATATCAGAATATCTTTGTACCTTCTTTAATGCTTGAAGCATCATCTGTATATGGTTATAATATCGAAAAAGCTTAGCAGACGTTCTTAAGAAAGGTGCCATCAACTGAAATACTGTGTATCAGAGCATTCCGCCTTAGGCATAAAACATCAATCATATTTCTGCACTGGTCCACACGACTTGGTTAATAAACATCTGTTGTTTAGGAACGTTTTTGTTTAACGAACAACTCTTATATCAGGACATAGTTCTTTTTATGTAACCTCGTAACATTGATATAGTCCAACAAGTTACTTAACCCATTAATGTTTAGCGTCTACAAAAGTTGACGCCGCACTTTTTGAACACTGTTTGCACAAAGAACCGTCTTCCCTAAATAGATTAAGATTTAAAACTCATACCAGACACCCTTTTAATTTAAACAGGACTCGTCCAACCTGTAAGGATGGCAAAATCCATTAGGCATAAATGGGTTAAGTCGATGTTTTTTAGTTTTTCATTGGATAAATATTCATTTTATAATTCTTTATTGTGCACTGTTACTTTCTTTCTAAAAAAGAGATTTTGCCAGTGCCACTGCATTATCTGAACAAAGAATGCACTCGTGCGAATAAGTTGGAAAAAAAAATTAATGATGCTATGCTAAATGTAATAACTACCCCGAACTTCCTTTGCTGGCATCTGCTTTGTAAATATCCTTCTTTGGGGAACACATCTGAATTCTCAGAAGTAATGTTTACGGCTTAATCTTCTGAAAGAGTTCTAGAAAACTGGTCGACTTAAACAAATCTTAAAAGACAAATTTGTCTTAATAGATGGTTATGTGTATGATGGAGTTATAGTTAAGGATAGAATTTAGGAGCACTCAAGCAATTTATGGACACTATTATTTATTAACCTCTTGCAATTTCTCTTTTCTTTACTTTAGAATCAGCCACTGTATTATTAAGTTTAAGTGGAAAATGATGCCTCATATTACATCTTCATATTAAAGTTATTTTGAAACTTCAGTGTATTGATTTCCCTGCATAAAACACAAAGTAGAACTAAAAATAATTTATGTTCTGTAGAAAGTTCCACAAAATCTGATCTGAAAAACCTATTTTGTTGCCGTAGGAGGATTTTATTTAAATATCCAAAGGTAATGACGTTATCTAGTATAAACTTGCAATTAAATTGCTTACACCATCTGTTACCTTACTACAAAAACTGTAATTGAATAGCGCAAAGTTGATGAATATGAAAAAAAGAACGAATCTTAATGAGATAAGAAACTTTCTCCCTCAAGATTGCAAGGATTGTTAATTATTGTTATTTTTTATCAGCTGTCTTTTCTTTATGGATTTCATTAAGAGAGTTGTGGTCAGTCTTTAATTGCATCTTTAAGATACGGACATTTGTTCGTAGGAATCCGAGCATAAGTCAAGATCAACAGACGAAATGATATACCAATTCACCATAGGCCCAGCTCTGAGACCATTATGGATTCTTCATTAGCCGCGATACGTATTTTGTTCAGAACAATATTAAACGAAATATGTAGATAACATATTATGTTTTACTGATCGAAAGGTCATGGGTTCGAATCTGGTTGCCTCGACATGTTCTCTTGGCTTGTATGAACCAGTGGTTTGATTATGTACCACCATACATATTACATGTATTCATTTATATATTATTTTCAAACAAATGGCAATAAATAGTCTGAAATATACGTAAAATTCATATAAACGCCCTACTTTCGGTTTTGCAGCGACACGGGTTACCTCTTTGCTGTTGATATTTTATGTCAAAGATAACCTCTCTCATTTTTTTTCTTTCAGGCACGGGTACCCTCTTAGCACCGTGATTGCGATATATCTGTTATAACACTTAATACAGTAGTCAAATAAAAGCAGTCGAATTAAAAAATATTAATAAAATAAAATAAAAATTAATAAAAATATTACTGTCTAGTATTATTTCAATGCCTTTTGACTTTTTTACGTTATATCTTAACGTGATAAAATACTTGCATCGTTTTCAGCTTGCCTTAGACCTTAATTTTATATTTCGTTCTCTATAAACTTGTTGTAAAGAAGCCCGCGTTATGAAGGGCAAACAGATTTGACGTTAAACGAAATCAAACGAATCCATTATACATTTATCACTGAGACATTTCCTGCTATATCGGTTATGCAAATGCTCAAGCCCGGAAGCATTTTCTGAATCAAAATCAAAAATATCATTAATGCTTTTGATTATTATCGTTATATCTCGCGAGATTGCTTGCGAGATTGTTGAGGGTTTACTGATATATCATCAATTTGATTTCCTTTTATTAAGATGAAGCTTCAATTTTTGTCCATATTTATGACTTTATGATCCCATTTCACCCAAGATCAGCGGACAATAATGACCAATCAAAACTTAAACCGAGATTGACCGTTATTTATTGTAGAATGGACATCTCAGAAAATAAGTTCAGATGAAAGGGTTAAACAAATAATGGACCACATCTGTAGGGCTCACAAGAACTTTACCAAGTATGCACACAAAATTGTCAAGGATTTGGCAGAACCTGTTTCGGTAGGACCTTAAGAGAGTAGGTAAATCATTGGTACAACTGAACTGAAGACAGATGATTTTTACCCATTTATGCCCAATGGATTATGCCATCTTTGTTAGTTGGGCAAAGTCCATTTTCAATTATAAGTGTTTCTGGTAGAATTGTTTCATTCAATTTAGAGAAGAAATGTCTTTATGCAAACAGTGTAGCCCATGAACAGACCCCGCATATCGCGGCGTCTGATCTGGGTCTGCACAGTTTGCCTATCACTAATTTTATGGACGCTAGGCATTAATGGGTTAAATAGTTTGCGAAAAGATATATTGGCATAACACATTAGTAAGAATTTATGACGTTCAATTCCAGCTTAGAACATATTTTGCGAGGTCCTTAAACGTATTACTTCTTGGTTATAATCTTTTTTTTTTTTCATTGAATTCATTTTTTTAAATGTCAGAATAAAGCATTCGGATTAATATCATGTTGAAAACTACCATTTTAAAACAATGATTATTGTACTTTATTGTAAGCAAAAATTTAAGACGTTCTTTAAAAAAAAAGATTTACATACAATATGCAAGTATCTGCAGAACTTGCAGGACATCTTCTCGTCAAAGCTGTCTTCTCGTGGGACACTTTTCCTCACGTAGGGTCTGTCTTCTTTTAATACCTGTTTTTTTCTTCGTAGGACTACTTGGACATGTCTGCCAAGCAAATGATATTTTAGATCACATTCCTTTCGACATTTTCTGAAATCAAAGTGGCCTTCATGAAGTATTCATGCAAATGACATCTGTCGTATGATCTACAGATGTCTCGACGGATTTCCTTCTGTCAGCTAGCCTATTAAAACAAGGAAATTAGATACAGTGTTAAATGATTCATAGAAATAACTTCACATTTTACACAAAAGGAACAACAAATCTAACGAGTGATTCAGTATAAGAAAGACCGATGCAATTTCCTTTAAGAAATTTGAAAAAGGCAACTTGTATTGTTCTGACATCTTAGATATCCACTTGATGTTTTTCAGTAGCGAACACATTTGTTTTGTTACATTCCTGAGGATATGGAAATTGATTTCAGACGTGCATCTTTTCAGTTACTTTTCATTCTTTTGACATTTGTCCTACGTTATATATTGCTTGTTTAATTATAGTTCTACGATGTTTATTGATTTACCATGATTCTATCTTGTTTCTTCATTACTTTTAACTTTCAAGAGTTTGCTAAAATAAATGATGGAGCATCGGCTGGAGACAGGTAACAGCTACTTGTTTCAAGTTTTCGGCGAAGCTGTATTCAAATCGATTTTAACCTTCATTTTTAACGAATGAAATAGCTAGATGCAAAATCTTCAGCTGAAGAAGGAAGTTTGCCATTGGTTAAAAGTGTTGCTGTTGTGAAATCGTAATTGTTAGTTTAATTGTCTCTGGAAAAAATGCAATAATACTAACATTAATACAGCCGTAAGTTATATATTGAAACGTGTTAACCATGTAAAATTATACTAAATGAAATAAGTATAGAATAAATATGACTAAATATTAATAATGTTACTGATACTTTTAACATTAAACTCAAAATTATTTGGTTTGTTTATGGCCAAAACTGCTGTGGAAATACGACATTCGGTTAGTACGCGCTTTTCAGTATTTGCCAATGTCCGAAAATTACACACTTATGGGGCTTTAACTTTGTACCTGTATCTAGCCTATCATCTTCTATAAAGTTTTTCTTGTGTTTTTTAATTACTATTTTTAGTTTCTTCATTTAAGAAAGTCGTTTTGTTATCTCAAAACACTTTCAGCTGTTGATTGTGCGAATAGAGATTGTCGTAATTCTTGTGTGCATTCAGTGGTCTGATATGCTACTTGCAGACTTTATATCATTCATATGCATCATCACTGCATATAAAGTTTCATCATCATCACTGATGATGACTGCTTAAGACTGTAAACGGAGATACACGACATAGACCGGGTCACTGAGACAAGTTTATTTCCTGTAAGCGTCCGAACAGATTCGATAGGAATTCTGAATGCAGGAAAACAGATAAAACACTAGCATTCATGCTTGTGCATGGATATTGTAAGAAATTAATCTTACTTGGAAACAATGAGAAGACATTTGACTGGGAATATAAAATGATTTTATTAAGATAGAGAGAGAAAAATGTTGAAATATAGGTCGCATTTACTTTACTTAAATCCGTCTTTTAATCCGTTGTTCTTTCATTTTCTTCTTTTGTATGTCCATAAAGAAATTCTTAAAAATCTTGATGTTACGATAGGAGAAAAAGGGTCTTTTTTAACGAATATTGCCTATTTCGAATTCCTATTTGAAAAACTCATTGAATTGAAAAATTGTTTATCGTCTCATCTTAATCTGAATGTTATTTCCTAACCCCCTTTTGCATTTTCTATATACACAGAGGACCTTCTGATGGAGAAAGGTATTTAACCATTTCATTTTGTACTCACGAGCAGATTTTCCCGAAAGAATAATGGAAATTACGTAGGAGAAACGCGTTACTCAATATGGTATCATATAAGTGGCGAAGGTTATTTAATTTAAAACATTGAAGTGACATTTCCATCTGTTACTTGATTAGAAAATTTATTTTTAGATACAGAAGTATTTTAGTACGCCTTCAAAGGTTTCTATCAACTAAACATATCGAGAGGTAAGTGTAGAACTGTTGCTACAACACAAAAAGTAAGAAGGTGATACATTAATATTGTTCATAGCTCTCGATATATTATCTTGTTTTTCTTGCACAGTTTACAGCCACTCTTTCACAGATCGAGACGAAAATGCGAATGTTTCCGAGAAAAAAAAAAGACGATGCTTCAGTACTTAGGAAGAAAATTTTCATAAGTGCAAGTACTCTTTCTAGACCTAAAATAACAGTGGATTCACAATTCTCTGGGCACTAAATAGAGCCTAGTTTACTCTTTTTTTAAATCAGTTTCAATAATTAGACTATTGCTGTAGTCATCTTTTTATTCTACCTGTCTAATAGTAACGTTGAACCAAATATATGCTTAAAATTCATCTATTATTGAAAATGATTAAAAAATTGTAAGCAATGAAACTGTACTCCGTGACATATGTTCAGAATTTTTATTACTTATCTCATATTCCGTCTGACACAAAACAAAATGGAAACTGCAGCTGCGCTCACTAAAATACCATACAAATTTGATAACGGTATTAAAAAAAACAAACAAGATTAAATGACAGATATTTCATTTAGTACGTAACACGCAGTTCTGCAGTACAATATTATTCATTCTATTTAAAAAAGAGACCAAAAACCGCAGGTACCGAAGAAATTTACCGAGAAAAGCAATTTGTTAGCAAAGACTTATGATACATTTTACATTAATTCCTGTTATTCACGGTTTATTGGACCATGCTATGTGTATGGAAATGTGTTAGCCCGGAAGCATTGCCGTTCATTTTTTATACAATCAAAACTCTCATTGTGTTTGCAAATATGATATTTTTCGGCCGATTATTACAAAAACATCTCGCGATATTTTTTCGATGATTTACTGATAGTTCATTAGTAAAGACGTGGTTTTACACTGAGTGTATTTAACTATTTGGCAATATTTATATCTGTACGATTGCTTGACACTTGAGACGAAGCGTATCTTGGATGATCTATCACAGGCTAAGAAGAGGAAGCAGGTTCATCTCATAATTCTTGTAAAACTGGCTACTTGACACTGAAAGGGTTAATGGGGAATCAAAAAATGTCTTATCCCTTAAGGCCTAGAGTAACGTACGAATCAAATAATAGAACCTGACAGACTTAGAGTTCGGACGTTTAAAGTAAATGAGGGTTTACCCTGTAAGGCTAAGAGTAAAAGGCAAATCATATAGTGGGCATAGCATATAAGCCTTAAATTAAAGTAAAAAGTAATAGTCGATAGAACATGCGAGACTTAAAGTTAAGGACGTTTTAAATATTTGGCAGAACTAGAGTTGTTTGTACTTGATAACGAACCGTCATTCTGTCGACAAATCCGGACATTATAGAAGATGAATAGTGGCATGCACTGAGAGGAAATTTAGCAACTCAGACAGAACCATTCCAGTGACAGCAAGACTTGCAGAACATGTCTGGCAGATGATGTTTTACATAGCACTCTATTCACAACGCTGTCAAAATGACACTTGTTGCTCCCATAGAATTACATCTTAATATGCTCTGTCATATGATATTCAGATGTCTCTGTGGATAACCTCATGTCTTACAAAAGCAAGAAAATTAGGTATCAGATTATATCATTAATGCTTGACATCTGCTATCAGACGAAAACTGTTTATAAACAAACTGGATCAGGAAAAAAATAGCTTATTTGTTGTTTGTTGTTTTTGCTACGCAAATCGACATGTTCATTTAAATTGATACCCATTTTAGAACTTACATTCAGAAAAATTTCATTCTGATCTGTTTTAACTGGGGGAATGATTTATTTAAGCAATGTTCATCAATGTCTGTTACCATAGTCCCTAGTAGTTCCAAAATTCCTTTGGTGACTGAAATCAAGTTTAATAGAACAAAATGTAGAAAAAGAAAAACATCATAATTTTTGGCATTCGAACGTAAACAGACAGACATGTATCTCAGACTCATAAACAGACAGTGGAAATGCTAGTTTGGTAACAGCCGTGTGATTGAATAGCTTAAACAAATTGCTCTAACAAGAAAACTGATTATTTTTCGTTTATTCATTCATTCATTCGATCGTTCGTTCGTTCATTCGTACCTTCATTAATTTGTTTATTTGTAGGGTAGTTGTTGGAGGTTGTTGAGGTAAGCATTCGCGCTAACGAACGTGAAATAATTTGAAACAATTGCAACATTTTACTGGATCAGAACTTAAATTGAGCAGTTATCTCCCTAGCCAATCTTTTTGTCTCGCTTCCTATATTTTAATTGAAATCTGCTGTTTACAGGCCGAAAGTAATTGTTCTCCGTTAATTAAGTCTGTGATGGACATGTTGATATTGGTTATGCTAGAGTAAGGAGAAACATGATAAGCAATTTATACAGTACAGCATGGATGATCCTATTTATTAAACGTCAAGATGATTTGACATGTCCATTCTAATATTGCTTGAATGAAGGTCATTCATTTTGAGCCAGACATGTGCTTATCGTTTTTTTAAACTTGAACTACGATGGTCATAATTTGTTTTCCTAATTAAAGATATATCTCCTACAAGAAAAAAACAAGCACTTCAATTCTGCTATTGCTGTATTGGTATACTGCACTCTGGGTAATAAATTGAATAGGCCTTTCCTATAACAAATCCGGCAATATTCCACTGTGATATGTTCAATTGCCAAATTGGGCAGCTTATTAAGGTCTTCCAGTGTTAAATTCAAATTGCAACTTGTTCCTTAGAATTTCAAAACAAATCCTTTGTAGTTTTCACCTTTTTAACTTCAGAGTCAACGCAAATGTTATTTCTTCAGCTAAAACTTCTTGCCTCTGTTGTCTGAAGTCAGACAAAACTTCTATTAATTTCTTATCCAAATATGCAAGTGGGTTTTCTTCGGACACTCAGTAAAATTAACGATACAGGTCTTACTTCGTTTAGGGCTGCCCAAAGCTGTATGATAACATCTTTCCCAAATGTTGCACGTGACACTCGGGATTTCTTTTGCACATAGAATAGCCTAATTCTGCAAAACGGAGGTATTACACGGGCTGTTTGAGAATGTAATGATCTGCTAATACATTTTATTTAAACGAAGAAAATTACATTTACATTTCGTTTTGTAGTTTGTAAACTAGATATTACTGAATGTGTTTTGAATGTTTTGTACATGTTTTATTTTTATGTTGATATGGATGGATGATTGTGCAAATTTCCAAAACGTCAAGCAAACACGTGATGGAGGGTATATTTTGTATTTCTGTTCTGTCTGCTTTATTTTTACCAAGAACTGTATGTTCATCAGTTGCCAATTACACCCGACTATACATTGTTATATAACTGTTCAAACACAGAGTACTTTCTCTGAAAATGTTATCTGAAATAAAACATATTCTGGTTGAAGATTGCAATGTTTGCTTCCACGATGTCTTACTCCGATACTATAACGAGAAATATGTTATTGTCTTTTGGAAAAAAAATAATCTTAGACCGACTCCTGATAAATTTCTAATGTGAAGTATTACTCCTAAAGGATCACGAAATTACACAATCAAATGACCGACCACAGACAATGAGTTATACAATAAAATAGTTCTCTATCTATGACATAAAGTGAAAAAAAAGTTATTTTTAATACTTTCAGAAGGACGTTACAGTTCATGTATGCAAAACAAAGCAAGAACCATTGCTGAAATAATCACATATTAAGTCAAAATGATTGAGAAAGAACATAGATAAAGGAAATAAAGTAACCTGATTGTACCTAACTGGGTGGAATATACCTCCATTGTTTTATTTCATATTGATGAATTAAAACAAATAGAATATGCGATGAACTTTTAAATAGGTTACGGGAAACATGTGCACAGTTCACATAACTTATACATCAGTATTTAACTCAAAGGAAATAATGAATATGTTTTATATTGCAAAGTGTCAACATTTTTTTGAGATAGCGTGTTTCGGTGAGTCTTCTACTGCCATGTGGTGTAAGACAAATGTGGAAAATTTAAATAAACTCTTTCGTGTGAAACAAGCATTGAACTGTTATGACACGAGCAAAGCTATCTGTTTCAGTACACAATTGTCAAGTCACTAGCTCGAGCCCTTTCGTTCCAATTTGTTGTTTATGGGAGATTGAAGAAGCTTGGAAATCCAAGTAAGAATGAGCAAAAAAACAATCAGGTTTCTGAAGAAGCTTTGTCTTTCGGTAATATATTTAGACACATTCTTCACTGTACTTTTGAAAATGGTCAGAAAAGGGAGGGTTGTGGGTACTATCTTCCATCGAAGAAACACAAGCCTTATGGATTATAAATAAAATAATTAATTATTTCTTTTTCAATTTAGATAAATTAAATATAATAATATTCAAATTATATAAAAAAGAAAACGAAGACCTACACAGAGTTATATGAATTGACACTGTAAGTATAATAAAAATATGTTTGCTCACTCTATTTTGTCTTAAACCACTAACTAACTGTGTAGTCCATTGTATATTCCTTTTGTATTCCTTTTGTTGTTTGATTGACGTTTGTAATTTTACTTGTACACGAGACAATATCGTTGGTTAATTAAGTCTGTAATAGACATTTCGAGATCTATAGCATAAAAAGCTCAGACAATGTAGCCATAACTGTCTTTATTATATGGTTTTCGCTGGAATTAAACGGGATGTCATTGATTGAATACAAAAGATAGGTTGTGGGAGGCTGTAGCAGTCGTATTTTCTAACTATTGTTCATGTTATAAATATTGAACTTGTTGTATCCTAGGATTCCGCTCAAACTCAATATTTGATCCACGTTTCTTGTTGCAGATATTTATAGATCAAAACATTTTTTTAACTCATCTGAGCACTATGTGCTCAAGGTGAGCCGTGTCCGTCGTTCGTCGTCAACTCTTTACTTTAAACAACATCTCCTCCTAAATCACTATGTGAAAGATGATAAAACTTTGCAGGGACGTACCTTGCATGAAGCTGTACCAAAGTTGTTGAAAGAATTTCATTTAATGAAGAACTCTTGTTGCTATGGCAACAAGAATGAAAAAAAATAAAAAAAGCTTCTTGTCTATAAGTGCTAAGCACAGAGGTCTCAAATATTGTGTGTAGCATTGCATAGTGGACCTCTACTAAGTTTATTCAAATAATGTCCCTGGTTTCACTTTTGTCCCCGCCCGAGGAGTCTTACACAGCGACCCCTTAGCCAACGTACTCAGGTGAGTGACCCAGGGCCATCGTGGCATTCTTGTTTTTTTTAAATTACATGAGATATAACACCGATAAATAATAACTTGGCACTTAAATAGATTGAATTGGTTTGCCCATATTTATGACTTTTGTGACTCCCCTGACACATTGTTATAAAGTATCGCATTAATTCGTATTAAAAAGGTGAGAGTTGAACGTACGCACATCTTTGTTTTTCTGTCAAAACGTCATCTTAGAAAATCAAATGAACAAAACAAATCATGCGCAATGCCATAGAAGTTAATCTCAATTTTAAGGGAGATTTGTATATCTGCCAGGCACATACATTCCAAGATGAAAAATAATGTATTCAATCGGGCTAGAGAACCCATTCATCAAATCAACAGCCTATCAGTCAGTTAAACGCGCTTAACTACTTACGTCACTTCCTTTTGAGTGGTTTCATTATTTGTTTTTTCTTTTTTTTTTTTTAAATGTAATACACTGAGATAACGTTTATGTCAAATGAGCACAAGTTATATTTCATAGCATAAGTCGATTTTCATGTCAAAATTGCTCATTTCGTATTCATACAAACTGTTTTCTGTCGAGTGATGCACAGATATCTCTATGGATTAAACTCTGTCAGAATGGACTATCAAAACAAGGAAATCATACATAACTTTATGTTTGGAATTATTTATAGTAGTTGCTAGTCAGAGAAAAGGAAACCTTTGCATCTTGTTGCAGAAAGGCAGACGTATTTTCTAAAGTTAACGATTATAATACAAATTCTGTCCATGAGATGCCTAAATTTTAGATTTATGTATCCCAGTTGTTTAGAACTGACTTGATTTCTTTTGAAGATATAAATTCATTCACAGCATGTAAACCAGTTTTCTCCTTTTATGATTGTCACGTGCTAAGTCACGTGCTATGTTTTGTGATGATTATGAAGGGTAATTAATAATAAATAAGATTATATAAAATGCATTTAAATATCGTTGATAATATATATAAATATATTTATTCATATACTCTCACATAGCAATTAAAAAACTGTTTCAGAAACGACGACTGTCACATATTTTATCAGTTACTGAAAAGTGCCATTTTCCTATCGTCGCATTCACAAGTTACGATGTAATGTAAAGGCTTTTTTGTTTTCTTGTCCAAATGTCTGATCTGTTATTTGATTTTTATCTATGGATTTTATATAAACAGCAAATACGAGGGTTGTCCAACAAATACGAGAATACAGATTTTGGTCATTTTCAAATCATTTGTATGAATACTTCTGTGGCTGAATCCTGTCATCTCAGCAATAACACGAACAGTCAGGTGCCTTTCTGAATCGAAGGCGTCAGATTGTCTTACTGATGACGGTGATCACCAATGCGGTTCCTGCCACGTCCTGCATCGTCTTCAAGTGTACTCCTTCCTTCGTTTAAGCGTTTATGCCACTTAAACACAAGCCATTTTGATACACCTTTTGTACATTCACTATGTTTCAATAACTTCAGCGTTTGTATAGGCGTGTTTCTTAAGTCTGTCCAAAATTTTATAACTGCCCTGACATCTTTTCTTTCAAAAGACATCATGACGTTAAAACTGTAAATAACCTTCCTTTAGAATTACTTTCCTTACCTGAATTAGAACTGTCCAAACAACGTCATATTTTGCCATGACGTCACTTAATGATGGTAACATCGTTTACCTTAAATCTATATGTTTCTTACAATATGAAGGCATTTTGCTTAGATATATTATAAAGTTACGCACTGATATTGAAACCCCGGGGTAGCTGCAATGCGTTTTTATAGCAACATGGTGCATGAATACTTACGGTAAAAAACAGGTCAGTCCGTAGTGGTTTATATAGCAGAAAAATGTTTTAACCACCATCTTGCACATTTTTGTGTATGTAAATTGGAAAATATGGAAGTTACAAGATAAGGCTATGTATTTTTGGACAACCCTCGTATAAATCAGTTTTCAGTAATGGAACATCTATAAGCCGATTCATGTCATTTATATCAATAACCAAAGATTCAATAAAGACCTGTTTTGATGTATTTCAGTTGTAAAATATTTAAACGCTGTTTTCCGGTGTCAGTGTCTGAAATTTAAATATATTTTAAGCTACATCTTGATAAATCAGAACATAACCGGAATTTCACGTAAAAGCGAGAGAAATATGGAATTCATAAAACATAAAAAAAATGTTGCTTAGTTTCTGTGAATAACAGTTGTTCATGCAAAACAAACATCTAAATCAGACAAATATACATGATGCATTGCAAAGCATAATGTTAGAATTAGAGACACGTAGGACAAGGAATACAAAAATTATAAACAAACAGTTTGGTCTTAAAAATGATCAGAAAATTAGTAATAGTACAAGGACAGCAATACATCCGTTGATCATTTTATTCAAAGAAACAATTTCTACCTTTATTATTACAATAGTAGGACACCTATTTTATGGTCCGCGTGAGAGCATAAAACAGATGCGCGATGACGTAGTATCCTACCATTGTTATTATTACAGAAGCCAATCATAGTACCACCAATCAATGTGTAACATTTCTTATAAAATATACTCCTTGCAAGTGTTAAAATTTGCATCTGAATATAGAAATGTCCGAACCTAAGCAATAACGTATTGGTCTCGGAAGGAAATCTAACTTAAACAGATTTATACGGGCTCATCAATCTTCCCACTGACCATGGTGTTTGATTGACATCTAAGTTTTTATTGTCCGGTAGTAATTGCTCTCTGTTAATCAAGTCTGCGATAGATAAGTTGATATTGGTTATTCTGAAGTACGGAGAGACTTTTGTAGACATTTATAAAGCGGTCGAAATTAGCCCTGGTATGTTTCTTTAGCTTTGCATGGAAGTCAGTATCAGAATGTTTCAAGTCCCAAAGCTTTAGACGAACATGGCATTTTTGAATAAGTTGCATCTTTTTTTATGGATGTGATATATAGAAAAATAGGTTGGTGTCTTTGATTGAGAAAGTTTAACTGGCGAGGGCGTAGGAATTTATCTGGTTAGACGAAGGCGAACCCGAGAAATTTCGGAGCCGAGCCAGCTATTTTTTTTCATCCACGTCACCGACTTATTATTCTATTTTTCCTGTCACGTAGTTTCTTTTGTTTTATATCGACAAAAACATAAACAGAATGCAAGTGCAAGATCTAGTAATGTTCTGATTTAAAGTAATCTGGCTGATCACATGATCAGGTACGCTCCCTCGCAGCTAAATGAATACACTACCGTTACTTCACACCGCTGCTTTAAAACCAGTAGATTTATGATATCGACCTTTACAATGAACTTAAAAACAACCAATGAAAGTGCACAATTATCCCCAAAACCGAATAATCTTTAAACCATTTTTTCATTGGTTTAAACGATCATGTGATTCCAAAAATTATAAATAGACGGGTGTTTTCTGACAATTTTGTAAACACATTTCAACTACGCCTTTATGTAAACATCTTAATACAGCAATTAAACGTCCTAAAAACAACCATACCATCATGATTTTAACCTTTTTGATAGTTTGATTGGTTTATTTACGTATACATATTAAAAAAAAACACTTTCAAATACGTAAGTAACTTGCAGACATGCATTGTTTGTTTACATTTGGGGTTGTCAATTGTATGTATGGACATTTCGTTGTAAGCTAGTCACTGACTGGTTGAAAAGTAACCGTGGTTTTCCCTGTCTAAAAATAAAAATATCGTTCTGAAAATTGAATTTTAGCAGAGGAAAGAAAGTGAAACATTCGACCGATGCGCAGGAGAGTAATGATCAGGCAACAGTATATCAAGGTCACGTGACCAACTGCCGTAGACAAAATAAAATATACGGCACCTTGTTTATCGGTTCGAAATTGTTATTAGTGACAGGATAAATATCACGAAGCATGGTTGTCCTTGTGTCATCTCAAACATTATTTACGTACCTATGTAAAGTTCCACCGATGAAATTGTCTTGTGTTTTCAACTACTGGCTTCAGTTAACCTATCGTTCGTGCTGCTTTGCAATATGGCCCGCTCTCCTTGGAGAGAGATATGTTATTTAAGGTTGTCGGGGAGCGTAAATAAATAGAACAGAAAACATCCTATAACAAACATTACATCCTGTGTGTATTTCGCCAAAACACGAGACGTAGGTTAAAGTCTCGTCCAAAAGACAGTTTTCTGTGTTACTGGAGAAGCGGCGAATCTAATTGTCAACCCCATTTATTACCAGTCCAACGCTTTACCACTGGACCACACTGATTTAACCTCCCCCCTCTCACACTCCTCTACTCTAGTTGTGTGTATTCTAGGACTCGTTTTGCTTAAGTGTTAAACTAGTATAAATGATCATGTGCGAAAAATGGACAGGTACGAACATCTTCCATTCGTTGTTCTGCTCGGATACTTTTTTGTTGCTGTTGTTTTGTTTTTTGGTAAAAAAAATTGAAGTACCTGAAGGCGTTATTTTTTTTCATTTTTTTATATCTTACCTTTTCCAGACAGACTAAATCACAGAAACTCCTATATCAAAATTCCAATCTATATATTGTATAATCAAAAGCAATTTAGAAATTTACGTATTTTCAGCCGTTTACACGAGATTACATATTCTAAACACGGAGTAATAATACCAGACTTGACATGTTAAATAACCCAGACCGCAATTTTCTACTCAATAGAAGCAATATTTGATCCATACGCTGGTAGCACGAAGATTCTGCGCGAGATATTTCATCAACATTCAATGTAATAAGAAATAGCGCGCTTCCTTATAAATCATTGAGACAAGATTAATTTCTTATAGCGTAAGAATACATTCCATCAAATGATTGATCATAGTCAATGAATGAGACACTAGTAGCACTTTTATTTTTTGACATGGCGGAAACCTTATTTCAGTGTATAGAAGTAAATCTTTCGTTCAGAATTTATGAAATCGTTTCCACATGGGCTAAGAAAATAGATGCAAATACAGTTTAGATTCTTTTGAAATCAGACGACAAGTTCATGTCATCTATTTTGAGAAACAGTGAAGTTGCCCATTGTTATCTGGCTGTACGTTTATTGAAACAATACTGCGTTAATAGTATACTCAATAATCAGTTTAAAAAAAGTGAATATATTCGGGTGACATTTTATACATTTTATATCACATACTGTTTTTATCCGTAACAGAGAGTTGTTCTACCAATATGGGCTTCTAAAATAATTTGTTAAAATTACTATGGAAAAAAATCACATGTAAAGCAATCATAAACTTTTAAGACTTTATTTGCATTTCAAAATGTTGTCTCATGCAATACAGAAATGCAATGATGATTTGAAAGTTTGGAATATACTAAGTCTTACGGATTTACTAAAAAACCTTTAGTTCCACGGCAGAGACAGACAATTGACTAGATTCCACGTAGAAAATCTCCAATTGCTTCCAAAGAGGTATCATGCATCTGTATTTGACATAAGAAGTTTGGGCTGTTAATACCGTTTACAACCGTTTTTATGCAATTACGTATTCTAAACGCAGTGTAATTTTACATTATTTGTTCTTAGTCTGTCTAAACGTGTTGTTCAGAAAGGATTTATTTTTCATTATCAACCGAAGGAACGCGACTAAGACTGGCTCCTGATAAATCGGCTGCCGAAGATAAATAGATTTTCACCGTTAGAGAGCGAATGAAGTCTCCTTTGCTAAATTCTGAATTGATGTGCCGCTAGTTCGAACAAATAATCTTTTGACAGTTTGCATTATTCAACTTTTAGTTATTCGCAAAGAAAGCTCTAAGATATTCTCTATGAGATATGCATTTATACCTTAGCAATAAAAAACATACGAGCATTAAAATTAAACACCCTCTGATCAGTTGGATGTAATACGTCACTGTAACAATAGTTAGCAAAACATCCGGGCCACCTGCTTTTGTGATGTAAAGGTACTGACTTTGACAAAGAAATATTCTATATTCACAAATATCTCTAAATGCACACATTTCATCACTTCTTTTCTTATAATTCTTCTTCTTCATAAGCTATTCAATGGTGTTCGGCAGTTATGTACGAATATTTCTATTCACTATAAACTGATGAGTACCTCTGATGCTTACTGCTTATACGCATACAAGTTCATCAGAACTCAACACGAATTATTTTAAGTAACGTGTTTCATCTTCGCTTTTTATAAATGCATTTGAAGTGTATAAAACTCCATGAGTAAAATTTTCATTCAATTCCGATAGATTAAGCTGTCTCATCTTGACTACTGGGTATCAGTTTTATACCTGGCTATGGCTATTGTTTTTTGTTGCTTTGTATCATTGGAAATGTAAATACACAGTATATATATATATTAATGAGCGCCAAGAGTGACAGAATGCTGTTGACACAACAAGACGAAACGTCCGTCATGTCATCTTTGAACGTTTGCACATTTATCTTCGCAGTTGATGCTTCATGAGTTTTACAATGTAACTTCTGTAAGTTTAACTGTATTCGTTAGAACAACACTTTGAGTATTATGCTTTGCTGCTGTTGTTGTTGTTGTTGTTGTTGTGCCCCTATAACAAATAATTTGTTTTAATCGTTGGTTCGTTACTATTTGTACCGCTATGCTTAGGTCTGATGTTAAACAAAAAAATAAAACTGAATTTTATCAATTTATCTTATCAACAACTGGTCTTGTATAAACTGGTTGTGATCTAAATTAATGCTTTGATGTTGTTGTTGCTGGTGGTGGTGTGTTTTGATAGGTAAACGTGAATAAAATGTTTATAACAATTTTACAGTGTTAGGCACGTCTATATTATGCCTATCTTTTAGAGGGACACTTTGGTTGTTAATACTGTTTTCCTTTTCAGTGATTTGCTGTTGATCATTTTTGGTAAATTGTTACTCAGTCAAATCCAGTATAAAAAGCTTGCAAATGAAATGACCTGAATGTTACTAATTGATATAAAAAGCTTGCTAACACAGTAATTTCTTTACAATTTTCTCTTATGACTTTTGTTTTTGCGTACACTATACTCGTCTGAAATTTATATCTTGTTTTCCCATTTTGCTGTGGTAACGAGAGCTTTATGTCTTGAAATAGATCTCAACAGTTTCAACGAATAATGTAAGTGGCTCATGTAACACTGTTTAACACCATTGGTGACCATTAAGTTTAGAGCTATAACATGTTTGAATAGTCCACTGTTTAATAAAAGAAAACCCGAGGCGCAAATGCAAAAAATAAAACCACTCAAGTTAGAGAATTGATATTCTATGGATGCTTTCTCTTGAGTTACGCCATTCTCCTGATTTTTATCAGAAAACTCACGATATATTGTGTGCTAAGGCTACATTGGTGCCTACAAAAATATTTGTCTAATGATGCGACATGCTTGCCACGGGCTTTGTTATCAAATCGATTTTAAGTGAATAAAATTGCCCGTAAACCAACGTTTAGCTTTCTGTAAATTAACAAGCATTAGAATATCATATTTAGTTACTACCGATGGCAGAGTACCCCCAAACGTTGTAAAACAAGCAAGATATATCTTAAACTGTCTGTTTATATCATATTTGATTTTGACGAAATATATATTTAAAAAAACAATGTGAATGAAATACATTGCGCTGGTATCGGTATCTTCACAAAATGAAGAACACAAGTTAGTCTCGCACTCAAGATTATACCGTAGTCAAACAACAACTTTAAAGTTTCAAATGCTGTCTGTTTGACATAGGGCCTTTTATTTCTGCACTCTTTAAATGCGGTCTGCAGCGGACACTTTGTTAAGGGTTAGTCTGATATACAAAATAACTCAAATGGAAACTTAAGAAAACATGGACAACCGTACCAGTAAATATTGAGAAATACTGTTTTGACTTTTTCGACAGTGTATAATGTACAATGTCTTTCAGAACGAAAGTTATAATAGATTTATAAAACGGTGAAATTATTCTTAATATGCATTGCATTTCAAACTTTCATATTTCAAAACTTAGTGTTTATAGGTTTAGTAAACAGTCAAAACTAACATTTTAACAAATTCTACCCCTATAGCACACGGCAAATAATCTGGTCAATTAAGATACATTAAGCCAAGGATCGACTTTTATTTATTGATTTTTTTATTTATTGATTTATTGAGTATATATCTGTACCCTGGGATTTTAGCAGCTGTTTTGCAGAGTTGAGTTTATAAGACAACGGTGGTGATTGAATCCGCAAGCTTTGGACACCCAAAATTCAAAATACAGAACAAAAATGGTCAATTGAAAGCTAATACAAAGATTTAACAATTTTTTTCTCTTATTAAGTATACTGTACTTTTTTTCTGACACAATGTTTCTAAAACCAAGACGCAAAAAATACAATTAAATCTTTTTATTTGAAGAACGTATCAAGTTTCTGAGAAGTTGAATTTCTTGCAACATCATTTGGCAAAGAAATGTATCGTTTTGTCTGTTTCATACTTAATTGTAATTCATATATTGTTTATAAGGAGAAACCGTAACCAGCAGTCAGTCGTTAATATACGATTCCGTATTCCGAACACGGTGAATTAGCTGCACCTTGAATGAATCAGATGAAAGCATTCAATCTGATACAGCAATAATTGACCTGAGAAGTCTCAGAGTGATACCGCGGAAGAAAAAATATTGTATTTATGTGCGAATAAAACAAGAACGTAAAATGTACTGATAAAACACACATCTTATAAAAACGGTTCGCATTGAAACAAAATACATGTTAGTATATCTGGGCTCAAGATACTTTAATACTCAACTCACTTTGTGCATGAAAATTAAATGGTCTTTTAAATATAATATAACTCATAATAATAAAATAATAATAATATGCTAATAATTAATTAATTGATTAAATAATAAATTTAAACATGATTAAAAATTTTCAATATTTGAAACGAAACCTTTTCAAGTGAAAATATTCATTCACCGTATTTGCCAGATGCGTGAAGTTAGCGGCCTAGCGGCCTGGCGGCGTGAAGTTAGCGGCCTAGCGCCAGGCCGCTAAATTCACGCCGCTAGGCCGCTAACTTCACGCCGCTAGGCCGCTAACTTCACACATCTGTATTTGCCTCATGCAAAATTGTTGAGAATATCTGTCTCCAATTTATGAAATAGTTTAATATTCTTAACAGTAAAATATTTAGCATGAAACTGAGCTGAGAACGAAAAAAGAATTTGTAATAATGTGCATGATTGTTGGCAGTCCCATTTTAACCTGTAAGAATAAATTATTCAGCTCGCAATTTTAAGAGAAACGGAAGGGTAAATCTGATTGATTCTTACAAACGTATGAAAAAAATACCTTTTTTAATTTAAACTTACTTATTTTACTTTGATTTGGAAGCAGGTTTTTGCAATTCATATTAATCCCGCTCGATGACTGCTTCCTGGGTCAAACCTGTAATCATGCCGAAAGTGAGGAATGTGGAAAGTCACTGTAGACTTTCACTCTGGTGGGATTCGAACCAGCGATCTCGGGATCTGTTGTCCGACGCTCTAACCATTCGATCACTCTCCTCCAAAATTAGTTGGTTTAGATCTATTTATTTCCATCAATGATACTTCCGTCTTCAATTTCTATAATACCCTCTGTAAATTTAGACTGTAATAGACTTGCCTATTGACTTTGCCACTTAAATCCCAGACATTATATTCAATTTGCATTATTTTCTACAGTTATTTTCTTCAATTAAGTGAAAAGGGATGATTATATATTCACAAGTAGGGTTCTCATATTCCATTTTTATATTTATTGTTTAAGCAGCAGTGTAATATTAGGGTATTCGTTTCATTTATTCCTACTGATGACAAAAGGTAATAATGATGGAGACCATATAGACATTTAAGTTGCACATGAATTTAAGTGGCAACAGATTGCCAAAGAGCTTATTGTTAAGTGGTTAAGTGTTTTGACTCAAAATTTTTATTCATATATGGTTTAACTGGCTCGGTGAAGTTTGTTTTTATCAAGAATGATGATGATGACGATGATGATTATTATTATTGTTATTATTATTATAATTATTTTATGCCTTATATAGCTTTCTTTTACCTGTAACCTCGTTTGCTATATATAGTTTGTACCTTTTATTTAATTTTTTAATTAGCTTTTTGCAGCTATTTGCTGTCTCGTATTCTATATGTTTTCCTAAGCTCCCTTAACTCACACAAAGCGATACAGTTAATTTTTACGTTTTCTTTATTTATACCATCAGGAAAAATGGATATTAAATATTGTTAACAAGTTGAGAAGTAGACAATGTCTGTCTCTCAGTTGGCAAAACAATGAAAGCAAAACCATTATGTTAGAATGCTTATTTTCGGCCATTGTTTCATAAATGTATTGGGTGTGCAAATTTAAATGATGTGTATGCTTCAAATAATGTGATTCTGTGTTGCTTCTTTTCTTTTGTATCCCTAATGTATTGTGACAGCTTTAGCTAATGTGTTTACCGATAAATTACATTAAAATGGGATTGTTTGTATTAAATGTGTGAAGTAATATCATTGCGCCTTAATGGCTTATTCAGGTTTTGATCACAAGCATGAAACTTGTTCCAACGATACTGAAAGCTAAGCATATGTTTTAATTAACACTTTTAAATATATCAACTCAATCCATCTTAGTTAAATTAAATCGTTACTTTAACTTCCTTTGCATAACTGATTGTATTTCAGAATGTCGGCCGTTAAACATGGTTTCTTATTTCGAAAAGGGCATATACAATAATTATTACAAAGGGAAACAGTTCAGAATAAAACAAAGTCATGTACAGTTTACAAGTCGATACAGATGTCGGTTCACTTTTGCCTTAGACTGAAGTGTCAATTTGAAGTTGTTCATTAGAAGGCAGAGTATATTGCCTGATAAATCACCATGACGCGATTACTTTCTTGTATCATATGATTGCATTAGAACAAAAGAAAGACCACAGTCAATAGAGATTACACAAAGCGTTAAGAAATCAAAGCCATTCAAATGGCGCCATCATTAATGTTGTCAATATTTCTTATGGAAATTTTAGTTGCAAGTGTTGCAAGAAAAGGTTTAGACTGGGGCAGCTAAGAATCACTTTCAGTAGAATCATTTAAGGACTTAATATGGCGGGTAAATTCAAAGTCCATGTCGGTGAAACCAATGAATAGAAACAGAATTGATTTTAGTAACGTATTTCACGCTGATTGGGAGTAAAAGATGATAGTTTCAGAGTATTCCCATTTGATGGCTGTTTTCTGGTTATATATCAGTACTTGTGCCGAAAGTGTGAGATGCGGAAAACCACTTGTCAGACACTTACCCCAGGTGGGATCGAACCAGCGACCTCCTGATCGTAAGGCTGTTACATCTTCCCATTATCACTGGCTTTTCTACTGTTCTATATACCAATGCATAAAGTAATATCTTTTTTATTATGAACCACATAGGTGTTCTATGGTGATATTTCATTACCTTCTGTTAATTACGTCTGTAATTGATCTGTCTATGTATTGCAGTACTAAAAATCCCAGACACTTTATTAGCCTAAATGACGAAACATATGGTTGCTTGAGAAATGAAACAGGATAGGGTAATGTTCAAGCAGTCACCGAGGGAATTAAACTTTCTTTTATTGGACTCGGATTATTGTAGACTTTATCATCCAATTTTCTGAATGTATCCATTACACGATTCTCGCTTCAAAACCTTCCGTTAGTGCATAGTTTATAGGAGCTAGCAAATGGTCACGTGATATCTCAGTAAGAATATATCGAAATAGGGAACATCCAATTGGATGAAACTTTATAGTCACTTTATGAATGTACATTAGTCGACTTACTTAACCCTTAACCTGCTGGAACCGAAGTGATTAGCCTCTGCCGCCAGTATAGAGCCAGGCCAGCCTGCACATCCGTGCAGTCTGACCAGGCTCTATACTGTTGGTAGCTCCATTTTTGTATTTTGATATATGAAATCCCTTAAAGTTTGAATGGACTGTTCCAAATTCAAAGCTGGGCAAATCCATTACAAAATTTCAGCATGTTCAGGGTTGACGGCATTCATTTCTCACTGACTTACCTTTTGAGTCTCTGGCCGTCTATAGTACAATTATATGGCGATTTAGGTTACTAACATAAAGTAATAAAAGGTGTATGTAGGTTGTGTTTTACATTTTTTGGTAAAAATGAGTAAATTGGACTTTCCTTCATCAATTGTGCGTTGAAAAACGACAATTGCATGCCAGTCTTCATTTGTATTGTATATATAATTTTGATATTAAACATTTTGACAAATTCTTACGCCTTACTATCAGATATACACAAACAATATGGTCTGTCTAAGTGTTTTCAGAAAAAAGTCAAAGTAGAACAATATTACATTTTTAATGTTCTTGGGTGATTCTGTTATCCAAATTGGACAGATTAAGCTCAACAAAGTACGGCAACAAAATGTCTACATCCAGAAATAGAAAATATTTCTACAATTGTCTTGTTCTTTGGAAATAACAAAGACATTCATCTGATTTATGTATGTTTTTCAATTTAAAAGAAAATTTATCAACACAGCTCCTTCACTCCTTTCAGCTTTTATTTCTATGATATTATCAAGATAACATGAAACTAATTTAACAATAACACTGACTTGTCATTATCTCAATGGCAGCCATTTTATAGAAGACAGACAAATAAAGATATTTATTTTATGCCTACCAATGAAATATAGGGAAATATCAGTGAGATAAAAGTGATAATCCACTGTTTTGAATCAGTGACATTACCATTTTGATAATCCACTGTTTGTGCCGGAACAACTTTTCCCCACCACGTAAATACAAGAGAATCCGCTGTATTTCAGACAGTGACAGCGAGTGAAATTTATTTACCTTGTTAAATCCAGTTATAATATTGAATTCCTGAGCCTAACTAGTTGTGAACAATGATGAAATTCGCCATAAATTATTTAAAATGTTTGATTTGTTTACATAACTCACATGGACAATATCCAATATGGCCGACTTTCAATTCAATTGATTGAATATTACTCGGTATTAATCCGCTTTTATAATTAAAGTATGTATGGCTAAAATTCAATAAATATTGATAAACTGTGTAGAGAAAAATAAATGTTATTTGATGAAAGTGTATTCAGTTTATTTCAGCAGAAGTAAAGTTATCATATGTATTGGAGATTGTCTGCACTTTTTTTGTGTGCGGAGTAACCAAAGTACGCATAAACTGATTTAGGGCTCACCATGGGGAATTTATTGAAGGCCCTGAGTAAAAATGTCATAAAATACCCATTTTTGACGTGTTGGCATAAAATAAAAAGAAAATTTGTTTGTTTTTTAGTGGAAGATGGGAATTTATTTCATCTCGTGAACACCATATGTTTATATTTTCACGAGTGGCTGCAAGATATTTCCTGAAATAAATACTTTTCATTTCATTTAAATATCAGAGAACATACTTAATTTTCATCCTTAAAAGCGACAACGACAAAACATTAACAGTGAACAAGAACAATGAAAACAGCCACACAATTTACTATACCGGAAATTAAACTTAGTCTTATTCCCGATGACGCTTGTTTGACATTTATCTACATTGTTTGAAAGATATATTGTCCTTTGTTGATTAAGTCTGTAATGGAATAGACTAGTGGTTGTTAGACTAGTGAATTCTTAACATTTATAGGCATTAGCGTTTTACAAAATGTAATGTATGTATGTAATTAAATGTGCAGAAAAAATAGAAGTTCTAACAGTTAAAAGTCTTGAAACAAAGACTGCGGTAGACGTGTAAGCGGATTCGGGTTATTATTTTTAACAAATCTAACGAAATAAAATTGTACATGAAAATAAATCAATAAGAGGTGTATTGAAACGTTTTGAACATTACCATTTATCTTTCGTTGTTGCTTTTATGAGTAGAAAACTGGCTTTTATGTTTATTCACTTTACACATTTCTTGATTATTCAACGGGAAATTTAGGCGAGGACATTTGTCGTTAGTCAGTGTCAGATAAAAAAATCATCATTACCATTATTTTCATCAATAGCATCATTAACATCAATAGATTATATACAACATCACTTTTTACATGAAAAACGTCAACAAACACCGCTATTAGTGTTATTGTCATAAATAAACTATATCTCTGTCCATAAAGAAATGCAATTATAATTTTATGTATATTGTTGATGATTACCTTGTTGTTAATTATCTTTAAAGGTTTGATAACTGTACACATTGATAGGAATAACATTTTAAAAACAGGTTAAAAAATCACGAAAGAACAGGAATAATGTTACATGCACGGTGAGCACAAAATTTGTATTTATTAGAGGTGCAAAGGATAAAAACATTTTTGTGTCGCCTGACTATAGTCAGGAGACACATAGGTGTTGCTTACGGTGTCCGCGTCGGCGTCGTCTCATTTTGCTTGTCCGGGGCATATCTCAAAAAGTACTTAAGGTTTCAACTTGAAACTTCATAGGTAAATAGATCTTATTATGAAGAGGTGCAATGCCCAAAAACCATAACTCTTTTTTTCCACAATTGTTGAGTTATTGCCCTTTGTAACTTTTCATACTTAATTCTTGTCCGGGACATAATTCGAGGTATTGAAGATATCAACCTGAAGCTTCAAAGGTGATTAGATCTCACTGTGGAGAGGTGCAGTGCCCAAGAACCATAACTCCCTTTTGGCATATTTTTTTGAGTTATTACCCTTTGTAATTTGTCATACTAAATTCTTGTCCGGGGTCTATAAATTCCACATTCTATAGAAAAAAGTTAAATGACTGGTAAGCTGTCGTCAGGCGACACGTTCGACTCGCGGAGTTCTAGTTTATGGAAAACATCGACTAATATTATATCGTAACTATCACCAGCGTTACACATTTCGTAAATAAAGTTCAGACGATTTGCAATTTACAATTTGTGTTATTAATCACCCAGAAGGTCTTTTCGGATCAGGTCATAAGTTCTACATTTGGCGCCTTAAGGGAAAATTCTAATTTCTCACCAGACATAATATTTTATAGAAGTTGTCAAATTCTCTACTTTTATGGCACTCCTTAGCTAATGAGAGCTGACACCGAATATTAAATTAAATTGCATTTTCTGATCTTGTGGCAAATACAACGATTTTATTGCCCTTCCATATCATTAACTGCATGAAAAAAATGTAAACAATTTATTCCCATTTCAGTTTCGGTGTAAGATGGTCTCTCATGGACCTCTGTAAAACGTTTCGTACTGTCTCCATTTGTACGTGTGTCCAGTAGAGCGTGTTGAACAGGCAGTTCGTCATTGTCGTCTGCAGCAATCAATTTTACTTCAGTGATTACACTAGCTTGAACGTCCCTTGTGATACATTGTACGATTTGACATCACACAAAGGTGATTACCAATAAAATGTCAATTCTGACCGTTTGACAGTATCTCTAACTTTTCTTGTGAAATGAAATGATTTTATTTTTGTGATGACCAAAGGCATTGTTCTTTGTCTGAATATTAGAGATATGCCCGAGAAAGGAAGATACTTATGTTTGCATGAAACGACCCAGCATGGCTACAATATTCCATTAAGTTACTGTGCAACCTTTACACTAAGCCCCATCTGTACTTTGAATTACCTTTCTACGTAATATAGTCATTTATATATTTCTGCTTAAATAAAATAATACAACTCTTTCGCAACGTCATCACCATTATTATTAATTTGTCAAAGTAAATTTAACATCAGAGCCATTCTGTTGTGACACAAAATAAGTCCGGTGTAGCCCTTCGACAGAAATCATTTTATATGTCAGTATCATCTTTTATAATCCTCACACACGAGCTAGAAATACAACAGGCTCAGCGTTATGCAACAACATCTCGAGATCAATCTAAATAATAGATCTATCAAGTTACAACAATAAATTCCGTTTCCAGCTATTTGCAGTCATAAAAATGCTGGAAGTTATATCCTTAAGTGACTTTTTTATCACACTGTATCCTGTTTTATGACCTGAGTTGCCTTAAAAAAGAGATTTTATAGGTTGACAAACATTGAGGGCTGTCTAGAAAATAAACAAGATGGATGACAAAGTAGTTTTATCAAAAGGCAAATGGAAAAAGTTAAACTGAATTAAATGTATGCAGTTTTGTCAAAAATCTTTGAAATATTCACAATTTTATTGTAACACTGAGTTAGTGAATACAAATAAGTACAGGCAATTGATAGAATACTCATTTTGGGAAACAAGTAGCACTTTCTTTAGTTTATAGAGTTTGTTGACAGAAAACGTATCATTACATTAAGAAATACAGTTTGTTGACAGCAAATGACAATTGTTTTTCGCTTACAGAAAAAAAGAAATATTAAAAACGTATCATTAAATTAAGAAGTACAGTTTGTTGACAGAAAAGTTATACCAACTCAAATCTGGTGAAAACCGTTCGTATTGTTGTGCATTTATTCTGTCATTTAGTTATTTCCCTGATTTCATCGGAGGAAACACATTTCCTGAAGAAAAAAGAAAGACAGCCTTGAAGTAAAATTATCAGAGACTTAAACTGTTTTGCAAGTACAGATTACCATTTGTCTTCAACAATAAATGTTTTAGGTAATGTCTCGAAAACAAGAATAGATTGTCATCTGACAAATTAGTTTAACTGAAATTCATATACGCTTCCGTAGGCATAACCATTGTTCATTTACGAGAAAGTTAGCAATTTCTTCCGGAGAATGGATGTCTTCTGCTTCTTTTCCTAGAGAAGATGGTTAGGTAAACTGTCCCACCTGATATGACTATGACACTTAGAAGCCATTCAGCTGATTTATTTATTTATTAATTCATTCATTCACTTATTCATAAAGAAGTCAAACCAATACTTTATGTAGCCTCGTTTGTCTGTAGACATTTTTAACGTAATGTTGTTGTTGTTGTTAAAAAGAGATTTAAGATACATCACAATTTCTTAAAGACGTTTGTTTATTAAATAAGTTTGCTCGAAATACTGAACTAAACTTGTGTACAGTTAGTTAAATGGAAACGCTTCATAGAACATTGCTTTATGAAACTTAGTCTAATCTCATTAAAATCAGCTTCAAAAAAACGCTGTGCTATTAGAATCTGAACGTCACCAAAAGAGGGTCACCTTCTCTTGACCTTTTAATCAGCCAATCAGTGCCTAGCTTTCAGGTTTTTGAAGGCGAATCAGTTCTTAAAAAAGTTAAAAAAAGATTTTTTGCACAAAATATTTCGTTCCCTCGAGTTAAAAAAAATATTGTTCGCACAAAATAACTCGTTCCCACAAGTTAAAAAAAGATTTTTCGCACAAAATAACTCGTTCCCACAAGTTAAAAAAAGACTTTTTCGTGCATAATAATCCGTTCCCACTAGTTAAAAACAGATTTTTCGCATAAAATAATTCGTTCCCTCAAGTTAAAGAAAGATTTTTCGCACAAAATATTTCGTTCCCACAATTTTAAGAAAAGACTTTTCGCGCAAAATAATCCGTTCCCACAGATTAGAAAAAAATATTTCTGACAATAAGTCGTTCCCACGGATTAATAAAATAAATCGACCATGTCCTCTCCATGCTTCCATAGAAGATAGAACTGAATGGGTCCCCATCAGATCTAACCGTAGTTAGTTATGGTACTTCAGTCAGATTGAAATTTAGTCAAATATATATTTACAAAGGAATTTGCAATTGACTTCAGTAATCAGTCTCAAATAGTTGCATTAGAAGATAGCATTATCATATATATATATTAACTAATGACATTTTCAAGATTTTTTTTCATTTGTTTATAATTTGAAGTTTAACGCCTATTTCAGCTGCATTTTTGTTATATCCCATTTAACAAGTGTTCCTGACTGCCTCCTCACTTGAACTAAGGTGAATGACAAATTACCTTTTGAGATTAATGTGTCCGGGATAAATTATCACAGAGAAATTTAGCCAGCCCTTGTGTTGATGTTCGAGCAAATATCATCGTAAGATGTTATTAAAACAAAACCTATAATACAAATGTAGATAAAACCGTATCTGGTATATGGCGGGTTTTTGATAAGCAATGAAAACTATAGAGTTGCAATAGACATATCCATGTCTAACTCTTGAATTAATGTAAATAACAAACTATAATTCGTCTGGTAAGTTTACTTGTTAGGTGGACTGAGTTTAAATATCTGTAGATTAAATAAAACCCAAATAAAAACCTTTTGCTTCCTTTCTCCCACAAATAGGTGCTTGATCAATCTTGTAACACTATTTGTAACATCGCCATCTTTATTATCAGTTTAGCCTCTATCAGATTTGTCTATTCCTTGTACAACTAATTAAACATGGCCAGACATTTTATTGGTATTAGTGGCTTAATTTATGGATTCCGATGAATTGGAAGAGGTTGAGGTATTGTTCAATAGTCGAGCCGATGCAATCAAGCCTTCCTCCATTATATTAGTCTGACAATGTGTAGTTTTTATGGTTTCCTTTACATGTATGTATTCATTCAGTACTGTAACATAGTAAAAGTTCTGTAGTAAAATGTACCACCTGTAAAACCATGTAAGCCATGCAATTAGAATATAGTATATTAAACAAAAGTGAAAATATTCAGCTAGAAACCTCAAAATGTATTAGCATTTATTACAACAATATCAGATATATAACAAATTGGAAGCGAAATTGACTGTTCCAACGACTTTCACACATTAAAAACACGCAGTGTTAAGCGTTTAATAAATTTCGACATTAATTATCATTATAATTTCTGTATTTTTAGTAGAAACGAAATTGATTCACTGTTCCAACGACTTACACACACTGAAAACAAGCAGTGTTAAGCGTGTCGAAAATCTCGAAATTGATTATCATTATGGTATCTATCTGATGTCTGAACAAATTGGCTAGATACTTTGTAGAGACATATAATGATGAGGCGTCATTACAAAGTCGAAAGAATTTAAATAGTACAAATGCACATTGTTATTACGTGAAATGAAATTTTATAAAGAGTTTCGTCGCATTCCCGCCATATGTTACGTAAGTAAGAGTTGTGGCTTTGTCAGTTTCATTTAGGGTTTCTTCTGATGAACCTTATTTTTCTTGTTTGCTGTTTCAATAATCCATTTTTGGCATATGTTACGGTGTTTTTTTATTTTCTTTTTTCTTTCTTCTTTGACTGCTTCAAAACAACTTGGATCAAACTTATTCTGCCTTATGTTATCCTGTGCAATGAGACTGTTGATCTGTCAACGGTAAACTTAATAGAACAATAGTCACAAAGGTGACATTAAATACAAATAAATCATGAACAAGTTAAGTGGATTATATGAAACCAAAATAAAAATCTTTTTGTTCTTTTCCCTAACAAATAGGTGTATGATCTATTTTTTACATTCTTTGTAACATCGCCATCTTCATTATCAGTTACGCCTTTATTAGATTTGTCTATTCCTTTTACAACGAATTAAAATAAGCGTAAGAAAACGTAATGTTTCACATTTACAATATAAATATTGCATTTCATAATTATGTATTAAAATTGAAACCTTAAAACCCTTCTTTGTCAAAGGTTTTTCAAATTGGTAAGAAACTCATTATCGGTCCAGTAACCAAATTGCCACTAGTTTCAAGTTATGGAAGTGTTTATAACTATTTATAACTAGAAAAAATCATTATGTCTGCAAGGTAATATAGTCAATTTTTGCAAAATACACTCTTTGTCCACATACGGATAAAAGCTTGCGTATAAAAAAACCCCACATGGTAATACAATTTTGCATTTATAAGATTTATATAAAGCTTTGAATAAGTAACATATATCGATGGAGAATGCATTTGTATTCTTACAACGTTTTATAAAAGGTGTCAGTTCCTTTCTTCTTATATTACTTAGAAAAAAAGTATTGCATGAGGGTAATTCATGGACAATACATAAAGTTTCTTAGACAAGGCATATTTTGTTAGAATGTACTAGCTCAATAAAAACGAGTTAAATTCATGGAAATTTGTCTCTAAAGAAATTTAATATGCATTGAAAATGCGTTTATGCATTGTATTTCAATTCTTATATTTTGTAAAAAAGGGACACGAGGGCACAGGCCTGCTCTAAACCTTTTTTTTAATTTTGTAATTTGATCAGAACTTTTCATAAATTGTAGCAACTTTGCTTGAAATGTCCTGTCTCTATGAATTTATTTGTGCTAAATGTCTTCATAACTTTTTTACCAACATACCCATAGTTTATGGCTAAAGGAAATTATTCAGTTCTGAGATATTGGGAAATGCTGTCGAAATATTTGCTTAAAAATGGGAAACCTGTTTAACTACGAATATAAATGCGTTGACAAATAGTTATCTTTGTTTACATAATTTGAATATTTTAATTTATAATACAGCCCATTGATAAAAGTATAACATAATCGCTAAATTATGCAAATATTCACGCCAATGCAAAAACAACTTGCTTAAAAGAAAATTTGCTGTTTGTTTTCACTTATAACTTGACCATATTCGTGGATGTCACCGGATATAAAAATACCTACTTATGTTTTCTCTTACCTCTCCACTATTGCCCGGATTTAGCCGAAGAGGCTTATTTGCATAGTTTACGTAAGTTATTTTTAGAAACAACCAGGACCTGAGTATTCTCGACAGATCGTAATTCTTCCTCTGTATATTTTACAGCTTTTTCTCAGTGTATTGTTAGTGTTCTGTCGAGCACACTTACGAGTACGTTTTGTTGTACCTATCGTTTTGAATGATCCACTATTGTTGTCTACGTCAAATGTCAAAATTCATTATGTTACATTGACGAGTCGTTTTACGGATATTGGCGAAGTGCGTTTGGCATTTTCCGAAGCAATTTAAGACTGGCGGGTCATAAAATATTTTGATAATTTAATCCTGATGTATCTTACGGTATTGGATTCCTAATATCCTACCTCCACTCTGAAGAGTATTCAATTCCATTAGTTTGTGTAGATCCAAAGAGTCTATTACTTTACATAAAGTATGGCAAATGAAAGTTAAGTAATGTTACTCAACTAGCAAAAGGACCTCAGGCAATAAATTTACTGTCATATTTTTGGTCATATTATGATTTACATTCAGCTCCTAAAAGGCTTTAAAGTACCTCGGCAGACTGATATATTATTACTGTTGGCTCATATCTATAGTCCCAGACGATTTCTGCATTGAACATTTCATAAAAGTATGCCTTTTCCAACATGTTGCATAGGTCAGCATATGTCATGGTTTGTTATGAGTAGTAGCCGAAAGTTAAACGGACAGTGTATGAAATCTGCATTTTACATCCAACTCGTACTATTTTTATTAAGACTCATTTATTTTGCATCGATTGCGTTACTAGTTCTTTCAACTTAGATTCATCACGCTCGAAGACTGCTTCCTGGGTTCCATACCAGTATTTGCGCAGCGTGGAGGAATGTGAAGATCGTGAGAGTATCTCGCCTCTGACGGGATTCGAACCCGCGACCTCCGCGACCTTCGGATCCGCAGCCCTGCGCTCTACCCCTGGACCACGGTGCATCCAACTCGTACGAATGTCTTTCGCTTTTTTATGGTTCAAAGGTATGACTAAAAGGATGAATACGTCACTCTTCAAGATTATATGTACTTATTGTGTAGTCACTCTTGCACAAAAGTCTCACAGAGTGCATGATTAAATTATATATCTACATACATGAATACAAAAGTTTCATTTATTTTCATTATAAACGCTTATAAAACATTTTTGCATACTAAAGTTACAATTCTGAATTATGGTAGCTTTTTCTGAAAGATTTGAGTACTTGAGTACAGATGGTTGATTTGCATTCAAAATATTAATATGTATAAATACACAAGTTAAATTCAAACTCAACAGAAAGATTGACTTGTGTTAATTAATTTTACTGTAACAAACTTGCGAAACCTGCTTCTATGATAGACCTTCTGTTACCTATAACAATGCAGGTAACAAAATTCCGGAAACATTCCCAATTTTAACAAGGTATTGCAGCACATTTTCAGGAAACAAAATAATAGACATAACCAAGTCAATACAGTAATGTCTGCTTACGTCGATTTTGTAACAATAAAAATGTCAAGTGTTGCAAGTATTTACTACATTGTCTAAACAGATAGACAAGTTAGATTGGTAGCGAAGGATAACAAGACAAAATTCATGATATGATATGATGACATGACATGACATGACCTGATACAGTTACCCATGAGTTGATGAATACCAATACAGTGGTGAAAAATAATACTTACCTGGTAGTTCGTATCATTATTGCTAAGTAGATACGGGGACTACTGAATTTATGGTTCATATCAAATCCTTAGTCGATGGTTGACTTAAAATTGTAAAACGTAACAGAGTTGATGGCTTCCGTTTTCATTTAAAAAAAATCGTAACATTTACTTGATGTTTCTCATTTTATATCATTTTAAAACGTAACACCATTTTAGTTTTATTATGGTTACAGAGTTGACATACTGCAGGATATACGATTATCTTTTTTTAACTATTAAAACAAATAAAGTTGTGCATTTAAATTAAGTGATCGACAACTCCCTGAATTTTGGAAAGCATGACATGCAGCAAAAGGATCGACGTGATTGATTTCGATAAAAAGCATTTTTCGCAGTGTCGTAAACATAACCGTTTTCGGAAAATTGTTGATTGGCAAAACTATATCTATCAACGAAATAGACGTCATTACAATTCCCAGTTGAACATACAGTAAATTTGCATTTAAATAACGTTTCAAACAGTTCAAAGAAGGATGAAACGAACAATTTATCAGAAAAGAAATAAATGACATGGCTATCAAATTTAATTGTAGAGACAGAAATAAATTCTGAAAACAAATGACAATTTCTCGTCTGTGGCAAGAGTTTAAATTATTGCCACGGGATATATAAATAGTGTTCCTGTAGGATATATTATTTTCCTTGACTTTACATAGGCTAATATAAACATGTTTTTCGGTTATTTCAGGATTTTGTTTTGTACAGTTAGACTTCTGTATAATATTAAAGCTGCTTTTCTATCTCGCAAATTAATGAAAAAATAAAAATCAATTTAATGTTTGTATTTGCATAACCAAGCCTGCATCTACTTAGCAAATGTTGTCGTATTGCTGTGTGTTCGTTATTATGACATACGGGATTCTAACATTCTATAATAGTTTTCTCTTTCAGTTTGAGGTTACAATTTTCTTTTCTTCTTGTCTTAAACCCCTTCGTTGTCAGTTGAATCATTTTTCTTTTTTTTTTCGATTGCATAATTTTCTGTTTCTTTTAACTTGCTGACTGTTGCAATTTCATACAATATTTTCACTTAAAAAAAGAATTATGTGCCAGATATGATTTGGTGCATTCACTTTTTTCACGAAATATAATTACGATTTCATTCTTTGAAATGACGTAATATATTAAATATGTTTTTCGTGAAAACAGTTAAACCGTGATATTTTCAAATTCATTGTTAAGATTCATTTGAAACTCCTGAATAGATATTGTATCACCTCCTTCTGGCAAAACACACATCTGTTGCAACATTTTCCATGTGTGGCCATGATAAAGTTAGACATAAAAGCCACGAATATAATTTCTATTTCTAGACACAATGGAATAATAATAATCTATTAGGTGAAAAAGATAGTTGCGTTTCTGGTCATCTGCGACATATAATGCTCTTGCAGTGTATTGGAACTTATATCCCACCCTGAATTATTTATTTGTCGGGATTACGTTCCTTGATCAAGTTTCGACCTAACAGATTCATAACAGAATTAATGAGTCTGACTTTCTAGTGGGACTATAGGAGGACATAAAGTAAAATGACAAATATGGTTGGCTATGCCTACAGAAACAAGATACCGGTATACGATGCAGCTGATTAAGCAGACTTTGCCACAGTTTTTACGACGTAGTCATGGTCATAGATGAAATAAATTGCATTTCTCATTTTAAGAGAATAATGAGCCGGCTTTAAAATAGCTTGCACAATTGCACTTAGACAACATACCAAACATACATGTGTTAAATAGTTTTCCTCGTCACGCAATGTTACTTTTTTCGACGTATACGGAATGCATTAGAATTGATGCTGAGAGCCTTGCAAGCGTTCCATAT